>OX596077.1:96850038-98050038 GCA_951394005.1 Protophormia terraenovae
ACTGTGTTTTTAACCATTTTTTACCAGACAAATGTCAACTTTTTATAATTTCTATTATATTTATTATTAATATTTTCTCTATGAACAATAATACTCTTTAAAAAATAAACATTAAGGGTTAAAAAATCTATGTTGGAACTACTTCTTCCTGTTACCAAAAAAAACAATCCTTTCCGCTGACTAGTAGAAAAAAAAATAATTAAAAATCATTATTACAGCAGATTGTTCATGGTTGTACTTGTAATTAAATCAAACAAATGTAAATATAAAAAAATAAAAAGGTTTTTTATTGTAATTATTACTATGGTATAGACTATTTTTAACCAATTCTTCTTCTATTATTATTATTTTTCTTTATTTATTTATACATAAATATACAAAAGTGTATCTCTTTATATTTCGTATTTATTGTGGTTTTTAATTATATGTGTGAAATATAAGCTAACGCCTACTTCTACCAAAAAAATAAAAAATAAAAGCAAGACAAGTTTTATTTTAAAAACTTCACTCTATAGCCTGGTCTTTAGGCAAAAAATAAAAACAACTAGATACATTAACAATGACTGACCAAATTTTCTTCTAAATTTGTTGTTTTTGGTATTTCTTTTTAACCAAAAAAAAAAAATAAATAAACATATTTACAATTGCATTTTTTAATTTCTAGTATTGGAAAAAAGGCATCATGCAGTGTAGTGGATAGTTGATTATTGTCCGTTGTTGTGTTGTTGCTGCACGACCAACACTGTGGCATAAAACAACAATTAATCATGCGTACAAATTAAGGTCAAAAACTTCTATCAAAAAAAAAAAAGACACTCAACCAACAAAAAAATAATAGTTAAATTACAGATTTCCAATATACAAAGAAAATATTACAAAAATGAAAATAGTTTGGCTAGCATATGTTGAGAAACAGTAGGAACGATTCATTTTAAAATTATGGTCAACATATGATGCCAATACATAAGGAGTTAAGGGAATTTCATTTCTATTAAATTTTAATTAATAAGGATATCAAATGAACATATACACACATGTACTTATAGTATTTATTTGTAAACTGGGGTTTAATAAAAATTGCATTTATGCATCCATATTTCGATCTCTACATTGAGAAACTTATTCATTGCCAAGCAAGAATTGCTTATAGTCGTAAAACATGTTAAGGGTTCAAATAATCTTTAGTATTATAAAACATAAAATGAGAACGACACCACAATCTTTAAATTAAATCACTATCAAGAGAATCTTTTTAAGTAGAACGAGAGCGAGTTCTATATTCCGAATCTTTTATACCTTTCACCACTTTACCGATAATAAAATATGCGCCTATAACTCTATTGTTTATAAACCGATTTGTTTAGTTCAATAAAAATCAAAAATTCAAAAAATAGAAGCTTCATAAAGTCCGAAAATACGTTTTGGCCGATATCTCAGATTCCAATGGACCAGTTAAGTTTATTCCCTCATCAAAAAAAAAATTCGAATTTTCTGTGAAAAAAAAAAATAGTTTGTAGTTATACAGAGGCATCAAAATGTTGAACAAACGAATTTTATGTAGCTTAATGTTGTTTTTGTTTTTCATTGCCCATAAAAACAACAACAATATGCCAAGCTGCCCTTAAATAAATAAAAAAATGTTTTGTCAATAGCTTTGTTGTTTATGGACCAAATTCTTCGATTCAAATTTCCAAAAACTGATTTCAACAGACAGACGAACATCTTTATAATGACTCCCCTATCAATAAGGATCCAGAATATATATACTTTTTGGGGTCTTAGGTGTAGAAATTACAAAGGGAATGACAATCTTATACATACCCTTTACACCTGTGCACAGTGATCCCAAAACGGAATTTTTTGGAAATAATTCTGTAACTTTAGAACTGCTGCATGTATTTGAATGAAATATGATTTGATTGAAAAAAAAAAAAATTTACTTTGGTCCAAATATCTCTAAAAGTGAAAGAGATAACCCACACATGTAAGCGTATTTTTTGTAGAGAATTATAAGGACTATCTGCGTGTGCAACATTTTTTTTCAATCAAATCATAAATGAAATTTGGTGATTTTTTAAAAAATGTTCATACCCGAGGTGACCAACTTTGGAGGTCCACCCCTCGTCTTCCAGACCCGCTACGAACCTGTCCTCCTCCAAATCAATTGCCATACACCTCAGGATTACCCATTTCATTCAAATACATCCAGCAATTCTAAAGTTACAGAATTATTTCCAAAAAATTCCGTTTTGGGACCACTGTGCTGTGGTGAAGGGCATAAAAATAATAAAGTAAAAGATTTAATTTTAATTTTAGGTGAAACTTTTTGAAGAAAATTCAATTTTGAAAGTGTTTTTATTGATGCAAGAATCAAGTTTATTAAAAATGATTCATAATATCACGAAATATAAATAAGAATCATGTAAACAGATATTAGGTTTATACGCACGATTATAGCAAATAAATAAAAGAAATATATTTCATTATTTGTCGTGCTGAATGCGAAAAATACAACCATTATCTTCAAAAATTCAATGAACTCTAATTCTCATAGCATTCTTGAGGTTATGTTTTAAAAAATAATTTTTGATCTAAAGAATAATTTTTGATCTAAAGAAGACGATCTTAAAAAAGTGTCGACCAGAATGTTTCAGTTATTTGTGATCAATTAACCTTTCATTTCCTTGGATCGCCTTTATTTGACGCCTTTTTAAATTTTGTATGAAATTAGATTTTTTTTAATATCTCCGGTCGTATATTGTTTAATAATTAATTATTATTAGATTATTATATATATATTATCCCTAACAAGCTCTAGAATCCCACCAAATACACTCGTAGTACAAAGGCAACTTGACCTCTTACTAACCAATTATTCTTTATCTTTTACATATTTAGAAACACATCCATTTAAATTAAAATCCAATCATTTACCAGTAACATTTTGTTTGCAAGAACGTATTACAGAAGAAGATAGACTTTTCCCCGATTACAGTAGTGGTAATTGGGGCCTATTTCGTAGAACAATTAATAACAGAATTGAATCATCTATTTTACTAAAAGCTAATTTAAGTAAGTCCAATATTTCAAGTTGTATTTTAGAATTGCAGAAAAATGATATATTAAAAAGATATTCTATGTTTATTATACATAAAATTTAAATTTGACTGTATTATGATTCCAACAATATTAAATTTGGTTATCATTACCAATTTTTATACCCTACACCACCATAGGTGGGGAGGGTATTATGCGTTTGTGCTGATGTTTGTAACACCCAAAAATATTGGTCTAAGACCCACCTTAATTTATACCAATCGGCTTAGAATCACTTTCTGAGTCGATTTAACGATGTCCGTCCGTCCGTCCGTCTGACCGTCTGTCCGTCTGTCCGTCCATGTAAACCTTGTAATCAACTACAGGTCGCAATTTTTAACCAAAATGTATGAAATTTGGTACACCGGTTTCTTTTGGTCCAGGGACAAAGCCTATTGAAATTGGTTATGATCGGTCCATTATTTCACCTAGCCCCCATACAAATGACCTCCCGGAAAAGGGTTTAACGATCATAAATCCCTTAAATATTGCAATATTTTAATAAAATTTGGCACATATAAGTTTCATATAAGTCTCAATAAGTGCGCCGATTTTTAAAAAGATCGGTCCATAATTAACCATAGCTCACATATAAACCCCTTTTCAAAAAATCACTTTAACGAGCATAAATCCCATTAAAATGTTAGTATCAAGTTAATATTCGACAAAAATAAGTTTTATATAAACATAAATGATAGTGCCAAATTTTACAATGATCGGTCCATAATTTACCACAGCTCCCATATAAGGTATTTTTTCGGGAATCACGCAAAAGTGAATAAATTCATATAAATGTTAGTACCGACGTAATATTCTGTATCCGTATATTTTATTTTACATTTAATATGAGTATCGGTTCACAATTGGCCCCAAGTCTAATAAAAGACCCCTGCCCGAATTTTTGATGTACACAATGGTGTAGGGTATTATATGGTCGGGCTTGACCGACTATATCTTCTTCTCTCGTTTTTATTTGTCTAAATTATTTAAAAAAATTTTTAAATGTAACCGAATCATATTTAACATCAAAAATTTCGTGACTAAATAATGGTTGTTCCAATAATTTATTTATTATAGTAATCGAATTTAAGGCTCGTAACCGAAAATTTGGTATTTTATTTTTGACATGAGATAAATTAATTCTAACTTGAAAAGAAAAATATTTAAAAAATGAAAAAATTGTTAATTATAAAAAATAAAATAAAAATAAAAAAAAAAAAACTTGTTTTTTGTTAACTATCTCCGGTGCGGAAAATCTAAAATAAAATCTTAAAGTTCCTTGGTATTGAAGTCTTGTTATAAAAGTAAGAAACTTTTAATTTACAAAATTAATTATTCCCCCATTTATAAGTGGTAAATATTTTTGCAGATACTTCCTGGCTCCCTCATAAAACTAAGACTTCTAAATTGATGGTCATTTCGGTTGTTCTTTTATGAGGAAAAACTTTTAATTTATGCGTCATTAAAATAGGTTTTTCATTGTGTATATGGTAAGAAATTTTCTTTCCATCTACTGTTGCTGTTGCGAAAAATCTGAAATTTAACGTTCCTTTAGCTCCTTAGTATCGGGTTGTTAAAATAAAGGTAAGAATATTGTCCACCATTTAAAGGTGTTAAACTTTTTAATAACGCTTTGCTTGTTCTGGTCAGTTTGGTCGTTTTTTGACACCGTCATCGTATTAAATAGGAATGATATTTAGTTTTGTACTCTTAAATGGACTTGGATTAAAAGAATAAGTGAAAGATGTGACAAAAGTAATAGAAAAGAGCGTACATTTGCAGGCATGTAAAGTCCACTAACCACCAGGAAGCAAGAAACAAATTTTGTTTTTTTATTTTATTTCTTGTCTGTTTTTTTAATAAAATATATGTGTATTAAAAAATCAAATTGTTTTTCATTCACAATAGTACTTAGTATTTTCAATTTATTTAATCGAATAGTATTTTAAAACAGTAATGATAACCATAAAAATTAAGTAATTACAATCGAATCATGGGTTGGTACATGCAACCGAACGAATTCGATTGGCAAAAAATTCGGTTACCATAATAAATCAGTTTTCTCTGTGTACTATAGGAGCATTTATTTTAACCATTTGAGCTATTTTTTGCTGCGAGTGGCTGTTTTAAAATAGTTTATATTCAATTCTCCTTTCTCTAGCGTTGTGCGTTGATCAATTTTACATTTATATTTTAATTGACACATTAACTAACAAAATCAGAGCGAAAATGGTATGCAGGGCATTTTTAGGAGTAGATTAAAAAAAATAAAGTCCACTGGACTACGCTACATTGAAGTACCGTTCCAAAGATAAATGGCTGCATAAAATAAGCTGTGTGCTAAAAAATGTAGTATATTTTTATTTTATACTTTTAAGTTATATGAAGGCAAATTTTTGCAATAAATTAAATGGTGTTGTAAAACTAGAACTCTTTCTCTCTCAAATGACAACATATTATTATTTTTAATATTTTTAAATTATTTAATATAATCCAAATTGGTATTGACTCACATCAACTGGACACAAAGGTTATATCCAAACCCTATATAAATTGTAATAGTATCAGAATTCATCGTTAATTATGTATCTAACTGGGTACCTTGCGTACAGCAAAGAACTGAATGGTTTTTTTATTTCAATCGAATTTGGAAGATTTAATAATCATTATTAAGTTACAATAACTAATATTTAGGAGAAAAAACTATTCATATTAAATTAAAAATCGTATGTCTTCATTAAATATTTTAAATAATGTTTTAATAAGGAGTGCGTTCGAAAAAATCTTAACATATATAATATTCAATAACTTGGAAATGGTTGATCTTAGAGTTTTTATTATTTTTTTATTTAATTAATAATTTAATACACAGAAAAATATAGCTTTTATACTTCTAATCACCATATTTGGTAACCCTTCCGTTAAAGATTTGATAGTTACTTCAGTCACTTTTTTGGAACAGTGTGCACATCTTCTTTTAAAATCTTCGGTATTTTGGGACACTTTTTTTGTGCTCTTTAATTCACTTTTCACAAGAGCTCAATATCTCTCCACTGGTCTAAGCTATGGACAATTTTGAAAATTGACCTCTCTTGGTACAAAAACTATGTTATTGTTTTGGTACCACTCCAGAGCCTTTTTACGTTGTGACAAAAATATGTGGACACGTTGAGCTCTCTTACGAAAGGAAGAAGTCTTTTTTGCAAACATTATTTGATGTATATTTCGATATTTATAGAGCCGAATGTTACAAATAACTTTCTTGTTTTGCCTCAACTGCATAAAGCTTATTATACCAGGAATTTTGTAAGAAATTTTTTCTGCTTTTGGGTCCTAAACTTATCTTTAACATTGCCTCGAGCATTAACAATAAAAAGTTTTGACACATAAGCTGCGAAAATTCTACCAGCACATACGTTTCTTCGTCAATTATACAACTTGAGTATTTTTTTATGAAATTTGGTTTTAATTTCCGTGTCCTATTATTGGCTTCTAAATTTTTTGCAGCATTCCTGTTTGGAATTTTTTGGACTTTATATGTTATCAACTCAGCATTAGTTTTAAATTTTCGCACTAAATAGTCGAAGCACTGAGATAACTGAGCTGCTTTTCTACCAGATGTGTTTGCAGTTCCTTTCAATATGCTTTCAATTTTCTGGCCTTACCAATATCACGTGGTCCTTTTTTTTCTTTCCGAACCAGGTTTCATATCAATGGTCAAATTCTCCTGATACTGTTTAGTAGCATTAGAAAAAGTTTGACGGCAGAAATTTAATTCTGTGGCCAATTATTTGTAGGACCTATTTGGATTTTGTAGCACATAAATCTTTTTCGTGACTTATTTTGATGAAAATCACGACAAGTCAACAGGGTTGTTATTAAAAATTTTAACTAACGTATTTTTGCATGATAACTAGATCAAAAAAAAATGTTCAATATTGATTCCGAAAAAAGTTGTGAGGCAAAACGTGTTAAGATTTTTTCGATCGCACTCCTTACTAACAAATTGGTTTCCAGAATCAAATTTTTCATTATATAATTATTAATTCCGTCAGTATAATGTTCAAAATTTTATAACTGAAGAATATTGTTATTAATACTATACAATTAAAAACAAATAAATTCTGGTGATCTCTATAAATGTTTTGTTAATGTGACCATAATCCAACCAAATTTGTAATTTTTTGACAAAATCGACAAATTTAATTGGGTGGTGTATTGTTGGTACTTAAAGTTCCAAACTAATTTAGAAGATATGAAAAAATTATATGTGATTCTGGGAAATTAAAGTTTTTTAAATGAATAAATGTTAAAAAAATTTTTAGGAACGCAAATATAATAATTTCAAAACAAAAAAAAATAATAAAAAATAATTAATAAAAGTTGAAATTCATCAAAACAACACTAAAACCTTCAGTAATCATTTCTAAAAAATAACCCATTCAATATACTTACAATAACAAATTCTCTTTTTACAAAAAAAAAAAAAAAAATCCGTTTGAATAAATTATAAATTTGCTTAATGAAATAACAATAACAAACAATTGCTGTAATGATAATAAAATACACTGCAACTGCCTCAACAACTACAACAAACAATAAGGGATTTTGTACATACTACTTCATAATAAATAAAGTACTCTGCCTAGAAAAGAAAAAAATACCAGTTTTTTCGTTTTACAAAATAAAATCACAGATAGAAAATTCAAACCCTTTTTTCTAATTTTTTTTTTTTTTTATATAATAAAATAACCTGCATAAACCGGCTTGAGAATGAAATGAGAGAGAGAAACGAAAATTTTAACCAAAGAAAAAAATGACTGTACAATAAAATGTTTAACAAAAAAATACGAAAAAAAAACTATAATAATAAAAAACGCAACCATAAAAAAACTAATAGATACGCATACATACAAAAACAAAAAAAATGTGAACGCACTCTACGCAAATGTGGGTGCCCCCCTTAGACGCAAAAAAAAAAGAAGGGAATTAGAAAAATGCACAATTTATTGAGCAAGAAATATAAGGCTATCTCTTTTTGTCTAACACTTTCTGTAGAAAAACTGAGCAAAAAAAATTAATTTGTAAAAAAGACTGCAGTTTATTAACAAATAAAAAAAACAACAACAAATAATGCACAATGATAACTAACAACAAGATCATTGAAATAATGTAAGAGCGAGTAGCAAGTATTTTGAAAAAAAGAGAGAACATTAAACTTAGCTATTGCATTTTCTCCTTTGTGAGACTATGTGTTGCGGGAAATGCATTTATAACAGTTATAAGGTATTATTACAGTTTTGATTTAAAGAGTATTATACAGAGAGTTTAGTGAGTGCATATGTATGAGCATGCGTTTTATTTTAAAAGTGTATGTAACAGCGTGTGTGTGTGTGTGTGTTAGATTTTACATTTGTAAAACTTCCCCTATATTTGTTATAATGAAAATGTTTAAATATGCTCTTTGTTTATTCTTTGTTTTTGTTGTAATGAGAGTATTTTGTAAGTGTGTTTTCTTTAGTTTTTAGGGGAAATCTAATTTTCCTATATGAAAGAAAACCAACATTTGTCGACGTTGTATGTATGAAAAAAAAAAATATTAGATTTTGCTGCGTTTTATTGTGTAAAGTTGCTGATAGAGCTGCGTATTTGAATGACTTTATGCATGCATTGGCAGTTGGCATTTATTCAACTTCGAGCTCTCGAATCTGCAACAACACAACGTGTCGCAGTTTTTCACATATATTTAACTACATATTAAAATAAAAAAAAAATATATCTAACACTAAAAAATACACTTAAAGAAATTTTAAAAGAAAATTACAACAAGTGAAAAATAAAGAAAAAATATTAAAGTGAAATTCTAGCGACTTAAAAAAATTATTTAAAATTAAATGCAAAATTAAAAAAAAAAAAAAAAGAAACAATTTGGATTACTTCAATAACAAAAACTAAGAGGATTATTTCTAAAAAAAAAAATATTAAAAACAACAGCAAACACATGTTTTTATTAAAATAAACAACAAAAAAGTGCAATATATTTTAAATAAATTATAAAAGAAACAAATTTTTAAAATAAACTAAAATTGTGTAAAAACATTCCACACTCAGCAAAAAAAATAAATAAATAAATATTTTGGAATTTTATTTTTAACAATTTTTGGCCTTCAATTAGCTGAGTCGTGTGTACTAAATTTAAAACACAAAAATTTTCCAAAAAAAAATAAAAAATTATTAAAAAAAACTTGGCGAAAAACTTGGAAAACTAAAATTAACACAAAAATAGCCTAATTGGCATGCTAAAAAAAAATAATTTAAAGAAATAAAATTTTCAAGGTAAGACATCATTTAAAAAATATATAAAAATTAAATTAAATAAAAAATTAATTGAAAAAAAAAATTAGCAAAAAAATTTTTAAAATTATTTAATTTAAAGTTAAAATTAAAAGAAATTAAATGAAATGAAAAATTTAATAAAAAAAGTAATTAAAAAAATTTTTAGAAACAAATTTTTTAAATCATTAAATTTGAAGTATTTCCTCTTCTAAACTTAAACTTCTATTATTAATTATTGTTTTTAATTGTTTATTACTTTTTACCTTAATATCAATGTAACCTTCATTTTTTTTGTTATTGTTTTTATTTTTTGTTGTTTCCATCAATATACATACCGTCCCTTTGAAAACCTTGAAAATTGTTTTGGTAATTTTTACATTGAAAAACTTACAAACATATTTTTTTTTTTTTTTTTTGGATTTATAATTTCGCCATATATACTTACAAAAACACACACATATACATAAATACAAAAACTCTTATCACCAGCTAAATCCATAAACATAAACCGGTTTTTACATTATTAAACATTAAATTATAAAATAATTTTGAATTTGACACGTATTTTTCATTTATATATAGAAAATTTTTACAAGAAATAGCAGAAGAAAAAACGCCCTTTAGCATAAATAAATTACAAAGTTTTGCATTTAACATTAAAAATAAATAAAGCTTTAGTGATAAACTGCACACTAAAAAGCTTTTAATGCTCTTTATTACAAAAAAGCTTTCTCCCTCTCACACACACTCTTTCTGTCAAGAAATTATAATAAAGCTAGATAAAATAATTTTATAGCAAAATAAGCTTTTAATATAAAGATCACTCTTTATTTAATTAAAACAAAGAGAATAAGCTTTTTATAAGGGTTGCCATTGTAAGAGTTTAAAAATAAAAATTATTTAAAAAAAAAAACAAAGCATTAAAAAATTAATTAATATTAAAGAAAATAAATTCAATTTAATATTGAGATTTTGTTTTTTCTGATTTCTTAATTACTTTAGCGTTTTAATTATATAATCTTTTAATTTATTAATTCTTATTCCCCATAACCTTAAGGTGTTAACATAATTTTGTTAAAGCCAATTTCCTTAGCTGGGCTACTTTTTTTGTAAATTATTTTCTTTATCTTAAATTAATCCTTAATAATCCTGTTGTTCAAAAAAACATTGACTTTTACAAAATTGTGTCATTTTCTTTTTACACAAAATTCCCAATTTTATTTCTCACATATTTCTTTTCTTATACTCTATTCTCCCCCTTAAAACAATTTAAACAATTGTTGCATCAAATTGTTACTACCTGCTTTTTCTTATCATTTCTTCTATTCCAATTGTACAACCTGTCTAGATCTTGGTCTACACAGGCGGTCTTTGTTGCGTCTATTGTTTGTGGCGTCATATATTAAACAACAACAAAAATAAACGTTTGTTGTAAAATTCATTTTCTAATTTAGTTTTTCATGCTTTTCAAAAATTGCACAATGATTACAAAAAATAAAAAACAATAAGAATATAGAAGAAAAATTTCGTTTTCTTTTCACTTATGGCAGGTTGTCTAAAGATTGTCTGCAGGGTATCCTAAAGTGCCATTAATATCCTTGTCAAATATAATAACAATACCAATAAATAATAGGTATTGCAATTTTTAAAATAAAAAAAAAATAAAAAAACATTTATCATGGTTATACACCCTCTAATATTTTTTTTTTTAAAGAAAAGTAAACCTTTTAACTCAAAAGATAATAAAACGATTTTCTTTATAATAAAATGATCGTTTTCCTGCCTTTTTTTTTTAAATAAAGTTTAATATCAATTTCCTTTGATAAATCTTAAAGAAAACCACTAAAATATATTAACATTTGTTAAGAAATTTGATATTTTGCAAAACAAATATTTTATATTTTGGCAATTTTTACAAATTTTGAATTTTTTATATAGATAACCTCAAAAGATATGTAAATAATTGTTAAGAAATTTAATATTTTAACAGAGAAATTAAAAAATAAAAAATAAAAAAAAAAAAGAAATGATAAAAATCTTGCAAACAAAAAATATTGTCGGTTAAACGATTACTTTTTTAATTATATCAATTATTAAAGTAATAAAAATTCAAATTTGCTACAACAAAATAAAACAATTTATTACTTATTACATCAATGAATAAATTAATCAAATTTAAATAAAAATTATTACTTAAATTTGAATAATTGCATATACAATTTGTTTAATGGGTAGAAATTTAATTAATAAAATAATATAATATGTATCATTCGTAATTGAAATTGAAATTTGAATTTATTCAATTAAAATTTTAATTTAATGTGTTAAAATGCTTAATTTAATTACAAAATTATTTGAAATCATTTTTAAATTTTTGATTAATAATTAAATTTAAATTTTTACAATATTTTTTTCTAGGTACAATTAAATAAATAAAGCTATAAAACTTTTGGAAAATTTTCAATTTCTTAAAAATGTTAATATTCTTCTTTGTTTTTAAAAATTACTAAAATTTAAACCATGTGTTTATTTTACTCTCTGGCTCTCTTTTAGCATTTTTAAAACGCCATATTTTTTTCTTATTCCCAAAGTGCAGTTTTTCCTAATTTTTGCTTCCTTAAAAACGCCCCTGATGTTTTGACATGTGTTATTTGTTAATTTATGTTTGCATTTTTGTTAACAACTAAAAATTAACATATGGCAACAATATGAAAACTCTTAAAAATAAAAACAACAAATGCACTTTCTCTTAATTCCTAGGAAATTAACCTAAAAAAGGCATAATAAAAACAAACGCATTTTAAAAATAAAAAGCGTATGGTACAACCTAAAATATTCACAATTATTTTATAACCAAAAAATATATATTTTTGGCTCCTTAAGGAAACTAAAATAAATACGCAAAACCTGCTCTAAACTCACCCCCAAAAATTTTAAAGAAAATACAAAAAAATACACGCACTTTACTATTTAAAAAAAATCTACCCCCTCATTAAAAATTCCATAAAAAACGCATTAATTTTGCCGAAAAAAAGGCGAATATAATAAGCAAAATAGACTTGATAAAAAACATTCATTCATACTCACCAACAACATATTGCAAAGTATGTACATATGTATGTGTAAAAAAAAGTAAAAGAATGGGGGATGTTTTTAACAACTAAATACACACTAATAATTTTAAAGATAATTTCCTCAAAAAATATGCAAAATTTTCTATATAACAAATCAAACAAACTTTAAATTCCAAAAAAAAAAATCAAAAAATATAAATTTGCACTTGTTTTTAATATTTAAAAAAATTCAACAATCATTTAAACATTTAAATTTTCTTTATTAATCAATTTAAATCAAAAAAGACAAATGTGCAAAAACTTTAATTCGTATAAATTGTCTTTACAAAAAAAATTCAAATAAAAAAATTAAAACAATTAAGTAAATTTTATAAAATTCTTTCTCTCTTTTTATTATTTTCTTATCTTTTTATTCATATCCGTTTCCTTTTCTCTTGTTCTTTTTTATCTTTACAGTTAACGTTATTGTGTTAAGCTTTTAAGCTGGCTCTCAAAATACGCAAACAATTTGCTCATCAAGCTTTTGGTAATTTTCCACCAGAAGATTTTCACTCACCTACTCATCGGCCACCAAGTCCTCCCGTTTCTACACAACAACACAATATGGGCGGTCCACCAGCCCCTAGTTCTTCAAATGGTCCCCCAGAGGGTCAAACCTATTGCCTGCGTTGGAATAATCATAAATCAAATTTAGTTGAAATCTTAGATGCTCTCATCAAGGTCGAAAGTTATGTAGACTGTACCATAGTGGTAGATGATCAAGTACAATTTAAAGCTCATCGTGTTGTCTTGGCTGCTAATTCACCCTATTTCCAATCCATTTTACAAGATTTGCCCATGGATCATTGTAGTATTATATTTCCGGGTGTTAAGGCTTTTGAAATGCGTGCTTTATTGGAATATATGTATACGGGTGAGGTAAATGTTACCCAAAGTCAAATACCCAAAATAATGCGCATTGCCGAGGAATTAGAGGTAAAAGGTCTATTCGATATGGCTGACTTAAAGGAGAAGTTCAACAAATTAAGTGAGGAACATGCTGAAAGAGCGGCTAGTAATCCTTATGCCAGTACATCGGCTCCCTCAAATCCTTATTCCTCTGTTACTACCACCTCTTCGCCTTCAGCAAATTTAACACATCCGAAATCCAGCTCTAAGGATGCGGATAATTATCGTAATAATTCCTCCTCCGTGATCTCTACCTCCTCGAATATTTCACCTTCAGCTGCTCCCTCCAGTAGTTCATCGCCACCCTATAGCAATTACAAATCGCCATACTCCAGTTTATATACCAAGTCTCCCGGTCCCAATGCAAATCAATCATCTTCAGCCCAACCTCAATCCAGTCAACAAACTCCTAGTAATCTTACACCCTCCAGTGAACGTTCTGCTCAATGGCCTTTGTCACCCTCTGCTGCCGCTGCTGCTGCCATGTTAAGTTCTGTCTATGAATCTGCTCCCGATATGAATCCCTTAAAACGCAAAAAGCTCTCCTCTATGTCTAGTATGTTAATGAATCGTGATACACCCATTTTGCGTAATGTTTTGGCTCAAGCTAATCCCGCCGATTCGTCACAACAATTACCTCTAATGTTGCCTAATGCAGTAGGTAGTAACAAGGCTGATAAGTCCTCTAGTTCGGAAAAGAATTTAAGTGGTCATAATAACAATCACAGCTTTAATGGTTCGGATTATAGTGATAAGGTAAGTTTTAAATTATTTTAATAATTATTTTAATATTTAATTTCAAGGCGAATTCAAACAGGTGACCTCAATTAATCAGTTGATAAGCACAATTTTTGTTTAGCCGCTAAAGTGTCAAACTCCATGTTAAAAAAAATATGAATTTGCTTTACTAATGTTTTTGTAGAACTGCAGCCACCTGTTTCATTTCGCCATGATTTATTTTGTAGCTTAAAAAATAAATAATTTTGCTAATTTTTGTATGTTTTTTCCTTTCTTTAGAAATACCATGATGAACCACATTCCCCCTTCACCGATCGTTCCTTTGAGGATGATGGCTTCGATCCCAAGGGCAGCAATTTTGGTGGCAATTTCGGCAACAATGCCAATCAAAAACCCGAATGGAAACGTTATAAACAATATACCCGCAGTGATATCATGTCTGCTATTCAATGTGTACGTGAAGGTATGAGTGCTTTACAAGCATCACGTAAATTTGGTGTGCCCTCACGTACTCTGTACGACAAAGTCAAGAAGTTGGGTATTACCACTGGCCGTCCTATGAATCGTACCATGAAACGTAGCCCCAGCAGTGTAGAATCATCGGCTGCCTTCCCTTATGCCCATGGCTACGGTCAAGCTTCAGCTGCTGCCGCTGCCATGCATGATGCTGCTGCTCGTGAAGAACGTGAAATGAAGGAACATCACCGCAATAATGATCATCATCACTTACCACCAACCATTCCCCATCCAGCCGCTGCCCTATTAGATCACGCTTTCTTACAACAGGCCTTGGAAAATCGTGGTGGTGGCGATATAGCAGGACGTGAAGCGCTTCATGCCATGGCTTTAGCTGCTGCTGCTCATGCTGCCGCCAATCGTATGTCCACCAGTCCTGGGCCCAATGGTAATGCAGTACGTTCCCCCAGTCCATCGAATTTTGCTTTAAAATATAACAACTTACGCAATGCCGAACAAGAGCTAATGGAACGCCAGGAATTGGAACGGGAACGTGAAAGAGAACGTGAATTTATCGAACGGGAGAGAGAGCGTGAAAGAGAACGTGAACACGATTTAGAACGCGAACGTGATGATGAAGAAGATGATCATGTTGAAGATTTATCAGTAGCCCGCAAAGACAATAACAATTCGCCTTTAGAGGCTAGAGAAAGACCTGAATCTCCCTACTCACCGGGAGTAGCAGGCAATAGCGATAATGAAAAATCTGTTATAATGACCACTAAATTACCCTCAAATCCCAATGATGATGCCTTCATCAATGAAACCAACCTCAAACGTGAGGTAGTAATAGATGATGTCAGAGCCGACTGATTGATGCTGACTATGGCTTGGCAATATGCGGCCGATACTTGTTACGATGCTTTATTTTCCTCGCGTTAAAGTTGTCCATATAGAAATGACAACTTTAAAAACAGAGGTGAATATACAATATTGTATGTATATAATGTATGTATATTTAACTAATCTTGGGAGCATAAAAATACTTAGTATGTCAACTCTTTGTAATTAATGAAACCATTTTTAATTGCTTTTATGTCTTTATTCAGAGTTAGATACTTTTGATAGATTAGATTTGGTATCCTATGCTTAGAGTCAAGAGGTGAATTATTAGCTAAACCCAGTAAACAATTTATTGAACTGTCTCTTCTAGACTCAAATTTGTAAATTTTTGAATAATAAGTGCAATAGGTTTGTTCTTACTTTTGTCCATTAAATTTATAAACGTTTAACGTAGCTTTTGTTCAATTTTTTATTTTTTTATTTTTCTTTAAAAATCTAAAATTTTCTATATAAATTTTCGTTTTTACAAACACAAGTAAAAGCGAGAATAAAATGGCGGTATATTAGCTTTATATTAAATAAATTTTCCTAAATAAAAACCTTGAACTATACGTTCATTTGTTCCTAGTAGGAAAACAATTTTTAAAAATCCGCACTAAAAATTGCACTAATATTTTTCTGTTAAACTTAAAGAAAACTATTAGAATAATCATATAAAAATACTTGCACTTAATTTATTTTAAAAAACAAAGATAAAAACAAAAATCATAAATGTGTTGTTATTAAATATCACCTTGTGCCTAAATCAACTAAAAAATAAAAAAGAAAAAATTATAGGTTAGTTTAGATTAAAAAAATAAAAAATAAAAAAAAAAAATGGAGTATATAAACAAGAAAAGAAAAATGCCATAATTTCATTAAATTGAAAAAGCTTTTAGCCCATTTTGATTAACAACCAACCCTATTAGACATTTTAAAAAAAGACTGAAACTTATTTAGTAAAAGAGAAATGGGCTATAAAAGCTAAAATTATAAAATAAATACCCTGTAAACAAAAAAGAGGCTCAATTTTCATTAGATATTAAAACTAAATTACTTATTACATAATTTAAAATACAAAATAAACTTAATGAAACTAGTTATTAAGTAAGCAATTTTTTTATTTTTTGTTAAAAAAAAGCCAGTGATTTGTTTTAAAAATCTTAGTTTTTATTATTATTTTTTTAATTTAGTTTAATTATTAAACAAAAAACCTACAATAAAAAATATGAAACAACTACCTCAAGAAACTTACAAAAAATAAAAACAATAATTAAATATAATATTCAAATAATATTATTTAAATAATTTCTTTTTCTGTGTTCAAATAATTTTATTTTATTAATTAATAAGACTGACACTAAAATAAAAGTAAAAAAATAAAAATAAATAATAAAAAATCTACAAAACAATGCACCATTCAATGCACCTTTTAATGTACAAAATAAAAATAACACTCCTTTTAAAATTTAAAATTATTTATAAGTTTTATTTAACAAAAATCTAGAAATTACGCTGGGGGCAATGCAATAGGCTTTTTCATTTTATTTTTAGTTCAAATTTTAATTTTATAACTTTTGAATTATTATTATTTAATATGATAAAAAAAATATATAAAATTAATTAATTTTATTTGTTGTATATATTAATTGTTTAGTTAAGTTATTTTTATTACTTTTTTTATATTAAACTCTTATTGTATATACATATTATTATTTTTTAATTATTTGTTAATTTTTAATGCAATTTTTCCTTAGATTTTTTATTATTATTAAACAATCAAAATTATTTTTTAGAAAAAAATATCTGTTAGTTATTAAGTTTTAATCGAATTATAGTTTTTAGCTCAATTGTGACTGATAAACAAGAAAATAACAAATATTATCAATTTAAAACAAGAAAAATCTAAAAAAATAATAAAATCAACATTCACAAACAAATTTTTAAAAATAAAAAAACTATACGTGTTTTCATTTCAAGAGGAAAATTAAAGTTTAATTTTATGGAAAGAACATTTAGTTGCAACTTTTTTAATTTTTCATAAAATAAAATCATAATTTTATTAATAAAGAAATATTATGATTTACACAACCCAAGAAACACAGGGTCATAATATTTCAAACTTTTTTCTTTAATATCTATTTTCAATCTTTGTCAACATTGGAGAAAAATTTCCCCTTTTTATTGAGAATATTACAAAGAAAAATATGGTATATTAAACAATTTATCAATGATAAAAAATTGGAATAATTACTATTTTAATTGTATCAATTATTCAAGTGATAAAAATTAAGATTATGTATTGTATCATAATACAACTAAACAAGGTAGAATTATTAGAGAGAGCTGTCATATTCAAGTCTTGTAAAGTCAATTAATTGAAAAACTGAAAAGAGAGAACAAAAAAGTTTAAATAGAAAAATATTGAGTTTACATTTCAAATGTAGAATAAATATTTCTTGAAAGGCAGCAATTTTTTTCGCGATATTTTGGAAAAAAATTTTACGTCTTTCACTATACACAATTTTTAAAACACATTAGTTTTCTTAACAAAAAAATCGTTTTCTTATTTTTTAATGTTTTATAATTTTATCTTGATAATACTTTCTTTTTTAGCTTTTTGAAATTTGTTTTAATTTTGTCACATTTTATTTTTTTACTGAAAATAAATGAAATGAAAATTAATTTAAATTTACCTTGTTATTTATTGTATCATTAATTTTTATTGTATCATTAATTTTTCTTTAAATAGATTGATTTAACATTTACAATATAAAAATTCTCCAAAAAGAAAATCATTATTAATATTTCGCAAGAAATAATTTTTCTGTGCATTACCAACAGCGGCACAAACCCCAACTGCCTACGGTGGTGTCGGATATAATAATAGATATTTTATTCCATCCGGATCATAGAGTTACAATTAATCTTGATTATAGATTACGTATTGGACTGGGAAATTTTCGGATTAAGGAATAATCCAGGTCATTACAAAAACTCATAGTAGAGCGCATGGCGAATAATTTCATATTATTTATATTTTAATGGTTAGAATTTATTATTAAACCTGAAACAGATCTTCTACAATACAAAAGACATAATTTGACCGCTATTCATTTCTAATTTATAACTTTTTATTCAATAAAATTTAAATTAACAATCAAATATAACCAATATTAAATAACGTTAATTTCCTTTGGGTATTGACCGTAGGGTTAAAGTAAATTGTATAAGTTTAGAAGTACGGCAAGGCTAAAGCAAATACCGATTACTTTTGGCCAGTTAACGTAGTGGCAACATTAACCATTTGAATGTAACGGCCAGTAACGGAAATATAAAAAATTTAAAAATGAAGTTTGTTTAAAATAAATGAATTAAAAAATAAAAAAACTCCGGAAAAAGTATAAATATAGGCAAGAAAACTACTAAAAACTACAACGGAATAAATGTGCTTATTTATTTCTTTTATATTTTTTAGTTATTGGAAAGTTTTTGCTCAACTTTCTATTCTATCTCTCTCTTTAAAATGTTATGTGTGGACCAATAACAGATCTATTACGCAATATATTTCGCAATAAACGTTTAAAAACAAATCTGAGCAATAATGTTTAACATAAGCTGTCAAATTTACTGTTCTCTTTTAAAATGTTGCCTTTTTTTGATAGTACTTTTAACGCTGAAAATAATGATATAAAAGTTCAATTCAATAGCTTAGAAGTTATAGGGCTTTGGAAATCGTACTTCCCTACGAAGCTCATACCAAACAAAAATTTTGTTATAAAAAAGTTGGGTAAAAAGGAAAATTTATGTTAACTCGACATATCACAGAGTTAAAAACTCTTTCGTCCGGCCAAAGGCCAGCTATTAGGAAAAAAGTGCACCAAAAAAAAATTTGTTTGCGCTAGAAATTATTAAAAAAATTAGTTAGAGCTATTCCTTCTTCCATTCCGATTTGTTTGAAGAATATTTCAAAACTTTTTTTAAATTAAAATTAAAACCATTTTTTAAGCCTTCTTGATTTGAATTCAACTGGAAAAATATGAAAAAAGTTTTAATACTTAAAAAATTCTTAAGTTTTTATATTTATGTACACATTTTTTTCTGATCAAAAAATAGTTTTAATTGGCATAAATAGACCACCCTGATTCAGCCCCGATTTATTTGATTTTTTTGCCATTGATAGTACTTTTAACGGTGAATATAATGATGTAAAAATTTTTGACCGCAAATAAATATTTTGGAAGTTAAAGGGCTTTGAAAATCGAATTTTCCTAAAAAACTCGTATAAAAAATTTCGTTATAAAAAAAGTTGGGTAAAAAGGAAGAATTACGTTAGCGAAGCCGCTTTTGGACATACCACAGAGTTAAAAACCCTTCCGCCCGGCCGAAGGCCGGCTATCCAAAAATATTATTTCCACAAATTTTTTTTTTTTTTTTTTGCACAAAAAATTACAAAATACATAAAAAGTTTTACTTATGAAACTTTTATATTATTTTATATTTGTAAATGCAACCTTAAGAGCTTTTAATTGACACCTTAATCTTTGCAATCGGATAAATAGTATAGGAAATATTTACGATTTTAAGTGAATTAGGGAGGTAAATGAGTACCTTTTAATTTAATACCCGTATTCACAAACAACATTTAAATTAAAAATGCATTTTAAAACTAAATTTGTCATACACATTTTTTCTCTAAAATGTTTATTGTTCCCAAATTTGCTAATTTAATTCATCCTTCTATTTAAAATTCTTAATCGAAATAAAAAATACTAAACAACAATCATAATTTCGTATCAAATTATTTTTCTGTGTACATATTATACGTGGTGTAAACACGGCCAGCTTCTTTCAAATACAACGCTACAGTGTTTTGACATTGAAAAATTATAGCAAAATGCTACAACAACAATTGTCAAACATACAATAAAGTCAAAGAGTTCTACAGCTGAAGAAAAATATTTGTGAAATATTTTCTTTTATTATTAATATAAATTTTTTCAAATTCAAAAGAAAAAAATAAATAAAACAAATGTGTGTAAAAATAAACGTCGTGTAATACTTTACGGATATTCTTCATAAAAATATTTTACTAAAGTTACTTGAAGTTGTGTGTCAAAAATTTATGTGAAGGCGAAAGTGGAAAAAAAACTAAACTAAAAAAAGAATTTTTTGTTATATTATGAATGAAGACGGCAATATAAGTCCGAGTGTTGTGAATGATCATGAGCAGCCAAGTGAAAAAAGTACATGCCTTAAAAGAAAATTAATACAACTGCGACGGCAACTACGGTCACCGATACCGCAAACAATATCCATGCCTACACCCTTGCAGGTGAACACCGATGATACTGATCCGCAACAGATAAACGTCTCGATTAAACATGACGCCAAATCCATAAAAATAAAACAAGGAAAGAATAATGAATCACAAGAACCAATTAGAATGCCGGACGCGTCCGTGTGTAACATGTGCTGTCGCAAGGATGATGTTTGTGTTAATCTGCAACATAATCATACAACCGTGTTGACTGTCAGTGATATTACGAGACTGCCTGTAAGTAATGTATTGTTAACTTTAATTAAATATAAGTATGATTTTTTTGTAACAAGAAAACACAGAAACTTTATTTAATATTTAATAACTGAAATATCAGAAATAGAAGTAGACTCAAAAAGATCGTGACAATAGATTTTAGAGGTAGCCTGATTTTTATGTGAATACAATGGCATGTTATTTAATACATACGACGATGATCCGGCAAACAATAAAGATATATCTACAAAGATAATGTACATTTTCTTCCATATGCAAATCGATTTAGAGCATTTCTTATAAACTTTTATCATTCCGAGTCATACATGTCTAAAGATTGTCAAATCAACAATAGCTGTTTTTTTCCTTACGAAATAGCAAAACTGTTGAAATAGCCTCGACAACCAACTTTAATTTTATTAAAAAATATTATTAAAAAATATATATTTGTTGTTATAACAGCTATAGCTATATTATTCTAATCGTGACGGCAAGGTCTATGCAAGACCAGTAACCATTTAGCCTATTGCTCAATTACGACCTTAGTTGTGCCAGAAATACCTTTGTTTTCGCAAAAGGTCCTTATCGTTGTTTGCGATAGTCGGTGGACTACTCCAAGAACGATATTAATGCAGTAACTTGCAATCTCGGAATTTGTGGTGTCATTTAAAGCTATCATATACGCGTTGTCATCAAAAGAATCCTCCACCTCTGCATATTGCCCTCGTATATGCGAAGGTCTTTCCAGACATGCCTTGGGAATTCACTATCTGTGTGATGTTGGAGTTTGCATGATTCTTATGATATCCTAGGAGGAATTGCTGACTTATTTTTTTTTTTTTTACCTCACTTTGAAAAGTTTTCCATACAGATTTTTGAAAAACAAAAACAATTTATATGAAAAAACGTTCAACGTGAGGTGCAGTGTTTTACAAAATTAAGCCCTTCATTTCCTTTGTAACGGTTCTTAAAACTGTATTTTGTCAGCCTTGAATATTTATCCACTGAGTGTGACTCAGCGAAGCAGTTCACACTGGAGCAGCATAATTTACCAGCAAGCGGCCCATCGTCTTATAAGGTTTCTGTGACCATATTCCAAGTGCTGCCTTTGTACTTTCATCGTCCCTGGTGTTGCTGTCAAATTCGCTGGAGATAAATTACTACATACATATGTATGTAAATTTGTTAATAACATAAAGTTGATATTTGTTTCATTAAAATGTCGTTAAAAGACATGCCTTGGGAATTCACTATCTGTGTGATGTTGGAGTTTGCATGATTCTTATGATATCCTAGGAGGAATTGCTGACTTATTTTTTTTTTTTACCTCACTTTGAAAAGTTTTCCATACAGATTTTTGAAAAACAAAAACAATTTATATGAAAAAACGTTCAACGTGAGGTGCAGTGTTTTACAAAATTAAGCCCTTCATTTACTCTGTAACGGTTCTTAAAACTGTATTTTGTCAGCCTTGAATATTTATCCACTGAGTGTGACTCAGCGAAGGAGTTCACACTGGAGCAGCATAATTTACCAGCAACCGGCCCATCGTCTTATAAGGTTTCTGTGACCATATTCCAAGTGCTGCCTTTGTACTTTCATCGTCCCTGGTGTTGCTGTCAAATTCGCTGGAGATAAATTACTACATACATATGTATGTAAATTTGTTAATAACATAAAGTTGATATTTGTTTCATTAAAATGTCGTTAAAAGACATGCCTTGGGAATTCACTATCTGTGTGATGTTGGAGTTTGCATGATTCTTATGATATCCTAGGAGGAATTGCTGACTTATTTTTTTTTTTTACCTCACTTTGAAAAGTTTTCCATACAGATTTTTGAAAAACAAAAACAATTTATATGAAAAAACGTTCAACGTGAGGTGCAGTGTTTTACAAAATTAAGCCCTTCATTTACTCTGTAACGGTTCTTAAAACTGTATTTTGTCAGCCTTGAATATTTATCCACTGAGTGTGACTCAGCGAAGGAGTTCACACTGGAGCAGCATAATTTACCAGCAACCGGCCCATCGTCTTATAAGGTTTCTGTGACCATATTCCAAGTGCTGCCTTTGTACTTTCATCGTCCCTGGTGTTGCTGTCAAATTCGCTGGAGATAAATTACTACATACATATGTATGTAAATTTGTTAATAACATAAAGTTGATATTTGTTTCATTAAAATGTCGTTAAAAAAAAATACTAAAAAGAAGTTCAAAATCTTTAACTTAAAAATCATCTTTTAAAATGTTTTTCTGCGTCAAATCTGCTATATTTTTCTTTACTCGGACTTAGTTTTAAACTAAATTTAAGTTTATTCTTAATCTTCAGGTTCAAGTTTAATAGATCAAACAACATGTTACTACTATGGTGTCCCCTACAAAAATAAGCGAAACTACAAAAATTTTCTCTTATTATTTACAACAATTTTAAAAACTAAATATAAGCTAAGGAAATACCAGGATGCTTAAAAGAAGTTTCCTCCGAAACACGTTCACTCGATCTTTACCTACGTTTAAAAAGCTAGAGTTTCCGAATTCAGCTTTCGTGTTTAGTGGTCTTCGCCAATATCAATATTTGTATGTGACAGATGTAAAATCCTTTTAAATTGAAACGCGGTACATTTTGGGCGGCTTTTAAACACTTTGGGCCAATGCGTGAAACAAAACATTCTCGAATTGTAAACAACAAAAACCCCGCCTAGCTGCATTAAATAATTACAACGACGCAAGTGTTGTTCTCCAACCCAACAGTAACATGCATCCTACAAAATTTTAAATCAATAAAAAAATCCATAATTCGTTCGGCACCGATCATCTTGGACTTTCAATGATTGGCAATTATTAGGTCATATAAAAAGTATTTGTTTTTTTTTTTTTTATTTTGTTCCGTAAGAATGCTATGAGTGAACGTCGGACGCTAGATTCCGTTCATGGTCGCTTATTCACTGTTAGGAGATAGCAGAGGCACTAAACATCAATCACATAACAATTTGGAATCATTTAAAAAGGTCGTCTACTCAAAGAAACTCAATGTTTGGATTCCACGTGAATTATTGCAAAGAAATTTGATAGACCAAATTACCATCAGTTCAAAACTCTCTTGAAGGTTAAAAAATGGCTAACCGAAGAACCGCTGAAAATCACTTGGCCAAATTTTTCGCTGAAAATCCACAGAAGTTCTACAGCGATGAAATTACGAAGCTACTCGAAAAATTACAAAAGGACGAATGTGTACTTGATTAAAATTTATTTCTAAAAAAGAACATCTTAAGTTGAGATAAGGATATGGGGAATAGTAGGAGAAACATAGGACTAGTAGATTCCAGAAATATATGTTCTATGTTCAGATTTCATCTATTATACCCGTACATGATGTCTGCTACCAATGTCAATTTGACCAATTGAAAAATCCATATTTTCAATGTGAAACACTTTTTTATTTATCAATATTCAATAACTATAAGCGGTTACAAATTTCAACTTAAAAATAACTTTTTTTTAATTATATATCTCCGATCCCAGATGGAATATGGACATAGAGCATATGTGGCTGGAATATATTAGTCGTAGGCCACTCCGTCTCTAACTTACTCAAAAATTAATTTATGTATTTTATATGGAGTTTGAGAGTTTAACAAATTAAAATTGATTAACTAGGCCATGGATATCCACTTGATTCATACCTTGGAAGATATGTAGCTCACAAAATTTGAAATTAAGTTGTTTTTTTAAGTCTGTATAATTAAAGACGAGAGAGAAACTATATGATAACCTACACCATTATGTGTGAGCTTAAAATTAGACCTGTGGCCAATTGTAGACAAACACTTTTATCAAATGTAAAATCAACTATACAAATACAGAAAAATGTATTGATACTAACATCTATATGATTTTATGATCTTTAAACCCCTATTCCGGGAGGACATTTGTATGACGGCTAGGTGAAATAATGGACCGATCATAATCAATAGGCTTCGTCCTTGTGTCAAAATAATTATTCTTGCCAAATTTCATCAAGATATCTTTAAAATTGCGACCTGTACTTTGTTGAAAAGGTTTACATGGACAGACAGCCAGCCAGACGGACGGACGGACTTCTTTAAATCGACTCAGAAAGTAATACTGAGTCGAACGGTATACTTTAAGGTGGAGGTCCGATAATTTTTTCTGTGCGTTACAAACATCAGTTCAAACGCATAATACCCCAACCTTCTATGGTTGTGTAGGGTATACATATACTAAATAATCAGGTATATGATGAAAACCGATCGTTTTCAAATCGAATCGGTTTGAAAAGTTGTGATCGATTTCAAAAATCATATTTCAACAATGACCTATTTTTCATTAAGAATATACATCTCATGTGAAAAATAACAATTAATTTAAGAGAAATATAAAAAATTATATAATAAAATCTAATAGAAAGAAATTTTAATATAATTTTTATCAACAAAAAAAAAAAAAAAAAAACAAAAATATATGCACATCACACGTTTTTTCGATTTAAAATCGATTCGTTTTAGAAATAGTTTTCCATCACATACCTGAATAATAAACTTTTTTCAATTTTCTTTTATTTACAGAGTTGGGATATTAGACAGATTTTATCTTCTGTATGTTCACGTTGTCTAGTTTACATTAGTGCTATAACTGAATCGTCTACGAAATTAAGAACACGCTGTGAACAGGCAATGCACAGCCAGTCAACGGCACTGGCACCACCGACACCTGATACTAGTCCCAATAATTTTTTACAAGTGACAACATCATTGCTGGACGATGCACCAGATCACTTGAACAATGAACAACAGCAACAACGCAATTGTTATGCACCTGGTTATTGTGATGATACAGCTAATGATATGTCCTTGCAACTTGCCACAACATCTCCCCCACCTCCCATAATAACGAATACATCAATTGATAGCATATCCAGATCTCCTACACCCAGTAATGCGGGACAAAACTCTATGTTAAGAATTCATTACGAGCGACCTGTTTCACCCTTAAATACAGAATCGG
This sequence comes from Protophormia terraenovae, assembly GCA_951394005.1. Taxonomy (NCBI): domain Eukaryota; kingdom Metazoa; phylum Arthropoda; class Insecta; order Diptera; family Calliphoridae; genus Protophormia; species Protophormia terraenovae. Next base: position 96,876,132 of record OX596077.1, read on the forward strand.
GCGGTGGTGGTAAAAATAATAAACGCAGCTATCAACGTGTACAGGTTATTCCCGTCCAAATGATATGTTCACACTGCAATCGTGCCTATTGGCGTAAAGACTACTATCGAAAACATGTACGACGTTGCAGTGCCAAATATCGTTATGCCAAATCAGTAATGCCGATTCGTTCGCGCAGTGCAAGTCGCTTAGAATTAGATGCGATTTCAGTTGTATCGGAGGGAAATGAACGTATTACTACCACACAAAACCAGCCACGTATATTTCGTTGCAACATATGCACCGTCACTGTGGAAAATATCGCCAAATTGCGGCAACACAAACGTATACATTTGCCACGTTACTATTGCGACATTTGTAGCAGTGAGTACACATCACAGAACGAATATGATTTTCATCGCGTCCAGTGTCTGGCCAAAATGGAAGTTTTCGAAAAAGGATTGGAAAATATACGAAATGAGGTGAATTCCCCCGTACCAATGCCTGCCCGACGAAAGACACGTTCCTATTCACGTGCCCTCTCTGTGGCACCCAGCAAGGCGCCTTCAGAAGCTGAAACAACCAAAAAGGCTAAAAAATTACCTACCAAAAGAAGTAGAAGAAACGTGCCACCAGCTCAAACACAAAATGATGATGTACAATCTACAATAACAAATTATGTCAAAAGACACAAGCATCTGTACACTAATGATGTTGAGAAAGAAAGTAGCAGCAAAATTATACCACAAAATGATGAAGATAACTTAAATGGTGAAGTCGATGAAGATGAGGATGATGAAGATGATGTCTCCGAAGCTGATACTTTGTATTCGAAACGTTTATCATTAACAAATCACTGGGTAGAAGAGCACAGTATAAGTTCTCATAGTCATTTATCGCAGGGCGAAAACTACATTGATGACTATATGGAAGATATACCATTTCAATCTCTTAAAGAATATGGTAAATAATATAGATATTATTTAATTTTTACATAATCATTTCTAAAATTATTTCTTGTTTTCTTTAGATCTATATTTACTAGATCGTTTAAAAATTGAGGTCAGATTGAATTCGTTAACGTGTTTTGTGCCCGATTGTAAATTCACATGTGCCACGCTCAATGAAATGATGGTTCACGACTATATTTATCATTTTAAAAGGCCTTGGTTTTATTGCCACAAATGTGGTTATTGTTTTACCAGCAAGTAAGTGTTAATATTGATTTTTTTCCAACAAACTATTATTATTTTTTTCCTTTTAAGAGTATTCCTGGACTATCACTTGGACTTGCAGAATAAAGGACGTTATGTATGCTATAAATGCGGTGGTCATTTTGAATATCAACATCAACTAGATCGTCATTTAATACAGCATAATAGAATGGCTAGTAACGGTGGTGAGAAATATGTTTGTCATTTTTGTAATTTTAAATTTCTAGATGAAGACAAACTATTAAAACATTGTCATGATGAAAATCATGAGTGGAACAAAAAGAAAAATCTAATTGAAATCGATCATACGATGACAATTTCAAACAGAGTGCCACAAAAAAGCAATAAAAAATGCAATAAAAATGAATATCAAGTAAAAATTCTCAATATGGTTTTAAAATTAATGCCCTCAAAACGTTGTACGCCCATAGAAAAATATCGTTCGCATTTACCGCCATATCTACGGTTACCAAATCGTATTGGTCAAGTCGAATTTCGACATCCAACAAATCCAAATTGTGTCGGCTGTTTATAGCAGCAATACCAAAATGACAAATATAATATATAGATGAATATGACTGTAGCAGTTGCTTCTTTATTTTAGGTAATTAAAAATTGCATGTCAGTAAATTGTGTAGCAATAGAATATACCAATTACGTATTGATTATTAATAGGGAATATGGTTTATTATTCCCTAACCAAATCCCGTGTTATTCATATTTTATTTATTTCAGAAATAAAAAATATGAATAGTTATTAAAATCAAGGAGTTCTTTTTCAAAATTTTAAAACCATTACTTACATGTACTTTTCTTCACACTGAATACTTACCATATGCTTCTCATCTTTCACAAATTGTGATCTTTACAAATACATGTCAGTTTAAATCGTAAAAAGTATATTTATTATGACTCTGTCTTAAAATTTCATATTCAAGGCAATGTATGGTGTTCTAGTTTTAAATACGTATTTTTCTAAGTTTTTTTTTTTTTTTTAATACTCAACAAACTTTGTATTTTAAATGTATTAATTTTATACTTTAAACAAAATTTCTTGTTTAATGTAAACCAAAATATGTTGTTCCTTAAGTGTTTTCTAGTTTCAAGAATACTTAACAATTTCTTAATGCAAAAACCAGTGCATTTCGTAAAAACAAAAATACGTTTATACTTTAAAATATTTTTAATTAATGTTATTCCTTGGTCTCGAATAAAAAATTAAACTTTAAAAAAATCTATACAAGTAAATTATCGTATTAAATGATATCAATTCAAATTTCACTAGAATTTAAATGAAAATTATAGACGTTTTTGGAATGCCTTTAGTTTGCCGTCAGGATTTTATCTTTTTTTTTTATTATTTTAAAGTAATTGTTAAAATATCTTGTTTAATCTTATTAAAATTAAAAATTTTACAATAAGTTTTTTATTTAATTTTTTAATTTGCACCTTTAAAAAAATATATGATTAATCTATAAAAAAATTATTTTGTTTTTGATAATTTTTAAATTAAAGAATTTGTCAAAAACCTTCAAATATTTTTGAAGGTATTTTTTGACAATCATATTTCCATTTTTTTATCAAAATTAGTATTCATCAAAAAAGAAATAATAAAATATATACAGTGTTGGAAAAAATAATAAGGGCGACCGAATTATAGTATTATAATTCATGTAATTATAACATTAAGGGGAGGCGTTGTTTATAATGTTATAATATTGTTTATAATATGTTTACTTTATTAAATACTTTGTATAAAAATGTTATATTATAGAAAAGGAGTATTGTATTTGAATAATCAAAGTACAATTAAACTTTTAAAGAATCCAGAATACCATAAGAGGACCAAACATATTGATGTCAAATATCATTTTATTTAGTCTTGATAATAAAATTCGTTTTTCGTCCCTCTAGGCGTCTTGAATTTTTAAGAAATCCTTACAGGCATCTTGATTATAATAATTTAATTATTGTTCTTTAAATCTTTCTAGGCGTCTTGATATTTACCCAATCCTTTAAAGCGTCCTGAACTTTCAAAGCGTCTTGAAAATTTCTCCAGGAATTTTGTTTACTAAAAGGCGTATTGACTTTCACCCAAACCTTTCTTTCCAGGAGTCTTGCTGAAAACTCTTTCTACAATCCTATTGGCTTCTTTATTTAAGTGATAATAATCCTTTTACGTTTTCAGTTAGAGTATCTTGGGCCCATAACCAGTCAAATCTTTATTTTTAATATACAAAGGTTTAAAGTTAAAATTGTTTAAAACTCACAAACTAATCAAATACAATACTCCTTTTTTATAATATAAAATTCTTATACAAAGTATTTAATAAAGTAAACATAAAATATTATAAACAATATTATAACTTTCTAAACAACAATTATCTTAATACCTGTCCAACTCAGAGCCACTGCGAGCTAGCTCATCGGCTATTTCATTGCAAAGAATGTCACAGTGACCAGGAACCCAACAATCTTATATTATAGATATCTATTAGTCTTCTTAATTCCCTCCTATACTCAAGCGCCAGCTTGGACCTAAAAGTGACGCCTGACGCTGATTCCTTTTCCACGTTTTTCCTCTAATAATCCTAGGGTCCTGAAAATGCCAAGAATTTCCACCTAAAAATTAAATTTTGACAAATTTTACATAGAATGTCTCTATTACACTGGTCGACAAAAAATTTTTTTTCGTGCTCCTTCAAAAAAAATATATAGACTAGATGGATTTCTGCATGCTAAGCTCGAATCTGCCTTCAGTTTTTTTTTCCATCAGGTCGAGATTTTTTTTTATGGGCATGTGATTTATTATCAAGACTTAACTGTGAATAAAATCAAGATTTGTTCATCAAATTTGAAGATACATGCCTTATTTTATTCGAAGCATTAAGATGAAACATTTTTGATGCTTTCACTTTTAAAAAGAAATTTTAGTAACAAAAAAATCTAAAATTTTGCATAAAATTTTTTTCGGAAATTTATTTAAAAATAACTCCGAAACTATTAAAAAATTATGTTTAGATGATTTAAAGATATTTTTTTTTATTTAAAGATATCTTTTGGTGTATCAGTTATGTCAATCGTACACACCGTTCTTGAGTTATGAGGAAATATGCTAGAGTAACGGCCTTACTATGGGCGAAATATTAGACACGCCATAAAAAAAACCCAGACCAGATGGAAAAAACTGAAAGAAGATTCGTGTTTAGCACATCAAAGTACATTAAGTTCTTTGAGGGAGGATTTTTTGTCGAAACTAGTTTACAAATTTTCAGACTTTCTTGCAAATAATAATAATTTATTAATTAAATGTCAAAACGGATTAAGACTACTTAATCCCATTATATATATTTGTAATATTTTGACAATAAATGCAAATGTTTTATGTTTATTGTACAAAAGTTATCAACCTGCTATTACAAAAGAGGATACTGTCTCTATTATTTTTTCCAAACACTGTATTTAGGCATAATAAGAATTAAAATATGGACTTATTAAACCAAAACCCCTGTTTCTTTAATATGTACATATATGTATATTACAAATAAAATTTGTTACATTGCTATTAGAAAAAAACTAGAAAAATTTATTTTTTTATAAAATTAAAAAAAAAACAAAATTTTAATATGTACTAAGTTATAATTAAGATTAAAATAAACCACATCTAATCTCAATACTAAAAACTAAAAACAAAAAAACATTATGTTAAAGTAAATACATAAATATTAGAAAAATTATAATATAAAAATATTTTTTTAATAAATTACAATAAAAAAATAAATCAAAATATTCATGCAAAATAATTTGTATATAAACGATAAAACTTATGATTCACATAGTTTCATAAAAGAGATTTTGTATTATAATATTATGTTTTATAATTGTTTTTTTAATATATGTAGTATAGAGTACAATAACAATTATATTTATCATTAGTAAAACAAACAAATAAAAAAATAAAAACTAAATAAATTATACGTATGAAATGAAATTAAATTAATAATAATATTAAATATAATATATATACATATATTATAATGTATAAATGAAATGAAATTAATAATATTTATATAAAAAAATATAGTTATAATGTACATAAATATATAAACAGACAAGTCTGAGCAATATTTTAAGAGTTTTAATAAAGTTATATACTACACAGATAATAAAAAACTTGAATTATTAAATATACAAAAAGCATCAATAATTATATACTCTTCTTAATTATTATTATTATTTTTTTTTTTTTTTTTGCCACTACACATCATAACTGTATATAAGATAATTAATTTAAGTAAAAAAGATAATAAATAATAAAATGAATTTAAAGTTCTTAAGATAAAGTGAAAAGAGAAAATTTTTTCATAAAATTAACATCTGTGTTTTTTAATTATTTTTTAAAAGTTAAAAATTTAAGTTTAAAATAAGTGTGCAATATTATATCGCTTAGGATTTTATGTTTCGTTTTTTAATTCATTATAATTTTTAAGTTAATTTTTAAATAATTTACTTTAATTTATAGTTTTGTTTAAGACGTTTTAAATATTTTCGTTTTCAGATACTGCATACATATTTTGTTTAAAATGTTTTTAAATAAATTAAAAAGTTTTTATTATTATTTGTTTTAATTATCCAAATTACCATTAAAATGTTTAGAAAACTAAACCCAAATTTTTTTTAACAACGAATTTCATTGAAAGTCTATGTCAATGTTTTAGAGCTGAAAAACTATTGACAATCGTCCTATTTGATATTTATCGATACTATTGTATTTTTAAAAAGAGTTGTAAAATTTTCCTTTGTTAAAGTTGAAAAGGGTGGCGTATTCACGCCTCAACCCAGAGACCAAAACGGCAAATTGTGATCCTTTTAAAAGTAGAACAAGAAAAAGAAAAGTAGAATAGATGATAAATAAAAAGAAGAAGAGTGGAACCTAAACCTGGAAATAAGAGATTAATAAGACCTTTGGCCGTAACCTCATCTAGTTCATGCAGTGTGTGGCTCCCAAACCACTTTAGCGTTCTGCGCTGAAGCCCTACACAATGACAGAGAATGTGCTCCACAGTCTCTAGATCATCTACATCACCACACGTCCTACAAAAACCTGACGTATCAATGACCCATTTACTCAGCATGTGTTCTATTGTGAAATGACCAGTAATCATTCCTACCATGACTCTCAGATTACTACGACTCATACCCAGAAGGTATTTCAAATCTGCAAGTTTAAGACTAGGCCTAATGCTCTAGATACCCTGCAGTCCTTTCTATCCCTTCAGGATCGATTCGTGTTGTCCAGAGTCCAATTCTTTATGGCCCTAAAATAGGACTCAATTGGAATCCTAACAGATGTCTCCGCGAAAGACCTTACTAACGAGCCAGCTCACCGACAATTTCATTGCAAAGAATTTCACAGTGTTCCGGAACGCAACAGAGTCTTATTATATAGACATCCATTAGTCTTTCTCAGTTCCCTCTTGCATTCAAATACCAATCTGGACCTAACGTAGTGACTCGTCAGTGCCAATAATGCTGCCTGACTGTCAACATATACAGTGATCTCAGAGTTCCGTTCTACGTTTTCCTCCAGCAACCCCTTGGCTTTATAAATGCCAAGAATTTCTGCTGGAAAACGCTACAAATGTTTTTTTTATAAAATCGTTTTATTGTATTCAAAATTTTCCACCACTTATTTCTCCGGCCCAGTCAGATTTAGAATCATTTAGATCCTTTGTCAAAATTTCATCGACGTATCAAATGTCATTTCTGATTTATAGCGAAATTAATTTTATCGTAAGTCACATTTTTCCTACATATAACAATGTGTAAGCAATAATGTGTAATGTTTTGTTTTTTGCACTTACGACATTTTCGCGGTTAAGACTCGATATGCTTTCATAAAAAAATATTGTTTTTACAACATAAGCTTCAATCATAATATTCAATTTTTTTTTTTTTTTTTTAATATAAAATCTAATTTGAAAAGGGTTAAATATGACCTAAAAATAACAAAATATGCTATAAATATGCACTACATATCGCCAAATGCAAAAATATGCCGTTAAAAGTAAAATATGTATAAACAAATCGATGCCAAAATGATTTATTTGTTCTGAAACGGATAAATATTTAATCGATGGCTTCATTCAACGTCCAGGAAAAAACATGCAATTGCATATTGTGGTTTCCCTGCTTATTACATTAAAACCCATTCAACCGGATAAATCTATACAACTCGTAAATTTATACGCATTACTTACATGTTGCATGAACGCCCCTTGTAAATAATTGGTATTCTCTTAATAATTTTTCGGAAGTTTTGGCAAATAAAATAAGTTTCCAACTTTTTTTATTTTTATGCTTTGTTTTTATACCCTACACCACCATAGTTGGTTGGGGTATTATGTGTTTGTGCTGATGTTTGTAACGCATAGAAAAAGTTATCCAATATCCAACTTAAAGTATACCAATCGACTCAGAATCAGTTTTTAAATCGATTTAACGATATCCGTCCGTCTGGCTGGTTGGCTGGCTGTCCATGTAAACCTTGTGCGCAAAGTACAGGTCGCAATTTTGAAGATAATTTGGCAGGTGGGACTTTTATGATACAAGGACAAAGCCTATTGAAATTGGTTATGATCGGTCCATTATTTCACCTACCCCCCATACAAATGTCCCCCCAGAATAGAGTTTCCACACTTAAAAATGTCTTAATAATAAGAATATTTATGAAATTCGGTCCAAAGAAGTTTTGTGCAAGTACCAATCTTTGTTCCAAATTTTATGAAAATCGGTCCACGATTGACCATAGCTCCCATATAAACCCCCTTCAGAAAATCACTTTAACGTGCATAAATTCCATACGAATGTAAGTATCACGTTAATATTCGACACAAATAAGTTTTATGTAAGTAGAAACAACATTACAAAATTTTATGAGAATCGGTCCATAATTTCCTATAGCTCCAATATAAACCCACCTCCGGAAATCGCCCTATAATGCATAAAATCATCTAGATGTTATTATTAACACATTATTCTGTAATTATATACTTTATTTTAGATTTATTAAAAGTTTTGGTCTACAGATCTAATATAAATCCACTTCCCGAGTTTTTATGCTCATACGCAATGGTGTAGGGTATCATATAGATATGTAGGGTATCATAGGTTAGGTTAGGTTGAAAAGTGTGGCGTATTCACGCCTCCACCCAGAGACCAAAAAGGTCCATTGTGATCCCTTTGAGAAATAGAGAGAAATTGAAAACAGAACAAAAGAATAGAAAACTTATATAAAGAAGAAGAAGAGAGGAGTGGAACCTAAACCCTAGCAATTAGTTCTGATTGCCCCTAAGCCATCCTATCCCTATTACAAACCCTACGAGATTAGTAAGCCCGTTGCTCGTAACCTCATCTAGTTCATGCAGTGTGTGGCTTCCAAACCACTTCAGCCTACGCCGCTGAAGTCCTACGCAATGACAGAGAATGTGCTCCACTGTCTCTAGATCCTCTACATCATCGCACGACCTGCAAAAGAAGATGAAGATGTTTCGAATCTGACAGTTTAAGACTAGGCCATAATGCCCTAGATATCCTGCAGTCCGTTCTGTTCCTCCAGGCACGATTCGTGTTGTCCAGAATCCATTCCCCTATGGTCCTAAAGTAGGACCCAATTGGAATTCTAACGAATGTCTCCACGAAAGACCTATCCAGTCCCGAGCCAATGCGAGCCAGCTCATCAGCTATTTCATTGCCGAGAATGTCGCAGTAACCTGGAACCCAACAGAGTCTTATCTTATAAACATTCATTAGTCTTCTCAATTCCCTCTTGCACTCAAAGACCAATCTGGATCTAACATAGTGACTTTTCAGGGCCAATAATACTGCGTGACTGTCAACATATAAAGTGACCTCAGAATTCCGTTCCACATTTTCCTCCAGCAACCCTAGGGCTTTATAGATGCCCAGAATTTCCGCTTGGAAAACGCCACAACTGTCAGACAATTTATATGACCGTCTGATATCAGTTCCCAGAAAGTAAACCCCTCCACCGGTGCCTACATCCATCTTCGAGCCGTCCGTAAAGACAGCACAACCTCCGTGGAGCTTTCCTACTCCAACCCAGGAGTCCCTTTCAAGTATTTCAATAGCGGGAGTAGCCCCGAAGTCAATTATGGCTCCGACATGATCCGTAGGTTCAGTTACGGATAGTGTCCGACCATTAAATTGGACCATATCGAGTATGCTAGCATGCCCCGCTCTGAAGTTCCTCAATAATCCTAGCTCCTTCAATCTAAATAGACTACGAACAGCCATTCCCTTCACGAACTCCTCAATTGGAAGTAAGTGGAGAATGATGTCCAGTGCCGCCTGAGGTGTACTTCTCATAGCGCCAGAGATGCCAGTTGAAGCTTCAAGCTCCAAACCATTCAATACTGGTAAGCTAAAAGGCTCAACCTTATATCTCCTGGTAAACAAGACTAACTCGGTCTTCCCTGGGTTAACTCCTAATCCTTTACTATCAGCCCAAAGAGACAAATCCCGTAGACCTGATTGCATGACCTCACTGATCGTTGGTAGGAATTTACCAGAGACTAGTATAACCACGTCATCTGCGTAGGCTACAATTTTCCGTCCCCTAGCATCGAACTGTCTCAGGATGACGTTCACGGCCAAGAGCCATAGTAACGGAGGAAGGACCCCTCCTTGCGGTGTGCCCCTTGTCACAAGCTTCCTCACACAAGTGTCTCCCATATTCGAGTTGATAACTCTAGTGCTCAGCATTATAGTTATCCACTCAATTAGGAATTCACTTGCGTTGATTGAAACCAGTGCCTCCCTGATCTCCTCAATTCTAATATTATTAAAGGCCCCCTCAATGTCGAGGAAAGCTGCCATGGTATATTCCCTATGCAACAAACCTCGCTCTATGTAACTCACCACATCATGTAAAGCACTCTCTACAGACTTACCCTTCAGGTAGGCGTGTTGAGCGTCACTGATTAAGTGAGTCCCCAATCTATTCCTAAGATGCAGATCAATCAGTATCTCCATTGTCTTCAGTAAGAAAGACGATAGGCTGATTGGCCTGTAATCCTTGGGTTTCGAGTGAGTCGGTTTACCAGCCTTGAGTATGAAGATGACTCTAACCTCTCTCCACCCCATGGGAATGTATCCTAACCTAAGACACTCCCTAAATATATCCACAAGTAGTGAGATGACCCTGTCATTGACATTCTGCAACATAGCCGGAAAGATTCCATCCGGGCCCGGTGATTTATATGGCTCAAATGTACTCACCGCCCATGTTACTTTGTCTCTAGTAACCATCTCCCTAATTGTGTCGTTATCCCTCTCATCCGAGCCGGATAAATGTAGGTTTTCACTGATACTACCAGATCGCGGCCCAGACTCAATATCAGTACAGCCTGGGAAATGTGTCTCCATAAGTAAATTGAGGGACTCTGAGCTAGACTCTGTCCACGAATTGTCCGCGCGTTGTATATATCCAGGTGCCACAGGGTCCTTGGATAATACCCGTCGAAATCTAGACAACTCGTTCACAGAGTCCACGGACTCACAGAAACTTACCCATGATGTCCGTTTCGCTCTCCTTATGTCCTTCTTATACCTTGCAAAACTATCCCTATAGCTGCTCCAATCACTTTCGTTACCTGATAGCTTGGTCCTATTAAACAACCTTCTAACTGTAGACCGCTGGTCCCTAAGTTCCCTGGTCCACCATCTTGGCTGATTACGTTTGCCCGGATATACTAACGGATAGCTGAGCTCAAAACTATTCCTGATTACATTCGTGAGATTATTCACTACTGCCTCGATACCCTCAGCCGAATTCTTCCAGCTATCAGTATCCCTTAAATCCCTACTCATTAACTCACTTCCAATCTGTCTTCCTAGAGTTTCTATAGGGCTTTCCCTTCGATCCTACAAGATCTAAACTGAAGGATATCATGCTATGATCCGAAAAGGAGTAGTCCATGTTTACCCTCCAATCCCTAACGAAATCGCCCCTTCGGTTTGCTAGCGTTATATCTATAACTGTTTCCCTATCCTTCGTTCTGAACGTGGGTTGACTCCCCCTATTACAGATATGAAGATCATAATCAGTTATTAAATTAAAAACTAACTCACCCCTTTTATTGACGTCCCTGCTACCCCATTGATAATGGTGAGCGTTCGCATCACATCCTAGAATCATGTACAGTCCTCTCCTCCTGCAGTGCTCCGCCAACTGCTGCAGAGCGATTCCTGGTGGATCGGCCGCCTCATATGGCATGTACACTGATGCCAAAACCAGCTTTCTGTTTCCAGTAGCTTCCCATTGTACAACCGTTAGGTCCCCATTACTGAAAGAATGAAGAAGATTAACATTTAAATCCTTCCTAACCATTATACATGTTCGTACCTTTTCCAATGTGGATGGTATGAACAGATTGTAGCCTATAGCTCTTAATCCACATACCCTGGTGTTGTTAATCCAAGGTTCCTGGATAAGAGCTACATTCACATTGGAGTCAATAAGGAGTTTTGTCAATTCGGTTGAGGCTGCCTCACAATGGTGCAAATTAATTTGCACCACTGTTGTCCTCTTTGGTTTTATCAGACTTAGAGTATCTAAATCTGATAACCCCAAACCCGAAATTGACAACTCCCCTTAGTGACTCCAGCTTCTTTAGAGACTTCTGATCCACAGCGAATCTGAAGTCCCTACTTTGGTTCTCCTTACAGATCAAGGTGTTGACAAGCTTCCATTGACCTGTAAGAAGACCTTCGTTCTGGTTCTCCAATACTGTCAGAATGGTTCCAACCTCTAGAATGGGTGGTGGGAACCATGCTGTCACTATTGGACGAAGGGGCAACTCGGATGCCAGTATCACCTCGAGTTTCGCCTCTGGATAGAGTGTGTCGCACTTAGCAACTGCGTTTCTAAGAAATTCAAAAGATTTCTTATTTCCGCAGTTGATAGTTTTGACACCCTTCATCCAGTCTGCGCCTCTGAATGCTACCTCATCCGGCCTTCCTTTCACGAGAGCGATTTCCTCAATGAGCCTGTGCTCAATCTGTCGCCATTGTTCAACGCTGATCCTCCCATCTGGATCAGCTTTGTCAATGACAGCAGCTTGAATACAATCTTGCATCACTGATTCCCTCGCCTTTTTCGATGTGGATGGCTGTTCATTACCCGAACCAGCTCTATTAGTTACTTCCGTATGGGGGCCCCTAAGCGAGCTACAGGGCGTATGGACAGCCTTCTTTGCCACCGAAGTTTGTTGGTCGTCCCCAGACCTGGTCCTCTTAATGACTCCCTTTTGGGAGCCCTTAAGAATGCCGGATGGATTCTGGCCAGCACTCTTCGATGAAGATGACCTCATGTCAGAAGTTTTGGCAACTACACCAGTATTGTCCTTACGGGTTACACCGGTGGAGTTGGTAGACTTCTGGCATGTCGCCATCTTGCTGGTTGAGGGCTGATCATCCCCAGGCCTAGCACCCCTGATAACCTTTTGTGGTTTACCAGATTTGCTGGATGGTACATGACTAGTCTTAACTTTGGCAGATTTTGGTTTGCCTGCTGTAACCCGCTGTTCCATAAGGGTTGCAGGTTTAGCAGGTTCGCCTCTACCGTCCCTACTAGCTCCGGCTGGGATCGATGAGCATGCAGACTTTCCTCCTGTGCCCTCACGGGACACATCTGGAGTACGGTCTGCATCCACATCTGATCCTACAGGATAAGACATTCCCAAGGAGTCGCAGACAGGTCCGTAGATCCGTTCGAATCTTTTGACGTTCCTTCTGTGCTTCTTGGTAAGGTACTTATCCTTGCCTGAAAGTGTCGAAGGGTCTCTCTTAGCTATCCTATGCAGATAGATAAGAGAGGCTCTTGCGCCACTTTGCGCTTTCTCCTCTTTGGTTCGGCAATTATCAGCGGTTGTCGCATTAAGCATTACCGCATCTTGTCGAACCAAAGTACTGCCGGGCGTTTATCCTCCTGATCACTCGAGCAATCCTTCCGCTCCGACCTGACCACAATACCCTGGTTCTTCTCTTGACCCTGAGCGCGAGTTGAGATTACAGTGATCTCAAGCTCATCTTCAGAGCCAAGGGTAAGATCCTCGAGTTTTTCCGAGGCACCGGTCCCAGCGAAGGCATCGGTCGAATAATCAGGAAGATCATCCGCCCCTGATAGCTGGTCCAACAACTGACTTTCCTGCATCAGAATGTCTCGTTGAACCCCCATCATCACATTTTCGTCGTCCGTTAACATGTCCGTTACCGTTCTGTCGCCCTGCGACCGTTCGTCATCTTCCGTCCGATTTAGATTTTCATTCAAAGAGTTCATACCATCCACATTCAATTTCGTCCCACGAGTATGCCAGTATAGGGAAAGACCATCTCGCGCAGTGACGGCGTGCGCGGACTAGGCTAGAGATTACAACCAACCCGTGCCATGGGCGTTGGAGGGGAGCTGTTAACTGTTAGTTTGTTTAGGCACCAACTAACCATTCAGGTCCTAGGCATTACTACCTACCACCTTGACCTTAAAGTGCGCTACATTTATTTGGTCCGCGAGAGTCTTAAGAAGTCCTAGGACCGGATATAATACCCATGATACGAACCATCAAGCAATGGGCCAGAATGCACCATATGATAGAGTGTTTATTTTATGTGCCTTATATCCAATCCCCCCGATCCGCCACCTGGGAACGCGTCCGATAGGAGTAAATGTAGCAGAAAAACTCCCACGGGTATCATATATATATCTTCTTTTCTCGTTTTTTATCTATTTGAATATAAAAAATACGTAAATTTAAAATTAATAAAATTTTCTTTTTTCAAACAAAAAATTTACGAATTCGTTTACACATTGAAATTGAAGTGTAAACATTTATAAGTTGTGTAAATAATTTTTCAAACAAAGTTTGAGAATTTTTTTTACGAGCTTGTATATTTATCATATTTATGAGCTTTACGAGGCATTTATATGATTGAATGAAAAACTCTATTCTTTATTTAAGAATCATTTTTACTCGCAACTAAAATGTCATCGACATAAATTAACCCGTAAACTTTTGATTGGTTTAATGTTTTGACATAAAGGTCGGCTTTTCGCCTTCTGAATCCAGAATTAATTAAAACGTCATTAATTCGTAGATTCCAACATCGAGCCAACTGCTTTAAACCATAGATAATACGTTTTAACTTGCATACAAAATTTCCTTTACCGGCTTCTATACACCCTTCCGGTTGACGTATATAAATTTCAGAATCTAACTCACCATTAAGAAAGCTGTTTTGACATCTACGTGTTGTACCTTCATGTCTTCAAAACTTGCTATTGCCAATAATGTTCGTAAAGTTGTTTGCTTAATCACTGGTGCAAATACTTGGTCATAATCTTCCCCATGTTTTTGAGAAAATCGCTTAGCCACCAACCTTGCTTTATATTTAAGGTTACCATCTACTGTTTTCTTTATCTTGTAAACCTATTTACAACCAACTAATTTAATTCTTCATCTTGTACAATATTGATATCGGTTCCAGATTTATTTAATTCAATAAATTCTACATCTCTACTAATTATAATGTTGCTTGTATTCAAATTCAATAATCGAAACGCTTTTGATTCCTCACAATAACCAACAAGAGTACATTTAACCGCAACATCATCTAACTTTCTACGCTTTTGCTTGTTGATGTGCGCGTATGCTGTTAATCCGAAAACTCGAACATGTTTTAAATTTGGAGTTTTGTTAAACTATAATTCATCCTATAGCGGAGGACAGTATACGATTTTGAATATAATAGGCAGTGTTAACAGCTTCTTTTCTTTTCTGCAACCCCATTCTGCTCAGGTGTGTACGGGGCTGTGAGTTGATGAATTTTTCTATTATCTTTCGAGTATTTATCGAACTTCTTATTGTATAATTCTCCACCACGATCGCTTCTTATTGCTCGTAATCGTTTTCCGAATTGATTTTCAGTCAATCCAATAAACTCTTTTATTTTCTCGAAAGCCATATCTTTTATTTGAATAAAATATACATAGCAATAACGACTAAAATTATTAAAATCACTGTTAAAAATTAGCGATTTCCACCTGGAGTTGCATTTTGCATTGGAGCGCATAAGTCTACATGGACTAATTCTAAAATGCTATCTGTTATAGAGATTGAACATTTGGGAAACGGCTTTCTTGACATTTTAGATTTTAAACATATATCACATTTTAAATTACAGTTACATTTCTTAATATTCACACCAACTAGTAAATCATTAGTAACGCTAGTTTGAATTGCTTGAATATTTCTATGTCCTAATCGGCGATGTCACACATGAATACATTCCGAATCACGAACAGATACTTTATTTACATGATTAGATTGGTTAAGTACCAATTTTCTTACAGATAACAAACTTCCCTCTAATTCCGGAACGTACAAAACATCACGAATACGTAAATTCTTATTTTGGCAGATCAATTGACATTCACCAGTTCCACTTGCTTTCACTTCAGCACCATTCGCCAAATAAACGACATCGCTTTGTTGTTTATCCATTTAGACAAAATAATTTTCATCGCAACACATATGACACGTTGGTGCTGAATCAATATACCAATCCTTTGTTGAAGTAACACCAAAACACACATTTCGATTTTCATCGTTCGTTGCTATTTGATTTAACTTTCGAACAATTCTTCTTAATATGTCCTGGCTTACCCCAAGAATAATATTTGGGAATAAACTTCTACTGGACTTTGAATGCCACATCAGCTTCTTCTTCATTACCAGTTTTATGTTTAAATTCTTGAAGTAATTTTTCTTTTACAAAATTAATTGTTAAATTTGCTTCAGGTCGCATTTCCAAAGATGGCAAACTTCCAAATAAAAAGAACAATTTTATGTTCTTCCAATTCTTCACCCAAGTCATTTAATCGATCAACAATATTTAAAAACTCTGTGATGTGTTCTTCCATCGTTTGGCTTGTTTGTGTTAATTTTCTTTATAAATAGTTGTCGAAGAAGACTTACTTTATTTGTGAGATTTGATTTTTTATGATGTCGTTTCAAAGCATTCCAATAATCAATTGCTGATTTCAATTTCTTGATATGAACCTTTTGAGATTCCTCAATTGCTAAACAAAGTAGTTCTTGCTTTTCCATCAAGTAATAACCATTTTTCATCTGGTAATTCTGAAGCTACCGCACTTATTATATCCCATAGCTCCATTTCCAGCAATTACAGCTCCATATTAAATTTCCAAATATGATAGTTAGAGTTTGAAAATTTGGGAAATTGCATGTTGGTACCACTCATTTTGAATATACATATTACCGACCGAATTTATTCTTTTACATAATACAAATTATTTACACTATAAAAACCACGTAAACGTAAGCCCATAACCTCTTATAAAGTTGTAATAAAAACCCGCAGTAGTTTTTTATAAAGTCGTTATTGTATTAAAAATTTTCTCGGTAACAAGCAAATTAAATTTAAAAAAAAAAAAAAAAAATAAATTAAGGTTTCTAAGATTATAGAAAACAAAGTTATTTAAATAAAGTACAATATTTTCTTAAGTATTTAACATTAACAAAATTCCCTATTAATTCTAATTCCTCCAATCTAAATAAATTACGAACAACCATCCCTTTCACAAACTCCTCACTTGGAAGTATGTGGAGAATGATGTCCAGTGCCACATGAGGTCTACTTCTCTTGACAATGCAAGCTCCATCCCATTCAATAACGGTAAGTTAAAAGGTTTGACCTTATATCTCCTGGTAAACAAAACTCAGTGAATCTGATCGCCTCAATCCCTATGCAGCAAACCTCGCTCTATATAACTCACCACTTCATGCAGAGCACTCTATACGGACTTACCCTTAAGGTAGGCACGTTGAGCGTCGCTGATGATATGAGTCCACATGTTACTCCTAAGATGCAGATCAATCAGTCTTTCCATTGTCTTCAGTAAGAAAGACGATAAACTGATTGGTCTGTAATCCTTGGATTTCGAGTGAGTCGTTTTACCTGCTTTAGGTATGACAATTACTCTAACCTCTTTCCACTCCTGGGAATATATCTTCACCTAAGACACTTCCTGAATATATCCACAAGTAATGAGATAGCTCTATCATTGACATTCTCAACATGGCCGGAAAATTGCATCCGGCCCCGCGGATTTGTATGGCTCAAATGTGATCACCGCCAATGTAACCTTGTTTCTAGAAAATATCTCCCTAATTGTGTTGTTATTAGTCACTGACACTACCTGACCGCACTTCCGACTCTATAACGTTATAAAATGGAATAGTTCATGTCTACCCTCCAGTCCCTAACGAAATTTCCCCCTGTTTCCTAGCGTTATATATATACTGTCTCCATATCCTTCGTTCTAAAGGTGGGATCGCAACACCCTCCCCCTTCTTGCTGATGTTCATGACTAGTTATACAATTGAAAACTAACTCACATCTCTTTTTGTTGTTCCTGCTTCCCCATTGATAATGGTGAGCGTTCGCATCATTTCCCAGAATCATATACAGTCCACTCCTCCTGGTGTGTTCCGCAGAGCAATGCCTGGTTGATCGGCCGCCTCGGTATGATGGTATGAACAAGTTGTAACCTGCGACCCTTAATAAAAATACCCTGGTGTTATTAAACCACGGTTCTTTGATACGAGCCACATACAAGTTAGATTCAATAAGGAGTTTTGTCAATTATGTTGAGGCTTCACATTGATGCAAATTAATTTGCACTACTGTTAGCCTCTTTGAGTTTATCAGACTTAGAGTATCTGAATAACCCAAAACCAGAAATTTACAATTCCCCCTAGTGACTAATGATTTTTTAGAGACTCCTGATCCACTGTGAATCTGAAGTCTATGCCTTGGTTCTTCGTAAAGATCAAGGTGTTGAGAAGCTTCCATTAACCTGCAAGAAGACTTTCATTCTGATTTTTAAATAGAGCCAGAATGGTTCCAACCTCTAAAATGGGTGAGAACCATGCTGTCACTATTGGATGCAGGAGCAACACAGACGCTAGTATTACCTTGAATTTCGCCGCTGGATAAAGTGTGTCGCACTAAGCAACTACGTTCCTAAGAAATTCGAAAGATTTCTTATTTCCGCAGTTGATAGTTTTGACGGCCTTCATCCAGTCAGCGCCTCTGAATGATACCTCATCCAGCCTTCCTCTTACAAGGGCGATAATCCTCGATGAGCCTATGCTCAATCTGTCGCCATTGCTCAATGCTGATCTTCCCATATGGATCAGTCTTGACAATGACAGATGCTTGAATACAATTCTGCAGCATTGGTTCCTTCGCCTTTTTGATGTAGATTGCTGTTTGCTTCCCGATCTAGCTCCTTTGATTACCTCCTTGTGGGGGCCTTTAACAAAGCTGCAGTGCATGTGGACAGCCTTATTTGCCATCGAAGTTTGTTGGTCGGACCTTTCAACGACGCCCTTATGGGACCCTTAAGAGTGCCAGATGGGCCAACAAATTTCGATAAAGATGACCTCATGTCAGAAGTTTTAGTAACTGCACCAGTGTTGTTCTTACGGGTTACACCAGTGGAATTGGCTGGCTTCCGACATGCTGCCATCTTTTTGGTTTAGAGCCGATCATCCCCAGGCCTAGCACATCTGACAGCCTTTTGTGTGTTCCCAGATTTGCTGGATGGTGCACGATCAACCTGCTGAATGCTGAGGTGAATACTTCTTGAATTAATAAACAAATTATCTTAAGCAGCGTACATTTGCCATAAAAATTTATGAAAAATAGTTTAATTTGGCTAGAGGAAACCAAGTTCCTATTAAGTTTTAAACAAAAGTATAAACCTTTTTTATGTGCAACATTAATGCCCGTTAATACAAAACACAATTAAGTTAAAATTTAACACAAGTTACCTAACTTCCGGTTAATATTAAACTAAAAGTTATTTTTTTCTATTAACAGTATTGAAAAGTTAGTTAACTTTCAGTTAGTATAATTGTGAATTTGTTTTGTATCTAAAAATCAAAATATTTAAAATAATTTTATTTGTGTTTTAAAATAAGAAAAAAAAACAAATGGTATTTATTACCTTCAAAAGGATTTTCGGACTTTATGTGGGAGCTATGGTCGATTATAAACAAGTTAATATCAACAATATATATTCAATGTGGCGACTTATATTTCGTTCATATAGTTTACATGAACAGACGGCTGTGGACTGACATCCATAAATCCCTTATATTTACTTAAATAGAGACATTCCGATTCGATTACATTATTGTGGGGGTCTTGAAAGTTTATATGTATTCGCGGACATCCCTAAATGTTGCTAGGGACCGCCATTCGGAAATAGTTCAAAGAATACAAACAATTTAATTAATTTCATTCTGATAGATCCACTTGTTAGGAATAAGAGTGGTGCTCAGGAATCTGGGTATAATTGTGTTCTGGACTGGGCAGTTCAAAATTATTTGTGCCAAATTTCATTAAATTAAATTATTTTTGAGAGTAGAGCAAATATACGAGATATGATCAAATATGGATCAATCTTAGCGAGATAAATTGGTCTAATGAATTCTATTAAAATGCGGCATATGTAAAAAATCCCCTTCCAAGAGAACATTGTTATATTTAAAAGAGTTCAATTTTTTTATTTTTTTTTACCAAAATATGTCGCTTTAAAAGTTAAAAAATAACTGGAAGAATTTTTTCGATTAAATTTAACACAAAGTTGGTGCTAACTAGAACTTTGTGTTAATGAATTTATTTTAACTCTTTGTTTAAACTGAATGTTAGTATTTAACTTCCAGTTATTGTTTTATTATTAACGGGCCTAAGTCCACCAAGTTAAAAAAACTAAAGAAAGTAAAAATTTATTTCGACCTGAATATTTCTTAAATTAAAAAAATATTACCTACACATATAAGCGTATTTTTTATAAATTTACAAGGACCCGCTAGGAATCTGTACTCCTCCAAATCAACTCGAAACACCTCAGCTTTGACCATGTGTAATTTTATTAAAATATCTTCAACCGTTCAAAAGATACAGAATTCTTTTCAAAAAAAGTTTTGGAAGTATACATAAATAAATAACAAAAAAAAAAAAAAAAAAACACAATTTTAAAACTTTGTATTTTTCATAAACATACATTTTATTGAGAATTAACATAAAAAAGTAATAAATAACAAAAGGAAATTCATTTTTAATACATCAAATATTTAAAAATAAAAAAATAAAAAATACTGCAATAATTCCAATATTAATAATATTCAAAAGGACTGCAAGTATTATAAACCATGTTCTAAAAAAAAAAACATAAAAATGTATATTTTTTCTTCCTAGAAGTTTAAAATAATATTTGTAAATTATTTACAAACTTACATTAAAAAAAGGACACACAAAAAAAAAATAGCAGGAACATCCTTTTCTATAAATAAAAAATAATTTAACAAATTTATTTAGTGTAAACTGAAATATTTTTATAGGAATACATTCGTTCCGAAAAAAAATTATATTTAAGTTGTAATTTTCCAAAAAGAAAAATTTTAATAAAAAAAAAATACAAATTTTTTTGTAAAAATATAAATAATTTTTCGGAATTGGCTGTAGATATTAATTAAAATTATGATCATATACTATACTTACAATGGAAATAGTGACCAACGAAAAAGTCGTCTATAAAAAAAACGAAAAAAAATTAAAATTAATTATAATTTGCGCTCTTGTTTATAAAAAAAAAAATAATTATCAAAAATTTATGAAAGTAAATGTCGGTCCCAATAAAAATTTAATTCATGTTAAAATTTATCTCAATTTATTTCATGGCTCCAAATAAACATTAAAAGTCTGAGGTTTTAATGGGCATCGAATAGTTTAATGATCCAACTTGGACGAATTTTTAAAAATAATTTTTAGTACTATTTTAAGAGGATTTAATGTCCCAGCCAGGCAGAAATTCTTGTTGGTAAAAAAATATATGGTTAGGGTATTTGTAGTTTGATTATGGTTTCTATAAAATATATTTTTTTGTGTTTATTATTTCAAAACTATTGCATTTTTTTAGTGTTATGTCGCAGTCTCAACTACTTTTGTTTAGCGAATGTGGCAAATCCATAAACAGTGTTCGAAAAAAGTTATGTGCGACTAACACAACAATTTTTTTATTATATTATTTTCTTCGCCACAACAAAGATCTTATTTCTTAATATTTTTAATAACACAGTTATACAAGGTTTTTGAGCAACCAAAAGGGGTTACACTAAGGTCATTTAGGACGCTGAATTCGAATTTTTAAATATTTTTTTTTTTTTTTTTTCAAAATTGGCTTTAGATTTCGAAATATCAACTAAAATATTTTTGATTATATTTGAGATCTAAAAACCAATTTATTCATTATAAATTAATAAATAGAAATTAAAAATCTGCAAATTGTTTGCATTATTTAGGATCTATTTAACGTATTAGAGTCCAATAGTAGGAATTCATCATGTCCTCGTTTTAAAATCCTTGTTTATTTTTATAACCATCTAATGGGTATAAAAAATATAACCACTGCCCACAAACCGCCCTCCCTCTTTAGATTCGATATTTTGAGTTTGTCATTCCGTGTGTAACATGTCGAAGGAATCATCTAAGACCCCACAAAGTATATATTTTCTGGGTCCTGGTTAGATTCTGCGTCGATCTAGTTATGTCCGTCCGTCTGTCTGTCTGTTGAAAGTAGGATGGGCTTATAAAAATCGGTTAATAAACAAAAAAGTTATGGGCTAAAAACTAGAAACACGGTGTCCGTTTCATACCATTTTGATTATTTTCTGATATTTTTTCAATAAAAGCATGTACGGCAACGAAATTTTGTACGTATAGTTCGGGGGTCGATATAAACTCGGAAACTTTACCGCACCTCCCATATAACGTAAAATTTGAAAAAGTTGATGGTGGGTATATAGATTCGGCCGGGCCGAATATGACATTCGTGCTCATTTTTTTTTTTTTTTTTTTTTTTTTTGTTTTTGTATTATTCTCGGTATTTGTGCCCCAAACTTTTGATTAAAAAAAATAGAATAAAGAAAAATAAGTTGAAGTTACAGATAATCGAGCTCCATTTTTCTATTACTTTTGAAATTGTAACTTTAGCATCTAATGACATTAAAAATGTTAAACTTGCAGACACTATACTACGGGCTAGGAAGCACTTACTCGATAAAGATAAGTACATATATATGACAAACAAATTTAATCGAATATATATATATAAGATGTGCTTTAACTCCAAAACTGAAGATGGTACACAAAAAATTATTTCAGTATAATTGTGGGACAATTTTTAAAACGCTATAAAATTACCTGTTTTTACACTATGGAAAAACTAATGATACCCAATTAAAAGACTTTATTTACATTTCTGACACAAATAAAAATTAATGTTGAGTTTTAATCCACTTTGGAATAATTTATTCCAAAAAATGTCGATTCTGCCCACTGTGGAATACAAAAATCTTTTTATAACCATCAGTACAGAATAGTATTTTTAAAGCACTTCAATAATGATATTTATTTCTTTTTTTAATTTTTATATTTTTGTCATAAGTTCGTGGAATATTGTTATAAAATTATATAAAATGCTGTTAGCTCTACAAAACCCTTACCGAAATCATACAAATATCGTTATATTTGAAATGTAAAATCAAAAAACTTACCTAAAAACATGCCATCATATCCATAAGCATCATCGGAATCAGAATTGTATTCGTAATCAAATGGATAATTGAAATCAATATCATCGTCATCATCATAATCATAATATTCATCATCATCATCTACATTAAGTAAAAATAATAATATTAAAACATACGTGGGAAATATAATATCATATAAACTCACCAGATTCTAGAAATCCTAAAATCATTTTATCCAAAGTTATTTTAAGTACATCTGAATAATCTTCTAATGAAATCTCCTAAAATAAAATAAAAATATACAGTTAGGGACAAAACTATTTGTACACCCATGCATTTCGTATATCTTCAATAATTTATAAAGAATAAAAAATTATTATATGTAGTTTTAATTCAGGTCCATTTTTATTGAATTATTTGATAAAAAATAAATTAATATATAACACATTGTTAAAAAAAAGTACAATTGAAGTAAAAATCTTTGGGACAAAAGTATTTGTACATCAGTACTTTGTACAATTATTTGTACGTTGGACTCTTGTATGATGATTTTTTTAAATACCGTTATATTTCCTTCGTTAATCGAGTTTTATTTTACAAAATAAGAAGTTGGTTTTAACGTTTTGAATAATAAGCACATCAAAAATGGGAAAGCGAAAATAGTTGAGTTTGGATATTAAAAATTTAATTATTGATTAACATAAAAAAGGAAAATCTCTCCGGAATATAAGTAATTTAGTAAATTTGCAACATTCCACAGTACAATACATTGTAAGCAAGTATAAAAACAGCGGAAAATGAAAATGTGCGTGAAGGTATACGAAATATATGAGGTGTACAAATAGTTTTGTCCCTAACTGTATATGTACACATATATAAAAAAACTAATGTATAATCGGTTAAGCACGACCATATGCTACCCTACACCATTTTGTTTGTGCATTAAAATTCGAGAATGTGTCTTGCGGAAAATTTTATTAAATGAAATGTATTTTTATATAAAACATAAATATGCATTTTTTTATTTGGAAGCTATGTCCAATTATGGATTTCTACTTATATAAAACCTATTTCTGTCAAATATTAAAGGTATTCACCTTAGAAATTGCAACTTTGCTAGACCCTTGCAAAGTAAGTTGTGCAAAATATTGCTCTATGTGGTTGTTATTGTGTTTACGGAAATCGATACTTTTCTACTTCGCAATTTCTGAGGTGAATACCTTTATTAACATTTGTATGGGATTTATGCACGTTTAAGTGATTTTCGGAAGATAGGTTTATATATGAGCTATAGTCAATTATGCACCGATTTTCATGAACTTTGACACGATTTCATTAAAATATAAGCATTTATGATCGTTAAACCGTTATTCCGGGAGTAGATTTGTATTAAATTATCTTCGAAATTGCGACTTGTATTTTGATTATAAGGTTTTCGTCGACAGACTGACATCATTAAATCGACTCTGCTATTGATTTTACATTAAGTCGGGTCTAATACGAATATTTTTGAGTGCTACAAACATCAGAACAAACGCATTATACCTTCCCCACCTGTGGTGGTATAGGATATAAAACCTTTTAAATATATAAACAATATTTTATTTAATACTTACATTAATCCTAGATTCCAAAGGACTTGTTTCAGTAAGCACTATATTTAGTTTTTCCGTGCGAAGCCAACGTTCACGTTGCTCTTTTAATAATTTAATAAGATTGCTTATAATATCAGGCGTTATGGAATGACATCTTGTTAAATCGAGATGTTTTAGTTTTAGACAATGTTTTAAAAGTTCTAAAACACCATTATCTGAGATACCTTGACAATTAACAAAATTAACCTCTTCCAAGTCGGTAAGTTGTGAAATCTTTTTCAACCCTTCATCATCAATAGTATCATTGTCGCAATGCAAAACTTTTAATTTTTTCAATTCACCCAATAATGATGCCAAATCAAAATATATTAACTCAGTATCTATTAATCTTAGTTCTTCTAATTGTTCGGCTTGGTGTTTGCATAAATTCTTTAAAAAGTTTTCCTTTACAGAATGTATTTCCAAATGCTTTAGTTTGGGCAATTTGGCTAAACAATCGAAATTTTCGTGAGTTGTAGATAATTTAAGCGTTTTTAATTCTAATAGGTGTTCAGAAATATGTTTAAAATCTTCTTTCTTTAATTGATCGCAGCTTCTTATATCGAGGTATTGTAAGTTTGTTAGATTTTTGCAGATTTTTCTAAAGTTCCATGGATTTATACAATAGCATCCAGTCAAACATAATTTTTCCAAACCACAAAGCAAGTGGATATTTTTACCTGTTGTAAAGAGAGTACGTTTAAAACTTTTACAATTACAAAATTAATAATTTTTACTTTTTTTTAACTACATGCATACATAAACTTATAACAAAATTAAAAAAAGTAATTTTAAAAGTAGGATATGAGCAAATTACCAGCATAAAAGCAATTATATATATCATTAACAAACATACTTAAAAATAAACGATTTTACGAAAGTTAGCTACGTTTTTTAATTTTATGTTAACTAACATTTCTCTCACTCAAAGACATAACAGTCTTTAACAGAATTAAATTAATTTCAATTTTAATAACATTTTTAAAAATGTTAAAGACTATTATTTAACAGAAATGCATTTTTGTTAACATTTCTAAAAATGTTAATAACATTTTTGTAATATTTTTGCATTACCATCTTTCCAAATTTGACCCATTTTTTGATCATCAATAGGACCCTTATATGAGAAAACTCATTTTTTGAACATTTTCAAAATTCTATTACTCAAAACCTATGATCAATCTGAATATTATTTTTTCTGTTTTGAAATCCTTAAGATAATAGCTTTCGAACCTACTAGGTCTAAATAGAGCACCTTTCCAAATTAAACCCATTTTTTGATCATCAATAGGACCCATATATAAGAAATCTCATTCTTTGCAATTTTCCAAGTATTTATTTTAAGAACATTTTAGGTACATATATTTCAGAAATATAAGGTAGACACATTTTTAAATTGTAATTTTTTTGGTTTTATTCAAACATTTAAGTTATAATAATTTTAATGCAAAAATATTATTAACATTTTTAAAAATGTTTACAAAAATGCATTTCTGTTAAATAATAGTCGTTGACATTTTTAAAAATGTTTTTAAAATTGAAATTAATTTAATTCTGTTAACATAACAGTCTTTGAGTGAGAGAAATGTTAGCTAACATAAAATTAAAAAACGTAGCTAACTTTCGTAGCTATCTTCACACCTTTTTACCACTCACCCGTTATATCCAAGTTATTTGTGATACTTAAGGACTTTAAATTGTTTAAAGATTTTATATCATTTATCATATTATCATTTATATCAAATAATTCCAATTCCTTAACTTGTTTCATATTTTCAAATAATGTACGTACTGAATTTGATTCTATATCACTGGAAAATATTTTAAGCTTCTCCACATTTTTACATGATGATGCCAAAAATTTAATACATGTTGCAATTTTCAAACGTCTAGATGTATCATTTTCATTAAAATATATTACTAAGTTCTTTACTTGTGGTCCTACAATTTGTAGAAATATTCTAATTTGCCATAAGGTCCATTCATAAAAACTGTCTGTTACTAAAGTTGCGCATTTCACGCTTGCAAACATTTTGAAAATATTGCAAAAACGTTGACATGTTAGAGCAAAATTAATTCGATCGATTGGTGTTAAGTGTTTACAAATATGTTCCAGACAATCATCGTTTAATGTTAAAATTAATGGTTTTTCATGTAATTCAATCGAATTACTGCAGGAAGCAGTCGGATCATCAGTTAACGTTTCATTGTTGGTGATTTCTGTTAATTGTTGGATAATTTTTTGGCCATCTGGTTGAAAATGACTGTAGCAAGCTTGCAAACGAAGTTTACGTTTCATAAAAATATGATTTTTCTTTTGTAGAACTCTATCAAAAAAAAAAAAAAAAAAAAAAACAAAATGAGAAAATTAAAACAAATATGAAATGTAACTACTATTTTATAATTAATTTAATACATTATAATAAATTTCTAAACATGTCGATGTACAGGATGAACTGATAAATTTGTATAAAAAGAGGGGAAAATTGAGATAAATTTAATTGCATAGAAACAACGAGAATAAAGTGATAGTCGGTCAAGTCCGACCATTGTGTATGAGTACAAAAATTCAAGAAGAGGACTTATGTTAGACCTTTGGCCAATTGTGGATGAATACAGAATAATGCATTGATACTAACAACTATATGATTTTATGCACTTTACGGCGATTCCCGGGAGTGGGTTTATATGGGAGCTGGGTAAATTATGGACCGATTCTCATAAAATTCGGTACTGTTGTTTCTACTTATATTAAACTTATTTGTGTCGAATATTAACTTGATACTAATATTTGTATGGGATTTATGCACGTTAAAGTGATTTTCGGAAGATAAGTTCATATGGGAGCTATGGTTAATTATGGACATATTTATAATAATATAAAACTTTTCTGTTTCAAATTTCATTAAATTATTTGCTATAGTAAAGGTATTTTTAGCATTAAGCCCTATTCCGGAAGGACATTTGCATGGAGACTAGGTGATATTATGGACAGATCGTAACCAATTTCAATAGGCTTCGTCCTTGTGCCAAAATAATTATTCGTGGCAAATTTAATCAAGATATATTTAAAATTGCAACCTGTACTTTGCTCACAAGTAAAATCGAATCAGAAAGTGATTCTGAGTCGAAAGGTAAACTTTAAGGTGGGTGTCCGATGTTTTTTCGGTACATCAAAAACATCAAATGTATAATACCCCAACCACCTATGGTAGTGTAGGGTATAACAACTATCTCTCAAAAAACCTAACCCTTTGTATGTGTTAGTAGATTTTCCTACAGAATAAATTTATACGTATGAAGAGAGCAAAAAGGAGTTGGACTTCTAGTTATTTCCCATGGTTAAATATTTTTAATTTAAGTACACATTTGCAAATATGTATATCGTCATCGAAAATGGTTTAATACATCCTGAAATATCGCCCAATATATTTATTTTTATTAAATATTTCTTAAGTTATATGGTTTACATTTTTCAAGATATCAATTTTCTGAAACCAAAAAGACGTAACATCAATATAAATTTTAGAAAAATTATAATCAAAAAGATTTGTGATAACTTTTATTACAAAATTTTAATAGCTTTTAAATTTTTAATAATTTACAATCTAAATTCGTAGAAAAACAAAAAAAAAATACAAATGTAATGTTCGTTATTTTGACTTATATTAACTTCGTTAATATAATCGTAATTTTTTGACCCACAAGTCTGAAAATTTTTGATCACACGAATTTTGAAAAAATAAACTATATTTCATCAAAAACACAAAATTTTAAAATTATGTTACGTAGTTTTGCATTTTCGGTGACGATATGTAATAAGGCGCTACATTTGTATGGTGGCCGATCATAACCAATTTTAATAGGGTTCGTCCTTGAACTATATAAAAAACATGTGTCAAATTTCATGAAATTATATTGAAAATTGCGTTTTATTAAAAATTTACATGGACGTACGTAGTTAATTCGACTTTAAAAGGGATTCTAAACTAATTGCTGTACATTAAATGGGTCTACTGATCTACAGAGGCTCACATCAAATTTTATACTTTCTTGTTTGACGTTCCATAAAAATGTAGCTGATAGGAACTTTAAAAGAAATATGTTATCATTTGGAAGAGAATGATGAATGAATGAAATTAAAAATATACTAAATTTTTTAACTCACAGCTTATTTTATGCAGCCATTTTTCTTTTGAACTGTACTTCAATGTAGCGTTTTCCAATGGATTTTATTTCTTTAATCAATTTCTAAAAATGCCCTGCGTACAAGTTTCATTCTGATTTTGTTAATGTTTCAAAGATTGACTTCAAGAGAATTTGTAATTAGAATTTGTATACATTTGTACAATTTTCTCATATTTCAAAAATATATATCAACTCAGAAACTAAAATTGCGTCTTCTAAAAATATATGTATTATCACGTTGTTGCAGAAAATGGGCTGTAAGACGTCATATATAAACACAATTTTAGATTCGAGAATAAATTCTTATGATAAATTTGTTAGTAACTTATATAAAACGAGAAAAATATAGTCGGTGAAGCGCAACAATTTGATACCCTACACCATTGCGTTTGTGCAATAAAATTATTTCCGATGTTTTCGGAAATGGACCTAATATGGAAATTTCCGATCCTTATAAATTAATTACGTTTGCTGCTCATATTAAACTTATTTTTGTCAAATATTACCATAATACTGTCATTTATGTGCGATTTTAGCGAGTTAAAGTAATTTTTGAAAGTGGGCCTTATATTGGAGCTATGCCGAAATGTGGACCGATCTTTTGCACTTCGATTTATCTTTGTATAGAACTTATTCATACCAAATTTCATTAAAATAGTGACATAAATAAAGTATTAAGCGTTAAAACCCCATTCCGGGGAAGATTTGTATGGAGGTGAGGTGAAATAATGGATCGATAATAACTACAGTGCTGTGCAGAACAAAAGCAACAAAATTAGGATAAAACTAAGAATAGTTTTATTTTTTACAATATTTGGTTTACAACAAAAATAATTTTACGAAATTATATACATATTGACTGATTAACAAAAACACAAACATTTAAAGAACTTTAACTTTATCAACATATTCATATTTTGCTTCATTTTGTTCTATATTTTAAATTTTCAGTAAAATTTAGTAGTTTTAATGCGATTAAATTGTTAATTGATTACTCTGGAATGATTTCCAGAGAATTTGTTGACTAAACAACACTTTGCACTGCTCTTATCTTGAAGCTGCATAAAAAATCTTCTACAGATCTTTCGTCTAAGTATTAGACCACATGGTTAAAAAATTTTAAGCAATGACGTTTAATCCAATCCTCCAAAAGTTTTAAAATATATTTCGCATTTTTCCATGCAAAAATGTTGAATTAAAGAAGATATTTTTCTATGTATCACGAAATTTCTGTGCTTTTTAATAACCTATTAATCTAAAAATACCAAAATTTCATTAGATTTCTAAGAAAAGGATTTTTCGCTAGAATTATTAATCTTTTCTCTACCAAAAATATTTTTTTGGAACTGTGCAGTTTAAAATGTATACCTAGATAGTTGCAGGTTGAGCGACTTAACGTATGCGAACATAGTGGATACATATAAATATTGTTTTATATTAAATAAAGAATTTTTATTTTTTAATATGATTAATTTTGTTAATTTCAGGAAGAGAGCAACGTAATTATATGAAATTATAAATTGTTTCTTGTAAAAAAAAACAGAAATAAAAAATGTACCTTTATTAAATAAACTTTTCAGCAGCGCTATATTTCTTAGCATGTAACTTCTTTAAATGCTTTTAATGGACTTTGAGTATAGCATATATTAAACCTTAGAGACTATATAACCTGTCTATGTAGACAAATCCGTTTTTATAACGTGTTACCTATTTATTTTTAATCATATCTGAACGAAGTTTTTAGCAGAAGTTCTTTTACATGCACTGAAAAGTCATCATTTTTTAAATTGTGGTTTCAAATTAAATTTTTATACTTTACATAAGTAGTATTCTATAATTTGTGTTATAAAACAAAATTACTTTACACAAAAAAAAAAAAAAAAATTGCATCGGCCTATATTGTCACAAATCATAATTCTTATTAAAAGAAAAAATAACAAAAATATGTGTAAATAATGCTGTATTCCGATATTCTTACTATAAAACAGCCATTAGCAAGAAATTTTAAAATTTTGTGTAAATTTTTACAATTTGAAATTTTGTTTCTTTTGATATGCACACTTTCATATAGAGAACATGCTATATTTTTCTCGTTTTTGTGAAAAGAAAGAAAATTACATGTTGTTTTTAATACTTTACAAAATAATTCAACATTTATGATAACTTTAATTTTGTTGCTTATGTTCTGCACAGTACATTAATAATGAATACTTAAATAATCGAATCTTTATAATTTAGTAATAGTTTCAGAAGAAAATAAAGTCAGAAAATATTCTGAGTCGATTTGTAAACTTTAAGGTGGGTCTATATATTATTATTATTTTTTTCTGTGCAACATCAGCACAAACGCATACCTAGGGTAGTGCTGGATATAAAAATATTTTTTCTATAAACACCAATCATATAATTTTTTTTTACTACAGGATAATTATACTTACTTAGCGGCAACTTTAGAATCTGCAAAATCTATAAAACACTTTTTGTTTTTATTATTTCCAACCCATCTTACATTCGAAACTTCTCCAAATTGTTGAAAATATTCAGATACTTGTGTTGTGGTGGCCTAAAATACATTTTACATACAACATAATACATAATTCAAAAATCATAAAAAACTTCTTAAATCGGGGATTACCCATTGGTTACTTACATATTTAGGTACATTATTAGAGAATATATTGTGGATCAATATATTGTCTTCGGTATAGGCTTGATCGCCAACAATTTTGTATTTCGAATCTAAAATTTTAAGCAAATATTGTTATTATGCAGTTTTATTGAATTGCAAACATATGCACATATCTATAAATGCATACTTACCATTGAATTTCCTTTTATACATTTTTTTTATGTATACTAACAAAAGAAATAAATGTTTAATAAAATTTTAAGTTAACTTTTCTTTAATTGTTTGAAAATTGTATTTTGCAACTCTCAATGCATTTATTAAAATTCTGCAAATATTCTCATAAATAATAACGCGGTTAAAATATTAAGCTTTCGATTACTTAGTAACCAAAAAGTTATGTTACTGGTTACTCACGCGCACTGTTGCCAATTTGACGATTTATCGTCATTTCAACGAATTTCTAAAATAACACGTTGACGATTTTTGTCCCAAATTTGACGATTTTTTCTAGTAGAAGATTCAGAACTATTTTCAGCATTTTTATATACATATTTATCTCTAAAAGTAAAGCCTTGTTCAGACCGGAGCGAAATTATGAATGAAATCTAGACATATGATGTAATTTCGTAAATAGCTCATACCTTTTGCTAATACCAATTTGTTGAGTACATTGATTAAAAATTTGTAATTTTGTCAATAAAATATTCTTTTTGTTTATAAAGTTATTTTAAGTTAATTTTTTGTTCTTTTGCCATAGTTTTGCTTAAACAATAAACAAATCAATTTTTGAATTATAATTAATTTTTTTGTAATACGTCGAAATTACACAAAATTATGTAATTTCTCAAGAGGGAAATTATAATATTTAATAGTAAAATTGAAATTATGTTATGCACAATTTAGTTAAAATTTAAACTGGTGTAATAACATGATACCCCCGTTAATTAATTTCCATCTTCACAAAGGGTTGATATCAAGTACCTGAGTTTTAATGGTACTCCACCAAGTCTTACAAATGCTAGATAATAAAGTACTACCCAAGGTAGATTAAGAAGGTAACGACAACTCTACAACAACTACAACACCAAAAAAAAAACCCTATGTATTTTGTTTTTGCATTGTCATCTCTTACGTCAACTTTGAGAAAGACGCAATAACACAAAAGTAAGCAAAAAAATGTAAACATAAACAAAAATTTGACACTTCAAATTACAAAACACAGGCAGCCATATTGATTTCAAAAAGAAAAAAAATTCTCAGCTGTTTTAATGTCGTTACCTTCTTAATCTACCTTGGTACTACCAACGATTGCTTGTATTTTGTTAGTGTAAAACTACTGCCCACAATGTCAAAATGCTTTGAACGGAAAAATGAGAGAATGAAGGAGAAAGAGTAAAAAAACTCGAAAAAATTTACATATGAATACAAAAACAATTTGACAGTACCGCGAGGTTTGCCAATGAAAAAATTGTAAAACAGCTGTTCTTACGAGTATACTTTACTTTGAGTCTACATTACGTCGAGTATATATTAGAGAAATTTCTATTAAGACAAACGTCAAATTTTTGTTTGAGTTGCAGATAATTTTTTATCTCTGTCAATTATATAGGAAAACGTATGTCATAAAATACCAACAACAATCAAGATGGCGTCTTTTACTAAGCATTATCAAGACAAAGTTGTCAGAGCTCGAGTGCTGACAATTTTCTTTTAACGCTGCAATAACACTGACAAATTCAGTCTACATTAGACAAATCTTTATCTTGATAAAATTTTGACGTTTGTCTTGATAAAAATTTGTCCAATGTAGACTCAAAGTTAGACAAATTTTTATCAAGACAAACGTAAAAATCGGTGCGAAACTATACAAGGTAGCCTCAGTTAAACAGCTGTTTATTATTTTAGGTTGTTACAGCTGTCAAACTGGATACATAAAAAACATTAATGAATTTGCCATATTGTTATTTTTGCACAATTGTTGCCACCTTCCATAAATTCGAGTTCATTTTGACGTTTATCTTGATAAAAAAATTGTCTAATGTAGACTCAAAGTTATAATTATACTATGGATTTCCCGTTAATAGGTAAATCATATTTTTTCTAGCAAAAACTGTTTAAAAATCGTAGTCAGCAGTCAATGATAGCAACGACGGAAGTGAAAAGTGGCAACACTGCAATATTTGCAATAATTTAAAATAAAATTTGAATAAAAATCGAATAAAAAAACTATACAATAAAGTTTTAGATATTTAAAAATGTTATTCAAAAAAGCTTTCCGTGCTAAAAATCGTCGGAACAGTTTCGGAGAAAATTCAGTTTATTATTTATTTATTTTTTTATGTGTGTATATACAAACTGACTGCATATACAAAGAACAACAACATTACTGCTGTTGCTAACTAAACTACTTGCCTATACAAAAAAAAAAAACGTCACTAATAGTCATTACAATGCTTAATATACATGTTTGTGTGTGTATTTATATTATTAACAGATATGTTTTAGTTTTTGGTCCATAACTCTGTTGATTATGAACGAATTTGGTTTATTAAAAAAACCGAAATTTTATAAAAACAAGGGCGTTTATTCCGATATCTCAGTTATTATGAACCGATTTATTTAATTTTTTTTGCAAAAAATTCTGAAAAAAAATGTCAGAGCCTTCTTTGCAAAAACGAAGTCCCTAGTATATACAGAAGCTTCGGAAACTGAAAAACCGGTTCTAAAAACCGTTTTTTTAAGCATATCTCTGCAATGTATGAATTTCAATAGCAAAATTCTCGAAAGGATTTACGATCGTTTAATATATATATTATATATGTCAGTTATCGGTGGGCTTCATAAACGCCATTTCAACCGACACACGGTCCTATAATCAAGGATCTTACAAGGATCCCGAAAATATAAACTTTTTTGCTCTCCGACGAAAATTGTGGAAATTACAAACGGAATGACACCTCAGTCAGAAAAAAAAAATCTTCAATTTGGTATGAGTTATAGTAAAATATACTCGAGTAATCCATCGCAATACTAGACACGTCCATAAAAAAAATCTCGACCTGATAGGAAAAAAATGCAAGTATTGTAACCAAAGCAGAGATTCGCATTTCGTAAGGCAGGGCAATAAAAATTCGGTGCGGCTTGAAGTATTTCTAATTGTAAAACAACAAGACATATATCATAGAGTAGCATATAGAGACGACATTCTCGATTGACATTTAAATAAAATTGTTGTTTTGTAAACAAAAATGTGTTTTTATTTTCTTTTGCCAACAACAAAATGTATTTGATTACATGTATGTTGTTGTTGCATGAGTTAGGTTTTTGACAACCGACTTAGATTTTTGACAGTTAGTTTCGTCTCTTGTTACTCTTTTTATGTTCCTTGGGTGTTGTACTATCATGTCCTATATAGTTTATGTCTTGACGTAGTCTCGTTTCTATGGAATATTAAATCCCAGATTTTTCTGACAACGCTAATTTGACTTCCCGGTTTTGGGACGCTAACTTTCGACGCTATCTTGGCGCACGTTAAATATAAAGTATACTCGTAAGAACAGCTGTTTTATAATTTTTTCATAGTTTTTTTATCGAGTTTTTTTTTCTCTCTCTCTCTCTCTCTCCTTCATTCTCTCATTTTCTGTTCATAGCATCTTGACATTATGTGCTTTGAACGGAAAATGAAGGAGAAAAAAATGTTTGCATATGAATACAAAAAAATTGTAAAACAGCGAGTATACTTTCTAATATTATATTATGTGCGAATCTGTACAAGGTAACTTCAGTTAAACAGCTGATTATTTTTGATTGTTACAGCTGTCAAACTGATTATATACAACATTTTAATGAATTCGCCAATTTTTTTTCTGAAACTGTTGCAACCTTCCATATTCCAGATCGACCTGCTCTAATGTTCATTTAGTATTGCCATATAAGTTATGCTGAGGTATTTTAGATTCTTATGAATGTTATTATACCATATTATAATCCTCAAGAGTTTCGATAGTCTTCTCTGTAATTTTTCGATATTTGAGAGATCGTTGGCCAATTAACCAATGCATTGGAGCAGATTTTATATATATTGTGTCCATGTTAGATGGCGGTGGAAGTGAATACCATAGTGAAATTACAAAGTGGCCACACATCTACAAAAACAACAATTGCTTGTATTTTCTTAGTGTAAAATGAAGAAGAGAAAATAAACGCGACAAAAAAATCAAATACAAATATAAAAATTAAATTAAAAGAAGATTCGGCTGTGCCGAATCTTTGATACCCTTCACCATCTTACCGACAAATAATTAAATTTTCGCCTAAACGTATGCTTTCATACTTTCACATTTATATATCTACATTTTTTCATACTATGAAAAAAAAAAAAAAAATAAAACAATCATAGCAAGCTTTGTTATGATTTATTATTTATTTATTTATTTATTTCTGTATGTATGTATGTGTATACAAACTGACTGTGTGTATTTATATTATTAACAGATTTTTTAGTTTTAACTCGGATGTTTATGGACGAATTTGATTGATTCCAAAAACCAAAATTTTATAAAAATATTTATGACCGCTCTAATTAAAAATCTGTAGCTTAAACAAGCACAAAAATTCAGAAAAAAATGTCCGAGCCTTCTTTGCAAAAACGAAGTCCCTAGTATATACAGATAATTCATAAACTGGAAAACTGGTTTTTAAGCATATCTCCGCCATTTATAAACCTTACTGAAATTTCAATAGCAAAATTCTCGAAATGATTTCCAACAGTTTAATATATGGGCCGTTATCAAAAATGTTTAACTTGGCTGAAACTGACTTAAATCCTTAATAAGTTTTATCGTATTGATAATTTAAACAAATTGGTTACAGATCTGAACTCACATGACTTCTAACTAATAGAGTGTAAAATTTTAGCACCATAAATTTCTTTTTATAATCATGATCAGGGCAAGTTTTTATATGCACAAAAAAAAAAAAAAAAAAAAATTAAATATGCGCTTGAAAAAGCACGAAAAAATGGTATAATATGCACAGAAATATGCAAAACTAGCATGAATATGTACATAAAAACCAACAAATTTATGCATTCTTATATATTCATGTGTAGAAAATATGCACAAATATGCATTTTTTAACTTTCAATCTCTAACAGATTTCGATGTTTATAAAAATATAACTATTTTAATTTTAAGTATCATATTTGACGCTTCCGAATTTCTTTTCTTTACAATATTTATGATATATTCACAAAAAAATTTTTAGAAATCATTTGATTGAATTCCAAAAAATCACCAAAAAATTGTGTTTTTGTTAAGAAAACTAACTTGTATCTATTTTATGCAAATTTATGCAAAGATTTAAAATATAAGCATTTTTTGTGAAATTCTTTTGAAATATGCAAATGCTTACTTTCCAAGCAAAAAGCTGGAAAAACTTGCCCTGGTCATGATTGTTGTTCAAAGTTTAAGAACATAGAAAAACGGCAAAAAAATTACTTACGTTCCGTCCATAGTAAAATAATAAAGTACTCGCACATCTACAAAAACAAAAATTGCTTGTATTTTGTTAGTGTAAAACTACTGCCCACAATGTCAGAATGCTTTGAACGGAAAAATGAGAGAACGAAAGAGAGCAAGAGAAAAAAACTCAAAAAATATTTTACATGTGAATACAAAAACAATTTGACAGTACCGCGAGGTTTGCCAATGAAAAAATTGTAAAACAGCTGGTCTTACGAGTATACTTTATTATTATACTATGGTACCGTCTATACTACCAGTGGTGTTAGGTGTGACGATTTCACGTCATTTTGACGATTTTTTTCAATGAATTTAGTAATTTGACGATTAACGCTAATATTTTAATGATTTTCATAAATGAAATACTTTTTACTATATTTTTGTGTCAGCGATTATATAAATTTCAGAAAAATTGTGTAATAATCTATATTTTTGTGCTTTTAATATAGGGAAAAAT
This sequence comes from Protophormia terraenovae, assembly GCA_951394005.1. Classification (NCBI taxonomy): domain Eukaryota; kingdom Metazoa; phylum Arthropoda; class Insecta; order Diptera; family Calliphoridae; genus Protophormia; species Protophormia terraenovae. Next base: position 96,913,459 of record OX596077.1, read on the forward strand.
TTAATTTTGGAAATTAATTCATAATTAACACACATAATTTGAATGTCTTTTTGAGTCATAAATATAAAATACCTTACTTTTTTATTAAACAGTTTTCTTAATTGGATTGATAAAGAATAATTTGATATAATAGAAATCAAATAAAAGAATTGTAAATTTTAGCAAAAATATTTTGTATTCATATCAATATTTTTTTTTTTTGGAAAAAGGAAATCTATAAAGTTTTCATAATTTAAAATAAGTCAATGAAGTTTTAATAATATTTTAAAAATAATTCAAAGAATAACGAAAAAAATATGTTAACGTTTGAATTTTTTTTATTTAATTATATACTGCGTCAAATTTATTTCAAAACTCGAACAATTATTTCAGGGAATATTAATAATAATTACATTATAAGCTACTATGTTTTTGTAAATAATATATCTGTGGACTTTTAACTTAACTAAAAAATGCTAAAAAAAACTGTGGAAAGATAAAAAACTGTTTTAAGAATTAAAAATGTTCATTGAAATAATAATTATTCAACGGCATGCCGCGGCATATATTTCCAAATATAATAGTAGTAAGAAAATACCTATTAGTCTTAACGATGCGACTTTAGCGTGTTAATTTAATCGTTAAACAATCTACACTTAAGAAATTCTGTCAAAAGCTCACTGATATAATTCAAATTATAAGTTTTGTTGTATAAACTATTTTAAATATTATCTTCTTTAACAAAATTTTAACTTTATTGTCATCTTCTTCCGAATACAAAATGACGTTTGATGGCAGACATGGTTGTTCGAACAATTGTGCGAATAACGGTATGCGAACAAGAACAGAACAAAAATACAAGGTAGTCAAGTTTTGATGACAAAATTTTTTAGTTTTTAAAATTTTTCAGTTTTTTGGGCGGGGTCTGTGCGACCCTCAACCGAATACAAAATTTGGGATAAGGATTTATTTCTGATAAGAATTTTATGGACTTTTTGAAAATTATGCAAAAATTGCACTTTTTGTTTTTGTATTTTTATATAGAAAATTGCAATTTAAACAAATATTGGATATATAGATGTAAGAGCGGCGATAAATATAATTGATCGGGATCACAAATTTAAATCAAATGTCGTTGATAATTGAAAACGGGACACTTTTGTCAAAACACATTTCGCTTAGGCACATCGTGTGGACAGCATGAAATTAACTATAATTAACATAATTAGTGTTTGTTATGCTTAATAAATTTCGCGCCCCTCACAGGAAATTATTAACGAGAACTGATTCTACATGCATTTATATGTATACAAAAGGATTTTAATGTGCCATCGAAAAAAAATTTTTTTTTTTTTGAAGGGCTAAAATCAAAATTTTTTTATAATGGTCCATATATAGTATATGACAATTATCGGTGGGCTTCATAAACGGCATTTCAACCGAAACGGGATGGAAGGACATGTTCCTATCGTCATTATTTCTTACAATGATCCCGAAAATATCAATTTTTTTGCTCTCCGACGAAAATTGCGGAAATTACAAACGGAATAACAAACTTATATATACCCTTTTACCTGTGTGAAGGGTATAAAAATTTGACAGTTTCGCGAGTACGCACATGAAAAAATTTCAAATCAGCTGTTCACATTCTTATTTTACTATGGTGAAATCCTAGATTCTACATTTTGTTATGTTCGGGAATTATGACATTGTTAATCTGAATAGGGGACAATTTTCCTTTCGTAAAGTGATCGAGATATGAAAACATTTCGCAGCACTTAACTTAATTTTCCATTTGTGCAGTAATTTTTTCAACTCAACTGGAGTTGCTCTGTTGCTGTCACAGGGTTTTCATGTATGTATATTACAAAGGCGATATCGTGTGCAAAAGTTAAAGTATGTGTCATTGAGCTAATGGGCATATCTGATGTATATAGTATATATAGGAAAGGTCCTAAAATACTTCCTTAACCCAACAGAAACTTGGCCTCCTCTAGCTATGTTTTCACTATTTCAAAAAAAAAAAAATAAGTTGTGGAACCACTGTGCGTAGTAATTTTGTGTATCTAAAGCTTCAGAGATATTAATAAAATAAATAGAGCAGTCGTAAAGTAGATCTCGGTTGAGGAACAACTCTCGCGTCGCGGTAATTATTTCTTAAGTGCAATCAGACGGGCTAAACTTGCCAACGTTGTTCGGCTTTCGAGAATTTTGCGTCTCACTCGCACTAGTGTTATTCGTCGTTTATATTGACCGCGTGTTTTTAATTTGATATACCCTGGTGGAAACCATTTAAACTCAAGATTATACTAAATAATCCAAGCGTTCCAGCTTCCTATATGAAGATATAGGTCGACTAGGAATCCACTTGAACCAACGTGGGATACCCTGGCATTTTGGCTATGTAACTCCGTCATTGAAAATTTTTGAGAATACAAAAAATAGTGCAGAGCAATATTGTTTGCTATCGAAACCTCTTCTTGTGAGATTAATAATTCGGTTCACTTGTACTATAGTCCTATGTTTAATTCTGAAAACAAATTGATGGTTAGGTATACTTAACGTGTCCGTGCGGAGTATTTACTTGTTTACTCCCTTCGGACGCGTCCCCAGGTGGCGGATAGGGTAGACTGGACGTGAGGCACCGGATATATTCATGTCCGGTGCTGGAGTCCTCTCCCATAGCCAAAATGAATATATCCTTTGTATCACGCCCGGTCTTAGAAACGGCTAGGCTATTGGGCCGAATGCGGTGTAATTGTTATATCCTGTTTGGTGCTCCTGCCAACATGAATATATTCTCTTGCACTGCGTTCGGTCTCTACGACCTACGTTTCTCGTGGACCAAATAAACAAGTACTATGTACTTTTAAGATCAAGGTGGTAGGTAGCAGTGCCGAGGATAGTATTCACCCTGGACAATATTATCCACATGGTGGGAATGCATGCCAAAGCTCCATTTGGCCACAGTGGGCAAAATCCTTGACTGACCTCTAATAGAAAATATATTTCTAAATTTGAAAATTTTTTAAAATATTCACAAATACAATTCAGGAATACTGCATATTGCCATGGATAGTATTCACCTTGGAGGAGTACACCACAGACGGCTCTGGACGTCATACTTCATCTCCCATTGAGGGGCATGTGAGAAGTATGGCGGCAAGGAATCTGCTGAAACTCAAGGAATTAGGACTATTAGGTTCATCAGTAACAGGTCACTCTAGGGTCGTGTATGAAGTCAGTTACGGTGAGAACGATCTAGGCTCTATGGGGGCATCAGGTTACATGACCACTGAACTAGACTTTGGGGTAAATCCTGTTGTGGTGATTCCTGATAGGGAAGCATGGTCCGACACTGAGAGGCTGTAATGATGGATGTGCTGTATTTACAGACACATTAAAGATGGATATCGGTACTGGTGCAGGTGTCTACATTATGGGTACGGATGTGAAAGGCTCATATAGATGAATGCAGCGTTTTTCAGGCCGAAATCTTGAAGGAATTGGTTAGATTAAACGTTGCGATGGGTTCTGAGGTTACTCTCCATGTGGAAAGCCAGTCGGCTCTGAAAGCCTTGGATAAACATCTGGTAAATTCCAGTTTGGTGGCCACCTGCAGAAAGGCACTGAGGGAACTATTAAAAGATTACTTGGTGAAACACGAAATGGCTGATGAACTGGCAAGGCAAGGGACAGCTAAGGATGTTTCGGTGAGTGTAATCAACGTGAAACCCCCACTGGGTTTCTTTTTCAGGAAAATCCATGAATGGATCTTGGCCAGAACCAATCAGGCTTGGAGGAGTAGAGTGGACTGTAAGGTATCGAGAGCGATATGGCCGACGCTCAACAGCACAGACACAAGTACTCTTCTTAGCTTGAGTAGGAAGAATCTAAGGACTATGATAGGTGTCATAACGGGACACTGTATGATAGGGAAGATGAAGCCTAATTAGGACGATAACATTTATGATTTTTGTAGAATGTGTGAGGAAGTTGAGTAGACCGAGTCTATTGAATATATTCTATGTTACTGTCCATGATTACAACATCGCAGGATGAAATGGTTAGGCAGTCAATTTCTCGACGGGTTAAGTGACGTTCGGAATAGGAAACTTATAAACGTCATAGGCTTCGTTATGGGAATTGGGTGGCTCAATGGACGTTAGTGGTATACCCTTAACGACTTCTTTAATTTCTACTCTTTCTATCTTCTGAAATTTTTCTTTCCTATATTGAAGGGACTCACATGGACCGTTATTGGTCTCTGGGTGTAGATGTGACACCCATCACATCAACCTTCTTTATCTATATACACTTAACGTGACCAGACCGTTTTGGAGGGATTATCCCGCTTTTATTTTATTTATTTATTTGTAATACAAAAAGCCTACAAGGCCAATAGCGTATTAACAGATTTCAATTATTAATCTAATATTATATAATATATATAATTAGAATAAAATATACATATATTTTTAAAATTTAAAGATAAATGAGAAATGGAAATTATTAAATTGTAATGAATTGTGCACCCCTAAAAAAATGGCTTGACATGTAATTTGTAATAAAAGATGGCATCAGTGATAACTTTCATTTTATTAATATTTTTATTATTATCCCTTCATTTTCATAATTGAAGGTAATAGTACCTGCATAAAAATTGTATTTTTTTTTTTTATATGAGGTTTATATGAGGCATTAATAGAGCATGAGCTAATAAATATCTAACATGATTTGGTAGAAATAAACCGCAATGATAAAGCTTTCTGAGTCCAAATGTTACACGCGATGAGATGGTATCAATATGTTTATCGAATTTGAGAAATTGATCTATTATTACTCCTAGACATTTAATGGAATCAACAAAATCTATTTTCTTATCACAAATTTTTATCTCCGGATATGTAATATTTTGATGGGTAGAGCGAAACACAATTGCCTTAGTTTTGTCAGCATTTATCAACAAAGAATTACACATTGTCCAGTCAAATAGTTTGTTAAGTGTATAATTAATAACTGCCTCTCAAACATCTGGAGAGTCTCTTGGGCTGCCAAACATTAATTGGATATCATCAGCAAAAATAAATGGTTGAACTAACTGTAGGTCCAAGCTTTCTACACAATCGTCTAGGTATAAGAGAAACAAGATAGGACCTAAGATGGAACCCTGTGGTACTCCAAAAGCTATATCAATAATGTTTGAGTTAACTCCGTTTAAACTTATAAATTGTGATCTTCCACGTAAATATGAATATAGGAGTCGACATGCCATCACCGAAAAATTAAATCTTTGCCTTAATTTTCGAATAAGAATAACATGATCTAGACGATCAAAAGCCTTATAAAGGTCAAGGGAAACCATAACACAATTACGATTTAAATTAAAATGTTCCCTAATAGTTTCCGTTATACCAAGAAGCATTCCAGCAGTATTATATCGGTTCTTGTACGCATATTGAGCATCATTAAGAAGATTGTTTTGGGAAATATAGTCAATAATTTGTGCTTTTAGAATATGTTCCATTATCTTAGAGATGGCAGGAAGAATACTAAACATTCGAATCTTTTTTTGGCACTGGTACAACACGGGAGAGATTCCATAAATCAGGATAAGAGGATGTAGTTATTATCATATTAAATAAATGTAAAAGAGGTTCTAGAATAGTAGGAAAGATTAATTTATTGAATTTGATGGGAAAGCCATCAGTACTAATTGAATTGGATTTAACTTTAGACATAGCATGTAGTAATTCGTCACTGTATATTGGTTTAAAAGAAAATCCGTCAATTTGTCCACACAAGGGTTCAAAATCAAATATATTGGGAACATTATCACTAAAAACAAACGATCTATTTAACTCATTTATATTTAAATCTGATAAATTTGCAAAATTCTTGGCATTACACCCAGTATTATTGACAATTCTCCATAATTTCTTACTGTTTGCTTCACTAAAAATTAGCGTATAATGTTGTCTTCTAAATTTTCTTATTAAAGATTTTACTTTATTCCTTAGACTACAGTAAGTTTTACGATTTTCCTCTGTTCTATTGACCCTTTTGACGCTTTTCAAACTTCGATTCCGCCTAAAATATTTTTCCCGCTTTTTATAAAGAAATCCCGCGTTTTAACTCTAACAATTACTTATTCGATTTCCTTATTTGTGTTTTCTATAACATTCTTACCAATATTTAAATATAAATAATTTTTTCCACTGGAAAGTTGATAATTTTGTACTAATCGTTTTTCACAATTAAAAGTTTTAAACTTTTTGTTACGATGATCGTCGTCTCTACTGATTGATCTTAAATGTATTTTTTGATGACTTCGATGCAGAAAGACCTCCCAAACAAAGCGATTTGCTAAACAGAATTCAGACAAAATATTTACAAATTTTTTTGACATATTTTCAGTTCTTTACCAGTCCCAGCATTGACAAATGAGTTAAAATGATATGATATAAAATGATACCTTAGTAACTTTACTCATTATTTCAACATGGTGATGCCATTAGAGACAACTATATTTTTGTATATTTTTGGAGAAATAAATTTCATTCTTTTAGAGATTTTCAGATTTAAAAACACACTCCGGCAGAACATTTGTATGGGGGCTATTTAAATAATTTTTATCAATTTTATTTTGCGAAATGTGCCATTTCAAAAAGTTGCAAGGGTTTTGCAAAGTTGCAATTTCTGATATGAATACCTTTATTGTACTTTTAATAAATAGCTGGTCACGTTAGGTATACTGCAACTAATTATCGAGGAATAGTAAGTTTCTGGAGAAGCATTTTTTCAAAGAATTGTGAAAAAATTGATAACAAGCTAATTGGGCGCTATAAAGTTACTGGGCTGACATCTTTACATATTTTTGGTATCATTACTATTTCAGATTGGAAAATATCCAGTTCGTAATATGACGTTGAAAATAGAATAAGACGTAGAGCTGAATTAGGTAAGTAGGTTAGGTTGTTCTAAAGTTCGGTTTATTTTTGGTTTTTCAAAGTTATACTTACCCCCTGTTTTTATAAAACGAACGAAAAATTCGTCTCGTCAAATTCTGCATATTTGACATGATTTCAATTAGTTTCAATTAGTATTTTTGTTGGGAATTGCTGAACCCTCTTTTAATGCGTGAGCATATAAAAAAAATTATTTTCATTATTTTTTCAGTGTGATGTAGTGGAACCTTATTTTACCGTATGAGAATGCGACAATTGCCGATTTGTGTTAAGATTACTTCTTCGTTTTGCACTAGAAATGGGTCAAATAGGGAGGCTTGGAAAATTAGAATCCTGATATTGAGCATATACAGATCTTCTTGCTTTTGAGTTTGAAAATACACAGGGCAACCACGGAGGTTTACAGTGTTATTATTGCTACACTTTCTTGCACTGATATCAGCTTTTGAATAGGGACATTCCGGATTTATATATCTTCACATCTAACACAAACAGATGGTAATTTGCAGGATTTAGTGTTCAACTTCCTACGATGATTGGGGACCACCCTAATATCGTAGGAAGTTGAAATTTTATTTGATAGTTATTTATTAATTAATTAAATTCAAATTCATATAAAAGCCACCAGTGCAAATTAAATAAATATATACAATACATACACATATGTATTATTAATAATAATTTTTTTCTCAAAATAACATTTTAAAGTATTATTAAAAAGTTAACGAAAACATTGTAAAATAACTATATTATTATATTATATACGAATAGTACATATAACACTATAAACAACCATCATAAGACCGGATAGTAAAATATAAGAATGATTTCATAACCATGATGATTTTTATTACTATTGAATATAACTTTTAAAGCGCTTCCATGATGATTCTGTCTGGGGTATTACTGCAAAAACTATTTTCATGACATCCAAATACCGGTATATTTGAAATGTAAAAAAATAGAAAGCTTACCTAAAAACATGACATCATATCCACAACTATCATCATTTGAATAATAAAATGGATTATTTTAAAGAATATCTTCGTCATCGTCATCATCATAATAACTATCATCATCTGTATTAAGTAAAAAATAATAAGTAATTAAAAGTATGGAAAATAATATACAATAAACTCACCAGAATCCGGAAAAAATGAATGAGTATATGTTTTATCCAAAGTTATTTTAAGTACATCTGAATAATATTCTAATGAAATCTCCTAAAATAAAACACATAAAAAATATTGTTTGTGCTTAAAAATTTCTGCGAGGGTTTTTATATAAGACTGGCGTCCTTCTCATATAAAAACATTTGTTGCAGGAGCAAATTATGTTTTTGAAAAATTCTAATAAAATTTAAATAAGTTCGAACATTAGAAAATACGTTTCGGTATAACTGCTAGAGGATTATTTTGCATTATTTTGGTTCTATTTTTTAAATATTTATGTGTAAAAAATTCAAATATCTAAATTTTTTGTAAAATTGTGTAATAGTCCAAAGACTTATTTGGACCTAGTCCTAAATTTTTGTTACGTAATTAAATGCGCGGCCCAAAGGCCTTTCTTGTTATACCAAATTTTCATACTGTTGCTTTAGCAGAAATATGAAAAAATCCGAAAAACCCGAAAAAGGACCAATTTTCACATTGATCCAGCTCACGAAAGGATGTCAGGACGAAAATTTGTGAAACGATATCTTAGAATAAAGTAAATTTATATTTGAGCTGGGAACATCGATACCTTACTATCTTTCCATACAAACGGGACTACCCTATCCTTACGTTCCACAGGGGGGAAGGATCGAATTTTTTTAGAAATAAATCTGTAACTTCTGATCGGCTTGTTGGATTTGCTTTTATATAAAATGAGTCAAATTCGGCAGGGTAATTACCTTGATTACTTGAGTTATTGTAGTTGCTTTTTATTTCAAAGACTTCTCTGTGAAGATATCTTTCAGAAAAATATAAAATAATATGTTGTTAAAGAAAATTTTATTTTAGAGAAAAATTAGCTAAAGAAAAAACAAATAAAATCAATCGGAAATACTAGGATATACATATATGAAAAAAACTGGGCCATGAACATGTATAATTGAAGTACTTAAAAATTCAAACGCAAATAACTCAAAAACTAAAAGAGATAAATGTAGGTCTTATCAGTGCCTACAATAATATATAAAAATATTTGAAATCAGACGACAAACAAAAATTTGGCAAGCGATTAAATAATTTTTATGTCAGAGGTACCAAAGCTAAAGATTTATTTCCAAAAATTTTCGATTCTGCTCCACTGTGCGTTCTACATGTAAAAGATTATTTTATTTTATACTTACATTAACCCTAGATTTGAAACGAGTTGTTTCAAAAAGCTCTATATTTAGTTGATCCGTACGAAGCCAACGTTCACGTTGCTCTTTTAACAATTTAATGACATTGTTTATAAAGTCAGGCGTTATGGTCTTACATTTTGTTAAATCAAGACGTTTTAGTTTTAGACAATGTTTTAAAAAATCCAGGACGCCGTTATCCGAGATACCTTGACAATTAACAAAACTGGCATCTTCCAGCTCGGTTAGTTGTGAAATCTTTTGCAATCCTTCATCATCGATTGTACCATTGTCGCAATACAAAATTTTTAATTTTTTAAATTCAGTTAATAATGATACTATATCAAAATGCATGTACTTAGTATCTACTAATTCCAGTTCTTCCAATTGTTCGGCTTGGTGTTTGTATAACTTCTTAAAAAACTTTTCCGTTGAAAAAGAACAGTCACATCCATGTATTTCCAAATTTTTTAGTTTTGGCAACTCTGCCAGAAAATCGAAGTCTTCGAAAATTGTAGAAAATCTAAGTGTTTCCAATTCTAGTAGATGTTCTGAAATATGTTTAAAATCTTCCTTTCGTAATTGATAGCAGCATCTTATATCAAGATTTTTTAAGTTCTTAAGATTTTTACATATTTTTCTAAATGTCAGAGATTTTATATTGTTGCATTTAACAATGCATAATTTTTCCAAGCCACGAAGCAAGTGGATATATTTACCTGTTATGGAGAGAATAATTTCAATTGAATTTTAACAATAACAAAATAATTTTAATTTTGTTTAACTATAAATTGTACAAAACTGATAACAAAATTTAAAAAATATATATTTTAAAAGATATGAGATATTCCAACAAACGTGCAACAGCCCCAATAAACCAAACGATATCATATATGTGCTAAAAATTAACACTAGAGATAGTCTTTTTCAAATCGAAAACGTCTGATTTTACGGACTTAAGTATGATATCGTTTCTCCTTGAAACTATGATATTGTTTTGACTATCGTAATTTTAAAAAATAATGAAAAAAAAAAAAAAAAAAATAAATAAATAAATAAATAAAAGAGATTGATTTGACCATTCAAAATCTATAGATATATTTCTATTTATTCTCAAGTTGTGTTTGTTTGTTGTAATATTTTTAATTTTTTATATTTTAAGTTTTTTTTTTTTTTTTCAAATGCTAAGAACACAATTGTGTGGTACCTACTACATAGGTATAGTGTATGTGTCATGATAGGTACGTTGCCAAATTATAACTTATATATTTTTATTGAAAATATTGCTAGGAACACAATTGCATCCTAGGATCGTACTACGACCATCTTGCTCTCAGAAAACCTAACTCAGCTGTCAAAAAAACTAACTCTTTGTATGTGTTAGTAGAATTTTCTGCAGAACTAATTTATACGTATGAAGAGTATTTTTTATTTGCTGAGCGAACGAAAAGAGTTGGACTTCTAGTTGTTTTCTATGGTTTGAAGCAAATACATATTTAAAAACTAAAAGTTTTTAAATATGTAATAAAAAATATTTCTTTTATTATTTTTTTATTATAATAAAAAAATAATACATATATTTAAAAATTTTGTTCATAAATATTAAGAATCGAACATGACTTTTTTTCCCAAACTTTTTTCATAAAAAATAAAATTTGGTTCATAGATATTAATAAATTGTTCTTTATGAAAATTTTAGGAATTTTGCAAAAATTTTGACTTATTATTTTGACTTATAGAAAGATTCTAATGCAAATGCTAAATAAAAATAGTTATAATAAAAAATATTCGCAAAAATGGAAATTTTCATGAAAAAGTTGTTAGAAAATAATGTTTACAAATTTTCATAAATTCCATTACCATTCTGCAGCACATAATTTTAATTAAACAGCGCTTCTATTTCATTGAATGATCCCAACATGTACCTAAAACTAAAATAAAAACTCAAAATTTTCCATATAAAATTTCAAACATTTCTTTACAAATGAAAATATTAAATAAAATTTAAACAATTTGTTTGACTTTTGATTTATATAGAAAAAAGTTTTAATATTTAAGAAATTATTCTTAAATATTAAACGTCTCCTGGGAGCTTCTGAAAGAGCTGGAAAGAGAAAAATTACATATATTTCCGCTCCCTGATAGAAATTTCAAAATCTAGCTCCGTTAGGATTTGTGAATTGACATATAAGAATACAATTAAAATTTAGTGTTCATGTTCATAAAAAATATATATATTTGCAGACATTCAGTCATTATTTTAGTGATACGTTCATGACTTTATGTTTCCAAATATCAGTAATGATAGAAATATAAATTCCCCTACTTATAACGTTAAATACAATTGTTTAAGATATCACGAATGTTAAAATCACATAAATAACCATTTTAAAATATATCTACAGTAATTTTTTGTTTTAACCCAATAAACATCGATTCAAACCTTATAAATTTGTTGGAAATTTTCCTTTAATAAATAGCATAATTATCAAATTGATAATTGTTTCTCTATGTCGAACGAATGCTTTCTTTCGCCTTCTAAGCGAAAGACAACTGATTTGGGTTTCTCTAACTCACTTCTATGCGAACAATGAGTCGAACGACAAGTCGAAAGAAAACCTAATGGTTTTCATATAAAATTGGGTTTCTGTATTTCGAACAAAATTGTCAAAATCAGTCACTTGCTATTTTGCTTTCGACTGGTTGATTTTTTAAAGAAAAATAGGAAAAATACTTGCCAGGACATTGTAAATGTTCCTTAATCATGTTTATTATTCGTTTTGATATATTTTGTAGCCATAAATGATGATTTTGTGTCTAAAAAACAATTTCTAAAGAAATTTTTGTTTTTTAATTTTCTTTTAATAATTTAATTTTTGCTTGTTCGTTTTCTTGGTTGTACCTACGTTTAAACAATTTTTGCCCGTAATTTCAACAAATAGTTAACTATGGGTGTAATTATCTATTAGATATCTTTAACTAACTGGTAAAATTGGTTTGGTAATTTCATAGCTTTTTTTACCTAGGTGTTTCTACCGAACAAGTTATATAGAAAATATGGTAACATTCGTATTTTAAATGTCATAAAAATTATTAAAATTTTATTTATTAAAAAATTAACATATTTAACAAATTAATATTTCCAAGTTTTATTTGCTTTTTTATCAATAACTATAATGAAATATTTTTCCGGTACAAAAATTATATTTAAGGCTGTCCAAGCCATCAAATAAGAGACCAGCATTGTTGAAATTGCTTCCTTTCATTGCAATACTTTTGTATGTACTTTAATGGCACCGCTGTTACAGTGGCTCACAGCTTATTTCAACCAGCACCTATTCAAATATTTAAATGACTGAGGCTCTCGAACCAAATAATATATACAGATTCTTTAAAAGCAAATTCATAGATAGAAAGGATCTAACATCAAGTTTAAAAAAAAATCAAAAAATTCTTTATAACTGACCTGAAATGATAAAAAAATATATTGTGTTGCATAAATTTGCCTCACAGCTTATTTCAACCACATTATTAATAGAAACTTTATTTTGGTTTTACGCGTCAAATATCGGTTTTTTTTTCTTGTTTGTACTTTGTTATTGTTTGTAGAACAATTTATAGTAACAACTTGACAGTCAACTTATTTACGTGAGTTATTTTTTACAATGGGACGACGTACAACTATTGAGCAGCGAGAGTTAGTTTTAAACCATTTTGACAATGGTCATTCACGCCGGAAAATAGCAGAAATGGTATGTTTAAGTGACTCAACTGTGCAGAGAATTATATCGCGCTTTGTACGTGAGAATAGAGTTCACGACAAAGGTCGAACTGCTCCAAACAAAATTTTTACCGCTGCGGATGAGCGTTATATTACCCGAAAAATAAAAGAAAATCCGAAGTTATCGGCACCTAAACTTGCCACTGAGATAAAGAATGAGTTAAGGAAATCTTGTAGTGCAGAAACCATCCGTCAAGTACTACGAAACCATGACCTTAAAGGTAGAGTTGCTCGCAAAAAGCCTTTTATAAGTAAAAAAAATCAACAAAGCAACTCAGTATTAGGCTTGCGCCAGACATACGACTGTCCGTCGGAGCCAAAAATGTTAAATTTGGACTCATCTGCAAATATGACTTGGTTCCAAAAGTTTAAGTCCTTACTAATGTGCTCCTTTACAAATGTAAGTCGGCTTTGTTGATTTTTTTTACTTATAAAAGGCTTTTTGCGAGCAACTCTACCTTTAAAGTCATGGTTTCGTAGTACTCGACGGATGGTTTCTGCACTACAAGATTTCCTTAACTCATTCTTTATCTCAGTGGCAAGTTTAGGTGCCGATAACTTCGGATTTTCTTTTATTTTTCGGGTAATATAACGCTCATCCGCAGCGGTAAAAATTTTGTTTGGAGCAGTTCGGCCTTTGTCGTGAACTCTATTCTCACGTACAAAGCGCGATATAATGCTCTGCACAGTTGAGTCACTTAAACATACCATTTCTGCAATTTTCCGGCGTACATCGTCCCATTGTAAAAAATAACTCACGTAAATAAGTTGACTGTCAAGTTGTTACTATAAATTGTTCTACAAACAATAACAAAGTACAAACAAGAAAAAAAAACCGATATTTGACGCGTAAAACCAAAATAAAGTTTCTATTAATAATGTGGTTGAAATAAGCTGTGAGGCAAATTTATGCAACACAATAGATTTTTTTATCATTGCAGGTCAGTTATAAAGAATTTTTTGATTTTTTTTTTAAACTTGATGTTAGATCCTTTCTATCTATGAATTTGCTTTTAAAGAATCTGTATATATTATTTGGTTCGAGAACCTCAGTCATTTAAATATTTGAATAGGTGCTGGTTGAAATAAGCTGTGAGCCACAGTATTTAGAGTCAATGTGTTGACAGTGGTTTCGGTCTTTAGAATTTCCGGTTTTGGACAATTGGACGTTGTTTTCATCGTATTAGGTTGAGGTATTAGGCCTACCAAAACTCACATTAAAGTACTCTGGGCAATTTGAAAACACATTCTGATTTGAGTTAACAACGACCGTCTGTACGTCCGTCTGCCCATGTAAACATAGTTGTTTTGATCTCATTCAAGGCTTTTCCCAGGTATTAACACCATTGAGAGTCTTAAAATGTCAATATTTTTCATAAAACTTGCCATATATATATTTCCATTGTTCCATGCAAAAATTACAGTTTTAAGGATGGGTCCATAAGAGATTAGAGCTCCCATTAAGAACCACTTACAAAAATCACTTAAAATTACACACATACGTTTTATAAAATTACATATACAATTTTAAAATTCGCGACCAATTGACCGCAGATATTCTCTTGCAAAATATGCAATTTCCGGTCATTTTTTAGGATTTAAAATGAAGCATTTAAGCATAATTCTCCCAAAAATTGTTGTAATTTATTTACCTAACACATTACCCAAACAAAATTTATGGTGTAAGAAACACTACTGTTATCTATTCGGTAATTCATACCTACGATTTGAAATTACCAAATTTAATTTACACCATAGATATCCAGGCACTGATAGATATCTATTTGTAGAAATTACGGACATTAGTAGTATTTTTACGAAAAAAAGTTACTCTGAAAGAAAAATAAAACAAAAACAATACGAAAAAAAGAAATCCAGAAATTTATTGGGGTAGTACACGTCCTTTAAAACAAAAAAAAATATAAGTTAATTTTTAACTTGAACGGCTTTTAAAAATAAAATATATTAAATGTATATAAATTTACCACTCACCCGTTATTTTTTTATCATTTACAATACATAAGGTTTTTAAATGTTTACAAGATTTTATAACTTTTATCATATAATCATTTGTATTATTAATTAATTGCAATTCCTCAAATACTGGATTATTTTTTAATGATTTGCGTAATGAATTTAATTCTATATCGCAGTTAAGTATTATAAGTTTCTCTACATTTGTACATAATGATGCCAAAAATTCAATATATGTTACCATTTTCGAACGATCATATATATCACATATTGCAGAATCTATTGTTATGGTCTTCACTTGTGGCCCTACAATGTGTAGAAATATTCTTATTTGCCATAGACTCAAATAATAAAAAGTTGTTGTTGATAAATTTGCGTATTCTACGCTTGAAAACATTTTGAAAATATCGCAAAAACGTTGACATGTTAGAGCAAAATTAATTTGATCTATTGGTGTTAATTGTTTACAAATATGTTCTAGACAATCATCATTTAATGTTAAAATTAATGATTTTTGATGTAATTTAATCGAACTGCTGCAGCAAGCTGTCATATTATTAGTTAACGAATCGTTGTTGGTGCTTTTTGTTAGTTGATTGATAATTTTTTGTCCATCTGGTTGATTATGACTGTGGCAGGCTAGCAAAAGAAGCTTGCAATTCATAAAAACGTGATCTCTCTTAAGTAGAACTCTTTAATAAAATAAAAATTAAAACAAAAAGAAAATTAACCTTTTTTTGTATGTTTGTGTGTAAAAAAGGAAAAAATTGAGATAATTTTTATTGTATATACATTTTTTTACTTTTATTAAACCGATTTTATTATATATACAGTAAACTGTCCTGAGAAAACGCGTTTTGAGATTTCGATGTAGGAAGACCACTCAAACGATGCGTATTTTTGAGCTGAATACGAACAAAATATTTTATAAAATTTAAAAATTCATATTCAATTCCCTACCAGCAATTAAAAATCTAAAGTCTTTCAAAAAATCTTAATTTTCAGCCCGTGGAGAAATATTTTTAAATTCTTCATCATGGGATTTAGTTCCGCTAGATAGCTTTGTAGCGCATTTTGTTGTATAATTTTTTTGAAAATAATTTATTATGGACCATACATCTTTTTAATATTTTACCCATAAATGGAACAAAATGATGAAATTTTTATTAATTTTGCCAAAAATAAAAAAAAAAAAAATAAAAAAAAAAATAATAATAATATATAACTTTTTTTCGCATAATATACTAAAATGACGGTTTATGCACCAAAAATTAAAAAAAAAAAAAAAATTATACTAATTTCGAAAGAGAAATCTAAACGTACTTTGGCAAAATGTTTTAGACCCGTGATATTCAATCGCTGTTAGGAAATTAAAGATCAATTTTAAAAATTTGTTAATTATTTTTTTTTTTACAAATTCAACTTTAATCGCACAGTGGTCCCAAAACGAAATTTGTTTGAAATAATTCTGTAACTATAGAACTGCTGGATGAATGAAATTTTATATTGATAATCCTGAAAAAATGCCAATTGATTTGGAGGAGGACAGGTCCTTAGCGGGTCTGGGGTGGTCCTCCAAAATTGGTTACCTCAGGTATGAACATTTTTTAAAAAATCGCCAAAGTTTCATTTATGATTTGATGGAAAAAAAAAATTGCACATAGTGGTATGAACAGATTGTAGCCTGTAGATCTTAATCCACATACCCTGGTGTTGTTAATCCAAGGTTCCTGGATAAGAGCTACATCCACATTGGAGTCAATAAGGATATTTATCAATTCGGTTGAGGCTGGCTCACAGTGGTGGAAATTAATTTGCACCACTGTTGTCCTCTTTGGGTTTATCAGACTTAGAGTATCTAAAGCTGATAACACCAAACCCGAAATTGACAACTCCCTCAGTGACTCCAGCTTCTTTAGAGACTCCTGATCCACTGCGAATCTGAAGTCCCTACCTTGGTTCTCCTTACAGATCAAGGTGTTGACAAGCTTCCATTGACCTGTAAGAAGACCTTCGTTCTGGTTTACAATACTGTCAATGGTTCCAACCTCTAGAATGGTGGGAACCATGCTGTCACTATTGGACGTAGGGACAACTCAGATGCTAGTATCACCTCGAGTTTCGCCTCTGGATAAAGTATGTCGCACTTAGCAACTGCGTTCCTAAGAAATTCAAAAGATTTCTTATTTCCGCAGTTGTTGGTTTTGACACCCTTCATCCATTCTGCGCCTCTGAATGCTACCTCATCCGGCCTTCCTTTCACAAGAGCGATTTCCTAAATGAGCCTGTGATCAATCTGTCGGCATTGCTCAACGTCGATCCTCCCAGCTTGAATACAATCATGCATTACTGATTCCCTCGCCTTTTTTGATGTGGATGGCTGTTCATTTCCCGAACCTGCTCTTTTAATTACCTCCTTATGGGGGCCCTTAAGAGAGCTACAGGGCATATGGACAGTCTTCTTTGTCATCGAAGTTTGTTGGTCTACCCCAGACCTGGCCCTCTTAATGACTCCCTTTTGGGAGCTCTTAAGAGTGCAGGATGGATTCTAGCCAACACACTTCGATGAAGATGACCTCATGTCAGAGGTTTTGGCAACTACAAGTATTGTCCTTACGGGTTACACCGGTGGAGTTGGTAGGCTTCTGACATGTCGCCATCATACTGGTTGAGGGCCTGATGGTACATGATCAGCCTTAACTGTGGTAGATTTTGGTTTACGTGCTATAACCCGCTGTTCCATAAGGGTTGCAGGTTTAGCATCCACATCTCTTAGCTATCCTCTGCAGATAGATAAGAGAGGCTCTTGCGTCACTTCGCGCTTTCTTCTTTTTGGTTCGGCAACTTTCAGTGGTTGTCGCATCAAGCATTACCGCATCTTGCCGAACCAAAGTACTGCCGGGCGTTTATCCTCCTGATCACTCGAGCAATCCTTCCGCTCCGACCTGACCTCAATACTCTGGTTCTTCTCTTGACCCTGAGCGCGAGTTGAGATTACAGTGATCTCAAGCTCATCTTCAGAGCCAAGGGTAAGATCCCCGAGTTTTTCCGAGGCACCGGTCCCAGGAATCAGTCGAATAATCAGGAAGATCATCCGTCCCTGATAGCTGGTCCAACAACTGACTTTCCTGTATCAGAATGTCTCGTGAACCCCCATCATCACGTTTTCGTCGTCCGTTAACATGTCCGTTTCCGTTCTGTCGACCTGCGACCGTTCGTCATCTTTCGTTCGATTTAGATTTATAGATTCAATTTTCGTCCCACGAGTATGCCAGTATAGGGAAAGACCATCTCGCGCAGTGACGGCGCGCGCGGACTAGTCTAGAGATTACAACCAACCCGTGCCATGGGCGTTGGAGGGGAGCTGTTAACTGTTAGTTTGTTTAGGTACCATAGAAATGAAGGAAAATGTGCAAACTTTACCAAAACTTTGTTCCAAATTATTTTATATTTTTTATAATATTATTTTCAGTTACTTGAAATTAATTTGAATAAAAACTAAATAAATATTATTCCATTTGTTAACAAGGTAGATAAAATAAAATTTCCACAAAAGTATTTGAATACGAATTAATAAAATTGAAATCAAATCCCAAAGTCATCAACTAATTTGAAAATATATTTTATTTTTTTAGCTTGAATACAATTGTTCTTTCCCAGGAAAAATTTTAGAACATGTTCTAAAATCATTAGTTCTAGAACTGGTGTAATCAGAACCACTTCAGATTCTTTAATAACATCCTCAGAACTAGTGGTATCACAACTAATTCTAACACTAATGGAGTAGAACCTTATTATGATTCTAAATTCGTTTTAAGGAATGTTTTAGAGAACTAGTGCTTAAGAACTAATTCTGTATGACTTCTACATCACTTCTAAGAACAAATTACTGGTTCTCGAATGACTTCCTGGAACTATTTAAAAAACTTGTATAAAAAACTTCAAAAAAAAAAAAAAAAAAAAAAAAAAAAAAAAACAGTATTTACAAAATTAAATTAAAGCAGCCTTAGGAAATATCCCAAAAAAGAAGGTTCTGAAACCGTTCCCTAACGCTTCTATAGAACTAGTTCTGAATATGACAATTTCGAACAAAAATGATTGATTAAAGAACTAGTTCTAGAACCGTTCCATAGAATGGGTACTGCCTCGCTAACACTTGTCCAGAACTATTTCTGGAGGTGACAATTTCAAACAAAAATCATTGGTCGTAACGCCAAAGTAGAACAAGTACAGGCTATTTTCATGTGTTCTGGAACCAGTTGTAGAACTAATATAATTTTTCCTGGGTTATTTTATTTTCTATTTTAGAAATAAAATAAAATCTGTTTTAAAACATTCAATTTTTTTTTTTTATTTATAGAAAATTTTTGAATAATTTTATTCAACATGAATTTGTTTGAATAGTTTTAAATTTGCTTTGAAAAAGAAAAATAAGTAAAATATTTTTTTTATACTTGAATATTTGAAAAAATTTTATAATTTTTTTTATTCAAACCTTTTGAGTCTGAATATTTTTATTTCTTTAGAGTTTTTGTTGAATAAAATTATCAAAATATTTATTAAATATTTTTCTATTTGAATATTTAGTTTTTAAATAAAAATCAGAAAAGGAGTATGAAGGAGTATTGTTTATTTTTGCAATTAGCAACATTAAATTTTTACATATGTATGTATTTTTGATTTTGAAGTTACATTTTTTTTCCTTTAAATTTTTTCTTAATATCCTTATGATACATAAGATATTTTTTTGCCAGAAAATTACATATATTATTTTCATTTATTATTTTATCATACATTTATATTTCTTTAAACCTATTTACACCATAATGAATGCTATTAATTTAGGGCCTATTTGCAGTGATAATTCATTCATTTGCAACAGCCTTAATAATTTTCAAAGTTTCTTAAAAATTGGACATTGGAATGTAACTAGTTTTTGTGCATCTACAAGTTCTGGAAAACTTGATGAGATACGACATATTTTGGAGGGGAATCATTTAGATATTGTTGGGTTTAGTGAAACTTGGCTCAAGTCATATGTTTTATCGCAAGCAGTGAATATACCTGGTTATCATTTATGTAGGCATGATAGACAAGATGGGAGAAGGGGTTGTGGTGTAGCATTGCTAATATCTGACAGATTCAAATTTCGTACAGTATTTTTGTCTGAGGTGGGAGATGTTTGTGAAGCGTTATTCATTGAGATCTCTGTTCAAGACACTAAATTGCTTATTGGAGTTTGCTATCTGCCAGATGGTGATTTGGGTGCTTTTGAAAATTCTGTTGGTGATTTGTTGGTTAGGTACACCAATATCATTGTAGTGGGTGATTTTAATAAGAACTTGTTTTGTCCGATTGATTCTACCACGGTGCGTTCAATGTGCATGCGACTTGATTTGACTTACCATCATAATTCCATCCCGACACATTTTCATGCTGGCTGCAATACGACATCATTGATCGATTTCTTTCTTTTGAGTGATACAATATCAATTTGCACTTCAGGGCAAATGCAATGTCCTGGTGTTTCTCACCATTCCCTAATTTTTATGGCCATTGATATTCCGATATCATCTTCTCCATGTTTTGTATCGTATCCAGATTATAAGGCATTGAAAGCTGAAGACTTGGCGACTGCAGTACAAGATTGTGATTTTAGTGGTATTTATTTAACTAATGATGTTAATTTGCAACTTGAAATTGTTATGTCAAATATTGTTTTCCTGCACGATCTAGTGCCAGTGGTTCGCAAAAGGGTAGGCGCAAGAAAGGAGGATTGGTTTAATAATATATTCTTTATCAGAAGTCTTTGAGGGATTTGGCGTATAGGCATTACATGCAGTGTAGGACACCACTTAATTGGAAGGTTTTTTGTGTTCATAGGAACAGAGTTAAAAAGGTTATTAGGAAGTTGAGAATGCGGGAACATGCACATTTTTTTCAAGATTCTGATCCTGAGCTTATGTGGAAATTTTTAAAGAGGAATGGATGTCCTGAAACTCTGGAACACTTGACGATGTGTAATCCGGATAACCTGAATGAATATTTCGCTTCTTGTCAGATACAGGATTATAATACTTATGATTTTGACAATAGTCGGTATAGCGACGTTATTCATAATATGGGTTTTTCCTTTTCATGTATTAATACTAAAGTTTTGTATGATGCATTGCTTAAGATAAAATCCAATGCTATGGGTAATGATGCTTTAACTGTGAAGTTCATTAAGTTGATTTTTCCTTTTATTTCCTCACATTTGCTCCATCTTGTTAACACAATTATTACTACTTCCTGTTTCCCTTATAAGTGGAAAATAGCTAGGGTTGTTCCTATAAGGAAGCAAGGTCATTCAAGTGAGTTTGACAATTTACGTCCCATTTCTATACTTCCTGTACTTTCCAAGGTTGTTGAACATATCCTTAAAGACCAAATGATTGAGTATCTTGATCATGGTTGTCTGATTCACCCCTCTCAATCGGGATTTCGGAGGGGACATAGCACCACCTCTTTACTTATTTCTTTGACAGATTCAATCAGGCAGTTGCTAGACAGTCGTAAGAATGTGGTTTTACTTTCAGTAGATTTTTCAAAAGCTTTTGACAGGGTATTGCACTCCAGATTACTTCATAAACTGCTGTATAATTTTGGTTTTTCCTATTCCTCGTGTAGTTTGATTCGATCTTACCTCAGTGATAGATACCAATATGTATCGGTTGGTACTTCCGAGTCGCGAATCAAACGGATTATTAGTGGTGTCCCACAGGGATCGGTTATTGGGCCCCTATTATTTATGCTTTACATCAATGACCTTTTGCTTGAAGTTGATGGAATTTCTTGTTTTCCTTTTGTTTATGCAGATGATGTACAGTTTGCTTGTTATACTGATGCTGATTTTTTAGATGTTTTGGAAAATGTTGTAAATTATGTCATAAGCAGAGTTATGTCATGGGCTTCAGGCAATGGTTTCTGTGTGAATCCTAACAAAACGAAGTTGATGGGGTTTGGGTTTGATACTAGTAACGTTAAGATTCAGATTGATAATGTTCCTGTAGAATTTGTTGGTAAGATGAAATGTCTTGGTCTTATAATGGACAATTTATTAAATTTTTCACCACATATTGATTTTTTATCTTCCCTTGTGTCTTTTCTGTTGAAAAGATTATACTCGTTAAATATTTATTTACCCTGTGCTATAAAGAGAAGGGTTGCTACAGCTATTCTGATGCCGCATATATTATATTGCACTGAAGTTATTTCTAGTGCTGGGTGTTACACACTGGGGAAATATAGACTCATATTTAACAGAATTATTCATTACATTTTTAGTTTGAAAAGGCGAGATCATATATCTCAACATATACTTAGCTTTCTTGGATCGTCTTTTGTTAGCTTTATCAATATTAGGCTCTTACTATTTTTTTATAAATCTGTCTTAAGAGGTTGCCCGGGATATATTGTGGACAAATTTCATTTTTCCCGCTCCACGAGAAATCCACAGATAATTTTTCCTATTAGACGATTGAATACATTTGGTAAATCATTTCAGGTACGAGTCTCAAGGATTTGGAATTCCTTGCCACTTCGGTTTCGATTTTTAAATCGAAATTAATTGAATATGTAAACAGTCAAGATCATGGAATTTTGTAGAAGCACAATTTTTAATTTTTTAATATATTTGATTATATGATGCTCCAGCTTTCATTATGGTTAAATTAGATATTGATTGATCTCATTTTGATTTAATTTTAATACAAATTGTTACCATTATTTATTAATGTTAGTTAATAATTATTTATTTTTGTTATTTACATTTACTTTATTTTATTTTTTACTTTTTATTGAAATTGAGCCTATTTACATTGGGGATTATCGCAGCAATTTTTAATTATATTTTCTTTTGAAGTTGTTTCCAAATCCCTTCTGCATTTACACATATAAATTTGTATTGTGAAATTTTTTCAAAAATGTTTGACAAAAAACAACAAATCATAAAAATTTAAAATAAATTTGAAAAAATTTCATGAAATTTTTTTGTTTTGCGACGACATGCAACTTTTCTTACCCCGCTTGCTTCTCTATACCTCTTGCCTACAAACGTAAAAGTTGCAGCGATTTTTTCCAGGGAAAATCCCCAATGTAAATGAGCTCATTGTTATTATTTTTAGTAGCTTTGATTAGCCATATAAGGCCCCAATGGGCTCGGTTATGTAAATGAAGAATTAATAAAAAAAAGTAAAAAAAAAATTTTGTACTTTATTTAAATAAAATACATATGAATATTATTCAACGTTAGAATAATCAAATAAAAAACTTTTGATTATCTTCTTATAGAAAAATATTTGTTTTACTTTTGATTAAATAAAATATTTTAATTTTTAATTTATTTTGTTCAATCAGATACAAATTTATAATAAATTCAATTGTTTTAGTAAGGAGTGAGATCGAAAAATTCTTAACATACATAATATTCAATAACATGGAAATGGTTAACCTTAGAGTTTTCATTATTTTTTTAGTTATTTGATAATTTAGCACAGATTACAAAAATATATAATTTTTATAGTTCTAACCACTATTTATGAAATTGTGGGCTATTTTTGAAAACCCTTTCGTTAGAGATTTGATAGTTGCTTCAGTCACTTTTTTGAAACAGTGTGAACGCTTTTTCTGTGATCTTCAATTCACTTTTCACAGGAGCTCAATATCTCTCCACTGGTCTAAGATATGGACAATTTTGAAAATTTACCTCTCTTGGTACTTTTTGTATGTTATTGATTTGGTACGCAACTGCAAAAAGTTTGTCATACCATAAATTTTGTAAGAAATTTTTGCTGCTTTTGGGTCTTAAACTTATCTCCAACATTGCTTGGAGCATTAGCAATAAAAATTTTTGAGACACAAGCTGCGAAGATTCTGCCAGCACCTACGTTTCTTCGTCAATTATACAGCTTGAGTATTTTTGTATTTTTGGCTTGTAATTTTTTTTTTTTTCAGAATTCCAGTTTAGAATTTTTTGAACTTTATATGTTATCAACTTTCCCATTAGCTTTAAATTTTCGCACCAAATAGTCGAAGCACTAAGAAAATTGAGCGGATTTTCTACCAGATGTTTTTGGAGTTAATTTCAATATGCTTTCAATTTTCTGGCCTTCCCAATATCATGTCGTCCTTTTTTTTTACCGAACTAGGTTTCATATCAATGGACAAATTCTACTGATACTATTTAATAACATTAGAAACGGTTTTACGGACGACATTTAATTCTGTGGCCAATTATTTGTAAGACCTATTTGGATTTTTTGAAATTTTTTAATAACTAGGAGGACGTAAATCTTTTTCGTCACTTATTTTGATGAAAATAAGGACAAATTATCATGGTTGTTATTAAAAATAATAACTGAAGTATTTTTCCATGATAACTAGATCAAAAAAAATTTTTAATATTGATTCCGAAAAAAGTTATGAGGCTAAATGTGTGTTAAGATTTTTTCGATCTCACTCCTTATAAATAGAAATCCTTAATATTTTTATTTAAAAATTAATAGATTGATTAATAAATATTTTTAATTAGAAATAAGAAATGGAAATGAAATAAAAATATTTTTATTTTTTATTTCATTCATAAATTACAGCTATATGTATGATAATCATACAATGTACTTACTTGGCGGCAACTTTAGAATCAGCAAAATCTATAAAACATTTTTTGCTTTTATTATTTCCAAGCCATCTTACAATTAAAACTTCTCCAAATTGCTGAAAATACTTAGATACTTGTGTTGTTGTAGCCTAAAATACATTTTACATTTCATATAATTTAATTTAAAAATAAATACAATACCTTTAATACTGTTATTTTCCATTATTTACTTACATCTTTAGGTATATTATTGGAGAATATATTGTAAATCAATATATTGTCTTTGGTATAGGCTTGATCGCCTAAAATTTTGAATATTACATCTATAATTTTAAGCAACAATTTGTATTATGCATTTTTCGATATTATTGAATTGCAAACATATCGCCACCTAAAATGTAAAAAGCCGTAACCACTCGAAAATCAAATGTTAGTCTTTGATTGGATTATGATATATTGATTCAAAACACAACTGCACATTACCTTTTAACGCTGATAATATTTATGTAAAAATTAGTTGTATTCTTTTGAAAAACGTACTTCCCTAAGAAACTCATATCAAATTATTTTTTATTACAAAAAAAAAGTTGAGTAAAAAAAGTTTTGGTCAAGCCTTTTTTGTACATAACTTCCGCTCGGCCAGCTATAAAGAACAAAATTTTGCCCTAGAAATTATAAAAATATTAAAAAAGTTCTTTAATGAAGCTTATAACTTTTTTTATTTTTGTTTTTATAAATGCAATATTAGGAGATTCCAACTGAAATCGCATAAATAGAATAGAAAATATATACAAATTTGAATGAGTTAAGGATATCAATGAGTTCCAAAATTTGTATCCAAATGTTCATATTTTCAAATGTAATATCAAAATTAACAATATTCAAAAGGCCGTAACTTTGGAACTAATCAAGGTTTTTTTAAGTTTTACCTGTATTGCTAATCTTCGGCCGTACTTAAAGACTTTATAGTCTGGGTATGTCGAACACCAGCTTCGATGAATAAGTTTTTTCAAATATCAAAGAAATTTTTAAGTTCCGCCTTTTTTATACAAAATGTCAATTTTGTTTCCAAGGATTAATATGGTCATTTTATACATACATATGTATGTATATCATTATAAAAATATTTTTGAACAGTATGAATATAATTAAGATCTTACATTTCCTATCTCGCGAGTTTAGGCTACAAAATGCTTTTGGCGAGTGTCTGCCCATCCCTGTTTTAAAAAAGTTCCGGTGATCTTCACTTTTGCTAGACTTTAACTACGGTATTTTACATTTTAGGGGACGATATGCAAATACATTTATGTACTTACTATTCGATGTTATTGTATACATTTTTTTTCTTTACAAATGTAATAAATAATATAAATTTCTATGAACTTGTAAAATCTCAACGAATTTATTAAAATTCTGCAATTTTTATATTTAATTATATTAACGCGGTTAAAATATTAAACTGTTAATTACTTAGTAACCAAAATTATAGGTTACTGGTTACTCATGTGATTAAACAAAAATAGGGTTCTCTGCATCTACTTTTTCCAGTGTTGCCAATTCAGCGCTTTTCGCGCTAGATTTAGCTCTTTTTAGCAACCCAAAAGTCGCATTTTTTTCCATCAGCGCTTTTTCCTGAAAAGGCGCTAAATTGACGCGCTTTGTATTCGGTTAGTTTTGGTTGCAGATTTTATTCACATTTTCTACATTTTTCTGAATTCTGAAAAAAAAAACAAAATTATTTAAAATTTTAGAAAGAAGCACTGAAGATGCCATAGTAAATATGTTTGGATTCTTTGGATATAAGTCATTTGAAATAATTTATTTGTAAATTAATATAATATATTAGTATATATATAATATATCTCCCTGATTGTATTTTTAAACAAAAATATAGCCTTATAAAAAAAATTTTACGATTTTCAATATCTAAAAACAATCCTGCCACCATTTTTATGAATTTTTTTTGTAATTGTTTGCTGTAATCTATTGAAAAATTCATTTTTGAAACACCAATTGTAGCATTAATTTATTCCAATTAAATTTAAATTACAGAAAAGAGCCTTATCTAAGATAATTTCCTAAGAAGTAGAAAAATCCAGAAATAAAAGTCAGACATAGTATGTCAGACAATTTTCATATTTAGGAAAAACTTAAGGGATAAAAAAAAACAAGTTTTAAAATTTAAAACTTAGTATATGGGCACTGAGTCAACAGGATAATGCCGGAACTAAGACCTTCGTATTTAAATTTAACATATTTATTAATTTAAGAGCCTAAAGCCCAAATTACAATAGCGCGTAGTCAGCAACAGTATCAGCAAAAATTATCAGCTGATCACTGTCAGCACAACATGTTGCTGCCGTTATAATTACAATTCAGCGTAGGCAGCCACAATTTACAACCACCATCTAGCTTTGTTCTACTTGTGTATTTTAGCCTCTCATTTATTTGCTCACTCTGTTTGTCTCGCTCTCAATCTGAATGCAGCGCAGTGAATTTAGAAACAGGGCTAAATGAAACAGCACTGCAAACTGCTGCTGACCAAATGTAATCAACAGCATAACAAACAGCGTATTCTAAATAATCAGCTGATTATTGCAGCACACATTGTAATTGTATTGTAATTTGGGCTTAAGTTATTATCAAACGAACTTTAATTAACAAATATATATGAAATAAGTTGTTTTGTTTTAAATAAAAAATACATATTTAACTAAATAATAAAAACTAAAATCAAAATATCATTTAGCGCCTTTTAGCGCGTTTTTTAATAATGACCGGCGCGTTTTGGATCAAAAAAGTTGAAAACGCTGACTTTTACTCTACGTCTCCACCATGGCACAACCATTTTAAATAAGGTAACCTTATAAGATCAGCTGATTATTTTTTGCTCGTTGTTTCAAAGTAGACTATCTTGTCAAAATTTGTTTACAAAGGAAAGTAAATAATTTTATAATACAATTCCTGTGTTAAAATACTAAAATATATTTGTGTTGTTATTAAAAACAATTTTTAGTTACATTTGTTGTGTTTTGTGTTATTTAAAGCAACAAGAAATAAAACATACCATACAAGTTTTATGCAAATACATTCATATTTTATATAGTTGCGCATTTGCGAGCTTTTATGAATCGAAATAACTTGGACTGTTTAATGATTAAAATTGTATTACAAATATAAAATGTCATTAAAAAAAACGAATTTAAGTTGTAAAATATACAACCTTTTGTTTTTCTTAAATATATATATACATTTTCAGAACGAAAAATATAATAAAGCAAGAAGCACAACAATGTTTACAAACAAAAATCAGTTGTTTTTGACGTTGTGTTACACTGACAAAGTTGCGTTGTTGTAGTTGTTGCCGTTTTGCATATACCTTACTTTGAGTCTACATTAGAGAAATTTTTATCAAGACAAACGTCAAATTTTTGTTTGAGTTGCAGATAATTTTTTATCTTTATCAATTATAGGGGAAAACGTATGCCATAATAAACCATGCAAAAAGTAGCAACAACAATCAAGATGGCGACTTTTACTAAGCATTATCAAGACAAAGTTCGAGCGCTGACAATTTCCTTTTAACGCTGAAATAATACTGACAAATTCAGTCTACATTAGACAAATCTTTATCATGATAAAATTTTGACGTTTGTCTTGATAAAAATTTGTCTAATGTAGACTCAAAGTTATAATGGTTGTGCCATAGTTTCCACGAAGAAATTTGTATTTCCTAACATAATATACTGTCTCCACGTTGATATAATATGTAAGATAACTCCAGCAGAAGAAACATTTTGTTTATATTATTTTAAATCTTAAACAAGGAGTAAATGCATTCTAATAAATTTTATAATATTTCATTATTTTCATTCAGTCACAGAGTAAACATATAATTTTTATTTAAGAAATTCGAAATTTTTTAGCACAATTTTAATGAAAATATATTTCTGAATGTAGAATAACCATTAAAATAAAACAATTTAACAAAACAACATTGTCTTTAAGTACTTTTAAAAATACAGATTCACATACACAAACAAACTTTCGTATGTGTGTATTTTTTGAGAGTAAATCTTATAAGATAGTTGTGTAGAAAAATCTTATCACAACAGTCTCATAAATTTCTTATAATACTAATATTTTAGTCTACACGTGAGATAATTCTCTCAGAGAGCAAATTTGACATTCTCTGTTACATATTATGATATAAAAATATTACGTGGACACCCAGTATTAGTTGTTGCTGCTGTAAGCCAATATGTTTTTATTCTGATGGAGTGATTCTGGTTATTGTTCTTACTTTGAGCCTACATTAGACAAATTTTTATCAAGACAAACGTCATAATTTTATCAAGATAAAGATTTGTCTAATGTAGACTGAATTTGTCAGTATTATTGCAGCGTTAAAAGAAAATTGTCAGCGCTCGAGCGCTGACAATTTTGATAATAACGATAATAATCTTGATAATGCTTGATAAAAGACGCCATCTTGATAGTTGTTGGTACTTTTTGCATGGTTTATTATGATATACGTTTTCCCCATAGTATAATAATAAAGTATACTCGTAAGACCAGCTGTTTTACAATTTTTTCATTGGCAAACCTCGCGGTACTGTCAAATTGTTTTTGTATTCACATGTAAAATATTTTTTGAGTTTTTTTCTCTTGCTCTCTTTCGTTCTCTCATTTTTCCGTTCAAAGCATTCTGACATTGTGGGCAGTAGTTTTACACTAACAAAATACAAGCAATTTTTGTTTTTGTAGATGTGCGAGTACTTTATTATTTTACTATGCGTTTTCCCCTATAAATGACAGATAAAAAATTATATGCAACTCAAACAGAAATTTGACGTTTGTCTTGATATAAATTTCTCTAATGTAGACTCAGTTATGTGTTTTTGTTGACATGTGTTTGGTCCATTGTGATTGATTATTTTTGCGAAATTGATCTGGCGGTGGCTGCGATATTATTTGGGCGATTCATTACACTGGGTCTCCTCGTAATATTTTTATATCATAATATGTAACAGAGAGTGTCAAATCCGCTCTCTGAGAGAATTATCTCACGTGTAGACTAAAATATTAGTATTATAAGAAATATTATGAGACTGTTGTGATAAGATTTTTCTACACAACTATCTTATAAGATTTGCTCTCAAAAAATACACACATACGAAAGTTTGTTTGTGTGTGTGAATGTGTATTTTTAAAAGTACTTAAAGACAATGTTGTTTTGTAAAATTGTTTTATTTTAATGGTTATTCTACATTCAGAAATACATTTATTAAAATTGTGCTAAAAAATTTCGAATTTCTTAAATAAAAATTACATGTTTACTCTGTGACTGAATGAAAATAATGAAATATTATGAGATTTATTATGAGATTTATTAAATGTATTACCCCTTGTATAAGATTTAACATAATATTAACAAAATGTTTACTCTCTTCTGCCGGCGTTATCTTACATATTATATAAATGTGGAGACAGTATGTTAGTGTATGATTCTGGGTTTGTACGTGGATGTTTATTTGGTATAACTGAGAATATATCAGCATGAGATTGATGTGATGAGTATGATTTAGGCATGGTTTTTGTGGTTGGTAATTATTCAATTATTTTATAAATTAGTTTTACTTTTGTGGATTTGTTGTATAGTTATAATTGATGTTTTGGCAATTTATAGTAATGGAATTTGGGTTTTGCACTGGTGTGTTGGATATTTCTTCTTTTAAATGATTTTGAGTTGCCGTGGGAATTTGTATTTCTTTGTATCAGAACTGATAGATTTTCTTGTAATCGGTTCAGCTAATGGCGTTTTATATTCCAGTTAATGCCTATGTAATCTATGATGTACTTATTATTTCCTTAAGATTGGGCTTTTAATCCACCAATTTTATAGCTTGGCCGATTGTTACTGTGTTGTTCTAAGGTGTTTGGGGTATTAGTGGTATCTTTTTTAACTTCAATGTGTATTTTTTTTACCTTTGAAATGTTACCGTTTTTCTTCCTTGCATAACTGAGCTTATTATTTTTTTCATTGTTTGGATTTAAATTGCTTTGAATTGATTATTTTTTTTTTATTTTATTGACTGTGTGGTTGTTTATTATTTTTAATTATTGTTAATTTTATTTCTTATTTTATGATAGGAGTTTAAATTGTTATAAATTTGTTAAAATGTAATTTATTTTTTTTTTAATTTCTAACCTTATCTTATTATAGATAATTTATTACTTTTCATTATTTATTAAATCAATTTTCATATCTTATTTAATAATTGTTTTTAAACTGTGTTATATATTTTTAAGTAGAAATTTGTAATCGATTATGGCCAATAAGCTAGGTGACTGATACATTGTAATAAATAAAAAAATAGAAATAAAAATATTATTTTATTGTTTGTTCATGTAAACTGTAAAGGCTCAACTACATAGAATTGCACATTAAAATTTCTGACTCAACGAAAAAATATTAAAATATGAATAAAACAACCGACGAAACCTATTTACGTTCTTTGGAACTTCAAAGTTGATAATTTTTCATCTTTGAAGTACTTCACGCAGAAGTTGGGTGTACGGATTTGGTTCCGTTTCATATAAATGCATGTATTTTACTGCAGCTGTCAGATGCAGTTGAAGTAAAAGTATTATATGTAGTTGGGCCTTAAAATATAAGCAAACTTTGACATATCATAAGTATACTATTATTGAGTGTACCCTATACAATATAATGCGAATTTATTAATTTAGGATAATACCCCTGACATGGACATCGAGTAATTTTTCAGAGTTTTCAACAAAAACGATGACAGACTAATCGGCCTATAATCCTTCGCGATATTGTTTTTTCCGCTTTGGGGATAAATACCACTGTAACCTCTTTCCATTTCCTAAGAATATATCCCAATTCAAAACTACCTAAATATCCAGATTAGACATGGCGTTATGATTAATATAGATTTCTGTAGTAGCGCCGGGAAGATCCCATCTGGCCCCGGTGACTTGAAGGGTTCAAAAGACGATATCGCTCACGCTATCTTTCAACTATTAACTATGGAAGCTACTAATTCACTTATATAGGTTGGTGACGCTGGAAGGTTTCCAATTACGGACTCCTCGTTCGTAGCTTTCCTACAGCCCGGAAAGTGTGTACTCATCAGTAGTTCCAGAGTCTCCTTAATACTCTCGGTAAACGTATCTTTGGATAATACCTTACGTAGACAAGATTTTTTGTTAAATTGTTTAAACTTACATTTGTTTTATTTATTAAATACAAATATTCTGAAAAATATAAATTACAACTAACGTTACTGGATTCTGAAGATCGGAAAAGGTTTTTTGAAGAAAACTCACATTTTAAGTGGTTAATAATATAGCTGTGTTTTCTAAAATTTAAAAATTACAGAATATTTTTAAACTAAATATAAATAAAACGTCAATATAGAATAATTAGACATAAGTACTTTTTCGAGTCATTATTATCGTGCGTATAACGCAAGACATACATCTCAAAAGTCCTTGCTAGGATATTATATCGTTATTATTAAGATTGTTTTTTTTTATTAATTAGGTTGGAATTCTTTAGAATCATTTGTTTTAAGTTCCCAGCAAAAAAAAAGTGAAGAAAAAGACTTTATAAAATCACCACAACTAGTAAAGCCCAAATTACAATAGCGCGTATTTAGCAGCAGTGTGTGCTGACATAATTAGCTGATAATTTAGAACGCACTGCACAGTGGCGTCAAACGCAAATTTTTTGGTAATAAATCTGAATCTCCTAAACTACTGGTCGGATCAAATTGAAATGTATGAAAGAGTTGTAGAGGAGGACTTAAGCTTTCAGAAAAATCATCTTG
This sequence comes from Protophormia terraenovae, assembly GCA_951394005.1. Lineage (NCBI taxonomy): Eukaryota > Metazoa > Arthropoda > Insecta > Diptera > Calliphoridae > Protophormia > Protophormia terraenovae. Next base: position 96,945,989 of record OX596077.1, read on the forward strand.
TAGTCACCCTGTGATAACACGAGATAAGCTACAGGGTGTCAAAGTTGACCACCTCGAGTATGTAAAAGTTAAAAAAAATCGTAACTTGTACAAATGAAGTCCGATTTTAAAGATTTTTATATTTCTGGAAAGTGCTTGTCAAGATAAAGAAAAAATAAGCTTACTCATCTAAGTTATCTCTTACAGTTAAAAAGATATTTACGCTTGAATTTTGAATTTTTGATTTTTTGGCTCGACTTTCTTTCGTTTTTCGGGAATAAGTCCGGAGATATATGAGGTAAAATTTTTTTTAAAATATTTTGTAATTTGCTACATATTTCAAAATAATATGCTGAAAGAATTTTTGGATTATCTCAATTCGTCTAGACGTGAAAAATATTCAAAGTCAGCACTCTGAAATTGGCATGAAAAATGGCTATTTTTTTACAAAAATATAGTACAATTCCATCACTTTTTTCTCAAAGTTCCGTAAATAAAAAAATTTGTTCCTTATTAATTTCAAAAGATAAGGCTTCATAAATGGTTAATAAAGAAATTTTGAATTGATTTAAGTTTGCACCCTACATCCAGCATTGGCCGAAAATTGTCAATTTTAAAAAATAGTTTCATTTTTATCGATTAATAAAAAAAAATGTCACGCGAGCTTTTTTAAATTTGGTACCCATATTTTTTATAGAAATAGATTTAGAATGATTTAACACTAAACTGCTTCCCGCCCGGCCAAAAACGAATGAAGGAGTGGAGATTTTATGTCAAAAGTCAGTTTTTTTAACGACTATTTTTAAAAGCATATTAAAAGCATGTTAGCATAATATTTTTAATATTATTTCTTATGTAATGTATAAAACACAAATCAAGCTTTCATTCATAAAAAAATCAATAAAATAGCTCCAATAACCTATTTTTGGTAATTTTTCAAAAATATTTTTTTTTTTTTTTTTTTTTAAATAGCTGAAAATCCAAAAAAAATTAATTTTTTTAATACAACTCCACTAATTTTGCAAATACTTTAAAAATGTTAAAAGAATATAAAAATAGACTTATTTACCAATTCAACGATATATAACATGTTGATATAGGTCATTTAATAATAGTAATATAATGGCCTCAAAACTACCAAGTCACGTCAAAAGTTGCAAAATTCACTATTTTGTTCCGTATTTCCATATGTGTGTATACGTAACATTTTAGTTTTCTAATGTATTATGTAGGTATATATTTGTTATTATAAAGTAGTAAATTCTTTATTTGAGTAATGTTTATTTAATTAGTTCTACATATTTACATACTTATTATACATATATCCCGTATATTTATTTTATTAAGAATATATTATCGAAGATATTATTAGAGATTTTCTTGAAAATAATCAGAAACATCAAACGTTAGCAAATTTTTAACTTCCTTAGCTTCGGAATCCTCTTTTTCTATTTCAAGAGTGATTTTTGGTAGCCATCGTGTTCTTATAGAATATATAACTGGATCTGATTATATTAATAAATATTCCATTAAGTCCATATTTTCCGCTATTTTCGAACATTTTCGGGTAATGTTTAACAACTTTATTTCGGGCTTCCTGTGCTTCCTCTGTTAGCTCTCCCAATGGCAAAATACTACTTTCTATTATTTCTTTACCATGAGCCAATACTTTGTGAATTGTTGGAGTCATTGATTTCCAGGGGTATGTAATGTTAAGTAGTTCTATAGTTTCGTAAGCAAAAATTTTAAATTTGTCCGCATTAATTTGTTTTTTGCTATTAATGGCTGCCAATATAATCTTAAAACGCTTCAAAATATTTAAGTCAATGCCTGTGATTGAAGATGTGAGTTCCGGATTTTCAAAGAAACGTCTTGCTGTATTTCCATCATTTGAGCTTCCATAGCCATGTAGAGGTTTATCAATTATTAATCCGAGTTGTTCCTTGAATTCTAATTGAATTCATTTCTTCTCCTCTTTTCGTAATTCGTGAAGTTCCAAATTGTTTTTTACTGTAGCATTTTCCTGCCCGGGAATATTTCTGTACTTCATATCATATGCAAGATGTAAGCAGAACTCCAAAAATCTTATCCTTGCGTGGAGTGGTGATATTCCAAATTTTAAAGAATTTTTATTAACAAGGACTTCAGAATTGTCCTGAAATTGTGAACTTATTTTTCCACATACAGTTAGGGACAAAACTATTTGTACACCCCATGCATTTCGTATATCTTCAATAATTTATAAAGAATAAGAAATTATTATATGTAGATTTAATTCAGGTCCATTTTTATTGAATTATTTGATAAAAAATAAATTAATATATAACACATTGTTAAAAAAAAGTACAATTTAAGTAACAATCTTTGGGACAAAAGTATTTGTACATCAGTACTTTGTACAATTATTTGTACGTTGGACTCTTGTATGACGGTATGACGGTAACGGTATTTTTTTTAAATACCGTTATATTTTCTTCGTTAATCGAGTTTTATTTTACAAAATAAGAAGTTGGTTTTAACGTTTTGAATAATAAGCACATCAAAAATGGGAAAGCGAAAAGAGTTGAGTTTGGATATTAAAAATTTAATTATTGATGAACATAAAAAAGAAAAATCTCTCCGGAATATAAGTAATTTAGTAAATTTGCAACATTCCACAGTACAATACATTGTAAACAAGTATAAAAACATCGGATCTGTTGAAAATGTGCCAAGAACTGGACGACCAAAAAAAGTTTCCAGACGGGAAGCGCACTTGGTGATAAAAGAAGTGGCAAGAAATCCAAGAGTAACTCGGGCAAAATTAGCGGAACAAATCGCAAATACTACCGGAACAATTGTTCATCTAAAAACAGTAGGGAGGATCTTACATTCTGCGGGATATGCAAGTAGAATTCCCCGCAAGAAACCGCTGATTAGTAAAAAAAAAAACCAGCATTTGCGTTTAGAGTTTGCCAAACGATACATTGATAAGGACGAAGAATTTTGGAATAGGGTTTTGTTTACTGATGAAACCAAAGTCAATCTTTTCGGAAATGATAGGGGAAAAGTGTGGCGCAAAAAAAAAATACAGCGTTAGATGTTAACAATTTGACCCCAACAGTGAAACATGGTGGGGGAAGTGTTATGCTATGGGGGGCAATAGCAGCCAGTGGGGTAGGGCGAATGGTATTTATAGATGGTGTAATGGACCAGCATCAATATAAACGTATATTGGAAGACAATTTGAAGGATTCCGTAGATGGTTTGGGTCTTGGCCAAAGTTGGATATTCCAACAGGACAATGACCCAAAACATACAGCGCGTTCAGTGAAGGAGTGGTTGCTTTACCATGCACCAAGACAACTTAATTCTCCTCCCCAATCACCTGACTTAAACCCCATCGAGCACTGTTGGGATATTTTGAAACGTAAAGTCGCTATAAAGCACGTCCGAAGCAGGGATGAACTTAAAATTGCTTTGGAGGAAGCCTGGAAGGAAATATCTCCAGATCAAACGAGAAATTTGGTCCGATCGATGCCAAGAAAATTACAGGCCGTGATAGATGCAAAAGGAGGACCCACAAAATATTAAATTTTTCCAATATAAGTATTATAAGTAGGTGTAAATTATATGTACAAATACTTTTGTCCCAATGAATTTTCATTATTTTGTATTTTTTTAAATAATGTGTTGGATATTAATTTTGTTTTTATAACTTAATTAAATAAAAATATATTAAAAATAATACTGCATACGACAATTTTAAATTCTTTATAAACTATTGAATTTATACGAAATATATGAGGTGTACAAATAGTTTTGTCCCTAACTGTATATTACATTTCCATGTAGATGTTGTATCTGTTATAGCGTTTGCAACTTTTCCATCAATCATCGCTAATTGTTGTTGAAATGTAACTTTAATAGTTCTGTTTGATACTTTTACATATATTGGGGGCAATGCATTAATTTCTTCTTCCAATTGGTTAACAATGCTTTTTATTATAACCGTGGTTTCTTTTGTGTAATCAAAAAGGATTGGACGGCACAAAAATTTGGAACCTGGAGTTAAATTTATCCATATATCATCAAAAAGCGAGTCATTTCTTGTCGATGAGGAAGGCTTATTTAAGCGCATTCGAAGTGGTACCAGAGACGCTATAAACAGCGAGGAATAATTATTTCCAGAATTACTTCCACCCAGTTGTTTGTATTCCGAAAATCCTGATGTTCCATCGCAGCCCCATTTGAATATTGAAATAAGTTCAGAGTCTTTGCATTTTTCAATGTTATCATTGCTGAAGGTAGATATAATTCTAGAGGCAGTATTTTCAAGTAATTGCAATATCTTAACTTTAGCACTTTTAACAGAAGCATTAACCGGGTGCTCCATAGGCTGTAAAATATTACTTTTCGCTTCTCTCACTGATTTGCTACTGGGAAAGATATCATATCCTTTTTCGCTAACAGATTTCCTCAAAATCTCGTATTGGTTTCTTGATAATCCTAAATTTAATATTAGAGCTAAAGCATCTTCAGAGGTAAAGGACGATGTTGATTTCGGTGTCACTATGCTTTGGATTATCCGATGTAATCGATTGGGAGAAGCTGTTGGTAACACATCTATAACTTGTTCTACTTCCTTTGGTTGCGTACGTGTTACTAAAGCTTTAAATGTATCTTTTATTTCGGCATTCGTATGTGAATTTAGAATAGATTCCTGTTTGGTCCTCTTTGTTCTTAGCTGAACTTCATCGTAACTTTTTTTTGGTCGACCCTTTTTCTGCTTTCCGATGAAAATTGGTATTTCTCCCTCCAACCACTCTTCATTTTTCTTCTTGAACTTTGGTATTGACCAATCTGAAGCTTGCATCCTTTTTTCGTATGATTTATAAAAATTTTCGAGCTTTAAACTGTCTTCTGCAGTAAGAGTTAAACCAAAAGATACTACTGTATCAATGAGTTTCCTTATTTTTTCTGGACGATTGATAATATCAGATAGATTATCCCAGATTACTTTGCAAATAGAAAAATGTTTTAATGTAATCTCCATAATGGCAAATTCACTAATAAATCTGCATATTTATAAGGATAGTTATATATAGAATATTTAAGAAGAATATTTATATCAGGTAAATGGTGACAGGCAAAAATGAATTAAAAATTTAAATTTTTGCTCAAAACCCCCAATTTCATTCAGTTTATTTTTATGACCTGTAGTGTTAAACAGGTACGTCAAAAAATGTACCTATGCGATTGTAAAAAAATCATTTTTGTTATAATACATTAATTAAGTAGCTAAGTAAATTATTTAAAAACTTAAAAAAATGTAATAAAAAACGAAGGAAAATATACTTATTTATGTACTTAGGTAATTTTAAAAACCTTTTCAGTAGAAAAAAATTATGAACACTTTAAATAAATTCATTAATATATATATTATTATCTCGTAACAAAAATAAGCAATGCAGTTGAGTGTTACGTATACACACATATGGAAATACGGAACAAAATAGTGAATTTTGCAACTTTTGACGTGACTTGGTAGTTTTGAGGCCATTATATTACTATTATTAAATGACCTATATCAACATGTTATATATCGTTGAATTGGTAAATAAGTCTATTTTTATATTCTTTTAACATTTTTAAAGTATTTGCAAAATTAGTGGAGTTGTATTAAAAAAATTAATTTTTTTTGGATTTTCAGCTATTAAAAAAAAAAAAAAAAATATTTTTGAAAAATTACCAAAAATAGGTTATTGGAGCTATTTTATTGATTTTTTTAGGAATGAAAGCTTGATTTGTGTTTTATACATTACATAAGAAATAATATTAAAAATATTATGCTAACATGCTTTTAATATGCTTTTAAAAATAGTCGTTAAAAAAACTGACTTTTGACATAAAATCTCCACTCCTTCATTCGTTTTTGGCCGGGCGGGAAGCAGTTTAGTGTTAAATCATTCTAAATCTATTTCTATAAAAAATATGGGTACCAAATTTAAAAAAGCTCGCGTGACATTTTTTTATTAATCGATAAAAATGAAACTATTTTTTAAAATTGACAATTTTCGGCCAATGTTGGATGTAGGGTGCAAACTTAAATCAATTCAAAATTTCTTTATTAACCATTTATGAAGCCTTATCTTTTGAAATTAATAAGGAATAAATTTTTTTATTTACGGAACTTTGAGAAAAAAGTGAATGAATTGTACTATATTTTTGTAAAAAAATAGCCATTTTTCATGCCAATTTCAGAGTGCTGACTTTGAATATTTTTCACGTCTAGACGAATTGAGATAATCCAAAAATTCTTTCAGCATATTATTTTGAAATATGTAGCAAATTACAAAATATTTTTAAAAAAATTTTACCTCATATATCTCCGGACTTATTCCCGAAAAACGAAAGAAAGTCGAGCCAAAAAATCAAAAATTCAAAATTCAAGCGTAAATATCTTTTTAACTGTAAGAGATAACTTGAGTAATAACTTGAGAGATAACGATGAGTAAGCTTATTTTTTCTTTATCTTGCCAAGCACTTTCCAGAAATATAAAAATCTTTAAAATCGGACTTAATTTGTACAAGTTACGATTTTTTTTAACTTTTACATACTCGAGGTAGTCAACTTTGACACCCTGTAGCTTATCTCGTGTTATCACAGGGTGACTACAAGATGATTTTTCTGAAAGCTCAAGTCCTCCTCTACAACTCTTCCATACATTTCAATTTGATCCGACCAGTAGTTTAGGAGATTCAGATTTATTACTAAAAAATTTGCGTTTGACCCCACTGTGCACTGTTTGTTATGGTGTTGATTACATTTGGTCAGCAGCAGTTTGCAGTGCTGTTTCATTTAAGCCCAAATTACAATTGCGCGTAGTCAGCAGCAGTATCAGCAAAAATTATCAGCTGTTTACTGTCAGTACAACATGTTGCTGCCGTTATAATTACAATTATAAATTCACTGCGCTGCTTTCAGATTGAGAGCGAGACAAAGAGAGTGAGCAAATAAATGAGAGGCTAAAATACACAAGTAGAATAAAGCAAGATGGTGATTGTAAATTTTTGCTGCGTGCGCTTAAATGTAATTATATGGGCAGCAACATTTTATTCTGACAGTGAACAGCTGATAATTTTTTCTGATACTGTTGCTGACTACGCGCTATTGTAATTTGGGCTTAAGTTCCTTCAAATTCGGGTGAAAAACCTATGAATTTAACATTAGGGTGTCATTGGTGGGATGTTGTGCATTTTTGACAACTTTTGATCTGATATAATAATGCTATTAAACATGCAACAACTGGATCCTTTTTTAGATGTTTTCATAACTCATATAATGTTTTACATCTAGGATGTAAAAAAAAGTAGTTCTTTAAAATCGTGAAATATTTTATTAAAGGAGAATTTAAAAATACACTTGTGTAGCTTCCAATTTCATAAAAAACTGTAATTGCACACATAGTAATTTTTCTTTCCGCAATTCTGAGCTTATGGGTAATTTGGGCTTAAGTTCCTTCAAATTCGGGTGAAAAACCTATGAATTTAACATTAGGGTGTCATTGGTGGGATGTTGTGCATTTTTGACAACTTTTGATCTGATATAATAATGCTATTAAACATGCAACAACTGGATCCTTTTTTAGATGTTTTCATAACTCATATAATGTTTTACATCTAGGATGTAAAAAAAAGTAGTTCTTTAAAATCGTGAAATATTTTATTAAAGGAGAATTTAAAAATACACTTGTGTAGCTTCCAATTTCATAAAAAACTGTAATTGCACACATAGTAATTTTTCTTTCCGCAATTCTGAGCTTATGGGAGAGAAAGATTAAGGAAATACTAAACTTTTACATTATCTTTACCTCTCTCGCCAATGAAGTCAGAAAAATAATTTATTAATTTTTTAATATTTCTATGTAATTTGAGTATCTGAGTACCTTTATTAATTTGTGAATAGAATCAATATTTATGCATTGATTTGAATTGTTTTATTTGCAACAAATTTAACTTTATGTCTAACACTTTCGACTTTTAATGATTTTTTTCTAAATTATGTATAAAATTTCATTTATTTTCAGAAAATATATATCTTTATAACTGTTGATTTATTAAAAAGTAACGTAAGAATAACTTGAATGAATTTTTAATTAAAAAAAAAATATATGGTGCAACCTCGTTAATTATGCAAATCGCGATTTATCGCGGGAACTGGAGTCAATTCAAAAAAGTGGATTAGAGGCTTAGTACTTATAAATACCTTGTATCCGAATTGATTTAGAAACCCCATACCGCAGAAATTGTTTACTTTGTAACTCTATGTAATCAGACACAGAAATATCATCACCAATCCCGTCAAACGTTTGAGAACGCTTTGAAAATAACTTGAAAATAATAGCTTTCTCAACAAAAAGGGGAATTAATTCTCAAATTGAGAAATGCTATTATATCAAATCATTATCAAATTAAATTCTCAAAAATTTTTCAAATGTGGATTGTGGCTAAATGTGGAACAAAAAAATTAAAAATTATTTGATTTTGAATTTTATTTGTTAATTTATTTATTAATTTGTAGCTTTGAGTATTTGTTTGTAAAAATAATATTTTAATATGTAATTTGTAAATAAAATTTTTTGTTTATAAGAATATATTAAATATATACTTATTTACAAAAAACCGCATATTTTAGATCCTTTTTAAGGAAAATTATTTCAAAGATTATTTCCAAATATCCGCTATCTATATTTTCAGAATTTATACTTCTTTTTTTCTAATAATGACTAGATAATTTATATTATATTATTCTTAATTTATTTTTAATTTTGCTTACAAAAATTTATAAGATTTATGAATAATTTGATATCAAATTGAGAACACATTATTTCAAATTTTTGTAAACTTGTCTTAAAATATGCTCCACCGTCTCTATTTCCTCATTATCTTCGCACATTCTGCAAAGACCGGAGGAACCTGTTTCCCAATTCCCTGTCATTATCCCTATTGGACAATGACCTGTCAGAATACCTATCATGGTTTACAGGTTTCCCCTTTTCATGCCTAATAGTAGAATTGTATCTGCCATATCAAGTTAAGGCCATAGGACCCTTGATATTTTGCAGTCCGTTCTACGATTTCATACATGATTGCTTCTCTCCCGAATCCAATATCCTTGCAGCCATTCCCATCACAAACGCCCTCTTGCGTCAAATTGTCTTAAAATGACATTGACGGCTAAGAGCGGTAATAAAGGCGAGAGAACTCCTCCTTGCGGAGTTTCTCTAATCACTAGCTTTCTTATGCACGCATCTCCTAAGTTCGAATTGATTATTTTGCTATTCAGCATCAAGATAATCCATTCGATTAGAAAGTTTTGAATACATTCTAGCAGTGTTGCCAGAAAATGTAATTGGTAAAGTGCTAAATCGTTAAAAAACTATGCTAAATGCTTCTACAGCAGAAAATGACAATACTAAACTATTTGTAAAGAATAAGTCATATTTTCGATGCCCTTGATTTTCTAAAACTTACAACAAATTGGCTTCCTTCTAAATCGAGGAACGCTGCCAAGGTGTACTCCCTATACTGTAGACCACGTTCAATATAACTCACCACATAAAGCAGCGCACTCTCAACAGATTTACCCTCCATAGACAACCGGCGTTTGGAACAATCTTTGATGTGGTGTACACATCAAATATTGATTGCGGCTATTAGTTCTCATATAGGAAACGTGTTAATAATGGCTACCAAAAGTGAAACTACATTTTTGTATGATGGAATTTGCTACAGAACTAATTTACACGTGTGAAGATAGTAATTTTTCTTTGATGAGCGAATTAAGAGATGGACTTCTAGTTGTTTCTATGGTATACGAATTGTGTAAATTTTTAAAGTTTGAACATTTTTTACGAGCTTATAAATTTATACAGCTTATGTGCTATACGAGGCATTTATTTGATTGTATTATAAACCCTATTATCACTATTATAGAATAAACTACAGAATATTCAAATTTATTTATTTATATTTCTTAACATTATTTTTATACAAAATTAAGAAATATCAGAATTTTTAAATTAGAAAATTTCATATTTGTGCACATTTACATACATTTTTGTGCAAAATTTTTTTGTCTATATTTAAACATGTTACCATGCACAAAATGGTAAATTATCGTAATAATCTTCATCAAATGCATAATTATCCATAGGAACACGAAAACAATTCACATCATTATAATAAGATTCGTCATCGTCTTCTATATTAAATAAAATGTTTTTATTTTTTTATATGGAAGAATAAAATAAATTATATTCATATCAACTCACCATACTCATAAACACCTCTAAGTTTATCAAACACTCTACCCAAAGTTATTTTCAGTACATCCGAATAATCTTTCAGTGGTATTATCTAAAACAATAAAAATATAAACACATATACATTAGGATGGTTTCAATTATATACATACATATAAACGAAATAGGGTATAGATGTTCCCAGCACAAATGAAATTGTACATTCTAAGATATCGTTTCTCAAAATTTTCGTCTTGGCATTATTTTTTCATAAAATGTATGTACAATGTTAAGTTTGGAAGGGGACCCAATCCGAAAATAAACGATTTTGAATTTGAAAATTTTAAAAAATGTGTTTTTTTGTGCGTTTTTTTTTATACCATTTTTTCTCTAAATATTTTTTTTTTTTTTTAAATAATCATTTTATACTTTTTTAAAAGGTATGTTCACAGAGATGACTTTAAAATAGAAAACAATTCCAATAACCCAAGCGGTCAAGGTTCACATCCTCCCGAATTCCTATATTCTTTAAAATTCCTATATTTTTTTAAATTTCAAAGCACGAATTTGCAAATGGAATGCAGTTTCTTTATAGGTTTTTTGGGAATTGTGGGTTTCTTTATACAAAAATCTTAAAGTTTTTTACATTTTCTCATACTAACAAAGATTTTATTACATACGTATAAAATATTTAAAAAACGAAAAATTTAACAATTTCAAAAAACAAATGAATTCCATAGTAAGAGTTGTACTTATGAACTTTTTTCTCAATTATATTTCAATGAACACACTTTAATATTAGTATTTACATAATTTCTGATATAAAAAATTCAAATTCAATTGGATATAATTTATTTCAAAATAACCATAGTGAAGGCTAGACATATATTACGTTTATACGTGCGGTTATTGCAAATAAAATTAACTTGCAAATAAATAATTCACTGTTTATACGAAAAATGAAACTATTATCATCGAAAACTCTGTGAACGTAAAAGGAAGTGGCAACGCTGTACGTTTTATTTGCAATTAGCTTCACTAATCACGATTATTTTTCGTGAGTTACTAACCATAGTATAATAATAAAGTATACTCGTAAGACCAGCTGTTTTACAATTTTTTCATTGGCAAACCTCGCGGTACTGTCAAATTGTTTTTGTATTCACATGTAAAATTTTTTTTGAGTTTTTTTCTCTTGCTCTCTTTCGTTCTCTCATTTTTTCGTTCAAAGCATTTTGAAATTGTGGGCAGTAGTTTTACACTAACAAAATACAAGCAATTTTTGTTTTTGTAGATATGCGAGTACTTTATTATTATACTATGGTTACTAACTTACAAATATAATACTAACTCACTGTTTATACATCAAAATTTTCATATCGCAATATTTTTAATTGCGAGTAAATGGTACGTATAATCGTAATAATAGATAGATTTCGTATACAAAATACGAATCCTATGAAAATTGTATTTCTCTAAGATATATTTACTAAATATCTTTATCTTTTGTTATTGTGCTAAAGTTAGCTAATTTATAATAAAGGTATTCACCTCAAAATTTTACAACCCTTGCAATTTTTCAATGTTTTAACTTGACGTGAGCAACCAATTTTAAAAAAAGTAGATATGTTATTAAAAAAAGTAAAAAAAAAATTTTCAAGACACTAAAAAAAGTGATAATTCTTTTCAAATATATTTTGTATTTATATAATTCATATTAATCAGTATATTTTTTGATATTTTTCTTTTTATATTATTTAATTAATTTTAACTTTTTTGTTTTATTGTTGTTGTTGAATTCCAAACACTATTTTTTTACGTTGAATTTATTATAATTTCAGTGGTGTTTTTTAGTTTAGAGTTGATTTTTAGTACTATTTACACATATTTACAGAGTGACAACATTATAAAAGTTGTTGCAACTTTTACTATTTTTTACTCTGACAATTTTGCAAAAGTTGTGCAAAATATTGTTCTATGTGGTTGTTGTTGTGTTTACAGAAATCGATGCAACTTTTCTGCTTTGCAAGGGTCTAGCAAAGTTACAATTTATGAGGTGAATACCTTTAATAATTAGCTAATTCTAGCACAATTTTTGTGAGTATTTCACTTAAACGTTATTTGTTAATAGAAGTATTATACATCATTAAAAATCTTATAAAAATACGCGTGTTTTGATGCTAAATTCATATACATCCTTCTCATATAAAGCATTTGTATATCGTCACCGAAAATGCAAAACAACGTAAGATCAAAATTTTCAAATTTGTGTTTTTGATGAAATATAGCTTATTTTTCCAAAATACGTGTTATCACAAATTTTCAGACTTGTAGCTCAAAAAAAATGACTATTAACGAAAGCAATAATTTTCTTAAGTCAAAATAACGTAACATCACATTTGTTTAAAAAAAAAAAAATTTCTTTTTTTACGAATTTAGATTGCAAATTATTAATAATGTAATAACTGTTAAAATTTTGGAGTAAAAGTTATCAGAAATCGTTTAAATTATAATTTGTCTAAAATTTGTATTGATGTTACGTTTTTTTGGCTTCATAAAATTGAAATCTTGAAAAACGTAAACCACATAACTTAAATATTATTTAATAAAATTAAAAATATTCATCATCAATATATTAGGCACTATTTAAGGATGTAATAACCCAAAACTCTTGTTAATAGGAAAATTTTTTTAGTTTTTTGTGCCTCATGTAAAGTTATGAAAAGTGATGTTACGTTGTTTTGCATTTTCGGTGACGATATGAAGGAAATGCTTTGAAAAATTCAAATAAAATTCAAACAAGTTTATTCAGCTCACGAAAGGATAATGTCAGGACGAAAATGTTTAGCAACGAAACTTAGAATGAAGTAGATTTCCAAGCGAGCTGGGACTATTCATACCTTATTTTTTCTCCATACAAACGGGGCCACCCTTCTATACATACATAAATATATGAGGAGTCGCAGATTAATAAATCCCCATATAAAGTAGTTTGAACCTGCATCGAATGACATCAATTCACCACATCAAATCTAAAGGACATCAATTCACCACAACAAATCTAAAGGATTTGTGGTATTAAAGGAATTTTAAATGTACGTTTTGATAAAATTTCCTACAATTTCTTTGTATTTTAAAGGAAATATTTTCCAGGAATTTATAAAATTATCTAAAAATACTGTTCGCAAAAATTGTGAACCAAAATAACTAACAATTCTTGTTCTTAAGAGAAATATATCTCTAAAAAATAAAATTATGAAAAAAGTGCGATTTTTTCTGCAAAAAGTAATTTTTTTGCAAAAAAAAAAAATGAAAAAATTATCCAATCAAAATTTCTGAAAAAAATGCAAAAAAGTACGTTTTGTTCTGCGACTCCTCATATTATATATTTAATAAAATGTTCTATACTTACATCAATTCTATTTTTAAACGATAATCTTTTAGAAAGCACTAAGATTAATTTTTCCGTGCGAAGCCAACGTTGCTTTTTCAACAGTTCAATGACATTGTTTATTAGGTCAGGCGTTAGTGAATCGCAAGAGGTTAAATCGATATATTTTATCTTAAGACAATGTTCTAAAAGTTTTATAACTCCCTTATCAGAGATACCTTTATGGCTAAACTCAACCTCTTCCAATGCGGTTAATTGTTGTGAGATCTTATGTAATCCTTCGTCATCAAGTTTGTCATTGTCGTAATGCAGAACTTTTAACTTTTTAAAATTAAGCAGCAATGGAATTATATCAAAATTTATTACTTTTGTTTCCATAAATTTTAGTTGTTCTAGTTGTTCAGATTTGTATTTGACTAAATTCTTGATAAAATCTTCCTCTATAGAATAATTGCAATAAGTTTGTATTTCCAAATGCTTAAGTTTTGGCAACTGTGCTAAACAATTTAAATTGTGGCCATTTGTAGATAATTTAAGTGTTTCCAATTCTAAAAGGTTTTCTAAAATATGTTCAAAATCTTTTTTTTCCAACTGGTCGCAGCCTCTAATATCAAGGTATTGTAGGTTTTTAAGATTTTTACATATTTGTCTAAAGTTTCGGCGTTTCATATTGTAGCATTCAATCAAGCTTAGTTTTTTCAAATCACAAAGTAATTCAATATTTTTACCTGTTTCGAAAAGAAAAGGTTTTTTTTTTATTATTTTTCCCAAAAGTTTTTTCAGACGGTCAATTTCGTTTAGGTATATTTAAAAGTAATTTGATAAAATTGTATTAATTGCCGCATGAAAATTTGCGAAAACTATGAAAATAAATAATGAAAAGATATAGATCATTCATCAAATCGTCAGATATATCTGAATGTCTATTTTGAAACAAACTTATCGTTAATTATTTTTGAACGTTTATTAGCAATACATATTTATAATAATAATAATAATAATAATAATAATAATAATAATAATAATAATAATAATAATAATAATAATAATAATAATAATAATAATAATAATAATAATAATAATAATAATAATAATAAATAAATATTTCCTACATACCCGATAAATCCTCATTATATTCGATTTTTAAAGAGTTTAAATTTTTAAAAGATTTTATAACTTTTATCAAATTAGCATTTATTTTACATAATTCCAATTCCTTAAAATTTTTCATTTTTTTAAATAATATCCATAATAATTTTGAATCAATAACGGTTGTTAGTATTATAAGCGTCTCCACATTTTTACATAATGATGCGAAAAACTTAAAACATGTTGTTATTTTCAAATAACTAAAATCTTCATTTATTTCAAAATCTATACTTAGGGTCTTCACTTGTGGTCCTACTATTTGTAAAAATATTCTAATTTGCCAAAGTGCCCACTCATCAAAAATATTTGTTCTTAATTTTTCGTATTCCACGATTGAAATTTTTTTTAAAATATCGCAAAAACGTTGACATGCTTGAGCAAAATTAATTTGATCTATTGGTGTTAATTGTTTACAGATTTGTTCTAGACAATCATCGTTTAATGTTAAAATTAATGGATTTTTATCAATTTTAATAGAATTACTGCAGCAAGCAATTGTATCATCAGTTAAAAATTTCTTTTTGGAACTTTGTGTAAATTGTTTGATCAATTTTCGACCATCTGGTTGATAATAACTGTCGCAAGATTCTAAACGAAGAGTGGAATTCTGAAAAATATGATTTTCCTTTTGTAGAAGTCTATAAGATGAAAAATTAAATAAAAAATAAAATAAAATGTTTAAGTGCATAAAAAAATAATTATAAATTTAAAATATAAATAGTCCTAATATCTCAAACATTTTAAATCTGTGAATTTTTTACAAAATATTTTAAGGTAATTTTAATGTTTTTTTTTAATTATTGTTCAAATTACTTGAACATGCATTTTTTAATCTCAAAAGCAATAAAATAGTTTTATTACTTATAATTTTCAAGTACGCATGTGTGCATTGGTTTTTCACACATGTGTACAAACAATGTTGATACTCACGTACGCATGTGTTCTAGTTTAGTTTAAGATATTCATTATTAGTACGTAAGAATTTTATAATATAAATAAATTTAGTGCCTTACAAGCATTCATCATAGAGTGACCTACAATCACTCTATGTAAAAATTATTATTTAAATTATTTAGTAATTTTTACAATTATAAATGGTACATTTTAATGACAGGTTGCTTACACTAGTCGGAGTCTTCTTAGCCTCCATAGATTTGATGATATAGCTCAAGAATAATTTACTTTTTCTAGGTACTAATTTGATTTCTTTAAACATTTGTTTAGCTTTCGTAAATAAACTCCATGATATGGTTCCAATTTCTAGAATTAGTAGAAGACGTGATGTTTTCGACTTTATGAAGTTAAGTAGCAAGGTCTTTAAGAGACTTAGCTTTCCAGGCTTATTGGAAAATATATTGCAAATATAGGAACAGAGCTAAGGCAACCACCCAGCAAAAACTTTGCTTGCATTATAATGAGATAAGAAGCTAATATAATGGCTCTTCACTACTTTCACATTAGATGAATAACTCATTATTTTAACACGGTGATTTCATTAGAGGCAACTACTTACTCTATATTATTACAGGTAGACATTTCAGAGTCATTACTTAGATGTCATTGCAGAAACTAATTACTTTGAAGCTATTCAATAACTCATTAGTTTCAAAGTATTACAGAAGTAATTATTACCAAAATGAATTGTAACTAGTTACATTATTGGTTACAAGTAAGTACTGAAAAAACCGATATTTTTTAAATTTAACCAGCTAAAAATATCTGGATCATATATTTATGGATTAATTATTATTTTTTTTTTTATTTTAAGCGTAAAAGAATAAAATTAAAATGTTAAAAAATACTAAAATAAAAAAATGGTAATAAATATGTTTATACCCTACACCACCATAGGTGGGGAGGGTATTATGCGTTTGTGCTGATGTTTGTAACACCCAAAAATATTGGTCTAAGACCCACCTTAATTTATACCAATCGGCTTAGAATCACTTTCTGAGTCGATTTAACGATGTCCGTCCGTCCGTCTGTCCGTCTGACCGTCTGTCCGTCCATGTAAACCTTGTAATCAAACTACAGGTCGCAATTTTGAATCAAAATGAATGAAATTTGGTACACATGTTTCTTTTAGTCCATGGACAAAGCCTATTGAAATTGGTTATGATCGTCCATTATTTCACCTAGCCCCCATACAAATGTCCTCCCGGAAAAGGGTTTAACGATCATAAATCCCTTAAATATAGCAATATTTTTATGAAATTTGGAACATATAAGTTTTATATAAGTCTAAATAAGTGTGCTGATTTTTAAAAAGATCGGTCCATAATTAACCATAGCTCCCATATAACCCCTTTTCAGAAAATCACTTTAACGGGCATAAATCCCATTAAAATGTTAGTATCAAGTTAATATTCGACACAAATAAGTTTTATATGAACATAAATGATAGTGCCAAATTTTACAAAGATCGGTTCATAATTTACCATAGTTCCCATATAAGGCCCTCTTTCGGGAATCACCCAAAAGTGAATAAATTCATATAAATGTCAGCATCAACGTAATATTTTGTATTCGTATGTTTTATTTTACACTTATGAGTATCGGGCTTGACCGACTATATCCTTTTCTCTCGTTTTTTCTTGTTTTGAACTTGAGGTTCCTTCCTTTTTCTTATGGATTTGATGCCCAGGCTTGCGAGATAGGAAATTTGAAAGATTTTGTTTTGTATCTTACCTTTATAAGATACAAGACCAACAAAGATTAAAAACTGTTCCCAAAATATCGGATCGAACAAGAAGTTTCCTATACATTTGAATATCTAATATATAGACCTTTAAACATTTGTATTTGCTGAACTTGCTGACTTTCTTTAGCTAGATTTATTAATTTACATCCAA
Organism: Protophormia terraenovae; assembly: GCA_951394005.1. NCBI lineage: Eukaryota > Metazoa > Arthropoda > Insecta > Diptera > Calliphoridae > Protophormia > Protophormia terraenovae. The sequence goes on from OX596077.1 coordinate 96,963,646, forward strand.
CAAAAAAAATATTAGTAAAAGAATAATACGCGGTGGTATTTACATACTTACAGTCATTTAATACTAATGAATGACGAACTGATTGTGAAGAATTTCTTTCCTTTTTAAATATTTTTGTTCAATTAAATTTTTTTCTTGATATTTTCTAATTTATTTTTTTAAGTCAAGATATTTTTATTTTTTGTTTTCAATATTATTGACAAACATTTTTTTATAGTTTATAAATTTTTAATTATTTTTTTGATATATGTACAGTAAAGTTTTGTCAAGTCTTAAACTACAAAAATCATAGTCTGAACTATTTAAAAGTGATATACATATGTATGTATGTATGTATGTAAATTCGTAAAATGGCATCAAAAATGGCGATGTACATTTATAAAATCTTAAGTGACATTATAAGGAACTAAATAATTTGTGAAATTTTTACATTTAATATTTAGACTAACCTTGAGTGCATGTTTGTGAACTAGATATATGATATGAACATTTTTCTCATGCATGATATAATATATGAACATTTTTCTCATGCATGATACCAAATATGGCAAAGCATTTTCATATTTAGGTCCATATGTATATGAAAAAATTGTCATATATCCAACTAAAACATTTAAAATATAAACAATTTAATATATTTAAATTACAGAGTTCAACAACTTAGCTTAATTATAATTTTTCATGATTGAATTATCATCTATGTATAAATGCCCCAATGGATTTATTGACCATAAGTTAGCCTGTCTTCCTTTCTTCGTGGATTCGACTCAACCAGAGTCGAAATGAAAATTTCACATAGAAACAAAAGTAATTTATGTATTTTCATGTTTCTACTCTTAAAATATATAATTTTTAATTAAAAGAAAAGATTGATAAAGAGTAATAAAAAGTAACATTTCCAAAAAATTGATCTTAAGTAATTGATTACATATCAGGTTAAAAGAAAGTAGTTACTAATCTACTTTCATGTAATACAGAAAGTATGTTGTTGTCATTGAAAAGTAACTGCATCCGTAACTACATGCAATTACCAAGTTTTTGCTGGGAATAAGAAAAGAAAGGAGAACATTTGGTATACGTTTTTTTGATAATGTTGATAGTAAACTTATATGGAAAAAAATTAAGAACACTTGGTTGTTCTGGTGGCGATAACTCTTTAGGTGAAATGGATGTTGAATCTTTGAATAACAAATTTTTGGACAATTATCGACATAGCAGAGTAGATAATTTTAATTTCTTAGATTTTGATAACAATATAAATTCCTTTTCCTTTCGAAGTGTCACTGAAAATGAATTGGTTCTTGCTATGCAGCAAATTAAGTCAAATGCTCTTGGTCATGATATGATTTCTATAAAATTTATTAAACTTATTTATCCTTTAATTCGGATATATTGTTGTGTTGTCAATACTATTTTTACTGTTTCATATTTTCCTAAATTGTGGAAATTAGCAAGAATTGTGCCTATTCCAAAAGATTCTAGTTGTAGTATTGACAATTTTAAACCAATAAGTATATTATCTTCGTTATCCAAAATTGTTGAAAATATAATGAAAGCGCAGATTTTATTACATTTAGATCAATCATCTTTACTACATCAAAATCAGTTTGCATTTCGTAAGAACTATAATACTATCTCACTATTGATCACTATGACTGACTCTATAAGAAAACATTTAAATGAACATAAGCAATGCGTAATGGTTTCGTTGGACTTAAGTAAAGCGTTTGATTGTATTGATCATTATCTTTTATTATGTAAGTTGAGAGATAAGTATAATTTTTCTGCAAGAGCTTGTAAACTTATATGTTCCTATGTTTCTGATCGGTTTCAATATACTTCACTTAATAAGGTTAATTCTAATATTCGTTCTGTTACTTCAGGGGTGCCTCAGGGCTCAGTCCTGGGTCCCTTGTTTTTTATAATTTTTTTCAATGATTCTATTGAATTAATGTGTAATCAATTCTGCAAGTCATTTGTATTTGCAGATGATGTACATTTGTTGTTTTCTGGTGGAAACATTTTAAGCTCATTTGAGACCTCTATTAATGATCATTTATGTGAAATATCAGATTGGATTTTAGCTAATAATCTTTCCATTAATCCTACTAAAACTAAGGCTATACAATTTTTCTTGGGTAACCATGTGGTATCACACCCTAATATTTATATTTCCGGTTGATCATTTGAAATGCCTTGGAATATATTTAGATCAGAAACTGAATTTTAATCGCCATGTTAGTCATATTTCTAGTAAAGTTTTCATCATCTTGAGAAGGTTATATTCGATTAGTTATTATATGCATAAGTTTGTTAAAAAAACGAGTAGTTTATGCACTTCTTATGTCGAATATCAATTATTGTATCGAAATTATTGCGGGTTCTAACAATAACAAATTGACTAGACTTGAGAAAGTATTTAATAGAATCTTGAGATTTGTGTATAATTTGAAAATTCGTGATCATGTTACTAATTCTGCTATTGACTTCCTAGGATGTACCTATGATAAATACGTTCTGTTACGAACCATACATGGGAGTAATGCATTAAATCGACTAATGAATTGTCGATTTCATTACCATTAAATTGAATAATGCTACTTATAATTTTTTTCATTACCATTGTTTTTAATAATGGTAATGTTTTTTAATGATATCTTTTCATTAATAATTATTTAAAAAAATAAGATCATTATCATTAAATAATGATTTAATTTTATAAATTCATTGTCATTATTTAAAAGAATTTTTCGTACAATTATAGCTACTTCTTAATTATATTTAATTTGTATTCGTTTACTCTTCTATTTGGTACATATATTTTTGCATAATTTTTAAAAATACTGCATTTTATATTCATTAAATCATGCTGTAATTGAGATTTATATTAAAATGATTTAAAAATCTTTATTAAAACGATATTAAACTACTCCACGAATACTAGAAACAAAATTTAAAAAAAAAATTTTGTTTATACAAACAATGCTTTTTTCAGTAATTATAATTAGTATTTGAGCATTTTTTTGTAATTTCATTACCATTACTTAAAAAATTGTAATTTAAAAAAAATCAGTATCATTAAATGGTAGTTAATTTTTTTAAACTATTAATTTTTTTAAGTAATGGTAATGAAAATTCAATGCTTAATGAAATATTCCCATGTATGTTACGAACTTTATTGTGTTTTTTTAAGATCTTAAAATATGGTGTCCCCAAGGAGTTATCTAGAGAATTTAGATTTCTACATTCATCACGGAGTCTACAAATTGATTTACCGCTCATACGTTATAAAATTTTTTCGTCTTCATTTTTAGTCAGAGTTGCTAGAATATGGAATAATATACCATTAGAGCTTAAGTATTTTCCTATCCTGTAGCTAATTATAAGAAGAAACTTCTCCTTTTTCTAAATGTTTAGCAGGGACTACAATTTTTTCCTTAGTCTCACATTATATATATATATATATATATATATATATATATATATATATATATATATTTTTTTTTTTTTAAAGAGATATTATTTGTTTGTGGAGAACTTTGTATTTGAACGTTTATTTAATAAATTGAATATGTTAAAATATGTAAATCTAAGTATTGATCTAAATGACATAGTTATTTGATAAAATGCATATTTCTTTTTAATACATTAAATTGGCCAAAAAGTGGCTTTTTGTATTAACCGTTGAATTAAATAAAATAAATTCTGGAAAATTCAAATACATATTTGTTTTGTCAAAATCCACAGATATACAATGTTTTCAACTTTATTAGAAATATTAGTCAGGTAAAAGAACCTTCTTCTCTTCTAGAAGTGAAAATTAGTATATTCTTATATAACTCTCATTACATCAAAGGTTTTCATTCCCGTGAGCTTCACAATTTTGAAAAAACTTTCAAAAACACGAATTTTCTTCAATACCATTATTGAAAATTGGATTAAGAGAAAACTAACCTGAAAATAAAATAGACATGCTAACACCCAGTAATCTATTGATATTCGCAGAGTATTACCATTTTATTTCAACTCTAAGTTAAAATAAAATTCAATTTTATGGACTTTTTGTGGATGCTCCGAAAAGATATATGTACACATAGGATAGAAATGTTTTTTTAAACAATTTTTTTTTAATTCAAAGGAAATTAAGTACATCACTAGGAAGCAGAAGTCTGCGTACGAAGAACATATGGAAGACATTATTGACGCAAGTTTTCTATATATCCTTTCAGATTTTTGGAATTTTTACAGCTCTATTTGATAGCTTAAATCTTTAACAATATTTAAGTAAAACAACAACAAAAATATTAAAATAAACTCATATAATTATACAGCAAAAGTCTGCGTAAATTATTGAAAAATCTAAATTTTTCGCGAGTTTTTTAGTTTTAGATTATTAAAGTTGTAGCATTTTAAATTGCTGTTGTTTACTTAATTGTTGTTACAAATTTTCCAATATAATTAAAGATGTTTTCGTAATAAATCAAGGAAGAAATTAATTTATTCTTATTGAAAGTATGAATTTAATTTTTGTAAGGATGCTGAATAAAACATTCAGAAATATTAATATAAAACCATTTGTCTGTCTAAGAAGAAATAACAGGGTCCATTTTACTTAAATCACGTTTTGGAGAAATTAACGACATGGATTCATAAAATATCCTTGGCAAACCACGAATCTATTAATATTTTCAAACTTAATATTTTACCAGAATATTGTCAAGGATTTAAGCTATTATAAGGAGCTGTAAAATATCAAAATCTTTAAAGACATAATAGAGAAATTACGACAAAAATTATTGTTTAATAGTTTGTACGCAGATTTATGCTTCCTAGTGTATATCAAGAATTTCGTGGAAAAAACTATGAGCTAAAATATAAGTTACATGCCACCCCACTTTAAAAAATTACCTTTTGCTACTATCTTGATGCTACTAATGACAATTTTAATATTATTCACGTGGTTGATCAAAAACCATATTATCGGAGATATTTTAAAAATGGTCTGAGTCACTAAATCAAAATTATTTCATCAAAATATTTTAGGGATTAGTTTTTAACATAGAGGTTGCGAATTAGTAAATTATGTATAAATCAAATAATATGATTTATGTATGTACTTACTTGGCGGCTCCTTTTGAATCGGCAAAATATATGAAACATTTTCCACTTGCATTACATCCAACCCGTCTTATATTCGAAACTGTTCCAAATTGCTGAAAATATTCAGAAATTTGTGTTGTGGTGGCCTAAAATAAGTTAAATTTTATATAAAAATTAAATATTCTTTCAAATTATTAGAGACCGACCAAAACTGTTTTTTCTTTTTTTTTTTTCATACCGAAACTTATATTTGCCCAAAAAGACAATACTAGTTCTAATTCGAAATTAATTGAAACTATGTATGTACAATGTACATTGTACATATGTCTATTAACATTTGGATTTTAATGATTTTTACTAAATTCGCACATATGTAAATATAATAGAAATAACAATTATTAATGACACAAATAACCTTATTTTAAGTATTAATTTGACTAAGGAGTGTGTTCGAAAAAATCTTAACATATAATATTCAATAACTTGGAAATGGTTAACCTTAGAGTTTTCATTACTTTTTTAGTTATTTGATAATTTAGCACAGATTACAAAAATATATAATTTTTATAATTCTAAATAACAACTATTTATTAAATTGTGGGCCATTTTTGAAAACCCTTTTGTTAGAGATTTGATAGTTGCTTCAGTCACTTTTTTGGAACAGTGTGCACATCTTCTTTTAAAATCTTCAGCATTTTGGAACACTTTTTTTGTGTTCTTCAATTCACTTTTCACAGGAGCTCAATATCTCTCCACTGGTCTAAGATATGGACAATTTTGAAAATTTACCTCTCTTGGTACTTTTTGTATGTTATTAATTTGGTACCACTCCATAGTTTTCTTACCGTAGTGACATGATACCAAATGGGTCCAAAAATATGTGGACACGTTGTGCTCTCTTATCAAAGGAAGAAGTCTTTTTTGCAAATATTCCTTTATGCATATTCTGGTATTTATAGGTCCGAATGTATCAAATGACTTTCCTGTTTTGCTGCAACTGCAAAAAGCTTTTTATACCTGAAATTTTGTAAGAAATTTTTTCTGCTTTTGGGTTCTAAACTTATCTTTAAAGCCCAAATTACAATAGCACGTAGTCAGCAGCAGTATGAGCTGACATAATCAGCTAATAATTTAGAATGCACTGTTTGTTATGGTGTTGATTACATTTGGTCAGCAGCAGTTTGCAGTGCTGTTTCATTTAGCCCTGTTTCTTAATTCACTGCGCTGCATTCAGATTGAGAGCGAGACAAAGAGAGTGAGCAAATAAATGAGGGCTATAATACACAAGTAGAATAAAGCTAGATGGTGTTTGTAAATTTTGGCTGCCTACGCTGAATTGTAATTATAACGGCAGCATCATATTGTACTGACAGTGAACAGCTGATAATTTTTGCTGATACTGTTGCTGACTACGCGTAATTGTAATTTGGGCTTAACCTTGCCTCTATCGTTATCAATAAAAAGTTTTGACATATAAGCTGCGAAAATTCTGCCAACACATACGTTTCTTCGTCAATTATACAACTTGAGTATTTTTGTAAGAAATTTGGTTTTAATTTCCGTATCCTATTTTTGGCTTGTAAATTTTTTGCAGAATTCCTATTTGGAGTATTTTGGACTTTATATGTTATCAACTTGGCATTAGCTTTAAATTTTTGCACCAAATAGTCGAAGCGCTGAGAAAACTGAGCTGCTTTTCTACCAAATGTGTTTGGAGTTCATTTCAATATGCTTTGAATTTTCTGGCCTTCCCAATATCATGTGGTCCTTTTTTTCTTACCGAACCACAGTGGTTCCAAAATGGTCAGGGGAAAGTGGGTGGCCCTCCAAAGTTGCCCATCTCGAATATGTCATTTAAAAAAAAAAAAAAAAAAACGCCAAAAATTCATTTACGATATGACAGAAAAGAAATTTTATATCTAGATAGTCCTTGTAAATATCTACAAAAAATATGCTTACATGTGTAGGTTTTCTCTATTTTAGTTTAAGTGATATTCGGGTCGAAATAAATTGTTAACCTCGCCTTTTTTTAGTTTTTTAAACTTGGCGGTCTTAATTTTTCTCCTAGAATTTTTCTAAAATGTTTGCCAGATTTCCTATAAAATTCTAAATAATATTACTGCAAGAATCATATAATTATATGAATCCGTTAAAAAGATATATTAATCTAAATTTGGAACTTCAAAAAAAATAATAAATTTTTTGTTTTTTTCCAAAAAGGTGGCAATATTTATTCAGTGATAAAATTAGTTTTTTGTCCTGAGCTTTATCATTTTTTTAATGTTTTCAAAAGAAATCTTAATGTAAATGCGTGTAAAGTAAATCCGGAGGAGTTAGGGACAAAGGTCTGCCCACGAGGACTATCCAAATTTAGTAAATTTTGGTATTTAGCATTTTTATACCCACCATCAAGAAGATGGGGGGTATATTGATTTTGTCATTCCGTGTGTAACATGTCGAAGGAATCGTCTAAACCCCACAAAGTATATATTTTCTGGGTCCTGGTACGATTCTAAGTCGATCTAGCTATGTCCGGCCGTCTGTTGAAAGCAGGATAGGGCTCGAACGGGACAACGTAGAGGGACGAAATTTGGCACAAATATTTGTCTTATATAAGGTTTGTTTGGGATTGAAAATGGGCAAACGGTTAATAAACAAAAAAGTTATGGGCTAAAAACTAGAAACACAGGGTGTCCGTTTTATACTTTTCTGCTGATATTTCTTCAACAAAAGCATGTACGACAACGAAATTTTGTACGTATGGTTCGAGGATCGATATAAACTCGGAAAACAAATTTGGGCGTGGTCCGCCCACTTTACCGCTCACTTCCCATTTAAGGTAAAAATCATCGACTTAAAATTATTTTAATTTTTTAGCTCTATATGTAAGGTATACACCTAAAAAGTATTTTCTGACGGAGGCCCCTTATAACGACAGAGTGACCATTTCAATGAAAAAAGTCAATTTTTGAATGAAGCTTTCTCCGAACTGGATTTGGAGTAAGAAAATGGGAATCTATTTATTTTTTTCTTTTAAGGACAAATTTTTTTATGTTACACTTTTTACTTATTTTATAATAATAGCTTAATTAATGTAGATTTTATTTAAGTTCAAATTTTGAATTTTTTTTTCGAAAAATAATACTAAATACACAAATTTTTCGTTTTTTGATCAATTTAATGAAAAAACTTTGTTCAAATACTTTATTATTTACATATTATTATTTTTCAAGTAATATTACGGCAGCATCAAAAACTAAAAATGGGCGTGGTCCGCCCACTTTACCGCCCACCTCCCATATAAGGTGAAAATCAACGAAATTGTGTTCAAATAGTTCAAGGACAAATGTAAACTCGGAAACAAAAAATGTCCGCCCACTTTCCTGCCCACTTTACCGCCCCCTTCCATATAACGTAAAATTTGAAAAAGTTGATGGTGGGTACATAGATTCGGCCGGGCCGAATATAATTCGCGCTTGTTTAATTATATATAATTTGTATTAGTTTACTCTTTTATTTGGTACATATATTTTTGCATAATTTTTAAAAATACTGCATTTTATAATTGTTAAATCATGCTGTAATTGAGATTTATATTTAAATGATTTAAAATTTTTAATTAAAACGATATTAAATTACTCCACAAATACTAGAAACACATTTGAAAAAATTGTTTTTTTTTTATACAAACAATGCTTTCTTCAGTAATTATATTTAGTATTTGAGAATTTTTTTGTAATTTCATTACCATTACTTAAAAAATTGTAATTTAAAAAAAATCAGTATCATTAAATGGTAGTTAAATTTTTTAACCTATCATTTTTTTAAGTAATGGTAATGAAAATTCAATGCTCAATGAAATATTCCCAAGTATGGTTATTTCTGAGGTATTTTCCAAATATTTTGAAAGATTAGACGTTTTTAACTGGTATGTGGGCAGGAGGAGAACCTCCTGCCAATTAAAATCCTTTTAATTATTTCTTATATAATATCCGAGGTGACCCATTTCGGAGGTCTTCCCACCTGCCCCAAGACCACCTAGAAACTTGTGCTCCCCAAAATAGTTGAAAACTACCTCAGTAATAACTATGTGAAATTTCATTGAAATATATTTAACGGTTCAAAAGTTGCACAAAATTATTTAAAAAAACACGTTGAAAATGCTATGCACTTATGTATATAGAATGCTGCAGTACACATTTACTATGGAAATTAAGGAAAATGTGCACATTTCGCTGAAGGAGGGTCAAGTTTCAGTAAGTATTTAAACGATTGCGTAAAGGATTTATGCAAGTATGTGGTATCATTGCAAAGGATATTACTTGAAAAATAATAATATGTAAATAATAAAGTATTTGAACTAAATTTTTTCATTAAATTGATCAAAAAACGAAAAATTTTTGTATTTAGTGTTATTTTTCGAAAAAAATTCAATATTTGAACTTAAATAAAATCTACATTAATTAAGCTATTATTATAAAATTTTAGTGTAATATAAAATTTTTTTTCCTTAAAAGAAAAAAATAAATAGATTCCCATTTTCTTACTTCAAAATACCCAAAATTCCAATTCGGGGAAAGCTTCCTTCAAAAAATTACTTTTTTCATTGAAATGGTCACCCTGTCGTTATAAGAGGCCTCCGTCAGAGAATACTTTTTAGGTGTATACCTTACATATAGAGCTAAAAAATTAAAATAATTTTAAGTCGATCCCAGCTTTGCGATTTGAGAACATAACAAAAAAAGAAAAAGCTAAATACCAAAATTTACTAAATTTGGATAGGGCTCGAGGGCAGACCTTTGTCCCTAACTCCTCCGGATTTACTTTACACGCATTTACATTAAGATTTCTTTTGAAAACATTAAAAAAATGATAAAGCTCAGATCAAAAAACTAATTTTATCACTGAATAAATATTGCCACCTTTTTGGAAAAAAACACAAAAAATTTATAATTTTTTTAAAGTTCCAAATTTAGATTAATATAACTTTTTAACGGATTCATATAATTATATGATTCTTGCAGTAATATTATTTAGAATTTTATAGGAAATCTGGCAAACATTTTTGAAAAATTCTAGGGGAAAAATCAAGACCGCCAAGTTTAAAAAACTAAAAAAAGGCGAGGCTAAAAATGAGGTAAACATTTATTTCGACCCGAATATCTCTTAAACTAAAAGAGATAATCTACACATGTAAGCATGTTTTTTGTAGAGATTTACAAGGACTATCTATATATAAAATTTCTTTTCTGTCATATCATAAATGAATTTTTGACGATTTTTTAAAAAAATGACATACCCGAGATGGGCAACTCTGGAGGGCCACCCACTTTCCCCCTGACCCGCTAGGGGTCTGTACTCCTCCAAATCAACTCGAAAACACCTCAGCTCTGACCATGTGAAATTTTATTGAGTTACCTTTAACGGTTCTTTAGTTACTGAATTATTTCCAAAAAAAAAGCGTTTTAGAACCACTGTGCGAACTAGGTTTCACATCAATGGTCAAATTCTCCAGATACTGTTTAATAACATTAGAAACAATTTCACGGCCGAAATTTAATTCTGTGGCCAATTATTTGTAGGACCTGTTTTGATTTTTTTAATTTTTTTAATAACTTGTAGAACGTAAATCTTTTCGTAACTTATTTTGATGAAAATAAAGACAAATTAACATTGTAGTTATTAAAAATAATAACTGAAGTATTTTTCCATGATAACTAGATCAAAAAAAATTTTTCAATATTGATTTCGAAAAAAGTTATGAGGCAAAATGTGTGTTAAGATTTTTTCGATCGCACACCTCATCAAAATTAAAAAAAAAATAATAATAATAAAAAAAGTTCCTCATAAGACCATTTCTAGAGTATCAAGCAAAAAAAATACATTAAATTATGATTGATTTTGTCGTTTTAAATAATTACGACTGTGACTTCGACACTCGTAATAAGGGTGATAGTTACAATGTAAGATCACTGTATTAAAATAATGAGTTTAGCAACGGGTAATGTTATTATAATAACATTTTAAGTCATTATTTGGCAATGGGACTTTTTGGATGCGTTTAAAAGCCTATATGTATGAATAATACGTCAAGACGTAGCTATTTGCCAAAATTCGCTTTCCTCCATAAAATTCCACGTTTTATTTTCCTGGACTACTATCCATTTTTTAACTTAAAAGCCTGTTTTTAAAAATTTTTTATGTGAAAATTTTTCTTATTCGAATATTGAATACTGAAAATTAATTTTTAGACTACTTTGAATATTTGGTCGGACTCTAGAAATATGTTAATAAAAACGGGGTGTTTCTCATTAGTTACTTACTTTTGTAGGTACATTATCAAACAATATATTGAAAATCAGTATATTGTCATCGGTATAAGCTTGATCGCCAACAATTTTATATATTGTATCTAAAATATAGCAACAATGGTTGTTATGCAGTTTTTCGAGATTATTAATGATAAATACAAAACATCGTTACATAAAAATTTTCATATATTAAAGAAATTCAAAACAACGTATCAACAAGTGCACGATTTTGATAAGTCAAAAGACGAAATCCTATGGACATAACATCCTATTTGTAAAAAAAAAAATAATAATAATTCGTAAACAAAAACATAGAAATAGAATAGAAAGTAAATAGAAATTTGATTTTTTAAGCCGTATATGAGACTTTGATTTTTTTAATTATAGAAGATATGAAAGCTATTAAAAATTTTAGGAACAACTCATAGCGTAATTAGAAAGTTCTCGCACATCTACAAAAACAACAATTGCTTGTATTTTGTTAGTGTAAAACTACTGCACATAATGACAAAATGCTATGAACATAAAATGAGTGAAAGAAGGAGAGAAAGAGTAAAAAAACTAGAAAAAATTTTACATATGAATACAAAAACTATTTGACAGTTCCGCGAGTTGTAAAACAGCTGTTCTTACGAGTATACTTTATAATTATACTATGGAACAGCTGTTTTACATTTTTTTCATTGACAAAAAAAAAAAAAAAAAGATATGGCGGAACTTAAAAATTTGTTTGATATTCAAAAAAAGCTTATTTAGCGAAGCCGGTGTTCGACATACCCAGAGGAGAAAGTCGTATTGCTCGGCCGAAGTCCGGCAACACAGAAAAAGCTTTATTTACGTAGCAAAAATATATTTCCATTTTCATAGTTTCGACAATCTTAATTAGTTCCGATTTAATATTTGTTCCCCTTGTAAAATTATACTTTTAACGGTGAATATAATGATGTAAAAATTTCTGACCGCAATTAAATATTTTGGATGTCGAATTTCCCTAAGAAACTCGTATCAAGAAAATTTTCTTTATAAAAAAAAGTTGGGTAAAAAGGAAGAAATACGTTAACGAAGCCGCTTTTGGACATACCACAGAGTTAAAAACCCTTCCGCCCGGACAAAGGCCGCCTATTAAGAAAAAATTAAAAAAAAAAAAAAAAATTTTTCGCACATGAAAAATACTTATAGCCTTATTCTGTAACCTAAACGTAACCTAAAAAATCTGTTTTTATATTCTATAAATTATTTATTTTAAATTTAACATCAAAAATATGATGTTATTGATGAAAATCTGTTAAAAACCTAAAAAATTATATTCTATAGGACATGATAACATGAAACTGTCAATTTCGACGATAGGTTTTAATGAGGTGATGAACATATGGATGGGCTATTTTATACATTAACAGAACTTTAAGGACTTACTGGCATTTTTTATTGCAATGTTTAACAAAAACTTATTTTTTTTCGGCTTTATTCCTGCTTTTTTTAAGTTTTATTTTGTTCATAGAAAAAGCTTACGTTTTTTCTTTTTGTCCAGGAATATCTATATTTTTGAAATGCACATTTTTTAATTTTAAGAAATATTCGCACTTTTTAAACGTTCAACATAAAATATATAAATTTGCACCACATTCTATTTGAATATTAAAAAAATTTATTTTTTTACATTTCTCTTTTCTAAAATAAAAAAAAAAAATTATTTAATTATTTTGACAAATAATTTTTGTTACCTTTTAAAATAAAATTTGAAATGTATTACCATAGTATAATAATAAAGTATACTCGTAAGAACAGCTGTTTTACAATTTTTTCATTGGCAAACCTCGCGGTACTGTCAAATTGTTTTTGTATTCGTATGTACAATTTTTTTTCGAGTTTTTTTACTTTTGCTCTCCTTCATTCTCCCATTTTTTCGTTCAAAGCAAGCAATTTTTGTTTTTGTAGATGTGCGAGTACTTTATAATTATACCATTACAAAAAAATAAGGAACTCATCAAGATCTTCGGCACACTTCCGCCTTAATAAAGGTTTTTCTGTGTAGCCGGCCTGTGGCCGGGCTTAAGAACTTTCTCCTCTGGGTATGTCAAACACCGGCTTCGCTAAATAAGCTTTTTTCGAATATCAAAAATTTTTTTTAAGTTCCGCCATTTTTATACAAAATGTCAATTTTGTTCCCAAGTAATTAATATGGTAGTGTTATATATCATTGAAAAGTATTTATAAGTGTTTTTAAATGACATCAATATAATTAAGATCGGAGAATTATTAATAAAGATATTCAGGAAAGTATATTGAAACTTTGAAGACCTATAACTCGTAAACCAAGCAAGAGCGGACAAATTTTTTTATTGGACTATAATCACAAGTAAAAGTACTATAGTATCACTATCAAAATTGTTTAAAAATCAACTGTGCCGATTATCTTGATTTACGCCAAAAATAAATAAAATTCTTAACAAAAAATAACAAATTCCATAAATATTAGAAAATTTGAGTCTGGAAATTTAAATTACTTTTCAAATACACAAACCAAATTGGTAAATGTTAGTCATCACGAATGTTACGGAATACAAAACTTTTCTGTTAATGTTATCGTTACGTCGAGTCTATATTACCCGTGGTTCTCATCCAAAGGTTCGAAAGGCTTAATTCTTTAATTCATTTTCTTAAATAGAATTAAATTTATTATCCTAGTCATTCTTTTAAAGCATTCAAATTAATTTAATTCATTGAATTAAATTCTTTGTACTTCATATGAGTTGAATTAATTCAACTATGAATTAATTCCTTAAAGAATTCATTCAAAAATTATACGATTCAAGCTTGAAAAATATATTGAATCATTCAAATTTTCTTCAATTCAAATCTATTACAAATTAGCTTTAGAAAATATTTTCTAATTCATTTTGTAAAAAATTAAAAAACAAAATATTACAAATTGAATGAAAGAAAAATATTTTCATTTTGGAAAAGATTTGAATTAACAAAAATTTAATGAATTCAATAAGGAATTAATTCTATTCAAACAAAAGCCTTTGAATTAAGCTATTGAATTATATTTTTGAGAATGGTATTATGGAATGAAAAATTCATATTTCTTAATTCAGAATTAAGATTTAAGGGAATTAAGCTAACATTTAATTAAGTCTTTCGAAGCTCTGTCTTCACCTACATAAAATATTTAACATTAACACTAACATCATGTTAATGTTAAATGTAGACCAGAGTTTAAAAATTAGTAAATCGTTTTTTCTTTTCTACGACAGCCCATTTTGAAAATATGCATAATTAACATTTTTTGATGTGAAACATACTAAAAATATACCACAATCAACGAGCGCCATATATGTTTTCACTTGTACATTTACATATTTTTATTTTCAAAATATATGTTGAACAAAAATTACACAAAACAAAAAATATGCAACATGACCAGTACGAACTGCGTAAAATATTTCAGCTTGTGCATTTTTTACTGCGAAGTAAATGTGTACGAAGCTGACAAGTTGAATATATGTGTACGAAATATGTGAAAAAATATGTTGAAAAAATATGCAAAAAAATATGTTGGAAAAATATTCTTGTGCGTGGACATCATTAGTAATGTATAAACAGAAATAAAATGAATTAGAATTTAAAACAGAAATGAACAAAAACAAAGATGTTTGTTTTTGGGTATTATGACATAGAAATATAATAACGATGATTATAATAATCTTAAAAATTTAAATAGGAGCTCAATAAAGTGTTAAGTAAGAAAAAATTGTTTTATACAAATTAACCAATGTATTTTTGCATGTATTGTTTATGTTGAAAAGGATAACAACATACAATTAAAATCAAAGTGATCGATTTAAGGTTTATAACGTGAGTGGAAAAAATAAGGAAAAAGGAAAATTATAATGCAAACTTTGGGATGACAAATTTACCAACAACATCATGTGTATGTTATGTATGTCATGTATGGAAAACAAAGATGAAGCAAATAAATAACCACATTACAGTACGAATTGTGTTGAGAATAACAAAATGTTCAAAATAATTGTAGAATTACAAAATACTGCTGAATTTTGTTGTTTCATATATCCTAGACTACGAATTTATAAATAATTTGTTTATATAAAAGTCCTAATTATAAATAGTTACTTATAACTTTTGTGAAGCCTTTTTGCTTTCTGGTCACCTGTAATTTAATAATAAAATTCTTTCAGATAATTATTTCATTATTAATTCTGCACAAAATCAGCCACATTTAGAATGAAAATATATATTTTTCTATATTATTCACGGTTTTGCTTTGGGTCATTTTTCGGAAGCCTCCGAAATTCTTAAAAAAATATTTATGTGAATATTTTTGTTTTTATACCCTTCACCACAGGTGTAAAGGGTATATATAAGTTTGTCATTCCGTTTGTAATTCCCACAATTTTCGTCGGAGAGCAAAAAAGTTTACATTTTCGGGATCCTTGTAAGAAATGATGACGATAGGACCATGTCCGTCCGTCCGTCCGTCGGTTGAAATGGCGTTTATGAAGCCCACCGATAACTGACATATATAATATATATATATCAAACGATCGGAAATGCTTTCGAGAATTTTGCTATTGGAATTCAGCAAGATCGGTTCATAGAATGCGGAGATATGTTAAAAAAACCGGTTTTTAGAACCGGTTTTCCAGTTTCTGAAGCCTCTGTATATACTAGGGACTTCGTTTTTACAAAGAAGTCTCGGACATTTTTTTCTAAATTTTTGTTCTGAAAAAATGAAATAAATCGGTTCAATAATAACTGAGATATCGGACAAAACGCATTTTTAATTTTTTGAAGCCCTGGTTTAAGCTATAGATTTTTATTTTTATACAGATCGGTCACAAATATTTTTATAAAATTTCGGTTTTTTGAATCAGCAGGATCGGTTTATAAATGGCGGAGATATGCTTTAAAAACCGGTTTTTGAAACCGGTTTTTCAGTTTCTGAAGCCTCTGCATATACCAGGGACTTCGAATTTTCAAAGGAGGCTCGGAAATTATTTTCTGAATTTTTGTTCTGAAAAAATTAAATAAATCGGTTCAGTAATAACTGAGATATCGGGGAAAACGAATTTTTTATTTTTGAAGCCCTTGTTCAAGCTACAGATTATAAAATTTCGTTTTTTTTAATAAACCAAATTCGTTTATAATCAACTGAGTTATGGCCCAAAAACAAATCTGTTAAGAATATAAATACACACACAAACATGTATATTAAGCATTGTAATGACTATTAGTGACGTTTTTTGTTTTTTGTATAGACAAGTAGTTTAGTTAGAAACAGCAGTCATATAATGAATAACAGTGTTGTTGTTGTTCTTTGTATATGCAGTCTGTACAAAAATAAATAGATATGGAATTGTTGTTGTTTATTTTTTAAAACTAAAACATATCTGTTAAGAATATACATAAATACATACACAAACATGTATATTAAGCATTGTAATGACTATTAGTGACGTTTTTTGTTTTTTGTATAGACAAGTAGTTTAGTTAGCAACAGAAGTAATATAATAAATAACAGTGTTGTTGTTGTTCTTTGTATATGCAGCCAGTTTGTATATACACACATAAAAAAATATATAAATATGGAATTGTTGTTATTGTTTATTTTTTAAAAGCAAAGCCTGCTATGATTGTTTTTTTTTTATATATTCAAATTTTCGTAGTTTGAAAAAAATTTAGATTTATATATGTGAAAATATGAAAGCATACGTTAAGGCGAAAATTTTATTATTTGTCGGTAATATGGTAATATGATGTCGATAAGATAGTAAGATGGTAATATGGTAATATGGTGAAGGGTATCAAAGATTCGGCACAGCTGAATCTTTTTTCAATTTCATTTTTTATTCTATTAGTAAACTTAAAAAAATATCTATTGGTTTTCTAGCACGAATAATTTTCTTCGTTCTCTGGGAGATTCAAAATGCTCTGGAGATGGAAAAATGCTTCGAAAATGATACGATCCACTTATTTCCGCACCTTGTAAGCACTTTTAAAATTTGCTTTTGCCAGAATTTGAAGGACGAAGAGTTTTTAAGTAAGTATAATTATTAACAACGTATTTCCGCCCTCCGATAAAAAATTAAAAACCTAGTTCCATTAGGATTAGGGTTACTAGATGGACTTAAATGAACTTGATTGTCAAGATATTTGTAAACTTAACTTTTCAAGTTATAAGTTCAAATGAAATTTGTCAAGTTGAAAACAATTTATAGTTATGAAGATTTCTTATAGCGATAATTCCGAAGCATAAATATATGCTATCAGCCGTATGCAAAAAATATTATTAACTTTGCGTTCAAGTACACTTTTGTTACCCAATACTTACTTTGAGTCTACATTAGACAAATTTTTATCAAGACAAACGTCAAAATGAACTCGAATTTATGGAAGGTGGCAACAGTTGTGCAAAAACAACAATATGGCGAATTCAGTCATGTTTTTTATATATGCAGTTTGACAGCTGTAACAACCAAAAATAATAATCAACTGTTTAACTGAGGCTACCTTGTATAGATTCGCACTGATTTTGACGTTTGTCTTGATAAGAATTTGTCTAATGTAGACTCAAAGTTAAAGGCTAACAAACTTTTGTTAAAAAAACGTATGCAAAAACATTGTTTTAAAACACAAAGTTTATTTAACGTTAGTAACGGCAACACTAGTATTATTTCACCTCTTTGTAGTTAAAGTTGTACACTACCGAATATGAATACATTCGGTTATTAAAATCTTTAAAAAAGCTTTTCTTTGTTTAAACATTAAATTAATTATTTTTCAAATATTGTTTCTTTTTTAATTATAACTTAGTAGAAATACAAAAAATAAAAGAAATAATGGAAGTTAAAAAGCAAAAATATCAAAAATTTTATGGAACGGATAAAATAAGTATTCGAACTACGAGTTTATTTTATTTGTTTTGATTGAACGTACATCACTAAAACATTTTGTACATTTTTATTATTTTTTATGTGATGTTATGTGAATTTTTTAGATTTTTTCTCTAAATATTTGTCTGGGATAAACAAATTGGACCTATAATGAATAAATATAACGGTCTAAAAAAGAAGGAAGATATATACGACTAGAATAGGGGCAACAAGCGAGTATTTTTGGGAAAACATCAAGAAAAAAGGAATTAAGTCATAATGTCACTTGTAGTAAGTTTAATGTAACTTCATACCTACTTTAAAATATTTAGATTACATTTGTTATATTTAAGTTAATAAACGTTTTTGCATACAGTTTTAAGGAATTTAGCTTAACAATACTTTGTAAGGCTGAGTTAAGTTTTTTTGCATACGGCCGTATATATTTTAGATAATAGAATGCCATCTGATTTATTATACCCTGAAAGTTAAATGTGCACAGAATTACACTGCATAATGGTTGAATTTTAAACAATCTTGAAATCATATCTATATGAGATATACGAATCATTTTACAGAAATCTACAGAATAAACTGATTACTATATGTTATACATCGATCACGGGTTCCTCTAGGCTTGTTTAGAAACTTCTAAAAGACATTCGCTTACAGCACTTGTTTAATGTTGTGAATAAATGTTCAAGAGCAATCGTAGAATTCATATATTAAGTAAAATATTATTGGCCAATTTCGATCGTCAAGTTTTTGTTTTATAAATCAAGTTTATTTTTCTAGAATGTAAAGTTAGATCACAATTCGAATCTGGCAACCGTAGCTAGGATTTGAGGTAGGCATAGCTTAATAAGAAGAGAGCTTAATTTTAATTTTCCACCAAGTCTGGAAGCTTCACAAATCTTTGGATAGATTAAACAAATTTTTGAAAATGACGCATAAATACGCTTATCTCCGATCACTGCCAAAAATTTCCAAATATGGCTCCGTAAGCAAACCAAATTTAAATTTTCTATGTCGCCTTAGATAAAGTTGCTACGGAAATTATACTTATCTAGAAGATATAGATTGAAATTAGAATAAAATCAAACAATTTAAGTAAGATCTTTTTTCAATAAAATTTTTAATTCATTTAATCATCTTGACTTGATTTAATGATTTATTTATTTTTTATTTTTTTTGAAAACATAGTATTTCTGTTCTTAATTTTTTAAAATTTTTAATAACTTAGAGTTGAAAATTAAATGAAAAAAAATTATTGAATTAATTATTTACTAATATAGTGGCTTGTTTCTGTGAAAAAATTTGTCCATTAATTTCTCGCAAAAACAAATTTCACAATATAGTAATTGATTTATTTTAACTAATAACTCCGACTTAAATTATAATATATACATATGTTCTTACATACATATGTAACTAAATTATGTTTTTATTATTTTAATTTTTTAATCTAATTCCATGTATAAACCAGCGAGCAAGCGGTTTAAGTTAAATAACGATAATTTAAAGAACAAACACATTATTTCATAATTATTGTTCATATTTATTTATTCTATTTCTATGTCATAATACCCAATACAGAAATACCCAAAAAACAAACATCTTTGTTTTTGTTTATTTCTGTTTTAAATTCTAATTCATTTTATTTCTGTTTATACATTACCAATGATGTCCACGCACAAGAATATTTTTCCAACATATTTTTTTGCATATTTTTTCAACATATTTTTTCACATATTTCGTACACATATATTCAACTTGTCAGCTTCGCAAGTCTTCGTTTATTCGTACACATTTACTTCGTAGTAAAAAATGCACAAGCTGAAATATTTTATGCAGTTCGTACTGGTCATGTTGCATATTTTTTGTTTTGTATAATTTTTGTTCAACATATATTTTGAAAATAAAAATGTACAAGTGAAAACATATATGGCGCTCGTTGATTGTGGTATATTTTTAGTATTTTTATAATAAAAATTTTTGTTGATGAAATATTTTTTTGATTTGCTTTCAATTAATATGAAAAATGATGCAATTTTTTTAATATTTTAGTAGTAATTTTAAACTCTGATGTAGAACATTCAACTTGATATTAATGTTAATTTTTTCGATGTTTACTTTGAGTCTACATTAGAAAAATTTTGATCAAGACAAACGTCAAAATTTTATCAAGATAAAGATTTGTCTAACTTTGAGTCTACATTAGACAAATTTTTATCAAGACAAACGTCAAAATGAACTCGAATTTATGGAAGGTGGCAACAGTTGTGCAAAAATAACAATATGGCGAATTCATTAATGTTTTTTGTATATGCAGTTTGACAGCTGTAACAACCAAAAATAATAATCAGATGTTTAACTGAAGCTACCTTATATGGATTCGCACTGATTTTGACGTTTGTCTTGATAAAAATTTGTCTAACTTTGAGTCTACATTAGACAAATTTTTATCAAGACAAACGTCAAAATCGGTGCGAATCTATACAAGGTAGTCTCAGTTAAACAGCTGATTATTATTTTTGGTTGTTAGAGCTGTCAAACTGCATACATAAAAAACATTAATGAATTCGCATTATTGTTGTTTTTGCACAATTGTTGCCACCTTCCATAAATTCGAGTTCATTTTGACGTTTGTCTTGATAAAAATTTGTCTAATGTAGACTCAAAGTAATGTAGACTCAAAGTAATGTAGACTGAATTTGTCAGTGTTATTGCAGCGTTAAAAGAAAATTGTCAGCGCTCGAGCTCTGACAACTTTGTCTTGATAATGCTTAGTAAAAGACGCCATCTTGATTGTTGTTGGTACTTTTTGCATGGCTTATTATGACATACGTTTTCCCCTATAATTGACAGAGATAAAAAATTATCTGCAACTCAAACAAAAATTTGACGTTTGTCTTAATACAAATTTGTCTAATGTATACTCAAAGTAAGAAATCTATTGCGCAATCTATTGCGGAATCTATTTCGCAATAAATGTTTAAACACAAAGCTGAGCAATAATGTTAAACATAAGCTGTCAAATTTATTGTTATTTTTTAAAATTTTGATTATTTTAGCAAAACAAAGATAAAAAATGCATTAATTTTGTTTTAAAAGGACAAATAAAAAATAAAAACCGAAAAAAAAAATTCCTTAAAAAAGACAAATTAAAATGTTTATTTCTCATGCACGTTTTCTCCACCCCTTAACATAAAGTTGGAAATAAAAGCTTTTTCCTCTTATTCTGCCGACGTTATTTCTTGTGTTAGGAAACAAAAATGTCTGCATGGAGACGTAGAGTTAACGCTACATCCAGACTAGCCTTTTTCTTGTTCGCACAAGAACAAAACGTCGGCAGAGCAACTCACACACTTTTGTTCACTTTGTTTTCAGTGGGCAGAACATTTGTCGAACAAATCATAATTTTTCGTTTGCCGTCGGTGTCGCTTCGATACTTTTCCATGCAGCGCCTATTCTTCCGCATACATAATGACGTTTGATGGCAGACATGGTTGCTCAAGAACAAAACATGAACAACTTGGGTCCACACCATAGTATAATTATAAAGTATACTCGTAAGAACAGCTGTTTTACAATTTTTTCATTGGCAAACCTCGCGGTACTGTCAAATTGTTTTTGTATTCACATGTAAATTTTCTTTTTAGTTTTTTTTTCTCTTGCTTTCTTTCGTTCTCTCATTTTTCCGTTCAAAGCATTTTGACATTGTGGGCAGTAGTTTTACACTAACAAAATACAAGCAATTTTTGTTTTTGTAGATGTGCGAGTACTTTATTATTTTACTATGGGTCCACACTATCCAAATGCATGTGCGCACAACATTTTGTTCAATGTGCGAACAAGAAAAAGGCTCGTGTGGACCGCAAATAACACTGCAATAACACTGACAAATTCAGTCTACATTAGACAAATCTTTATCTTGATCAAATTTTGACGTTTGTCTTAATTAAAATTTGTCTAATGTAGACTCAAAGTTATTGTATATTAACAGAATGAACGAAAAGTTACAGAATGAGGCTATTAAATACTTAACGCCTAGTCACCACGCAGACATTTTTGTGTCCGCAATTGTCAAATTCTATCTCTCTCTTCAAAATGTTACGTGTGGACCAATAAGAAATCTATTGCGCAATCTATTTCGCAATAAATGTTTAAACATAAAGCTAAGCAATAATGTTTAACATAAGCTGTCAAATTTATTGTTATTTTTTACAATTTTGATTATTTTAGCAAAACATAGATGAAAAATGCATTAATTTTATTTTAAAATGATAAATAAAAAATAAAAAGCGAGAATAAAATAAAATTTTTCTTAAAAAAGACAAATTAAAATGTTTATTTCTCATGTACGTTTTCTCCACCCCTTAACATAAAGTTGGAAATAAAAGCTTTTTCCCGTTATTCTGCCGACGTTATTTCTTGTGTTAAGAAATAAAAACGTCTGCGTGGAGACGTAGAGTAAAGTTGTGTTTACGAAACTTTTATATTATTTCTATTTTTGTAAATGCACCCTTAAGAGCTTTTAATTGAGACCTTAATCTTTGCAATCGGATAAATAGTATAGGAAATATTTACAATTTTTAGTGAGTTAGGGAGGTAAATGAGTACCAATTATGATTTTCGGTTGTTTTAATTTTCCTTACGATAACTATGAACTAAATAGCAAGAGTAAAAGCACTTTATTTTGTTCAATAGTGTACATGTACGTAAATACATATGTATATGTACATATGATGACTTACCACTTAATTTTCTTTTAAACATTTTCTTCTATCAACGCGAACTAATTAATATATACTTTATTAAATTTTATGTTAACTTTGATTTAATTTCTACAAACTGAATTATGAAGTGTAAATTGTGAATGCATTAATAAATTTGTATACAAATAACGCGGCTAGTTTTTAGCTATGGATTACAAAGTAACCAAAAGGATTTGGTACTGGTTACTTACATACTGTCTCCACGTTGATATAATTTGCCGTCCACACGCAGGGTTGTCAGATTTTTTTGAGCCTCTGTCGCCAAATTGTTAATCAGAAATCGCAAAAATCGCCAAAATTAAATTTTATATTTTTTTTTAAAGAAAAACTAAAAACAACTAAAATATATAGTGCTTCAAATTTTATATAATTTTAAAATGTAAATTCAGTGATAATTGCAGTAGCTAATATAATTGAAAAAAAAAAAAAATCTAAATTTTAATACACTTTTTATATAATGAACATTTGTCCTATTAAACTTATAAATTGTTTCGAACGTTTCTTCTCATATAAATTCTTAATATTCATATTTGAAACATGATGGGAAACAAATTGTCAAACATTTACTGAAGATACATATTTATAAATTAAGGATCTTTATTTTGTTAGTCGGTGTTCATAAACAGCATGTTTTTTTGCTGCAATTCTGAGTTCGTAGACAAGAGAGTTTAGTAGTCCCTTCTACTCTCTCTCCTACGAACTCAGAACTGTAGCAGGAAAAATTGCTGTGTGTGATCCCCGACTTAGATCAGGGGTTTTTACAAACTATTGCTTCGTGGCACACTTGAGAAAAAACCTGATACTTTCTCAATTTCATATCAAATGTTGTTTTTAAATAATTCATAATTAATCCAAAAATAAAGCAATTTTAATGAAAAAATAATATAATAATATTATTAATGCGTTCGAAAAAATCTTAACATATATAATATTCAATAACTTGGACATGGTTGATCTTAGAGTTTTCATTCTTTTTGATAATTTATTACAGATTACAGAAAAATATAACTTTTATAGTTCTAACCACTACAATTGAACTTGTTGACCAGTTAGAGATTTGATAGTTGCTTCAGTCACTTATTTGGAACGGTGTGCACATCTATTAAAATCTTCGGTATTTTGGGACACCTTTTTTGTGCTCTTCAATTCACTTTTCACAAGAGCTCAATATCTCTCCACTGTTATACCACATACATACATTTTGTAAGAAATTTTTTCTGCTTTTTGGTCCTAAACTTGTCTTTGACGTTGCCTCGAGCATTAACAATAAAAAGTTTTGACACAAACTGCGAAAATTCTGCCAGCACATACATTTATTTCTTCGTCGATTATACAACTTGAGTATTTTTGTATGAAATTTGGTTAATTTCCGTGTCGCACTCCTTATTCTCAATTTGATATCAAATGCTTTTGTTAAATTGAATTTAATTTATTTATTCAGCATAGTAATACAAAGCTTTCAAGGCCAAAATATAAATATGTATTACACAGTAATAATCCTGAGTTATGTAAATATAGCTTACATACTAATATAAAATAATCTTAAAAAATTATTTAACAATCTCTATTTAAAAAAATAAAAACATTTTATTTCAATTAATTATAGATTTAAAATAAAACCTTCTTACTTGAAAATGGATTTGAAAAATTGTTATTAAATGTCTTGAGCCAAGGACGAAATATCATTAAATATTTTTTACTATTTGCAAAAATAACCAGGATTACCAAGCACAAACAATAGTTTTCGAATTTTGACTCTATATATTTTTTTTTTGGAACTTTAATTAGTAACTTCGAATTATTTTATAAGTATGGAGAAATTAATAAATGTGTGTTATCTCTTTAAAGAAATACTTTTAGGTTCAAGCTAAAGGTCTAACAATCCTTGTACGAACTTGTTGAGAACCGCAGACCATCATTTGAGAACCGTTGTGTTAGATAGAAAAATACTAAAAATAGACGTTTGCCAGTAAGTAAACTATAAACTATGCGAATACATATTTAATAAAATTTTAAAAATTAGCCAAATAAATCGCCATCTTTTTAAAAATTGCCATGTCGCAAAACGGAAAATTCAGTCGCACATCTGACAGCCTTGTCCACAAGAGCCTTTTTCATGCTCGCACATTGAACAAAATGTTGTGCGCACATGCATTTGGATAGTGTGGACCCAAGTTGTTCATGTTTTGTTCTTGTTCGCACAATTGTTCGAGCAACCATGTCTGCCTTCAAACGTCATTTTGTGTGCGGAAGAAGAGGCGCTGCATTTAAAAGTATCGAAGTGACACTGACGATAAACAAAAAATTATGATTTATTTGTTCGACAAATGTTCTGCCCACTGAAAACAAAAGGGAAAAAATTGTGTGTGTTGCTCTGCCGACGTTTTGTTCTTGTGCGAACAAGAAAAAGGCTAGTATAGACGGTACGTGACACTGGGTCTACACATAATTCTTTTATATCATAATAGCTGTGTTCGCGTACCTGATATTTCGTGACAATTATCACAAATTGCTGATGGAATTTGCTAAATCGCGCTCGTTTACTTTAAAAATGCAGCAATTGATAGCAAGAGGGAGACAAAATTTGACAGTTCATTGAAGGGGAAATTGATGAAAGCTGCTGGATGGCTGTTTTTTTTTCAACTTCCATCATCAAAACATAATGTAAACAGAGAAAATCAATATAAAAATTCAAATTCTATGAAAAGTTAGAAAAAAAGTAATAAAATATTACACAAATACTTACAATTCATATTTGTTTAGATTTATGTTAAAAAATTAGATAAAAATTGATTTATAAAAGTTTTTATTTTCTGCTAAAAATCATTTTAAGAGATGTCATGTTGGCGGTTTTAGTTAAGGATTTGCATTTTTTTTTTTTTTTTTTTTGGTTAAAAATTATACATATTTTAATTAATCAACTTTTAAGTTAATGTTATTAACAAATTATCGGCTATGTGATGAGAATAGCATATCGTATAAAATTGGCGATTACGATTTCAAATCCCATATAGGTATTGTGTGGTTCACAATCACAAGAAAATAGGTGATTTCAATTCGTATGTTTATACCAAAGTGGAGTTGTCTATTTTGCTTCAAAAAAAACAATAAATATGGGTACAAATAAATTTTTCTTTTCATTTAGTTAAAAACTAGTAATATTTTATACTAATTTTATGTAAAAATATGAAATTAAACATTTAATCCATTATCTTTTTTATTTGTTTTCTCATACATAAGCGATTTAATAGAAACAGCTGATCAAATTGAGAGAAATTGAACAAGTAAAACGCATGCTGAAATAAATTTGGCGATTTTTAAAACGCATGTGAAATGACAATCGTGCGATTTTCATCACATAGGCGTATGTATGAGAAAACAAATAAAAAGGATAATGGATTAAATTTTAAATTTCATATTTTTACTTAAAATTAGTAGAAAATATTACTAGGTTTTACCTAAATGAAAAGAAAAATTTATTTGTACTAGACAACTTCACTTTGGTATAAACATGCGATTTGAAATCGCCTATTTTCTTGTGATTGTGAACCACACCACAACTATTATGCGATTTGAAATCGTAATCGCCAATTTTATACAATATGCTATTCTCATCACGTCCGCCAAGATAGCAACGAAAAGATAGCAACGACGGAAAAAAAAGTGGCAACACCGCAAAATTTGCAATAATTTAAAATAAAATTTTAATACAAATCTAATAAAAAACTACAATAAAGTTTTAGATATTTGAAATATTAATTAATTTAAAAAAATTTACAAATTACAATATTTTTTTTTTCTTAATAACAAAATTATATACCTTAAGGAATCTGTAAATGGAATATCTCAGGAACCAGGCAGTGTCAGGGCAAAAACTGTATAGGGAATGGAAGCGTACTATTTATAGATTCAAAAAAGCTTTCCGTGCTAAAAATCGTCGGAACAGTTTCTGAGAAAATCCAGTTCATCCAAAGTGGTCAGTAAAACCTGGAAAATGGAATATCTCAGGAACCAGGCAGTGTCAGGGCAAAAACTGTATAGGAAATGGAAGGGTACTATTTATAGGTTCAAAAAAGCTTTCCGTGCTAAAAATCGTCGAAACAGTTTCTGAGAAAATCCAGTTCATCCAAAATGGTCAGTAGAATCTGGAAAATGGAATATCTCAGAAACCAGGCAGTGTCAGGGCAAAAACTGTACAGGGAATGGAAGGGTACTATATATAGATTCAAAAAAGCTTTCCGTGCTAAAAATCGTCGGAACAGTTTCTGAGGAAATCCAGTTCATCCAAAATGGTCAGTAGAATTTGGAAAATGGAATATCTCAGGAACCAGGCAGTGTCAGGGCAAAAACTGTATAGGGAATGGAAGGGTACTATAAATAGATTCAAAAAAGCTTTCCGTGCTAAAAATCGTCGGAACAGTTTCTGAGAAAATCCAGTTCATCCAAAATGGTCAGTAAAACCTGGAAAATGGAATATCTCAGGAACCAGGCAGTGTCAGGGCAAAAACTGTACAGAGAATGGAAGGGTACTATTTATAGGTTCAAAAAAGCTTTCCGTGCTAAAAATCGTCGGAACAGTTTCTGAGAAAATCCAGTTCATCCAAAATGGTCAGTAGAATCTGGAAAATGGAATATCTCAGGAACCAGGCAGTGTCAGGGCAAAAACTGTATAGGGAATGGAAGGGTACTATTTATAGGTTCAAAAAAGCTTTCCGTGCTAAAAATCGTCGGAACAGTTTCTGAGAAAATCCAGTTCATCCAAAATGGTCAGTAGAATCTGGAAAATGGAATATCTCAGGAACTAGGCAGTGTCAGGGCAAAAACTGTATAGGGAATAAAAGAGTTCTATATATAAATTCAAAAAAGCTTTCCGTGCTAAAAATCGTCGGAACAGTTTCTGAGAAAATCCAGTTCATCCAAAATGGTCAGTAAAACCTGGAAAATGGAATATCTCAGGAACCAGGAAGTGTCAGGGCAAAAACTGTATAGGGAATGGAAGGGTACTATTTATAGGTTCAAAAAAGCTTTCCGTGCTAAAAATCGTCGTAACAGTTTCTGAGAAAATCCAGTTCATCCAAAATGGTCAGTAGAATCTGGAAAATAGAATATCTCAGGAACAAGGCAGTGTCAGGGCAAAAACTGTATAGGTAATGGAAGAGTACTATTTATAGATTCAAAAAAGCTTTCCGTGCTAAAAATCGTCGCAACAGTTTCTGAGAAAATCCAGTTCATCCAAAATGGTCAGTAGAATCTGGAAAATGGAATATCTCAGGAACTAGGCAGTGTCAGGGCAAAAACTGTATAGGGAATGAAAGAGTTCTATATATAAATTCAAAAAAGCTTTCCGTGCTAAAAATCGTCGGAACAGTTTCTGAGAAAATCCAGTTCATCCAAAATGGTCAGTAAAACCTGGAAAATGGAATATCTCAGGAACCAGGCAGTGTCAGGGCAAAAACTGTATAGGGAATGGAAGGGTACAATTTATAGGTTCAAAAAAGCTTTCCGTGCTAAAAATCGTCGGAACAGTTTCTGAGAAAATCCAGTTCATTCAAAATGGTCAGTAGAATCTGGAAAATAGAATATCTCAGGAACAAGGCAGTGTCAGGGCAAAAACTGTATAGGGAATGAAAGAGTACTATATATAAATTCAAAAAAGCTTTCCGTGCTAAAAATCATCGGAACAGTTTCTGAGAAAATCCAGTTCATCCAAAATGATCAGTAAAACCTGGAAAATGGAATATCTCAGGAACCAGGCAGTGTCAGGGCAAAAACTGTATAGGGAATGAAAGGGTACTATTTATAGATTCAAAAAAGCTTTCCGTGCTAAAAATCGTCGGAACAGTTTCTGAGAAAATCCAGTTCATCCAAAATGGTCAGTAGAATCTGGAAAATGGAATATCTCAGGAACCAGGCAGTGTCAGGGCAAAAACTGTATAGGGAATGGAAGGGTACTATTTATAGGTTCAAAAAAGCTTTCCGTGCTAAAAATCGTCGGAACAGTTTCTGAGAAAATCCAGTTCATCCAAAATGGTCAGTAGAATCTGGAAAATAGAATATCTCAGGAACAAGGCAGTGTCAGGGCAAAAACTGTATAGGGAATGAAAGAGTACTATATATAAATTCAAAAAAGCTTTCCGTGCTAAAAATCATCGGAACAGTTTCTGAGAAAATCCAGTTCATCCAAAATGGTCAGTAAAACCTGGAAAATGAAATATCTCAGGAACAAGGCAGTGTCAGGGCAAAAACTGTATAGGTAATGGAAGAGTACTATTTATAGATTCAAAAAAGCTTTCCGTGCTAAAAATCGTCGGAACAGTTTCTGAGAAAATCCAGTTCATCCAAAATGGTCAGTAGAATCTGGAAAATGGAATATATCAGGAACTAGGCAGTGTCAGGGCAAAAACTGTATAGGGAATGAAAGAGTTCTATATATAAATTCAAAAAAGCTTTCCGTGCTAAAAATCGTCGGAACAGTTTCTGAGAAAATCCAGTTCATCCAAAATGGTCAGTAAAACCTGGAAAATGGAATATCTCAGGAACCAGGCAGTGTCAGGGCAAAAACTGTATAGGGAATGGAAGGGTACTATTTATAGGTTCAAAAAAGCTTTCCGTGCTAAAAATCGTCGGAACAGTTTCTGAGAAAATCCAGTTCATCCAAAATGGTCAGTAGAATCTGGAAAATGGAATATCTCAGGAACCAGGCAGTGTCAGGGCAAAAACTGTATAGGGAATGGAAGGGTACTATATATAAATTCAAAAAAGCTTTCCGTGCTAAAAATCGTCGGAACAGTTTCTGAGAATATTTTCCGCTATTCCTTAAGAATATTGAATGGGTTTTTAACAATGTTAGGAAAAAGTTGATCTATTTATTTTCAGCGATTTTGGCTAGGTATTTAATTTTATCATGAGCAAAGTTAGGAACACTTTTTGGGCGCGCGCATTTTTTTTTTTGCATTGGTGTATATTCGGCGGGTTTTTTTTTTTTTTTTTTGGCGCACTAAATAATACTAAGAAATGCGCACATATATTTGTGTGTAGTATATTGTTTGTACGAGTAAAAGAGAAAGGGAGTTCGAATTCAATTCATATACAATACATTGTTCTATTCATTGTATGCTATACAATGAACCATGTTATGATTTTAATAAGTGTAGCGCAGAGCATGTATGTCTTGTTGTTTTACAATTAGAAATACTTGAAGCCGCACCGAATTTTAATTGCCCTGCGAAATAAAAATTTTGTTAAAATCTCTGCTTTGGTTACAATACTTGCAATTAAATAAATATTTATTTGCAAAGAATCGTATTAGGCAATAAAAACTATTTACACTGGTCGATAAAATAAATGTTTTAGTGCTCCTTCAAAAAAAAAAAAAAAAAAATATATATGTGGACTAGATGAAATTTAACGTGCTTTCAGTTTTTTCCCATCAGATCGAGATTTTTTTTACGGGCGTGTCTAGTATTGCGATCGGTTACTCGAGTATATTTTACTATAACTCGAGAACGGTATGCACGATTTATATAAATAATACACCAAAATTTGTGGAATAAAATTGACTTTAAGTCAATTGTTGTCCGCTATTGCGTTTATTTCTTCTAGATGATTTCAATGAGAAATCATCAACATATTGCGAAGGGGATAATCCCCTTACTGAAAAAAGGGCGATCATTTGATGATAAATTTTATTTTATAAATGAAAAAATAAAAATTGTATCTATTTTTTTTTTGTGTTTGTTTCCTAATTTTCTCTAAACTGATAAAAATAATAAGTAATATTATAAAAATATGGCTTTGATCACTTTCTTATATAATAATAAAAAAAAGATATTGCGTATATATCTTCTAGGAAGATATCTTCCAAATTTTGCCCTATCCCAGAATTTCTTTCGACAAAATATATGAGAAAAAATACCAACATTTTATATTTATTTGTTGTTTTCCATATAAGTTGCCGAAACAAATATTCGTTTGACATCTTGGGACATATCATTAAATCAAAATAAAAAAAAAAAAAAAACGAAATAAATATAATAAGAAATAGTATGTGAAAATAGTTATACGTCGTCGATTCGAGGAAGTGTAGCCTTGCAGGGTTTAATGTTTTATCGGTACCGAAATACAGTGTTGCCGTTTTCTGTGTAATTATCCAAAAACGGGACAATTTTAAATTTATTGGATAATGAAATTTCTTTGTAATTTTTGTGTAATTTTAGTAGAAGTTCTTTTCGTAAATTAGTCATATATTTTTTGTAAAAAAAAAAATTGATCCAATGAATTAAAAAAAAAAAAATATTAAGGCTCAAAAACACCGTATTCTAATACAATATTGCAAAAGGAGAAGAAATTTTGGATTTTCTTGGAAGTTATTAATAATTGTTTAGAAAAAAAAGTTAAAATCAATGAATTCATAGCAGGGAAAAAGTTTAATTTCTAAGAAAATTAAAATGTCGCAAACTAAAATAATATTTTTATTATCTTTTAACAAACCTAAACCAACGTTATTCGTTTTAAGAGAAGCAGTGTACATAAAAACATTTGTGATTGGTAGGACACTGAAGTTTTTTCAGCACTAAAGACTCGCTCCAAATGACAACTGCTAAAAAGCATCGTAATGGTTTAAATCATCGCTTTCACAACCCTTTTTCATTGCTTTTTTTGCTGCAATATTTATATTTTGGAGATCACGGAGTTAAGACAAAATAAATCTAATTTTTTTTTTAATTTTGAAAAAATTTGCATCTTTGAGCGTGCGCCAAACGGTAGCAATGTTCTAAGAAAATTTAAAATTTTCCTATGTTGAATAAATGTTACAAATTTGCTGTGCCAAATGAAAACTTTTTTCAATTGTAAATTTTGATAGATTTTAAAACAAAAATACACACAATTTCATAGAATTTTTTATTACATATTGTTTAATACAATTTATTTTTAATATAAAATAAAAATTTAATTAAAAAACATTAAAACACAAAAAAAATTAGAAATATTTTATTATTCTTCTTATTTATTTAAAAATTTATGATTGTCAATATTTTCTATACATTTGTCAAAAATTTAAGTAGCCCTATTAGCTAGTGAAATTTTATTCACCTCATATACTTCAAAATTTTACTTTTCTACATACTTTGCTACCGTTTGGCACACACTCTTTGTATAATTTTTTGAATTTTGAACTCCCGTCTTCGGCAACACTGCCGAAATATGTCTTTGTTTTTTTTTTTTTTTATATAAAAAAAA
Organism: Protophormia terraenovae; assembly: GCA_951394005.1. NCBI lineage: Eukaryota > Metazoa > Arthropoda > Insecta > Diptera > Calliphoridae > Protophormia > Protophormia terraenovae. Next base: position 96,995,974 of record OX596077.1, read on the forward strand.
ACTGGACAAGTTGTAATAAAATAACAACTGTGTTGTTTTTACACTTTTAATTGCGAGAGTGGTTAGAAGAGCGAGATAAACAAAATAAAAAATGTAATACTTTGAATTGCTTTGTTTATTTTTCGAGTCGAGTGCATTGAGATACGAAGTAAAAAATGTAAATAAGAAATTAAGGCGAAGAATTTTTTTTTAGCAAAAAACGGGAAATAATCGATTTTTTTCAAAGTTAAATTTTCAATGCTTGTAACTTGTGATTCCGTAAATATTTTTTCAAAATTCTTTCTTTGCACAATTTTTCTGTTTGTTGTTAATTGTAAAATTAGCTGACCCACTGTAGCGAAAAAACTTCACCAAGACAGGCTAAAAAGTAAAAATATTAGTCTCTAAAGCTCTCGTCTAACAGAATCTTGCTATATAAAAATCTTTCAAATCGATTTTGATATAAGGAATCAGGATCGTGTGTTTTTTTTTTTTTTTTTGATAGTAAATCTTATAAGATAGTTGATTAAAGAAATCTTATCACAACTGTCTTATAATACAGTAGAGCCTCGATTATCAGTGATTCGATTTGTAATTGTTTTCTTTTTTCCATCCATTTAATTTTATTTTTCCATCAATAAACAGTGATTACCTCTATTATCTGGGACAAAAACACAAAAGAGAATTTTAATAAGGTAAAATGCCAGTTTTCTGCATTCATGAAAATCTAGTTAACGAAAATATTTACATATTTGAAAAAAAAAGAAACAAACAATATTATATAACTTTTTAAGAAACTACGTAAAATGAAACCCTTATGTATTGTTCACTATTTTCCATATATTAAATACTTGAATAATTGAATTATATAACTAAAAAATGTTTAAAAATACTACTCAAAATTTTTACTCAATTAACCGGAAAATTTGATTTTCCAGAATGTTTCCGGTCCCGACCGTTACGGATAATCGAGGTATTTCTTATAATACTAATATTTTAGTCTACACATGAAATAATTCTCTCAGAGAGCGAATTTGACACTCTCTGATATAAAAAGAAAAGCGCGTCAAATATATACACTATTGCCAGATTTGACGATTTATCGTCATTTGGACGATTTTTGGGTCTGAAAATGGCCTGTTGACGATTTTACGATTTTTACACCTAATTTGACGATTTTTTCTAAAAATTCATAACAATTTTTAAAATTTTGTATATATTATTTTTTAAAAGTAAGTTAGCTGCTACAATAATATTAACAATTTAAATAAAAATCTTCTTCAATTTGCTAAATGGTTCACTTATTAGGAAGGATTTATGGGAACCAATATAATATTATATATAACCCTATTCATGACCTAAATACTTCAATAGTCGAACTAAGAATCCAAAGACATTTTTGATGAATTCATTCAAAATTAAATTTTGTATATATTGTGGATAGGTTCACAAAGGAGCCTATGTGTATTTTTTTATAACAAGGTATGATAAATAACTTATTTTGTTTTGAAAGTCATACAAAATTAAAAAAGTATCGCGTAAACCTCGATTTACGCGATACTTCATTTACGCAATTTCTATATAACGCACTAAATTATTGATCATTTTTTGAAATACGAATTTTCATTCAACGCGAAATTGGTATAACGCGCATAAACAATAGTGACAAACTTTGAAATGCGCAAATTATGGAGCGTATTGGAAAGAATTTATTGAAGAAGTAAATTATTTAATGAAATATTGCCACCAATATGTAATTTTTATTAATTTTTCTTTTAATTAAAAATTTAATTTTTCATCAGAAAAAGCATAAAAGCTGTTCATTAACACATAAAATACGTAGTTTTTCATGAGATGATACATGAAGATGATAAGATGGTGAAGGGTATCAATTTCTTTTAATTTCATTTCTATATACATACTTTTTTTACTCGTAGTTTCACCAGCTTTGAGATAAAGATGATAAGCAGAAACCAGGGATAGAAAATTTAAATATTTTTGGGTATCAAAATATATTTCAAATAGTGCTTTTTTCACTCTCAGAGTACTAAAATTAAAATTTTTGATAATTTTTATTTGGTGTATAATTCAAATAATGTAATTTTTATATTACGAAGAATTAAATACGATACTAATTCATTGATTGCTTTTATTCCAATTAAGTATCAAAAAAGTACTATTTTATCAACTTTTCCATCCCTGGCTGAAACACTTGATGTTTTTACCAGGGACAGAAAATACAAATTTTCTTGAAATTTTAAACAAAAAAAAATCAGATACAAAGAACAACCGGATAAAAGTGTTAAATACAGAAATGTAATCTTCAGAACAGGTTCCATCGGAATCCGGAATGATTTTTATTTTTTTTTTTTTTTGATTTTTTATGAAAATAATCAATATTAATGATTATTTTTGATTTTTATTATTTTGCTCAAATCATAATGATTATTTTTGATTTTTACTTTTTTTGCTCACAATATAAAACATAACATGAGAAATGAAACTAAATTAAATTTATTTACTAAAAGGCAAGTGTGATGATATATTTTTCATCAAATTTTTCCAAAAAAGAAATTTTAGCAAGATAAATCTTCAATTTGGTATAAAATACCAAACTAATATTTCGGACACTTATTTCGATAAAACTCTAAAACTATTGAGCGGATAACAATTTGTTAATAAAGGAACCTAATACGATTCTTTGCAAATAAATTTTATTTAATTGCAAGTATCGTAACCAAAGCAGAGATTTTAACAAAATTTTTATTTCGCAGTGCAATAAAAATTCGGTGCGGCTTCAAGTATTTCTAATTGTAAAACAACAAGACATACATGCTCTGCGCTACACTTATTAAAATCATAACATGGTTCATTGTATAGCATACAATGAATAGAACAATGTATTGTATATGAATTGAATTCGAACTCCCTTTCTCTTTTACTCGTACAAACAATATACTACACACAAATATATGTGCGCATTTCTTAGTATTATTTAGTGCGCCAAAAAAAAAAAAAAAAAAAACCCGCCGAATATACACCAATGCAAAAAAAAAATGCGCGCGCCCAAAAAGTGTTCCTAACTTTGCTCATGATAAAATTAAATACCTAGCCAAAATCGCTGAAAATAAATAGATCAACTTTTTCCTAACATTGTTAAAAACCCATTCAATATTCTTAAGGAATAGCGGAAAATATTCTCAGAAACTGTTCCGACGATTTTTAGCACGGAAAGCTTTTTTGAATTTATATATAGTACCCTTCCATTCCCTATACAGTTTTTGCCCTGACACTGCCTGGTTCCTGAGATATTCCATTTTCCAGATTCTACTGACCATTTTGGATGAACTGGATTTTCTCAGAAACTGTTCCGACGATTTTTAGCACGGAAAGCTTTTTTGAACCTATAAATAGTACCCTTCCATTCTCTGTACAGTTTTTGCCCTGACACTGCCTGGTTCCTGAGATATTCCATTTTCCAGGTTTTACTGACCATTTTGGATGAACTGGATTTTCTCAGAAACTGTTCCGACGATTTTTAGCACGGAAAGCTTTTTTGAATTTATATATAGAACTCTTTCATTCCCTATACAGTTTTTGCCCTGACACTGCCCTGTTCCTGAGATATTCTATTTTCCAGATTCTACTGACCATTTTGGATGAACTGGATTTTCTCAGAAACTGTTCCGACGATTTTTAGCACGGAAAGCTTTTTTGAACCTATAAATAGTACCCTTCCATTCCCTATACAGTTTTTGCCCTGACACTGCCTGGTTCCTGAGATATTCCATTTTCCAGGTTTTACTGACCATTTTGGATGAACTGGATTTTCTCAGAAACTGTTCCGACGATTTTTAGCACGGAAAACTTTTTTGAATTTATATATAGTACTCTTTCATTCCCTATACAGATTTTGCCCTGACACTGCCTGGTTCCTGAGATATTCAATTTTCCAGGTTTTACTGACCATTTTGGATGAACTGGATTTTCTCAGAAACTGTTCCGACGATTTTTAGCACGGAAAGCTTTTTTGAATTTATATATAGTACTCTTTCATTCCCTGTACAGTTTTTGCCCTGACACTGCCTAGTTCCTGAGATATTCCATTTTCCAGATTCTACTGACCATTTTGGATGAACTGGATTTTCTCAGAAACTGTTCCGACGATTTTTAGCACGGAAAGCTTTTTTGAATCTATAAATAGTACCCTTTCATTCCCTATACAGTTTTTGCCCTGACACTGCCTGGTTCCTGAGATATTCCATATTCCAGGTTTTACTGACCATTTTGGATGAACTGGATTTTCTCAGAAACTGTTCCGACGATTTTTAGCACGGAAAGCTTTTTTGAATCTATAAATAGTACCCTTTCATTCCCTATACAGTTTTTGCCCTGACACTGCCCTGTTCCTGAGATATTCTATTTTCCAGATTCTACTGACCATTTTGGATGAACTGGATTTTCTCAGAAACTGTTGCGACGATTTTTAGCACGGAAAGCTTTTTTGAATCTATAAATAGTACCCTTTCATTCCCTATACAGTTTTTGCCCTGACACTGCCTGGTTCCTGAGATATTCCATTTTCCAGATTCTACTGACCATTTTGGATGAACTGGATTTTCTCAGAAACTGTTCCGACGATTTTTAGCACGGAAAGCTTTTTTGAATTTATATATAGTACTCTTTCATTCCCTGTACAGTTTTTGCCCTGACACTGCCTAGTTCCTGAGATATTCCATTTTCCAGATTCTACTGACCATTTTGGATGAACTGGATTTTCTCAGAAACTGTTCCGACGATTTTTAGCACGGAAAGCTTTTTTGAATCTATAAATAGTACCCTTTCATTCCCTATACAGTTTTTGCCCTGACACTGCCTGGTTCCTGAGATATTCCATTTTCCAGGTTTTACTGACCATTTTGGATGAACTGGATTTTCTCAGAAACTGTTCCGACGATTTTTAGCACGGAAAGCTTTTATGAATCTATATATGCAGTTTTTGCCCTGACACTGCCTGGTTCCTGAGATATTCCATTTTCCAGATTCTACTGACCATTTTGGATGAACTGGATTTTCTCAGAAACTGTTCCGACGATTTTTAGCACGGAAAGCTTTTTTGAATTTATATATAGTACCCTTCCATTCCCTATACAGTTTTTGCCCTGACACTGTCTGGTTCCTGAGATATTCCATTTTCCAGGTTTTACTGACCATTTTGGATGAACTGGATTTTCTCAGAAACTGTTCCGACGATTTTTAGCACGGAAAGCTTTTTTGAATTTATATATAGAACTCTTTCATTCCCTATACAGTTTTTGCCCTGACACTGCCTAGTTCCTGAGATATTCCATTTTCCAGGTTTTACTGACCATTTTGGATGAACTGGATTTTCTCAGAAACTGTTCCGACGATTTTTAGCACGGAAAGCTTTTTTGAATCTATAAATAGTACCCTTTCATTCCCTATACAGTTTTTGCCCTGACACTGCCTGGTTCCTGAGATATTCCATTTTCCAGGTTTTACTGACCATTTTGGATGAACTGGATTTTCTCAGAAACTGTTCCGACGATTTTTAGCACGGAAAACTTTTTTGAATTTATATATAGTACTCTTTCATTCCCTATACAGATTTTGCCCTGACACTGCCTGGTTCCTGAGATATTCAATTTTCCAGGTTTTACTGACCATTTTGGATGAACTGGATTTTCTCAGAAACTGTTCCGACGATTTTTAGCACGGAAAGCTTTTTTGAATTTATATATAGTACTCATTCATTCCCTGTACAGTTTTTGCCCTGACACTGCCTAGTTCCTGAGATATTCCATTTTCCAGATTCTACTGACCATTTTGGATGAACTGGATTTTCTCAGAAACTGTTCCGACGATTTTTAGCACGGAAAGCTTTTTTGAATCTATAAATAGTACCCTTTCATTCCCTATACAGTTTTTGCCCTGACACTGCCTGGTTCCTGAGATATTCCATTTTCCAGATTCTACTGACCATTTTGGATGAACTGGATTTTCTCAGAAACTGTTCCGACGATTTTTAGCACGGAAAGCTTTTTTGAATTTATATATAGTACTCTTTCATTCCCTATACAGTTTTTGCCCTGACACTGCCTGGTTCCTGAGATATTCCATTTTCCAGGTTTTACTGACCATTTTGGATGAACTGGATTTTCTCAGAAACTGTTCCGACGATTTTTAGCACGGAAAGCTTTTTTGAACCTATAAATAGTACCCTTCCATTCCCTATACAGTTTTTGCCCTGACACTGCCTGGTTCCTGAGATATTCCATTTACAGATTCCTTAAGGTATATAATTTTGTTATTAAGAAAAAAAAAAAATATTGTAATTTGTAAATTTTTTTAAATTAATTAATATTTTAAATATCTAAAACTTTATTGTAGTTTTTTATTAGATTTTTATTAAAATTTTATTTGAAATTATTGCAAATTTTGCGGTGTTGCCACTTTTCACTTCCGTCGTTGCTATCTTTTCGTTGCTATCTTGGCGGACGTATTCTCATCACATAGCCGATAAGCGATTTAATAGAAACAGCTGATCAAATTGACGTACCGTCTATACTAGCCTTTTTCTTGTTCGCACAAGAACAAAACGTCGGCAGAGCAACACACACAATTTTGTTCATTTTGTTTTAAGTGGGCAGAACATTTGTCGAACAAATCATAATTTTTTGTTTGCCGTCAGTGTCGCTTCGATACTTTTAAGGCTCAACTACATAGAATACTTTCGCTTCAACTGCGACTGACAGCTAAGTTAAATATATGCATTTATATTGAGCGGAACAAAATCAGTACGCCAAACTTCTGCGTGAAGTACTTCAAAGACGAAAAATGTTCAACTTTGAAGTGCCGAAGTACGTAAATATATTTTGTCAGTTGTTTTATTATTATTTTAATATTTTTTCGTTAAGTCGGAAATTTGCAATTCATTATTTCAACTGAGAACATAATAGAATTTTTACATTTATATATTTTATTATATATAATTTTAATAACAAAATAATGCAACGACTGGATTAATATCATTTATGTGTTGCGTAGCTGTCAGTCGCAGTTGAAGCGAAAGTATTCTATGTAGTTGAGCCTTTACATGCAGCGCCTCTTCTTCCGCATACAAAATGACGTTTGATGGCAGACATGGTTGCTCGAACAATTGTGTGAACAATGGTGTGCGAACAAGAACAAAACATGAACAACTTGGATCCACACTATCCAAATGCATGTGCGCACAACATTTTGTTCAATGTGCGAACAAGAAAAAGGCTCGTGTGGACCGCAAATGAGAGAAATCGAACAAGTAAAACGCGTGAACTGCAGCACATGCTGAAATAAATTTGGCAATTTTTAAAACGCATGTGAAATGACAGTCGTGCGATTTCCGTCACATAGGTGAATATTTAATATTAAAAACATTTTACTTTTATTTTGTTACTTTGAGTCTACATTAGACAAATTTTTATCAAGACAAACGTCAAAATTTTATCAAGATAAAGATTTGTCTAATGTAGACTGAATTTGTCAGTGTTATTGCAGCGTTACTTTGTGTCTACATTAGACAAATTTTTATCAAGACAAACGTCAAAATTTTATCATGATAAAGATTTGTCTAATGTAGACTGAATTTGTCAGTATTATTGCAGCGTTAAAAGAAAATTGTCAGCGCTCGAGCTCTGACAACTTTGTCTTGATAATGCTTAGTAAAAGACGCCATCTTGATTGTTGTTGGTACTTTTTGCATGGTTTATTATGACATACGTTTTCCCCTATAATTGATAGAGATAAAAAATTATCTGCAACTCAAACAAAAATTTGACGTTTGTCTTGATACAAATTTCTCTAATGTAGACTCAAAGTTAAAAGAAAATTGTCAGCGCTCGAACTCTGACAACTTTGTCTTGATAATGCTTAGTAAAAGACGCCATCTTGATTGTTGTTGGTACTTTTTGCATGGCTTATTATGACATACGTTTTCCCCTATAATTGACAGAGATAAAAAATGATCTGCAACTCAAACAAAAATTTGACGTTTGTCTTGATAGAAATTTCTCTAATATCGACTCGACGTTAAAAAAAGAACAAAAATACTGTTATTTTTATACATAGATTAGCGTTTTTTTTATTTAGTGATGGGACATTACAAAAACATGCAAATGTTGTTCGCGTACTTTTTTTTAATATTTTTCAATTTGAGAGTAAATAGATTTTTACTCTCCAAAAAAAAAAAAAAAAGAAAAAAAAAAAACTTGCTGAAAAGTGCGCAAATCAGTGTTGCCAAAACTTCTCTGAGAAAAAGTGCTAAATGGCTATTAAAAATGTTCAATTTAGTAAAAATAAGTGCTAAATGATTTTGTGCAAATTATATACAAAAAAGTGATAAGTTTTAAATAAAGTAATTAGAATAACATTTTTGTTATTCACTATTTTATTTTTTAAAATTTTCGGTTAAAAAATATTTTATTGCCTATGTAAGAGCTTTTATTGCATTTCGGGTACTTTTATGTGAGAATGAGTTTACTTATTTTATTTTTTCGTAGGCTGTCCTTATAATCGGTACTTTCCTAAAACTTTGTTCACATTTGTTAAATATTTGACCAAAAATGAGAAACCACTACTTTTACAAATAATTGTTCACAGTTGTTTGATATTGCAAATGTTTTGTAAGCGAAAACAGCATCGTCCTAAATTTAGTAAAATGTTAGCTATGAATAATAATTAGTAAAAAATGTTTCCATTAAAATGGAGAAGTCAAAAAATATTTTTATAGTAGTTACGTCATTTTGATTAGTCTGACCATACCTTAAGACTTTTAGTTTTGGAGTTGTCAAAAAAAGATTTGATCGGTAAACTTTACAAAAATATTTTTAGCTATTTTGTACTTTATTTATCCATAATTAAAATTAAAGTGCAAAAACTAAAAATAAATGCTAAAAATGCACTTTTAATGCATTTTTTATTTCTGTATTTATAATTAAAATTAAAGTTTTTTTTATTTAATAATCTTTACTACACAATTATCTATACATACATATATAATTAATAATTTCCAAATTATTAACAATAAAAAACACTTATGTAATTATCAGGAACATTTTTTTTTATATCTAATATTGCTGCCAAACTGTACCAAAGTTAATTGTTACTGAAAACATGATTTTACCTGCTTCTTTATTGTGTTGTTTTCTTTTCATAAAAAACAGACAATCTTTCCAACACACGTCAAGAAGATTATTGCGCAATAGATATGTATTTTGTTTTTGTTAAATTCGAATTATCATTTTATTATCTTCCATAAGTGACTTCAAAGTATGCTTTTGGAAGATCAAAGGGCGTTAGTAATGTATTTTGTTTTTGGTAATTTCGTACACACTTCTGACAGCCATCTGGAAGTCACTAAGAAGTGACGTCTGGAAGATTAACAACAAATTTATCTTTCAAATGTTTAAAGCATTGGTAGGCACCCATAGCACTCAGGTGCAGAGTTCTTTTCACATACACAACATGAACGTCAACAAAAAACGTAAAATTTCATTTTAATTTCAGTTTTATACAGATCGTCCAATGTATTTGTTTGTCCTCTCTTTGTGCCTATCAATGGTTTAAAGGAACGCGTGTTGGTTGTTGAACGAGACAATATTCGTAATAATCATAGTATAATTCATAGTATAATAATAAAGTATACTCGTAAGACCAGCTGTTTTACAATTTTTTCATTGGCAAACCACGCGGTACTGTCAAATTGTTTTTGTATTCACATGTAAAATATTTTTTAAGTTTTTTTTCTCTTGCTCTCTTTCGTTCTCTCATTTTTCCGTTCAAAGCATTCTGACATTGTGGGCAGTAGTTTTACACTAACAAAATACAAGCAATTTTTGTTTTTGTAGATGTGCGAGTACTTTATTATTTTACTATGAGTATACTCGTAAGAACAGCTGTTTTACAATTTTTTCATTGGCAAACCTAGCGGTACTGTCAAATTGTTTTTGTATTCATATGTAAAATTTTTTCGAGTTTTTTTACTCTTACTCTCCTTCATTCTCTAATTTTTCCGTTCAAAGCATTTTGACATTGTGGGCAGTAGTTTTACACTAACAAAATACAAGCAATTGTTGTTTTTGTAGATGTGCGAGTACTTTATTATTATACTATGGTAATAATCAAATAATTTATTAAGTATTGTTTATTTTTAAAAATTTGTTGTTAAAGCTTTTTAAATGATTTTAGGAGGAATAATAGACTACACTACAGAAGAAATAATAGTAAAAATATTAAATATCTTTTTAAATATGAGAGATAACTTACGACTTTTTTAAATTTACATAATCGAGATAGTAAATTTTTACATCATTTAGCTTATCTCGTGTTATCACAGGGTGACCACAAGATAATTCTATAGAATTCTGAAAGCTTAGGTTCTCCTCTAAAACTCCTCTGTAAATTTTGATCCGACCAGAAGTTTAGGAGATACAGATTAATTACCAAAAATGTTGCTGTGCTTTGGAAAATATCGCAATTTTTAATTTCAGAACATATGAAAAGTACGTGAATCCTTACATCGATTTTTTTCAAATTTTTTATTATCTATTACACAAGGCAACAAAATTGAAAAAATTTTAAAGGCTTGAAAAACTATTTTACTATTTTGATGTATTATTCCAGTAGTCCAAATATGGTCCAAATTTTAAATTTTTTTCTTTTTAAATTTTTATGTAAAATTATAAAATTTTTGGACGATTTTCCACATAATTAATAATAACTCAAAAAGTGCTAGTCCGATATTATTGAAATAAACTTATACATTGCGTTTCAATCGGCTCAGTAGTTTCGGAGTTATAATAAAAAAATTAATCAAAAAATATATTTTTTACGAGAAAATATCAAGTTTTTTTTTTTTAAAATCATTAAAAATCGAAAACGGCTAAAACTGTTCAGATTTATAGCAAAGCCACATGTAATATCAACAAAATGAGATATCGATCATAAAAATCTATTGATTCTTTTCGAATTTGTTCGCAATTAAGTGAATTCGCTCATTTTCACAAAATTTAATTTTTTTTGAGAAATTTCTCCACTTTTGTTGTCATAACTCAAAAACAACTTGTCCGATTTCGTTAAACTAAATTTAAAAAATTTTGGCTAACAATATCTTTAAATGATGTATACAATTGTTTTTGATGCGATCAATAGTTTCAAAGTTTATTTCAATAATATCCGACTATCACTTTTGTAGTTATAATTAATTATATAGAAAAACGTCTAAAAAAATATATAATTTTACATAAAAATTTAAAAAAAAAAAAAAACTCTCCATAGAATTTAAAATTTGGACCATATTTGGACTACTGGAACCATAATACATCAAATCTATATAGTAGTTATTCAAGCCTTTTTTTTTGCTGTTGACCTGTGTTATTTAAGTTAGAATTGTTGTAAACTACTTTTTTGCTACGTTTAATTAAATATGTATACCCTTTTTTGACAACATTAAAATATAATGCAATTTTGCTGGAAGTATTTTAATATACAGGCCTGTTCTGGAATCACGGTGATTTCAAATCACGAACGATTTTGAAATCACGCAAGTAATTTTTAACTGTTCTGGAAATCACGTGATTATAAATTTTTCGAAGTGATTTTAATTTTAACAAATCATGAGTACAGTTATTTTCTTATTTGGTTTACAATTAAATAAAATATTTAGGGCCGTTATTATAACCTACCTATAAGTTATCACATAGTTAAAGGTAAGATAAACTAAAGTGAACCATAAAGTGAGATTTATCTATTTTTGGTTATTACAACTTTTAAAGTAAATTTTATAATTTTAATAATACGGCAAGGTCAATGCATAAACCGATTACTTTTGCGTAGTGGCAATATGCACTATTTGAACGTAACTGCCAGTAACGGCAATATAAACAAATAAAAAACAAAGTAATTTTAAAACAAATGAGTTTAATCTCCGTGAAGAAAACAAACCGACAAGCGGCAACTCTAACAAACTTTTTGCAAGTGTATGTTTTTTATATATACATATATATAAAAAAAAATCTTTTGTAAATGATGAATATTTTTCGAACTTTTTTATGAATTAATAATTATTGTATTTTTTTATTCAGGCTCAAGTTCATTATTGTAATAATTTTTCTAGAATACAGAAAAAGATTTACTTAGACACTAGCAGGATGGAATGCATTTTCTGATCCGCTACGATATTCGTCAGCATCTATGTGCCTTTTAGTGCTAATCGTAAAGATCTTTCATTTAACTCACACTTTTGAAGAATTATAATACGTAACTTCATCACTTTACATATTCTGAATTCTTAAGTATTAAGTTGAAATAACTTTACAAAAGCTTTTTCTTATATTTATTGTATTCTACATTATTACAATGTTGTTTTACTGCTATAGCTAACCGTCGGTAAGCATAGTATGCAGATTTATATGTTGTTTGTTTTGCCTGTTACATGTATGTTGGAATTCTAGTATAGAACCAACAATGTAACAGACAAAGATAATAAATAAATAGAAAAAGAGAAAGAAAGAGGAAAAAGTGGAACATATACCTAATCAATCAGTTGCGATTGTTCCTAAGCCATTTTATTCCCATTACAAACCCTATGAGGTTTACAAGTCCTTTGCCCTTTACTACACCTAGCTCATGTAGTGTGTGTCTTCCAAACCACTTCAACCAATTACGCAGAAACCCTACACAGTGACAGAGTATGTGCTCCACTGTCTCTAGCTCCTCAACATCATCGCACGTTCTGCAAAAATCTGATGTGCCAATGTTCCACTTACTCATCATATTCCCTATTGAGAATTGACCAGTAACGATACCTACTATGACTCTAAGACTACCACGACTCATACCTAGAAGATGCTTGGAATCTGCCAGTTTAAGACCATAATGCTCTAGAAACTTTGCAGTCCGATCTGTTGTTCTAGGCTCGATTCGTGTTATCCAGGAGGGTTATTTTGTAACTAAATTCGAAAGGAAAATCTTTCGAATTTGTATACTTTATACATTGAAATTCGAAAGTGTTTTCTTTCGAATCGAATTACAAAATAACCCCCCAGGGTCCACTCCCTTATGGCCCTAAAAAAGGACCCAATTGGAATCTTAACAGATGACATTATGTAAGACCTATCCAGCTCCGAGCCACTACGAGCAAGCTCATCGGTTATTTCGTTACCAAGAATATCAGATAGAAATCCATTAACCTTCTCAATTCCCTCCTGCGCTCAAGTACTAATCTGGACCTAACATAATGACTAGTCAGAGCCAATAATGCTGCCTGACTATCGACATAGATAGTAATCTCAAACCCTCGTTCAATATTCTCCTCAATCAAGCCTAGGGCTTTATAAATACCCAGAATCTCCGCCTGAAAAACACTGCAACTGTCACACAATTTGTAGGATAGTCTGATATCAGTTCCCATAAAGTAGACACCTGCACCAGTGCCTGATTCCATTTTCGAACCATCCGTGAAGACCGCACAACCTCAATATAGCTTTTCTGCTCCAACCCACAGGTCCCTGCTAGGTATCGCCAAAGCGGGAGTAGCCCCGAAGTCAATCGTAGTCCCGACATAATCCGTAGGCTCGCCCAAGGATAGTCTCCGACCGTTGAATTGGACTTCATCGAGTATACTGACGTGCCCTGCTCTAGAAGTACCTAATAATGCCAGTTTCTTCAGTCTAAATAGGCCGCGGACACCCATACCCCTCACAAATTCCTCAATTGGAAGAAGGTGGAGGATGATGTCCAGAGCCGCCTGAGGTGTACTTCTCCTGGCACCTGAGATGCCAATTGAAGCACACCTCTGAACTTTAGAGAGAAGGTTCCTATACGTTCCCTTACCCAATACCTTCCACCAGACTGTACAGCTATAAGTAAGAATCGGTCTTACAACCGAAGTGTAAATCCAGTATACAACTTGCGGCCTAAGGCCCAATTCTTACCTATAGAGTTCCTGCAAGTGTAATAGGCATTAAGTGCCTTCTTGACCCTCTCCTGGATATTTCTCCTCCAAGACAATTTACTGTCCAAGTACACACCCAGGTATTTGGCCTCACTTGACAATGCAAGCTCATTGTATTTCTAACTGTAGACCGCTGGTTCCTAAGTTCTCTAGTCCACCATTTCGGCTGTTTCATTTTGCCAGGATAAATCACCAGACAATTGAACACAAAACTATTCCTAATAACATTCGTGAATTTATTCACGACCAACTCGATACCCTCAACTGAATTTCTCCAGTCCTCAGTATCCCTAAGATCCCTACAGACTGACCTACTGAAGGACTTACAATATGTCATTCTAGAGTTTCTATAGCTCCCTCGATTTCGCAAAGTCAAGACTGAAAGATATCATGCTATGGTCGGAAAAAGAATAATCCATAACTACTCTCCAGTCCCTAACATAATTGCCCCCTCGGTTAGCTAGCGTTAAATCTATAACTGTTTCTCTATCCTTCGTTCTGAACGTTGGAGTACTACCCCTATTACAGAAGTGAAGATCATTACAAGTTATAAAATCGAATACCATCACATTACATCACATCCCAAGACCATGTACTCGCCTCTCCTCCTAGCGTGCTCCACCAGATGCTGCAGAGCGATGCCTGGTGGATCGGCTACACAGCCGCCAGTATAAGCCTGCTACCTCCTGCGGCTTCCTGTTGGACGACTGTAAGTTCCCCATTGCTAAAGGAATGAAGAAAATTAATATTCAAATTATCCCTAGCCAATACGCATGTTCGTACCTTTTCCGTTGTGGATGGTATGAACAGATTGTACCCCGTGACCCTCAGACCACATACCCTGGTATGTGGTCCAGGGTTCTTGTATGAGGGCCAGGTCCACGTTGGAGTCAATGAGGAGTCTTGTCAGTTCGGTTGAGGCTACCTCACAGTGATGCAAGTTAATTTGCACCACTAACAGCCTTTTTGGGTTTACCAGATTTATTATATCTAAATCTGATCACCCCAAACCCGAAATTGAAAACTCCCCCAGTGACTCCAGCTTCTTCAGAGACTCCTGATCCACTGCGAATCTGAAGTCTCTGCCACGGTTCTCCTTACAGGTCATGGTGTTCACCAACTTCCATTGACCTGTAAGAAGATCCTTATTCTGATTCTCCAATACTGTCAGAATGGTTCCAACCTCTAAAACGGGTGGCGGGAACCATGCCGTCACTATTGGACGCAGGGGCAGCTCAAATGCGAGTATCACTTCAAGCTTCGCCCCTGGATAGAGAGTGTCGCACCTAGCAACTGCATTACTGCGAAATTCAAATGATTTCTCGTTCCCGAAGTTGATAGTTTTGACGTCCTTCATCTAGTCTGCGCCTTTGAAGGATACCTCATCTGCCCTTCCTTTCACAAGGGCGATCTCCTCAATGAGCTTGTGTTCAATTTGTCGCCATTGCTCAACGCTGATCCTCCCATCTGGATCAACCCTGTCAATGACAGCAGACCTCTTAACCCCCTTATGGGGGCCTTTAAGAGAGCCACTACCAGTATCTTTCGCTCCGGAAGGGATTGTTGAAGAGGTTGGCTTTTCTCCTGTGCTCTCACGAGACACTTCTGGAGTGTTGCCAGCATTCTCATGCAATCCTTCAGGATAGGACATTCCCAAAGAGGCACAGACAGGACTGTAGATTCGTTCGAATCTTTTAACGTTCTTCCTGTGCATCATGGTTAGGTACTTACCCTTACCTGTAAGTGGTAAAGGGCCTCTCTTGGCTATCTTATGCAGATAGTTAAGAGAGGCTCTTGCGCCACTACGAGCCTTGTCCTCTTTAGTTCAGCTTAAATCGTCGGTTGTCGCATCAAGCATTACCGCGTTTTGCTGAACTAAACCACTGCCAGACGAACGACTCTCTGAGTTCGTCGAGCAATCCCTTCGCTCAGACCCCGCCTCAACACTCAAGTTCTTCTCTAGACTCTGAGCGCGAACTGAGATCACAGTGATCTCGTGTTCATCTTCAGAGCCGAGAGTAAGATTCTCAAGTTTCTCAGTGGCACTGGTCCCAGTGAAGGAATCCCTCGAGATACCCAGAATTTCATCCGTCTCTGATAGCTGGCCCAACAATTGACTTTCCTGAAGAAGAATGTCACGTTGGACCCCTATCATCAGATCATCGTCGTCCGTATTCATGTCCTTTCCAGTCCTGTCGCTCTGCGACTGTCCGTCATCATATGTCAGATTTGAAAAATTTTGAAATTTGTCTATCTTGTCCCACGAGTATGCCAGTAAAGAGAAGGACCATTTGCGCAGTGACGGCGTCCGCGGACTAGGCTAGAGTTACACCCAACCCGTGCCATAGTCGTTGGAGGGGAGCTGTTAACTGTTAGTTTGTTTATGCATCAACTAACCATTTAGGTCCTCAGTACTACTGCCTACCACCTTGACCTTATAGTGCGCTGCATTTATTTGGTCCGCGATATGTACCCTCATGCGATGGGCCAGGATGCACCATTCGATAGAGTGTATATATCATGTGCCTTACAACCAATCCCCCCGATCCGCCACCTGGGGACGCGTCCGATAGGAGTAACTTTAGCAAAAGACTCCCACGGAGGCCTTAGCCTTTTTAAATATAAAATATTTAGCCTTTTATAAAAATGCTAGAAGCAACGTTATTGACAATAATTGCTGACTTTTCAATAGCCTGGTCTGATCAACTACGCAACCTGCAGTAGTTTCTCTAGGATCAGATCACCTACCCATAATCATGACTCTGGATCGACCCAACGATTTTATCGGCTCTGAACGCCGTACATATATAAACCAAAAGAAAGCAGACTGGCACGGCTTCAAAGAATTCACCGACCGCCACTTCAGTGATCTGCCGGTTCCCTCCAACGTTTATGACTCAGAGAGGAAGTTCCGCGAAACCATCACAACATTTCCCAGCAGAAGCTGCAGCATTAGCGGACGAACGTGATGAGATCCGCAACGATCCAAGGATCGGACATCTGAGCGGACATAATGAGGATAAGCGGAAGAGATGATTAGATCACCTGAAGAACTGCAACTTAAGTACAGGAGTAAGTAAGTTGTGGTCGCGATTAAGTTTGCAGATGACACCATATCCGACAATTTATTTAGCACCCGGAGAGAAACAAAGCGAAAAGAAGCATTGTTCGCAAACTTCACAATCTTCCAGCCACGGACTCACCACAACTCTTTACACGAGCAGAAGTTGCAGAAGCCATCAACGCCACCAAACCATCCAAGGCGATTGGCCCAGACGGTATATCTATGCTGATGTTAAAACACCTTGGTGAGCGGGAAGTCGAGTACTGGGAAGATAGCGAGCGAGGGATCATCGTACAAGCCGATATCCCTCCTGTCACCAGTAGCGAAAACACTCGAAGCTCTGCTCCTCCCCCAGCTAACCCGTCAACTACCAGCAGCTCACCACCAGTATGGATTCCGGAAAATGCACAGCACCACCTCAGCATTAACCGCCAACACCACTCGGACTTCACAAGGCTTAAACCAGCAGAGGCCTTGTGAAAGAACGCTCCTTGTAGCGCTTGACTTGTCAAAGGTTTTTGACACTGTTAGCCATGCTACACTATTCCAGGACATCCTGCAGTCCACCATGACCAACGATATGAAGAGATGGATCGGTGAACTATCTGAGTGGTCGTCAGTCGTTCGTGGAGTTTATAGACAAAAGATCAAAACCCCATAGAATTAAACAGGGAGTTCCACAAGGCGGAGTCTTGTCACCAATCCTGTTTAACTTCTACCCCTCTAAACTCCCCACACCTTCTTAAGGAGTAGAGGTGATTACATATGCAGACGACTGTACCATAATGCCACATAATGACGGGCCACAATGTTGATGACTATGCGGTACGGTGAATAGTTATCTCAACCAAATTCATAATTTCTTCACTGCGCGTAACCTGCAGTTATCACCAACGAAGTCTTCAACAACACTCTTCACCACCTGGACCAAGGAGGTAAAAATCGAGCTTGGCGTCTTTGTCGATGGAGTTCAAATTCCGACAGTGAACCACCCAAAAATCTTGGGGGTCACCTTTGACAGCCTCCTCAGCTCATGCTACTTTAATCTCGCACAAATTGCGAAGTAGAATCAAGGTCCTCAAAGTGCTAGCAGGCAGCACTTGGGGTATGGACAAAGAAACCTTGTTAGCTACATACAAAACGATAGTTCGGTCAGTAGTCAATTATGCTGCTCCAGTGTGGTCTCCTTCGTTGAGTGATACCCAGTGGAGGAATTTACAAAGCTGTCAAAATGCAGCCTTAAGGCCCGTCACAGGCTGCCTACAAATTACCTCCCCACACCACCTACATGAGGAGACGAAGGTACATCACATAGTTGGATTCTCCCCCGAGGCATGTCAGACATGACCTTCGTAAGCACGAGGAGAGCATTCTAAGATATGCTCAGGATCCCTTAGACCGCAACTCGTACACGACAGCTTTGAACGACATTCGCATCTCTGTGAATCGATTCCGCGGTTGCAGGTTACCGCTTGAATGTCGTTCTAGAAGGCCACCCACCGCCTATTACAGATAACGAGAAGAATCTGCCGCGGAGAACGAGAGTAGTTCTGGCTCAACTGAGGTCGGGATGGAGCAACAGACTCAACGCCTACTGGTCCCGCATAGTCCGTGCCGTCCCCAACTTATGCCCAGCACGTGGTGAGGGCCCCCATGACACCCTCCACATATTCAACTGTCCAGCAAACCCTACTTCCCTTTGTCCAACGGATTTATGGACACAACCAGTGGAAGTAGCACAATTCCTTGGACTTGACCTCCATGCAGAACTCCCAGACTGAAAATTGTTAAGATGTTCTAGCTGTTACAACAAAAACAACAATAATAATTTTAAAAAGGAAGAAAATAAATAATGATCGAATTAAAAAATGTTATTTGCGTATTCTATCAATCTTTTCTAAAGTAAAGAATAATTTAAACGCAGAACTAAAGATGTTTTCAATAAATTGCTATTTTTAACTGTTTTTGAATAAAATAAAAATTTCAAACAAAAATGGATAAAGAACATAATAAATTATTTATATAAGCCATTTTACATTTGATTAACAACACAGTGTTTGCAAAAATAAGCAAGTGATTTGAAATCGACACTAAAAAGTTGACCGATTTGAAATCAGGTGATTTCATAATTTTTTGTGTACAGAACAACTTTCAGGTGATTTGAAATCACTTCGTCAAAAAGTGATTGTCAGAACATACCTGATATATTAGTCTTAGATATTCATTGCCACCAAACTATTAGTTAAACATTAATATTTCTACACATAAGCTTCTAGGAGGCGACATTTATTTTATTAACAAACATTTTGGTTTGTTTTATTTTTCAAATTTGATATATTTTTGATTGGTGCCCGAAACAAATTATTCTTTTTTAATTTTCCCTATACTTATATAAATATGTACCAAATTTTATAAGTCAAGAATAACTCCTATATATTAGCTGATTTTTGAATCGGAACGAATCACTGTCCGGCAGCGAGAATCATTTTGCAGATTTACTTCGTGAAATTTATTATTTTGTACTTGAAGAAAAAATTTCTTTTCAAAACCTTTTTTATATTTTTTGTTAAAATAATTTTTGAACTTCAATGAAAATATATATATATATATATTTTTTTTTTTTTGTAAAAAAACAAAATAAAAAATGTTTCCGGTCCTTGGGTTTAATATAAATTCCCAGGAAAAATTTTAGAACATGTTCTAAAATTATTAGTTCTACAACTGATGTAATCAGAACCACTTCAGATTCTTTAATAAGAACCTCAGAACTAGTGGAATCACAACCAATTCTGACACTAATGGAGTATTACCTTATTCTGATTCTAAATTCGTTTTAAGAAATATTTTAGAGAACTAGTTCTTAAGAACTAATTGTGTATGCCTTCTACATCACTTCTGAGAACAAATTACTGATTCTCGAATGACTTCCTAGAACTGTTTAAAACTCTTGTATAAAAAATTAAAAAAAAGAGTATTTCGAGGGTTTATATTCAAAACGGGCCTCATGCAAAGCACCATTGTTCAGGAGAACATAAAAACTGTTTATTTCCCTCATTTTTCAACAAACAAATGACAGTATTGCATTTTATATTTAATTCAATTCAGTTGCAAATGATTTGTTGCTAAATTGTTTTTATGACTCCCTGCACAAATTATTTTGTTTGCTTTTGTTTTGTTTTCTTTGTCTTTTCCATACGTACGCACACACAGCGAATTGATTTTAATTTTAAAAAACAATAACAGTCAACAATTGAAAAGAAAGGGAATCATTAAAAATGAGTTACAAATGAATTGATGCAGATGTTTAGTTGCTAACTAAACTACTTATAGGCAAAAACGTCACTAATAGTCATTACAATGCTTAATATACATGTTTGTGTGTGTATTTATATTCTTAACAGATTTGTTTTTGGGCCATAACTCTGTTGATTATGAACGTATTTGGTTTATTAAATATTTATAAAATATGACTGATCTATATAAAAATAAAAATCTGTAGCTTGAACAAGGGCTTTGTGACAAACCTTTTTTTTTTTAAAAAAAGTGGATGAGGCACGCTGGTGGTTGCTGCGGCTGTAGCTCGCCGGATAAAGGGAGGTTCTTTCCACTTAGTTTGTCATCATTTAAAAGATTTCGTGCCGGGTTATATTTATGGACATTTAACATTGTACCATACTGAGTGGTAAATAAAAAACTATTTCGGACGGACTTAGGTTTTGAAGGTTTTTTTTTTTTGGAATCACATCATTACCTTACTTTTCTTTTAGCTTTCCATTGTGATGATCTAATAATAATACATTTATATTATAACCATAACATTGGTTTATTAAAATTCTATATGGATAACAAGAATACTAAGATACAATAGAAGTGATTATAGACTATTAAGAATATTGACATGCATATATATAAATGTATACAACTTTTTATGATTTATGTAAATTAATACATTAACAAAATAAAAAAGAAATATAATAACAAATAAATGCAAAAAAAATTGATATCATCGGTTTTTTACGAGTTAAAGTTATTTAGTTATTTATTTATTTATTTAAAATTTTTTATAAAAAAAATTAATTCTTATTAATTTTAAGTTATTCTTAATTCTTTTAGTTCTCTTACCAGAATTAATTTTAAATTAATTTTATTAATTAATTTTAGTTTTATTAAACAAATATTATAAATATATTTTTTTATTTATTTTTAGTTTAGTAAAAATAATTTTGTTTATATTTATTCGAAGTAATAAAATTTTTTTTATAATTTGAAAAAAAAAAAAAAAAAAATAATAAGAAATAAAATTTATTTAAATTTTTAAACTGATTCTATTTTATGGATACTTAAACTTAAGTTTAAATCAATTCTCTTTTTTATTTTTTTAACTATTATATATATATATATATATATATATATATATATATATATATATATATATATATATATATACAATTAGGGACAAAACTATTTGTACACCTCATATATTTCGTATACCTTTCGCACATTTTCAACAGATCCGCTGTTTTTATACTTGCTTACAATGTATTGTACTGTGGAATGTTGCAAATTTACTAAATTACTTATATTCCGGAGAGATTTTCCTTTTTTATGTTCATCAATAATTCAATTTTTAATATCTAAACTCAACTCTTTTCGCTTTCCCATTTTTGATGTGCTTATTATTCAAAACGTTAAAACCAACTTCTTATTTTGTAAAATAAAACTCGATTAACGAAGAAAATATAACGGTATTTAAAAAAATCATCATACAAGAGTCCAACGTACAAATAATTGTACAAAGTACTGATGTACAAATACTTTTGTCCCAAAGATTTTTACTTAAATTGTAGTTTTTTTTAACAATGTGTTATATATTATTTTTTATCAAATAATTCAATAAAAATGGACCTGAATTAAAACTACATATAATAATTTTTTATTCTTTATAAATTATTGAAGATATACGAAATGCATGGGTGTACAAATAGTTTTGTCCCTAACTGTATATATAAATTTTAATTAAATTATTATATATATATTTTTTTTTATAATCGAGTTACATTATTATCGTTGCTTGGTATCTGTTTGGTTTTACTAATTTAATTAATTGTCCGTAAAAAGAGCTTTAGCGTAGGTTTAATTTTTTAGTCACGTGTTAATATTTATTTTCTTATAGTATTTAAGGTCGAAGGTAGGTCATCGTCAAAAAAAAAAAAAAAATAAGGTTAAGGAACGGTTACCTGGCTCTAATATGTGTCCACACGGTTTTTTTCACGTTTTCCCTTTCTTATTTTTTTGGTTTCCCCTTTCGATGATTCGTCCCTCAGTACTAACATAAAAGCTTTCCTTTATAGCAATAACATAATAATGTGGTTGTCGGCTTTGATTTTTAATTATTTGCTGTCTCATATACTGACACCTAGATGGCTTCGACCTAACCTAAAGTGTGACACACAACTATTAATACTTTTGTTTTCTTATGTAAATTGTCGATAATATTCATATTCCATATTTATAAAATTTCATAACACTTTCTTAAAAGAAAAGTATTTTAAAACTTTTAAATATTGATTATATTTGAATATGAGTAAAATACGACATGTCTTGTTTAACTGACGCGCATATTCACATGTATATAAGAGAGAAGTGGCTTCATTTCAACAATTTCCAAGATATATTTGATAAAATTATTTTAAATTACCTTTATTTGATTTAAAAATAACTATATATGTTATTATATACATTTTTTTAAAGAAATATCATTAATTTCTTTATATCAAATGTGCGTTCAGTAAATGTTAACAAAACGATACAAAATAGATTTATCGGCAAAATTGATTAATTAAATATTTTCCCTATGATCTGAATTTGCATCTTGTTATTTTTCTTATAAATTGAAACTTTTCTCTTATATATCCTATATATGCATTAATATTAATTAGTTGCCTTTTTACTCTGATCACTCCGACTTTCTCAATGTCAAAATTATATTAAACAAATTACACACGACTGATCGACTGCTAATCACAAACCATGTGGATATGTAGTATGCTTCTAGAAGCTATTGTTGGTAGTCGTTTTTTCACCTAAGCCCTTCGTGCATTCCAGTCCCTATGGTATCACTTAGTTATTCCTTTCGTTTAAACCCTTCAAATGTTCTATTGTGAATAACCTGTATCAGCTATGTTGTGTGACATTTAAGTCAGCTGAAAGTCTAAACAAAACTACGTATTTTGCCACCAAACTTGATTTAAAAACGAGAAAAAAAGGTATAGTCGGTCAAGACCGACCATATAATACCCTACACCATTATGTATGACCATAAAAATTCGGGGAGGAGACCTATATTAGAGCAACACTTTTACTAAATGTAAAATAAAATATACAAATACAGAAAAATATGTTGATACTAACATCTACTTGATTTTATGCACTTTAGGGCGATTCTCGGAAGTGGGTTTATATGGGAGCTGTGGTAAATTATGGACCGATTTTAATAAAATTTGGCAATGTTGTTTCTACTTATATAAAACTTATTTGTGTCGAATATTAACTTGATACTAACATTAGTATGGGATTTATGCACGTTAAAGTGATTTTCGGAACAAGGGTTTATATTGGAGCTATGGTTAATCGTGGACCGATCTTCATAAAATTCGGTACAAAAATTGATACTTATACAAAACTTCTTTGTACCGAGTTTCATTAAAATATTCTTATTTCTAAAGCATTTTTTAGTGTTGAAACTTAATTCCGGGGGGGACATTTGTATGGGGGGTAGGTGAAATAATGGACCGATCATAACCAATTTCAATAGGCTTCGTCCTTGTGTCATAAAAGTCCCACCTGCCAAATTTCATTCAATTATCTTCAAAATTGCGACCTGTACTTTGTGCACAAGGTTTACATGGACAGCCAACCGTCCAGCCAGACGGACGGACGGACATCGTTAGATCGATTTAAAAAGTGATTCTAAGTCGATTGGTATACTTTAAGGTGGGTGTTGGATAACGTTTTCTATGCGTTACAAACATCAGCACAAACGCATAATACCCCAACCACCTATGGTGGTGTAGGGTATAAATATAATAAAAATTATAGTGACCATCACAGCTTCAAAAATAAAAAATGCGTTTCCCCGATATCTCAGTTATTACTGAACCGATTTATTTAATTTTTTCAGAACA
This sequence comes from Protophormia terraenovae, assembly GCA_951394005.1. Classification (NCBI taxonomy): domain Eukaryota; kingdom Metazoa; phylum Arthropoda; class Insecta; order Diptera; family Calliphoridae; genus Protophormia; species Protophormia terraenovae. Next base: position 97,020,215 of record OX596077.1, read on the forward strand.
AAAATTCAGAAAATAATTTCCGAGCCCCCTTTAAAAAACCGAAGTCCCTGGTATATGCAGAGGCTTCAGAAACTGAAAACCCGGTTCTAAAAACCGGGTTTTAAAGCATATCTCCGCCATTTAAAAACCGATCTTGCTGATTCAAAAAACTGAAATTTTACAAAAATATTTATGACCGATCTGTATAAAAATAAAAATCTATAGCTTAAACCAGGGTTTCAAAAAATAAAAAATGCGTTTTGTCCGATATCTCAGTTATTATTGAACCAATTTATTTCATTTTTTCAGAACAAAAATTCAGAAAAAAAATTCCGAGACTTCTTTGTAAAAACGAAGTCCCTAGTATATACAGAGGCTTCAGAAACTGTAAAACCTGTTCTAAAAACCGGTTTTTTGAACATATCTCCGCAATGTATGAACCGATCTTGCTGAATTCCAATAGCAAAATTCTCGAAAGGATTTCCGATCGTTTGATATATATATATATATATATATATATATATATATATATATATATATATATATATATATATATATATTATATATATATGTCAGTTATATATATAATATATATATATATATATATATATATATATATATATATATATATATATATATATATATATATATATATATATATATATATATATATATATATATATATATATTATATATATGTCTGCATGAAGCCCGATTTGAATAATTTTTCTGGGTTGTTAAATGCAAATTTTCCTTAATTCAAATAAAATAAAACAATGAAAAATTGGATTTTTCATATACATATGTTTGTTTCAACATAAATTTTATTAAATTTAACATAAAAAGCTATAACAAAACAAAAACAAATTCATTTTTTAATACAACAAAAATAAACAAAAGAAATACTGCATTAATTTAAAGGATACGATCATTTAGCATGAATGAAATTCACGATATTAATAGCATTCGATTATGTTCTAAAAGATTACCTTGTCTTTGCAAATTATTTATATACATATGTGCATATATACTTACATAAAAAATATAAGAAGCAACATAACGGGCATCCTTCTCTATAAATAAAATATTTAAACAAATTAAAATATTGAAATAAATCTATTTTTTACAAAAATGTATAAATCTAAATTTTAAATTTGCCAAAAAATTTTGGTTCGACATATACACATCTGCTCAAAATAATAGATACACCTTGTAGTATAATAATAAAGTGGCGTTGGATTTGGAAAATTCTTCAGAAATACGTCGATAGTTTTTCTTGTAGTAAATAATATGATCTGGCAATGACAATTCAATGAAAAACATGGCAAATATATGCATTCAAATTATTACGTATACGTTTTCGATTTAAATACCAAACATTGTTGCTCATAATAATAGATACAGTTAATTAACTTGTAATTTTTTCATATTAAATCGAATTCTTTTATTCTTTTTGGGTTATTTTTATGAATAGGATATGAGTTGCATATATATATATATATATATATATATATATATATATATATATATATATATATATATATATAAAGTTAAATATATTATAAAGAAATGGCTATTTCCGCTATAATTTGTGAACGCGGAAAAAATGGAGACATAATATTTTTTGGCGAAATGAAAAATAATTTAAAATAAGTATCCGCCCCTATAGGGAAATAAATTAAAAAATTTAACTGTTTCAGAGTCAGGTGAAAATATAAAGGTTTGGGAATGCCTTTAATTTCATTTAAATGGTGGTATTTATTATATTAATATTAGCAATAAATGCATATGGTTACTGAGATATATTGGAATATTGCACAAAACGAAGACGTTACTATTTCATAAAAAAATTTAGCTGAAATATCCTACAGAGAATTGAAAGGTTCCTTTTGTTGCATATAAAATAATCCTTCTATCCAATTTTGGGGATATTTTATGAGTCCTATTAATAGTATCAATTATTTGATTTTTATGTAAAGCATTTTGTAGAAAACGTAGATATTTTCTTAAAACTCCACTTGAAATTTCAAGCAACGACTTTCCATTTTTCTCTTGGTTTAAACAGGTTTTCTCTCCTATTTGGTACAATGCTTGTTTTATACAATTTCTATGTAAGAATGTTATTTCTTTATAATATTTTCAGCCTAAACCTGTTCTTATTCTATTATGTAAAAGTAATAAAAAAATGTCCTCGTCGGAATTGTCTTCAGAGTTGAAGTAATCATCGTCATCAGATGAATTATAGTAATAATCATCGTCATCATCATAATCAAATTCTTCTTCATGTTCTAAATTAAAAACAGTTTGTTATTTTATAAAGAAATAAATTATAATTATAATTATAATTATATATATATATATATATATATATATATATATATATATATATATATATATATATATATATATATATATATATATATATATCAACTCACCACAATCCACAAACCAAATATATTTTCAGTACATCTGAATAATCTTTTAACGGAATTTCCTAAAACAAAAAATATATACATAAAATAATATTAGAGAAAATTCAATAGTTTTGAATTTGACATATGTATTTTCTTAAAGGTTTTTGTAGCAGTGAAAGAAAATTTAGTTTAATTTTTATTTTTGCGGTATGGAAAGACGTTAAATGGATAGAACTTTAAAACATCTATATTAATTGTTGTAGACATGTGTAGTTCATGACCGAATTAGTTCAATTGAACGATTCACTCAACTGAACGATTCACTGAACTGAGTGAATCGTTCATTTTGCTGAGCTCTTTTAGATCAATACTGAGTCGTTATAAAAAACTTATGAGTAACTTTCATTTTGACATTTTGGTCCTACACATTCAACAAATTAATTTTGTTATTATCAGTATCTACTTTTAAACTATTTTAATGTTTACTAAAACTCATTCACATGACGAGCTGTTTCACTGAAAGTCAACTTAGCTAATGAACTAAAAGAGCGAACTAGTTCAATTGAATGAGCTGAGCTAAAAAGAGAGGTTAATTCATTGAGCTAATAAACCCAAATCTAAATTGTTGCAGCAGTTCTGCTGTTCGCAATCTGAAAGAAAAACATCAGAAATTAAAGACAATAACGCTGGTCAATAAGTGTACGATCGAATTTTCGGGTTCGGATACGGTGAACAGTGGGATCAAACGCAAATTTGTTGGTAATAAATCTGTATCTCCTAAACTAGTGGTTGGATTAAATTAAAATGTATGGAAGAAATGTAGAGAAGGATCTAATCTTCTTGTAGTCACCCTGTGATAACACAAGATAAGCTACAGGGTGTCAAAGTGGACTACCTCGAGTATGTAAAAGTTTCAAATATCGTAACTTCTAAAATTAAGTTCGATTTTAAAGATTTTTATATTTTTATAAATACAATACAAAAAATTACTATTTTTAATAAAACTATAGTACAATTCTTTCACTTTTTTCTCAAAGTTCCGTTAATGAAAATTTTTTTCTTTATATATTTCAAAAGATAAAGTTTAATAAAGAAATTTTGAATCCAACATCTAGCATTGGTCGAAAATGGTAAATTTTGGAAAAAAAAGTTTAATTTTTATTGATTATTAAAAAAATAAAATAAAAAATGTCACGCGAGCTTTTTGACGATGTATTGAAGATATTTAATCAAAAACTAGATTTAGAAAGATTTCACACTAAATTCCATCCCGCCTGCCAAAAAACGAATGTAAGAGTGGAGATTTTATGAAAAAAGTAAATTTATTCAACGATTTTTTTTAATATTTTTCACGTCATGACGAATAGAGATATTTTTTACGTCTTTTTGAACATAGTCATCAAGGTTTGAGATAGTCCTTGCGATTTTTTTTAACAATAATCTTTGCAAAATTCTATATCTTCTAATTTTTTATTTCCACTACTACGGGATTTTATCAAGGTTATTACAAATTAAATAACTTTTGCAGAACTCTAACAAGTTTGTATTTGCACTAGACATTCTTCATTGAAATATATATTTTACAATATTTTTTCATTTGCAAATTTTAACTACCGAATAAATCATAATTATATATCCAATCAGAAAACGGGGCAAAATTGAACACTTTTATATTATTTTATTTTTAAAGTTTTCTTTATTTTTTATGTTACACAAACAAATATATTAATATAGAAAAACAGCCAGCAGCTTTTAGAAATTTCCCCTTCAATGAACTGTCAAATTTTGTCTCTCTCTTGCTCTCAATTGCAAAATTTTTAAAGTAAACGAACGCGATTTAGCAACTTCCAGGCTGGAAGTTCCAGCTACATTTTGTTATAATTATCACGAAATATCAATATCAATTCAGTGTTGCCGTTGGTTACATTTGTTACATTTTTCGTAACTTTTTAACGCTCCACGTAACATGTAAATATTTTCCATTTTTGGCCTTGTTTTCGTAACTTTTTATACCCGTAGGCAGTGTTGCCAAAACTTTGTGGTTATGTCCCACCAGATCCGCTATAAACCGCCTACACTTTAAATAAAATTGCTGATATATACCGTTAAAATATTTCTTATTAAAGGAACTAATAAATTGGTATTTTTATGTGATAAATATGTTAAAAATTAATATTCTTTCTTTCGCAATCTTCTATTTGAAAACTTGAACGCATTTCTGAGGTTATAATCAAGTTGAAAAACATTTTTGGGTACAGAACTTGCTTTGTAGAGTAGTCCATTTTATTTAGATTTTACTATATTCAATTTAAAACATTTACAAACAAAATCACCTACATATAAAATTCTTTATACATTTTGTTTTCATATTGTAAAATCTCAAACATTGTATATATGGAATCGAAGAGAAAATCATTCGAAATTATATTTTAAATACTTTGAATTTCGAAAATACTTCTTTTTAATCCAATTATGCAACAAACCTCCAGTGTTTGACAGATTTGTCCATATAATAATGTTGAGGTGATTTAAAATTGTCAAAAAATATTGAAAAACAGTTCAAACTTTCGGATTTTTAGTACCTTGATATTTCATATATATATATATATATATATATATATATATATATATATATTCATATTATAAATTAGTTAGTTGTAGAATTTAAAAATGTCTTCCTGTTTCAAATAAAAGAAAATGTTGCTAGAAACCGCCAGGTAGAAAAATATTGCAGCCAGAAAAACCACTTAGCGGATTTTAATGAAAAGTTCCCGCTAAGAAATGATTATCTTTCTATGTAACAAAAAATTATTAAAATATTTGAAGTTATAGAAATAACTACAGATGATCCTAGTTTCACAAAAAAATATTTATTAAATAAATTTTTTTATTTAAAAAGTTTTATCGTCGTGAAAGCTTTACTCACGGAATGTAGTCAATCCACGCTACATTTATTTAAAAAAATTAAAAATGTATGACCAAAATTGTAACTTTTTTCAAACTACCCCTGGCAACAGTGACTCAATTTTTTTATCTTCCTTAACAGTCGTGCTGAGTATGTGAAAATGCCGAAAACATTCGGCTCCGGAATAGAGAATATGCCATTCTCTTCGGACATTCGAACATTGTGAGACCTTCTGAATGGCATATTCTCTTCGGACATTCGAACAAAATAATGGTCTTAAACACAGTTCGAGGTTAGTTAAGAATAGGTTCTCTCAGAATAATGTCAGTGTTTAAAGCTATCTAACTAATATCCTGATGAAAATTCTATAGATAAATTGTTAAATGATTAGAAAAAAATGCTTTCGAAAGAAATTTTCAAAAATAGAGATGAATAATTAATAGGGAATAACATATAAAATATTGTTCAAGACCCATTGGAAACTTGTCAGAATTTGATATACAAGACAAATAAAGAAAGTTGACCAAAATAATTATGGATATACAGGATATTAGTCCTTGTTTGACATTACCTAATAACTTTAAATAAACACCTCACTAGTTTTAATTTTATTAAAATTGCATACACAACAATGTCATTATGAAATTAGCGTATAATCCAATATAATTTATGACTTATTTAGGTTTATTTGTACTTTTTATTTGAAAACTAAAAAAATAAATATGTACTGAGTTTTAATTTTTTAATAAACAAAAACGTGCGTTTTTACTCACTCACACAAAGCGAAAATAGGTGTATCTATTATTTAGTGCAGATGTGTATATTTAAATGATTATTTATTGTTTAATAAAAAGTCGTTTTATACTTACATTAATTCTAAATTCCAATGGAAATATTTTAGAAAGCACTAGGCTTACTTGTTCAGTGCGAAGCCAACGACCATGTTGCTCTTTCAACAGTTTAATGACATTGCTTATAAGATCAGGCGTTATCGAATTGCACTTGGTTAAATTCAGATATTTTATCTTTAGACAATGTTCTAAAAGTTCTAGGACGCCCTTATCAGAAATACCTTTACAGTTAATAAAATAAACCTCTTCCAATGCGGTTAGTTGTTGTGAGACCTTCTGCAATCCTTTATCAACAAATATATTATTATCGCAATGTAAAACTTTTAATTTTTTGAACTCAACCAGTAATGAAGCCATATCACAATATATATAATTTGTGTCAATAAATTTTAGTTGCTCCAATTGATGAGCTTGGTGTTTGACTAATTTTTTTAAAAACTCTTCTGTTATAGAATAAAAACTATAAGATTGTATTTCCAAATTCCTTAGTTGTGGCAATTGTGCTAGACAATCGAAATCTTCGTCAGTTGTTGATAATTTAAGTGTTTTCAGTTCTAATAGGTTTTCTGAAATATGTTCGAAATCTTCTTTTTGGAATTGATCGCAGCATCTTATATCAAGGTATTGTAAGTTTTTAAGATTTTTACAGATTTTTCTAAAGTTCCGTTGAATTATATAGTCGCATTTAAACAAGCATAGTTTTTCCAAACCACAAAGTGAGTCGATATTTTTACCTGTTTTGAAAAGTAACAGAATTAATAATACATACTGTCGGACAAAATAAAGTGCGGTTTTTTACTCTTGCTATTTAGTTCATAATTATTGTCTTCTAGGTACATAATTGGCTACTTTTCGGTGCCCAGGTATTTGTCGTATTATATTCTTTAAATTAATATACAAAAGAAGTTTTTTTTAAATATGTGTATTTCGAGTTCGGGCCAAAGGTTTGTATTGGTCATGCATGGACACTTCACATTTTTTGATACAAAACTAAAGGCATATGCTTAGAAAGTGCTAAATTTTAATATTATTAATATAATATTAATATTATTAATATAATATTAAATTATATTAAAATTATTATTAAGTTTAGAAAATCAGGATGAATACGGCCATATTATCGGAAAGTCTTCACCACAATCCAGAAAGATTTCTTGACTCCAGATAAGGAAAATAAGGTAAAATTAGTGTCTTTAAAATACAACATTTTAGAATCTGAGGCTAAAAACTTCATTTCTTTATACAAAATAACAATTCAAAACGAAAGTTAGAAGAAATTGAGAGGTCAGAATCCCTAAGACTACGAAGTCAAATCGTAACGATATCAATGTTGTCGCCAAAAGAGAATGAGTTTCATCATCTAAGGTTATAAAGAAAGATATAATTATAAATATATTAGCTTTTACTGCCAGTAAAAACCTCAAATATATGAGTTTTAGATATACCTCTAAGAAAATGTGACATCGTTGTTCTAATATAATAAAGCGACCCGTAATAGAAAAATAACCGTTAAAGTCAAAAAGTTATTTGGATGAATAAATAAAAATCTTATTAAAACTTAAAAAAAAAACTGTGAAAACTTTGGAAACTTCCATTGAAAAATCTGAAGTTTAATATTTTTGTTATAGGAGATCGTATAAAAAATGTTTTCTTTCTTTGGTACATATGAAACCTATTTGTTTGAACCATGTCTAGCCAGTTAGGCTAGTAACAATTAAAATTACTTCCTACTTTATCTCTCCGCTTAGAAAAATTAAATTATTTTTGGCGAGAATTGCGATATAGCTACGATTTTACTTGGCAGTATTAGGGTTTCTGACCCCTCAATTTCGTCTAATTTTCATTCTAAATTGTAATTTTGTATAATGGAATGGTTCTTTTGGCCTCAGATTCTAAAAAGTGCACTTTAAAGAAAATTACATTAATCGTACTTCATTTTCTCTATCTGGAATCAAGAAATCTTACTGGATTGTGGTCGATGACTTTCTGATAATATGGTCGGATCTATCCTTATTTTTCAAATGTAATAATAATTAGTAGAGAATTTAATAGATAGAATATTAAAATTTAGCACTTTTTAAGCATAAGCCTTCAATTTTGTATCAAGAAATTCGAAAAATGGAAGCCAAATTTAAGAAACTAGGTAAAGTGTCACTTTATTTTGTCGCACAAAATTCATGACCAACACAACACTATTACTTCAAACTCGAAATGCACATATTTCAAAAACTTCTTTTGTTTGTTAAATTAAAGAATATAAAACGACAAATATGTGGACACCAAAAAAGTAGGCCATAATGAACCTAGAAGGCAATTATTCTGAAATAGATAGCAAGAGTAAAAACCGCACTTTATTTTGTCCGACAGTGTATTGGCGAGCACTTACTACTTTTTTAATATAGTTTTCAAATATACAAAAAAGTTTATTTTAATTTTTATCTTTTGTTTCCTCAAATTTTTAATGAAGCAAACAAAATAAAAATATCAAATAAAGTTAAACGGCTTTAAAGAAAAAAAAATTTATTGTGTAATAAATTTATTACTCACCAGTTATATCCGAATTATTTCGAATACTTAAAGACTTTATATTTTTAAAAGATTTTATAACTTTTATCAAATTATCATTTATATTAATTAACTCCAACTCCTTAAGTTGTTGCATTTTTTCAAATAATATCCGTAATAAATTAGAATCTATATCGCTGGTAAGTATTACAAGCGTCTCAACATTTATACATAATGATGCCAAAAACTTAAAACATGTGGTTATTTTCAAACGACTTAATGCATCATTAATTATAAATTCTATTTTTAAGTTTTTTACTTGTGGTCCTATAATTTGTAGAAATACTCTAATCTGCCATAGAGTCCATCCGTTAAAAGTATCTGTTGTTAAATTTGCATATTTAACGCTTCCAAACATTTTGAAAATGTCGCAAAACCGTTTACATGTTAGAGAAAAATGAAGTTGATCTGTTGGTGTTAAGTGTTTACAGATATGCTCTAGACAATCATCGTTTAATGTTAAAATCAATGATTTTTGATCTACTTTGATGGCATTGCTACAGCAAACAGTTACATCATTAGTGAATGAATCATTATTGAAGTTTTTTGTTAGTTGTTCGAGAATTTTTTTTCCATCTGGTTGATAACAACTATCGCAAGCATGCAAACGAAGGACACAACTCTTAAAAACATGTTTTTTCTTTTGTAGAACTCTATAAAAAGATACAAAATTAGTAAATAACATTTAACGTTTATTTTGTAAATTTCGATTTTATAATATAAATATGAACATGGATGATTGCACAATTTGCAACCTTGGTTGTGTCGAGAAAATCCTTTTTCGAGATTTCCATGTAGGAAGATCTCTCAAACGATGCGTAAAAATTTGTTTAATATCAAAAAATTATTTAAAAAATCAGTCTTCAATTCCCTATCAGCGATTGAAAAATTATGGGTGCCATACATTTTGATAAAAAAAAGTTTAGATTTTTTAATCGAAATGGGTATCAAAAAATTCGTAATTTTATGTTGGTAATAGAATAAATATTTAAAAAAATTTTCCCATGGGATTTTGTTTGGAATGTTATATATTTTCAGCAATACTTACTACAATGCATTTTTTTATATTTTACACATAAAGGGAAAAAAAATTATAAAATTGTTATCCATTTTTTAAGAAAAATATCGAAAATTTTTTAGTATGATGTACTAAAATGACGGTTTATGAACCAACATTTTTGCGAAAATTTTTTAAAATATATTTTTTTTTTATTCGCTAAAAATTAAGAATTTTTTGATACCCATATTTCAAGACAAAACTCAATACTATTTTTTGGACAAAATATTATAGACCCATGACTTTCAATTGCTGATAGGGAACTGAAGATCAATTTAAAGAAAAAAATTAATATATTTCCCATATTAAGCTAATTTTTACTCATCGTTTGAGAGGACTTTCTACAAAATGTTTCTATTGCACATACACTAGGAAGCTGAAGTCTGCGTACAAACATATCCTTTCAGATTTTTGGAATTTTTACAGCTCTATATGATAGCTTAAATCTTTAACAATATTTAAGTAAAACATCAACTTTAGAAAAGTGTATAGATTTGCGGTTATCCAAAAATATTAAAATGAAGTGATATAATTATACAGCAAAAGTCTGCGTACATTATTGAAAAATCTAAAATTTTCGCGAATTTTTTAGTTTTAGATTATTAAATTTATTGCGTTTTAAATTGATGTTGTTTACTTAATTGTTGTTACAAATTTTCCAATATAATTAAAGATGTTTTAGTAATAAATCAAGGAAGAAATTAATTTATTCTTACTAAAAGTATGAATTTAATTTTTGTAAGGATGCTGAATAAAACATTTAGAAATATTAATATTTCTCTAAGGAGAAATTAGTATTAACCGAAATAATAGGGTCCTTTTCACTTAAATCACGTTTAAGAGAAATTAACGACATGGATTAATGAAAAATTTAAATGCGGTCATGTTATACGTGAAAAGATCGGGATAAATTAAAAAAAAAAAAAAAAAATATATATATATATATATATATATATATATATATATATATATATATATATATATATATATATATATATATATTTATACAATATCTTTGAAAAGAATCGCGATTTCATGTAAAATTGTATTATCATTGAAAGAATGCACGCTATACATTTTAAAAATATATATACAAAATTTGTTGCTTTTAATTTTAAAATTTTTTTTATATATTTCTACCAATATGTCTGAAACTGCAGCGACAAAACTAAAGCACATAACCTTGAATGTTTATTGTTATATATAATTGTAAGAAATTACCAACAAAAAATACCGTTATTCCTTTGCGGAGATCATTAAGAGTGTATAGAAACAATTTTGATTGATTGATATTCAGATCAATTAAGAGAAAAAATAATAACAGATTTTAATAATGGTGAATCGGTGACATACATTGGAAAAAAATTTGATATTCATCACAGCGTAATTTCGAGAATAATAAGCCGTTTTCGTTCTTCGGGCTCTTTGACTACAGTACATAAGAGTGGTCGCCCACGGAAAACTAGCGATCGCGACGACAAAGCAATAATACGTTTAATAAAAAAGGATCCGTTTGTGTCGTCAAAGTCCATTGCCACGCAATTGTCGTTAAACGTTACTCCCAGAACGATCCAAAGACGAGCTGTAGAAGGTGGTCTAAAATCTTTTAGAAGTGCGAAAAAACCCTTCATTTCACGGAAAAATAGACAGGCTAGAATTGATTTTGCAAGGCAACACATTAACTGGACTACAACACAATGGAAAACCGTACTTTTCTCCGATGAATCCAAATTTAATTTAAAAGGTTCGGATGGAATTAGGTTAGTTCGAAGACCAAAAGGGCAACGCCTTAATCCACGTTATAGTAAAGATACAGTAAAACACGGAGGGGGTAACGTTTTGGTTTGGGGATGTTTTTCAGGATATGGCATCGGTCCAATTCATCAAATAAATGGAATAATGGATCGATTCATGTACAGAGACATCCTGAAAAATGTAATGCTTCCACATGCAGACGAGGAAATGCCGCTTAAATGGAGATACCAACATGATAATGACCCCAAACACACATCGAAATGTGTGAAAAAGTGGTTCGTTAGCAATAAAATTGATGTTTTAAAGTGGCCAGCACAATCGCCTGATCTCAATCCCATAGAAAATCTATGGGAAATTGTAGATCGAAAAATATTACGCGATAGCTGCAAAAACGCGGACGAGCTCTTCCAGCGAGTGGAAGATGCGTGGAATGAAATTTCTCCAGAAGTAATAACAAATCTAATTGCCTCCATGCCACGCAGATGCGCAGCAGTTTTAAAAAATAATGGATACGCAACTAAATATAAATTTAATTAATATGTATTTATTTATTATTAAACATGTGCTTTAGTTTTGTCGCTTTAAAATAGTGTATTTTTCGATTTTTATATGATTTTGATATTTTAATTGGAGAATTTTTGTTGTCTTTGTTTTATTTTAAAAAAAGTGTTTTCTATTCTTAATAAATAAATAAACATCAATGTAATACAAAACAATTTCCAATAGTTATTTAACTAAGTTTTACCAAGAAGGATTTCGTGCTTTAGTTTTGTCCGATATATATATATATATATATATATATATATATATATATATATATATATATATATATATATATATATATATATATATATATATTAAATTCGAATAAAGTACGAGTATTCCATATAAAATTTATAAAAAAAATATTGTTTGCATTTTTGATTCTCGCGGTGTAGTTGTACCTAGAAAACATTTTTATATAAAGTAGTTTCCAGGTATAACGAATACTCAGTTTAACGAATGCGCGATTTAACGTACGTCCAAATTTTTAACATTGAGTACCTTATATTACGAACAATCTATATATTTTAGTACTTGATATAACGAATTCTTCCAAAGAATGTGATTTTAAATCTATAAAAATAAGAGAAAGTAAATAAAACACATTTCTCATCCTATTGAAAGAGCACTACTAACGCCTTTTATGCAAAAGGAATAGTATTACAGATTTTTGTTTGGATAATAATTCTTCATTTGAAACTAATTTTCTAAATAAAAAATACGTTACAAAACTGTTATTTTTTACTTTTTAAATATGCCTTCGATTTATTTTTTGTAATGTCATTTTATCATATACCTCCATACATATGTGATGCATTTATGTTGAAAAATCCGCATAAAGTATCCATTCAATTGAGAATTACTTATTAAGCAGATTTAACATTAAAGGCATTCACCTCAGAAATTTGCAACTTTGCAAGACCCTTGCAAAATAATATGTGCTTTCCGTTTTTCCCATCAGGTCAAGATTTGGGTGTGTCTAATATTGCGCCATAAATAAACCAATTACTCGAGTATATTTCACTGTAACTCGAGAACGGTTTATATAAATTACACACCAAAATATGCAGAATAAAATTAGCTTTAAGTCATTCTACTATCTACTTTTTATCCGCTAATTAGTTTAGGAGATATTAGGAAATAAGTATTCGAAAAAATTGTTGTTCATACTAAATTAGTTTTTTTTTTTACTAAAATATCTTTTTAAAAGTGAAAACATTAAAAATGTCAGTTTATCATCTTTATCTCAAACCAGGTAATACAAAGAGTAAATAAAGCCACGTATCATCAAAATTTATGCCAATCGTTAATATTGTTCTTGAGATATGAGGAAATATACTAAAGGCCTTGTTATGGGCGAAATATTAGACACGCCCATAAAAAATGTGTAAGGCACATCAAAATGCATCAAGTCTAACTATACGTCTTTGGGGGATGATTTTTAGTCAACCAGTATAATTTGCAAAATTATATATGTACATATTTTTTTCGATTTTGTTGACCTGTGTAATTTGGTAATTTCATAATATGCAACCAATATACATAGGTATCATATTAAACATATGTATGTGATGTTTTTTTTTTTATTGAAGTTCGTTGCTAAAAGGTTACCTGTTCCTTTAAATAATGTGCGCATTAGGGGTATAACTTTTTCCGATTTTTTGCAAATATCAAAATGTTCCTAGCATAGTCTAATTGGCCATTGAATATTATTTAAAAAAATGGTATTACTTTTTCGCGGTTGTCAAAAAAGTTCACCCACAAAACGCGGTAAAATTTGGAAATCAATAATCCCAATGTAACAGCGAAACCACATATGCACAAACGGGGTATTAAAGTAGTACACAAAATTCATAAATTAAGCAAAACAATGTCCACAATAAATAAGAAGTTTATGTCTTTTAATAATTAAAAACAAAAATTTTCACTTTACTATTTTACTTTATAAAATAAAATATTTAAAATTTTTAAAAAATCGTTTTTGTGGGTGAGATTTTTAGTCCAAAATAACCCGAAAAAATTGTTTTGCTACATAACACAACATTCGCCATCGCGTGGTGCTAGGTCCAAAATTTGGTTATATCCCTAGTGCGCATATTTATTAATACACATGATGTATGTCAATATGTACTTACTTGGCGGCTCCTTTAGAATCAGTAAAATCTATAAAACATGTTTTGCTTTCATTTCTTCCAATCCATTTTACATTCGAAACTTCTCCAAATTGCTGAAAATACTTCGAAACTTGTATTGTGGTGGCCTAAAATACGTTTAAAATTACAGTTAGAGTAACGGACAAAGTCGAATGCGAAAAAATGTTGAATGCCAAATTATTGTAAGCGCATTGAATTGAAAACCTACACAAAAACTATATACTTTAGATATTTTTACACTAATACATACGTTGTGTTAAAATTTATCAAAATTTCAAATATCATAATAATTTTATCATCTAAACACAAATTGTTTGATTATGATTTTTTCGAAATACTAATGGTATTTTTCATGATAGAATGATCATGGAAAAATACTTCAGTTATTATTTTTAATAACAACCATGTTAATTTGTCCTTATTTTCATAAAATGAGTGACGAAAAAGATTTACGTCCTACAAGTTATTAAAAAATTTCAAAAAATCCAAATAGGTCTTACAAATAATTGGCCACAAAATTAAATGTCGTCCGTAAAACCGTTTCTAATGTTATTAAACAGTATCAGGAGAATTTGACTATTGATGTGAAACCTAGTTCGGTAAGAAAAAAGGACCACATGATATTGGGAAGGCCAGAACACATCTGGTAGAAAATCATCTGAGTTTTCTCAGTGCTTCGACTATTTGATGCGAAAATTTAAAGCTAATGGGAAAGTTGATAACATATAAAGTTCAAAAAATTCCAAACTGGAATTCTGCAAAAAAAATTACAAGCCAAAAATAGGACTCGGAATTTAAAACCAAATTTCATACAAAAATACTCAAGCTGTATAATTGACGAAGAAACGTAGGTGCTGGAAGAATCTTCGCAGCTTGTGTCTCAAAAATTTTTATTGCTAATGCTCGAAGCAATGTTGGAGATAAGTTTAAGAACCAAAAGCAGCAAAAATTTCTACCAAGAGAGGTCAATTTTAAAAATTGTCCATAGCTTAGACCAGTGGAGAGATATTGAGCTCTTGTGAAAAGTGAATTCAAGAGCACAAAAAAGGTGTCCCAAAATACCGAAGATTTTAACAGATGTGCACACTGTTCCAAAAAAGTGACTGAAGCAACAATCAAATCTCCAAAGAAAGGGTTTTCAAAAATGGTCCACAATTTTATAATTAGTGGTTAGAACCATAAAAATTATATATTTCTGTGATCTGTGCTAAATTATCAAATGATTAAAAAAATAATGAAAACTCTAAGATCAACCGTTTCCAACTTATTGAATATTATGTATGTTAAGAATTTTTCGATCTCACTCCTTATTACGTTTTAAAAATGTTAAGATTTCAACATACAAAGTATTGAAAGTATTATTTGTATTAATACTAAAGTATTATAGTGTAAAAACGCCTTTCATAAACAAAAAAGTTATGAGCCAAATACTAGAAACACGGGGTGTCCGTTGTAACTTCAGTTAATACTTATCTGCAGATATCTCTTAAACAAAAGCAGGTACGACAACAAAATTTTGTAAAAATAGTTCGAACATACTAACTTGCAAACTAAAAATGGGTGTGATTCTCCCACTTTAAAGCCCACCTCCAATATAAGGTGAAACATCAACGAAATCTTGTACAAATAGTTCAGGACCAGTGTAAATTAAAAAAAAAAAAAATGGACGTGGTCCGCCCACTTTAACGCCCACCTCCCATATATGGTAAAATTATTTATTCGGTTAAGCTGTATATAACATTCTCACTTGTTATTTTTATTGATGTAAAAATTTGTGAGTGAAATTGAATAGTTAGGAAGTTATAATATTTTTACTATATAAGGGACTGATAAGATTTTTGGTACTTCGAGCCATTTTTTCGTTGGGACCGGCATCACAGAAAAACTCTGGGATCTTACCCTTGACTCTGAAGATGAGCATGAGATAACTGTAATCTCAGCTCGCGCTCAAACTTCGATGGTTAAGAAGGCTGTTGACACTCCCTCTAGCTCCGTTAAGGGCCCCACAAGGTAGTAATTAAAAGAGCTGGGTCGCGAAGTAAATAGCCATCTACATCGAAAAACTAAGGAATCATTGCTTTAGAATTGTATTCAAGCAGCAGTCTTTGACAAACTGGAGTCACGAGACGGATTCTGAATTTCGGGTTTGGGGTTATTCAGATACACTAAGTCTGATAAACACAAACCGAACTGACAAAGTTCCTTATTGACTGCAACGTGGATGTAACCCTTGGATTAATAAACCTTGGATTAATAAAACCAGGGAATGTGAATTAAGGTCCGCAGTATATAAAATGTTCATACCATCCACAATTAAAAAGTTACGGACATGTATAATGGTTAGGAATGATTTGAATGATAATCTTCTTCATTCTTTCAGCAATGGAGACCTAACGGTTGTGCAATGGGAAGCTGCTGAAACAGCAAGCTTATACTGTTATCAGTATACATGCCATAAGAGACGGCCGATTAACCGGGCATCGCTCTGCAGCAATTGCTGTTAATTGCCAGTTAACTTTCAGAGCACACCAGGAGGAGAGGAATTTATATGGTTCTGAGATGTAATGCGAACGCTCACCATTATCAGTGAAGAAGCATCGACAAGAGAGGTGAGTTCGTTTTTAATTTTATAACAAGTCATAATCTTCACATAGGGGGAGCGATTCCAAGTTCAGAGGGAGGCGTTTGTAGATTTAACGCTAGCGAACCGGGGGTCTATTTCGTTAGGGACTGGAGGGTAGTCATGGATTACTCCTTTTCGGATCACAGCATGATATCCTTCAGTCTCGATTTTATAGCATTATAGTCTGAAGTGCGGTCAGGTAGTGTCAGTGATAACCTACAGGGATCCTGTTCGGATGAGAGTAATAACGACACAATTAGGGAGATAGTTTCTAGAAACAAGGTTACATTGGCGGTGATCCCATTTGAGCCATACAAATCAGCGGGTTCGGATGCAATTCTTCCGGTCATGTTGCAGAATGTCAATGACAGAGCCATCTCATTACTTGTCAATATATTTAGGAAGTGTGTTAGCTTTAGATATATTCCCAGGGGATGGAGAAAGGTTAGAGTCATTTTCCTACCCAAAGCAAGAAAGACGACTCACTCGAAACCCAAGGATTACAGACCAATCATTAGCTTACCAGTATTGAATGGGATGGAGCTTGCTCTGTCGATTGAGGCCAAATACCTTGGTCTATACTTGGACAGTAAGTTGTCTTGGAGGAAAAATACTCAGGAGAGGGTCAGGAACTTAATACCTACTAGATGAGGTTACAGACAAAGGGCTTATTAATCTCATACTGTTTGTAATGGGAATAAATTGGATTAGGGACAATCATAACTGATTGATAAGCTATAGGTTCCACTTTTCTTTATCTATCTTCTTATTCTGTTTTTCTTTTTACTTCTCTATCTTTTAAAGGGCCGTTTGGTCTTTGGGTGGAAGCGTGAATACACAAAACTTTTCTTCCTACAACTGCCAACTACTACCTACCTACAGAAACATCTACCTATGTATATGCTTTTGAAATATGAATTTCCTTTAGAAACATATGAAAATCACTAAAAAATGGGTAAAAAGGAAAAATGACGTTCTCTTTTGGACATACCACAGAGTTAAAAATTTTATTATAAGAGAGAAAATACAAAATATTAAAAAATGTTTGTTAAAAATAAATACTAATAATCAGGGCAAGTTTTTCAAGCTTTTCGCTTGGAAAGTAAGCATTTGCGTATTTCAAAAGAATTTCACAAAAAATGCTTATTTTTAAATCTTTGCATAAATTTGCATATAATGGATACAAAAGTCAGTTTTCTTAACAAAAACACACTTTTTTTGTGATTTTTTGGAGTTCAATCAAATGATTTCTAAAAATTTTTTTGTGAGTATTTTGAGTACATTGTAAATATAGTAAGAAAAAAAATCAGAAGCGTCAAATATGATACTTAAAATTAAAATAGTTATATTTTTATAAACATCGAAATCTATTAGAGATTGAAAGTTAAAAAATGCATATTTGTGCATATTTTCTACACATTAATATATAAGAATGCATAAATTTGTTGGTTTTTATATACATATTCATGCTATTTTTGCATATTTCTGTGCATATTATACCATTTTTTCGTGCTTTTTCAAGCGCATATTTCAATTTCTTTTGTGCATATAAAAACTTGCCCTGCTAATAATACTAATTTTATTCTCTCAAATCGTGCTACCATACAAATTTTAAAAATATCCTTTTTTTTTTTTTTTTTTTGTTATGTTCAAATACATTGAGAAAATTATTAAAAATGATAAAAATTATATGTATATGCCCGATCTTGACAATTTTTTTTGTTCTAAGGTTAGTGATATATACATTTTAGTTTAGCAACTTTTAGTTTAAGAGATATAAAGATTCAAAGTTTCGTTATATAAACTATTATATATCTATTATTTGTAAACCGATCGGAATAAGATGTATATGATTTGACTGTGCTTTCTACTATCTATTAAATTATATTCGCAACAAACCAATTTATTAATCCATTTAATGGCAATATCTAATAGTTTATTATTTTTTTCTAAGTTTGTTCACAAAAGTACTGTTATCACGGAAATATACCTATTTAACGGTAATATTCAAGTCATCGTATTTTATAGAATATATTCATGCATTCATTTAATGCAAATAATATATTTTTAAACAATTGAATATAAAAATATTTTTAGTTCAAATTTATTTATAAAATTTATATTTTTAAATATTTAATAACTGCTGTAACACTAGTTACTTCAGCAAAAAGCCGATATGTGTTCATTTCAATGCCAAAAATATCATTTATGCGATAAAAAAAGTAATTTGCAATATTTAAATTACACATAATAAAAAATATTCCTAATGTAAATTTCCCATTTTATTTCTGTGGTAATGTTTTTTTATTTATTTGCAAAGAAACAAATATCAAATAATTGGCTAAAAAGTAAAAAAAAAAAAAAATTTGTGAGAGCACAGTGGAACTACCTTCTTATATTTATATCATGCTTTGTAATATGATTTTCAATTACTTGACATTAATTTGAAATAAAATTATTTAAATATTATTCCATTTGTTAATAAATCAGATAAAATAAAAATTTTCATAGAAGTATTCGAATATACATTTATATAATTTAATCAAATTCCAAAGTCTTCACATAAATTGAAAATACGGTGCACTCGCGAAAACGTGAACACTAGAAAGCGTGAACGACTCAGAAATAAGAACAAAATTTTTTACACATAATATTCTAAAATGTAAATAAAAATGAAAGCACAAAAACGTGAACAATTTGTTTTTTAAATTTTTGGTGTTTATAAATTTGGAAATCCCCGAATAAGAATAAAATGTTTTTATTTCTAATCCTAGAAGCTTATAATGCCTGTTTTTGTTCGTTAAAACAATAAAGTTTTAAAGTTTCCACAAAAGTATTCGAATATGAATTTATAAAATATTAATCAAATTCTTAAGTCTAACTAATATTAAAATATATTTTATTTCTTTAGTTTGAATACAATTGTTCTTTATTTTATTTTCCATTTTAAAAATAAAATAATATCTGTTTTAAAACATTCAATTTTTTTTATTCATAGAAAACTTTTGAATATTTTTATTCAACATGAATTTGTTTGAATAGTTTTAAATTTACTTTGAAAAAGAAAAATAAGTAAAATATTTTTTTTATACTTGAAAATTTGAAAAAATTTTATAATTTTTTGTTATTCAAGCCTTTTGAGCTTGAATATTTTTATTTTTTGGAGTTTTTGTTGAATAAAATAATAAAAATATTTATTTTAAATGTTTCTATTTGAATATAAAGTTTTTGAATAAAAATCAGAAAAATTTGTTGAAATTTTTTTATTTAAATAAAATACATATGAATATTATTAAACTTTAAAATAGTCAAATAAAAAACTTTTGATTATCTTCTTATGAAAATATATTTGTTTTTCTTTTGGTTAAATAAAATATTTTAATTTTTAATTTATTTTGTTCAATCAGATACAAATTTATAATAAATTCAATTGTTTTAGTATAAATAGAAATCCTTAATATTTTTATTCAAAAGATAATATATTGATTAACAAATATTTTTTAATTAGACATAAGAAATAGAAATGAAATAAAAAGTATTTTTATTTTTTATTTCATTCATAAGTTACAGCTATGATTATAACGATATCGAAACGATATTATCTAGGTGATAAAAATTATCACTAGTGATAATCGTTTTCGAATCTAAAACGATAGTTTTTACGGACTAAAGTGTACCTTTCCTTATGATATCGTTTTTCCATAAAATTATGATATCGTTTTCGATATCGTAATTTCCAAAAATAACGATAGTAAAATCGTCTGTACCAAATTTTGTTCTGAATGATTTTAGTATTAAAAAAATATATTTATTGCAATTAAATACTTATGCTAAAGATAATTGTAAGGAAATATAAAATGCTGAAATAAGAAAAAATCCTAAATATACAAAAAACAAAACAATCATCATACACGACATTCATACATATTTTATGCAAATATCATCAATTATAATATTTGCAAGCATGGTTATTCCTAAAGCACATATTTTAGCAATTACGCACCTCAAACATTTGGTCAGACCATTCAAATATGTAAATTAATCATCTATGTATTTCCCTTTATTCTCAGTTTATTTATGTTGTTGAAAATTTTTTAATTTTAATATTTTTATTTTGAAGTTTTTTCCAAATGTTTATTTTTTTTATTTTATTAGAAACAAAATTTTGGAAATTTAGGTATCACAATAATATCGTTTTCAGCAATACGATATGATATTATAATCGGCACCTAAGATGATATCGTTTTCGCTATTATATCGTTCTATGGTTTATTGGGATTTATTTAAGTTTTTTCTATTTGAATTTATTGTTTCCAAATAAAAATCCTAAAAATTTATTTAACTTTTTTAATTTAAATAAAATACATAAGAATATTATTCAAGATTAGAATAATCATATAAAAAATATTTGTTTTAATTTTGATTAAATAAAATATTTTCTTTCTTAATTTATTTTGTTCAATAAGATACAAAATTATAATAAATTCAATTGATTTAGTATAAATAGGAATACTTAATGTTTTTATTTTAAAATTAGTAAACTGATTAACAAATATTTTAAATTAGAAATGGAAATAAAAGTATTTTAATTTTTTATTATATTTACAAGTAACAGCTACGGTTTTTGTTAATGCATAGTTTTCTTAAATAATATATAAAAAAATATAAATAAAAAATTAAAATTTTCCTCTCAAGAATGTAATGGTCATATTATATATCATTAGCAAGGCATTTTAAACGGTAATATTTAAATTGCCTATTTATTAATAATTTAAAAAATATCAAAAAGTTCTACTGAATTATTAAAAAAACATTTATAAAGTAGCAAGTGATCTTAATTTACACCATATTTTAATGTTTCTTAGAAAAGAAGGCATTTCAAATACCTATAGCTCGAAAGTAATTAATATGGACGTGTTATATATCATTAAAAAAGTATTTAAAAGTGCTTTTAAATATCAATATTATATCGGACAATAATTAATAAAGATATTCAGATAAATATATTGAAACATTAAAGGCCTATAACTTGTAAACCGAGAGAGAGCGGACAAAATTTTTTATATCATTATAATCACAAGTAAAAGTACTCTGAATCAGTATCAAAATTGTTTTAAAATCAATAGTTCCGGTGATCTTGATTTATGACAAAAACTTTTACCTCATTGTTCTCAGCGTTAAAACTACTATCAATGATTAAAAAAACTTAAAATTTGGAGCTGAATCAGACTAAATTTAAGCGAAAATATTTTGAGGTAAGCATTTCCTTTTATTTTGCTAAAGATTTTGTCAAAAACTATAAAGTGTCCCTATTGTTTTGACCATAACTGTAAATAAATTTTTTGCCAAATTATTTAAAATGGGGATTTCCCATTAGTTACTTACATTTTTAGGTACATTATAAAAGAATATATTGTAAATCAATATATTGTCTTCGGTATAGGCTTGATCGCCAATAATTTTATATTTTGAATCTAAAATATTAGCAACAATTATTATGGATTTTTTCTATATTATATGCAATTGTACAAATGTATGCATGATGACTTACCATTGAATTTTCTTTTATACATTTTTGATACACGAACTATGACAATCAATAAAATTTTAAGTTAAAAAAATGAATCGTGAATCCTTTCAAATTGTATTATTTCGCGGTGAAAATTATCAATGCAGTTACTTACTAACCGGTATAGTTAATATCATGGTATAATGAAACAGGTACGATCATGATAAAACTATGTGGGGCATTTGTATATCAGTGTTGCCGTTTTTCTGTTTATCAATAGGATTTTATTTAAGAGGAAAAATTTATTTTTAATTCAATAATTTCTATTTTACTAAGAAAGCATATTAATTATATTATTAATTAATGAATTGGTACTCATTTACCTCCCTAATTCACTTCAGCGTAGGCAGCCACAATTTACAAACACCATCTAGCTTGGTTCTACTCGTGTGTTTTAGCCTCTCATTTATTTGCTCACTCTCTTTGTCTCGCTCTCAATCTGAATGCAGTGTAGTGAATTTAGAAACAGGGCTAAATAAGACAGCACTGCAAACTGCTGCTGACCAAATTTAATCAGTTCCATAACAAACAGCGCGCTCTAAATTATCAGCTGATTATGGCAGCACACACTGCTGCTGACTACGCGCTATTGTAGTTTGGGCTTAAGGTGTCAATTAAAAGCTCTTAATGTTGCATTTACAAAAATAAAATAAAAATAATATAAAAGTTTCACAAACACAACCTTTGAAGTATTTTGTAATTTCTTGTGCAAAAAAAAACATTTTTTTTTTGTTTAAATAATTTTTCTTAATAGCCGGCCTTCGGCCGGGCGGAAGAGTTTTCAACTCTGTGGTATGTCCAAAAGTGGCTTCGCTAACGAAATTCTTTATTTTACCCAACTTTTTTATAACGAAAATTTTTTTGATACGAGTTTCTTAGGAAAATTCGATTTTCAAAAATCAAATAAATCGGAGCTGAATTAGGGTGGTCTATTTATACCAATGAATTCATTAATGTAAACAATAAAATAATTTAACTATACAACAAAATTTTTTTATTTTGTTTATAAAATTGAAATGTTACTTGTTAAAATTTGTGTATTTTCATATGGTAACACTTATATAAGTGAAAAGCGAAAATAATTAAAGCAACATATCAGTCGCCATAGATAAACAACTAGATATTTATGTGAGAGAAAAAAAACATAATCCAATTGTCAAAAACCTAATTCATACAACAACAAAATACATGTAGTCACATATATTTTGTTTTTGTGTTTTCAAAAAAATTAGTAAATTTTTTGAAAATTTAGTATAGGGTGGCTCTCACATAAACTTCTAGTTCTATTCTATGTCAGTCGCAAAGCAGCTCTGGGTAGATAAACATCTACCGCGTCATCGTCATTATCGCTTAAGGGCGGTCAGGCTGTACTTTGTTTTTCTGCCTTCGAGAGTTTTGCGTCTCACTCTCGCATTTGGCTAATGTTATACGCGTCGCATAACTGTACCGTGTTACGGTTCTTCGAGGCTTTGCATTAACCATATGCAAATATTTTGAATTCTGGAAAATTCTATGGTTAAGCGTGGTGGAGTACCAAACAAAACTCAATTTTGATTTCGAATAGGAGTTGAGCTCGAGGATTCCGGCTTCCTGCGCGAAGGTGTGGGTCGAAGGCAGTTTTCGGAGGAGACTCCTGGGCTTTATGCCGTAATTGGTGATGGCGATATAGGATAACTCCTAGCCAAATAAATCCTCTTCAATGGTATAGTGCTGTTGAAGGGGTAATTTAAGATCAAAACAAACAAATAAAGCAACATAAGAAAAGTGCGAATTCTGTAAATAAGAAACATAAAAAACAAACACGGAATCACGATTCGTGCTTGTTTTCTTACCCCTCTTGCTTCATTACACCTCTTGCCGTCAAACTAAAACCATCAGCTGCAAAAACATCATCGTCAAAATTCACGCTATAACAGGTTAAGCCCCAACCACTCAACTAAAAAACGTGTGCCAAGATAGCGTCGATGCGTTAGCGTCGAAAATAGGAATTCAAAAACCGGAAAGTCAAAAATACCCAATTTTGGGGATTTTTATGAAAAATCTGCGAAAATTTAAAGAAAATAGGAATTCAAAAACCGGGAAGTCAAAAATATCCAATTTTGGGGAATTTAAAAAAAAATTCCAATTTTGGACATAAATTTATATTGTAAATTATTAAAAATATTAATTCTTTATGTAGGAATAATTCAGCAACACAATAATTGCAACAAAATGGACATAAAATAAAGCTTCCTTTTAATAACCACAAATGGTTGCTAACGTATATCACAAAAACTAAGGATTGGCACGGTATAAACGATATAGATTATGAAAGTATATTCAATTTAGAACAAAATAAGACAACCGTGCAAAAAATCCTACGAGCCGTTCCAGAGAAAAATGGGTTCCTCCAAAATGGCCCACAAAATCGTTGCTGGCCTATAACACAGAAACTAAGGATTGGCACGGTATAAACGATATAGATTATGAAAGAAGATTAAATTTAGAATAAAATAAGGCAATCGTGCAAAAAATCCTACGAGCCGTTCCAGAGAAAAATGGGTTCCTCCAAAATGGCCCACAAAATCGTTGCGGGCCTATAACACAGAAACTAAGGATTGGCACGGTATAAACGATATAGATTATGAAAGCAGACAAAATTTAGAACAAAATAAGACAATCGTGCAAAAAATCCTACGAGCCGTTCCAGAGAAAAATGGGTTCCTCCAAAATGGCCCACAAAATCGTTGCTGGCCTATAACACAGAAACTAAGGATTGGCACGGTATAAACGATATAGATTATGAAAGTATATTCAATTTAGAACAAAATAAGGCAATCGTGCAAAAAATCCTACGAGCCGTTCCAGAGAAAAATGGGTTCCTCCAAAATGGCCCACAAAATCGTTGCTGGCCTATAACACAGAAACTAAGGATTGGCACGGTATAAACGATATAGATTATGCAAGTAGACAAAATTTAGAACAAAATAAGACAATCGTGCAAAAAATCCTACGAGCTGTTCCAGAGAAAAATGGGTTCCTCCAAAATGGCCCACAAAATCGTTGCGGGCCTATAACACAGAAACTAAGGATTGGCACGGTATAAACGATATAGATTATGAAAGAAGATTAAATTTAGAATAAAATAAGGCAATCGTGCAAAAAATCCTACGAGCCGTTCCAGAGAAAAATGGGTTCCTCCAAAATGGCCCACAAAATCGTTGCTGGCCTATAACACAGAAACTAAGGATTGGCACGGTATAAACGATACAGATTATGAAAGAAGATTAAATTTAGAACAAAATAAGGCAATCGTGCAAAAAATCCTACGAGCCGTTCCAGAGAAAAATGGGTTCCTCCAAAATGGCCCACAAAATCGTTGCTGGCCTATAACACAGAAACTAAGGATTGGCACGGTATAAACGATATAGATTATGAAAGCAGACAAAATTTAAAACAAAATAAGACAATCGTGCAAAAAATCCTACGAGCCGTTCCAGAGAAAAATGGGTTCCTCCAAAATGGCCCACAAAATCGTTGCTGGCCTATAACACAGAAACTAAGGATTGGCACGGTATAAACGATATAGATTATGAAAGTAGATTATGTCAAGTCAAGATGACGAAAATATTGGAAAAATCTCCAATTTAAGTCCGTTTCGACAATTATTTAACAAGTACAGAATAGAAATTAATACTTGCGATGATATTGAAGCTAAATTGAATATGTTCTTTTGTCCTGAAATGGCTCAATTCATTCTCGAAAAATATGTAACATTTATTCCAATGTGGTCAAATATAATAGGATCCATTATTGACAATTCTGATAACAGTCAGTAATGGTCCAATTGAGACATATTTTAAGGACGTTAAACATAACGACTTAAAAGGAAAAAAAAAACTAAACTTGGACGTTTTGTTCGAATAATGGAGAAATCTACAAAATACCGAACAAAAAATATTAAAATTTGTTATAATAACGTTTTTGTAAAAGCTATTTCTCCTGGAACTTTAATAACTCCTTCGAAACAAAAGCGTCCAAGTGAAACTAAAAAATCAAAACAAACCATATTGGAAATTGATACTAAGAAAAACATTTCTAAAATCACTGAGTCGTGGAACAAAAGACTTAAACGACTTCCACATGGACTATTCAATAATTCATTTGAAATGGTGAAGAAATCAATGGACGAGTACGAAAAGGACAATTTAGATCTTGAAAAACTGAAATATCTTACAAGAGATGAGGACGCAAGTATTTCTATATTTAACATCTCCGTCGTTAAATATAAGAGATAAATTGGAAGGAAGATTTTTCAAAATCAGATTCCTTAATCCAATATAATAAAGATATCTACAAATTTCAAATTTCTCATGAGTCTGAGTTAGATAATTATATTCAGCTAAATGTATTTAATGATGAATTTACATCATCTTGCAATGAAAATGGGTCATTAACAAAGTCTGAAGTAGAAAATATAAAAATGTCCAATGACAAAGATACATTTCGCAAAGAAAATCTGCCAATAACAGCTGTTTCTGTTGAATGCAATTATGGGAGTAAAGAAAATTTAAACAGTAATGAACTTTCATTTCAAAAACAAAATGAACAACAACAAAGATATCTTAAAAGTGATATGAATTTATATTTGCTTAAATTGGAAAATGTTTTCCAGCAAACTCACGGCGAACATTTTTCTTTAACTTCCTATATAACTTTTCAAGATTTGTGGGCCATTTTGGAGGAACCCATTTTTCTCTGGAACGGCTCGTAGGATTTTTTGCACGATTGTCTTATTTTGTTTTAAATTTTGTCTGCTTTCATAATCTATATCGTTTATACCGTGCCAATCCTTAGTTTCTGTGTTATAGGCCAGCAACGATTTTGTGGGCCATTTTGGAGGAACCCATTTTTCTCTGGAACGGCTCGTAGGATTTTTTGCACGATTGCCTTATTTTGTTCTAAATTTAATCTTCTTTCATAATCTGTATCGTTTATACCGTGCCAATCCTTAGTTTCTGTGTTATAGGCCAGCAACGATTTTGTGGGCCATTTTGGAGGAACCCATTTTTCTCTGGAACGGCTCGTAGGATTTTTTGCACGATTGCCTTATTTTGTTCTAAATTTAATCTTCTTTCATAATCTGTATCGTTTATACCGTGCCAATCCTTAGTTTCTGTGTTATAGGCCAGCAACGATTTTGTGGGCCATTTTGGAGGAACCCATTTTTCTCTGGAACGGCTCGTAGGATCTTTTGCACGATTGCCTTAGTTTGTTCTAAATTTAATCTTCTTTCATAATCTATATCGTTTATACCGTGGCGATCCTTAGTTTCTGCGTTATAGGCCAGCAACGATTTTGTGGGCCTTTTTGGAGGAACCCATTTTTCTCTGGAACGGCTCGTAGGATTTTTTGAACGATTGCCTTATTTTGTTCTAAATTTAATCTACTTTCATAATCTATATAGTTTATACCGTGCCAATCCTTAGTTTCTGTGTTATAGGCCAGCAACGATTTTGTGGGCCATTTTGGAGGAACCCATTTTTCTCTGGAACGGCTCGTAGGATCATTTGCACGATTGCCTTATTCTGTTCTAAATTTAATCTTCTTTCATAATCTATATAGTTTATACCGTGGCAATCCATAGTTTCTGTGTTATAGGCCAGCAACGATTTTGTGGGCCATTTTGGAGGAACCCATTTTTCTCTGGAACGGCTCGTAGGATTTTTTGCACGATTGCCTTATTTTGTTCTAAATTTAATCTTCTTTCAAAATCTATATCGTTTATACCGTGGCGATCCTTAGTTTCTGCGTTATAGGCCCGCAACGATTTTGTGGGCCATTTTGGAGGAACCCATTTTTCTCTGGAACGGCTCGTAGGATTTTTTGCACGATTGCCTTATTTTATTCTAAATTTAATCTACTTTCATAATCTATATCGTTTATACCGTGCCAATCCTTAGTTTCTGTGTTATAGGCCAGCAACGATTTTGTGGGCCATTTTGGAGGAACCCATTTTTCTCTGGAACGGCTCGTAGGATTGTTTGCACGATTGCCTTATTTTGTTCTAAATTGAATATACTTTCATAATCTATATCGTTTATACCGTGCCAATCCTTAGTTTCTGTGTTATAGGCCAGCAACGATTTTGTGGGCCATTTTGGAGGAACCCATTTTTCTCTGGAACGGCTCGTAGGATTTTTTGCACGATTTCCTTATTTTGTTCTAAATTTTGTCTACTTTCATAATCTATATCGTTTATACCGTGCCAATCCTTAGTTTCTGTGTTATAGGCCAGCAACGATTTTGTGGGCCATTTTGGAGGGACCCATTTTTCTCTGGAACGGCTCGTTGGATATTTTTGGATATTTTTGACTTCCCGGTTTTTGAATTTCTATTTTGTTTAAGTTTTCTCTGATTTTTCATAAAAATCCCCAAATTGGGTATTTTTGACTTCCCGGTTTTTGAATTCCCATTTTCGACGTTTTCTCATCGACGCTATCTTGGCACACGTTTTTATATTCATCGTTCAAGGAAGTTTAAACAGTGCTGTTTCATCAAGTATGACTTTACCCAGTCATAAGTTTATATTTTAATTTTAGCTTTAAATATCACATTATTTAAACTAAACATGTGTATTTAATGATTATATCACAAATAAAAATAGTACAAAATAAATGAAGAAAATGTTTGTATTATTAATAAATTGGTTAAATTTACTTAGAATCATGTGTAAGGAAAGAATTAATTTGCCAAAAATAAATATATAAAGTTACTTTACTGACATAGGCAACTTTTCAAAATGTTTAAGTAGTTTTACCAAAAAAATTAGGCAATTTTTCGAACATAGAAATTTCCTAAAATTATAGTTATATTGCCTAAGAAACTTTGTAACTGCCATTCTACCCTTTTGCTTAGTTAATTTTATCCCAAGTTTTTAGGAAATATTACTTACGAATTTTTTTGTGTGAACGAATGAATTTAAATGAAATTTTATTTTGAAATATAATTTTCACAAAAAGTGGGCGTTAAAAGGGGCGTGGCTTCCAATCAGGATCCGACTAAGTTCCCGAAAATGAACAACTTTAGCGTCAAATTTTATGTTAATCCATCCATCAATTTTATCGTGAAAAAAGTGTACTTTATATGTAAACTAAATTATAATTTTTGCAAAAAGTGGGCGTGAAAAGGGGCGTAGCATCCCGTAAATAGGTCAGTTTATATTTTTCTTGGGAACTATTTTTGTGTACCAAATTTTGCGTGAATCAATCCAGGGAAAGGGTAAAAACTAAGTCAAATATAATTTTTACAAGAAGTGGGCGTAAAATGGGGCGTGGCGTAAAATTTGGAATCGACATGGCTTATAGTTCCTTCCCGAAAACGAACCATCTGTGTGCCAAATTTCATGAAAATCGATTCAGTAATTTTGCCGTGAAAGAATAACAAACAATATCTCGGTAGGATATAATTTTTGCAAAAAGTGGGCGTTAAAATGGGCGTGGCATCTAGTAAATAGGTAATTTAGTATTTTTCTTTGAAACTATTTTTGGGTGCCAAATTTTGCGTGAATCAATCCAGAGAAAGGGTTTTGCCCTAAGTCAAAGAATAACAAAAATGCCGTGAAAGAATAACAAACAAATATATATATATATATATAGCGCTGACAATTATCTTTTAACTTTGAGTCTATATTAGAGAAATTTGTATCAAGACAAACGTCAAATTTCTGTTTGAGTTGCAAATAATTTTTTATCACTGTCAATTATAGGGGAAAACGTATATCACAATAAACCATGCAAAAAGTACCAACAACAATCAAGATGGCGTCTTTTATCAAGCATTATCAAGACATTGTCAGGGCTCGAGCGCTGACAATTTTCTTTTAACGCTGCAATAATACTGACAAATTCAGTCTACATTAGACAAATCTTTATCATGATAAAATTTTGACGTTTGTCTTGATAAAAATTTGTCTAATGTAGACTCAAAGTAACGCAGCTATAATACTGACAAATTCAGTCTACATTAGAAAACTTTTTATCCGGATTTGACATTTGTCTTGATAAAAATTTGTCTAATGTAGACTCGACGTAACAAAGAGCTATTTTCACAAGGCTCTGCTTTTGTATATATATTTGCATAACGCCATATTGATACTGAAACGAGTCTCGAAATTTTTGCTATACCAAATTTGTATCTTTACGGAAAAAACCGCACGCGTAAATACGCCGATAATAAAAATTTATTATTAATAGCTTTTAAAAGCAAATTTTGAAGTTGAAAATGGGAGTACAAATTGTGCCAATTTCTCCTGGTGACGGTAAGAAATAAAAAATATATTTAAAACAAGTGTTAATAATAAGTTTACATCTTTGCAAAAATGACAGACAAACTAACCTATATTTTTTTTCTATATGTATATGTTATTTTTTGTGTGTATGTGAATGTGTGCTTGTAATCCTGCTGTAATATCATACCAACCATAAACGAGTTATAGGTAGCACATATCCAAAGAATGGACAAGTAGTGACTGTCCATTATACTGGTACCTTGGATGATGGCACCAAATTCGATTCTTCTCGTGATCGTAACAAGCCCTTCAAGTTCACCATTGGAAAATCCGAAGTGATTCGTGGTTGGGATGAGGGCGTGGCCCAATTGTCTGTAGGTCAACGTGCTAAGTTGATCTGCTCCCCAGATTATGCTTATGGTTCTCGTGGTCATCCCGGTGTTATCCCACCAAATGCCACTTTAACTTTTGATGTCGAATTACTCAAAGTAGAGTAAAGAAATGTAAGAGATGATTGTTTTTTTTGGAAACCAGCATATGGAAACTGAAGATGCATTTAAAACTATAAAAAAAACTTTAAACACAACATCCCACAAGATTATTCAAAATATGTAGTTGTAATACACAAACATTTATACTCTTCTACTCCATATAATATTAGAAAATAATTAATATACACTTACATTAATATTTAATAACATAACTTTTTTAACTTAAACAACAAACAAAAAAGAAAACTTACAAAAAACGTAAAATATACCAACAATTTTATACTTACTCTTATAATATATCTACATTAACAAAAGAATGTTTTGTCCGGCATTCTTTTGTTTATTTTTTTCTTTTTTAAGTGATGATGAAAAAGGGGATTTCCAACATCTTCAATCTCCAAACAACAAACTTAGTGTACTATTATAATAAATAAAAAAATAACAATATATATATATATACGTATAATTATTATTGGCTTATAAAATGAATAAATAAATGCTTTTCTTAATTGTATTTAGCTTAAATCTTATTAAAACATAACATACATACTTTATCTTAATTATAAGCTAACTATTTCTTAATATATAAAAACAATTTTTCAAATCTTTTTGTGAAAATTCCAAAAATCAAACATGAAGTAAATACATCTTAGAAAATCGTCAGAAGTTATAACAAATTTTGTTAATGTGTTTTATTTTTACTTACAGGAAGTAAGGGGAATAATATTTTTAGGGACAAGATACATATTAGATATGAAAGAATAAACAACAAGTTTTTAAGCGTAACATCGTCAGTTGAAATGTAATTTATTATCAAAAGTGTTCTCTATGTTAATTACAAATTACATACATAGGTCGGTTTAAATAAGCGGCCGACCTAATAGAATAACGGCAAATTTGCGTTCAAATTCTATTTTGACCACCTATTTTTATTTAAAGAAATATTATGTATTAAATTAAAAAAAACACATCGTTTAAATAGACTTCGCTTCCTGTAGTTTTTGTAACCATTTAATTTAAACCGTTAAATTCACTTAAATTTTAATTTGGTAACAAACCAAGATCACCAGTAGTAATGATCCAGCACTGATAAAATTAAATAAATCTTTTTTCCGTCGCTCTTAGTTTACGAGTTATGGGTCGACGAAAAAATTTCTCCCCTAAAGACGAATAGCTGAACTTGATGTATTTTAATGTGCTAAACACGAATCTGCTTTCAGTTTTTTCCCATCAGATCTGGATTTTTTATGGGCATGTCTAGTATTTCGACCATGTTAAGGCCATTACTCTAGTATATTTCCTCACAACTCAAGAACGGTGTGTACGATTAACATAACTGATACACCAAAACCCAACATTTTTTTATGTGCTCAACAGTTTCAAAGTTATTTTGAAATAAGTGTCCAATAAAATCTTTTTCATGCAAAATTTTAGATTTTTTTTTGTTACTATTTTTTTTTTTAATAAATGAAAACATCAAAATTTTAACAGTTTATCATCTTTATTTTAAAGCTGGTAATGCTGCGGTATATATCTTAAAAATCGATGCACAAATTTTGATTTTATTCACAGTTAAGTAAAAATACCCATGTTACATACAATTGAATAGAAATACTGTGAGGGCAAAAAAAAAAAAAAAAAAAAATATATATATATTTTTCTTGAAACAAAAATAGATGGACTATGTGGATTTTGAGGGGATAAACAAGAATCTGCATTCACTTTTTTTCTATCACGTACTGATTTTTTTTATGGGCATGACTTTGGACAAACCGCCCTAAAGGGGGGTCATAGAAGACACGCTCATAAAAAAATTGATACGTTGTAGAAAAAAAGTAAAAGCTGATTCTTATTTAGCACGTTAAATTCCATCTAACCACCTATTTATTTAGGAAAAAATTTTTTTTTGCCCACTAGTGTATTTCTATCTAACTGTAGGTATGCATAGGTATCCTAACTTAACTGTGAATCCAATCAAGATTTGTGCATCAATTTTTATGATACGTGGCTTTATTTACTCGTAGTTTTGCCAGCTTTGAGATAAATATGATAAACTGAAATATTGATGTTTTCATTTTTAAAAAGAAATTTTAGTAAAAAAAAAAGAAATCTTGAATTTTACATGAAAATTTTTTTTTCGAGACACTTATTTCGAAATATCTTCAAAACTATTGAGTGGATAAATTTGACTTAAATTCCACATATTTTTTTTTTTTTTTCACATATTTTGGTGTATTATTTATATAAATCTTGCATACCGTTCTCGAGTTATAGTGAAATATACGGAATTCCATCTAGTCCACATATTTTTTTTTGAAGGAGCACGAAAAGAATTTTTTATTTCGGCCAGTGTAATATGACCATATTCGTTAACGTTACCAGACGCATAGTGCTTTGTTCCATAGACAAAAATCAAAATAAAAACATTTTTCAAATGGAGTTGAAATATACGTTTTTGGAAAGGTAACAATATAGATCATATAATTTAAAAAGAAAAAGTTATTTTTGTGGCTACTAGAGGGCGCTAAAGTCAGAAAATTTAAAGCCAATATTAATGAACCAAAAAGCTGGTTTTAAACTGTTTTAGGAAAAAAAATTTTCAAAAATGAATTTTTTGATGAAATACGTCGATGTTTCTTTTTTGCAATACCTCAGAATATGGGTAAATTAAAACTATTTTTATCTTTTAAATATAGTGTTTCGAATATATATGTATATTAGGGTCGGTCAATTTGTTCGAGTGAGAAAAAACGTGACAGGCGTATAGCAAAATCGAAATCTACATAAAATTCTATGGAAATTACCCAAAGAAAGTATGGGTCTAAAATGAAAACCTAGCTCCCGCCGAGAGACATGAAGATTTTATTTTAAAGTATTTAAAAAAAATCGTAGATTTAATCGAAAACAACATGTTATCACTAAATCCAAACATAATGTTAGGGTTGGTCAATTTGTTCGAGGGAGAAAAAACGTGACAGGCGTATACCAAAATCGAAATCAGCAAAACACATTTATTTTAGTAAAAAGGTCTTAAAGAAAAAACAAAATTTTTTCCAAGGAAAATACAATGTTTTATTTTCCTGTCACTATGTTTTGAAATATCTCAGCAACCAAGCAACTCTCTATTCTAAAAACTTAAGTAGTATAGGAAATCTGTATTAATATACGGATTTTAGCAAAATGTTCAAAATAGCGTTCGAGATATAGCTTTCCAAGACTTAAGGTTTAACCAATGACCTTTAACCTTTATTTATTAAAAAATGTGTAATGCCATTTTGAAGATGCTCTCATAACCTATTATTTGAAATCTAATTCGGATCTGTATCTTAAGTAGTTTTTGAGATAGCAGCAATTATATAAAAGCACTGTTGTTGAACGATTTTCCCCAATTTCAATGTCTCTCGGCGGGAGCTAAGTTTTGATTTTAGACCCATAGAATTTATTGTAGATTACATTTTTGCTATACGCCTATCTACAAAAAGAATTGACCCACCCTAATGTATATATATATATTATTGCTAAAATTTTCACATATTTTTTATTTAAAACCTAAAAATTCCATAAATTTGATGAAGGATACAAAATTATAAATTTTTTACGGTTTATGTAAGTTTTCACAGTTATTTAGCAGATTAAAAAATAGTTAGTGCCTATTTTTTGCAACAACTTAAAAATAATTAAAGTGAAAAAGTGTCTGAATTTCCGTTTTTACTTCAATTTCAAAGAGTTCACAATGTTGACGAAATTTATTTTGCTAAATTAAAATAAATTTAAAAGTTATTTCGAAATTTAAAAAACAACTAAAGACATAGAGTAACATATAGAGACGAAATTCTCGATTGACAATTAAACAAAATTGTTGTTTTGTAAACAAAAATGTGTTTTTATTTTCTTTTGGCAACAACAAAATGTATTTGATTACATGTATTTTGTTGTTGCATGAGTTAGGTTTTTGACAACCGACTTATGTTTTTGACAATTAGTTTCGTCTCTGTTACTCTTTGACTAAAGATACTTTAAGACGATAATATGTAGTATTACGATTTTTCAAAAGTAAAATACAGTGCAATCGCGAAAACGTGAACGACTCAGAAATGTGAACAAATTTTTTACACAGACTATTCTAAAACGTGAATAAGCTGAAAACCGTGAACAACCTTTTTTTAATTTTTGGTATTTATAAATTGGGAAATCCCCGAATAAGAATAAAATATTTTTATTTCTAATCCTAGAAGAATATAATACTTGTTTTTGTTCGTTAAAACAAAAAACTTTAATATTTATGTATACCAATCGAAAACGTGAACAGTCTCGGAAACGCGAACATCCTTGGTAAAAATTAGTTCTCGTTTCCGCGAGTCTACTGTATTACGTATTTCATCGGCATGTCAAAAAAATCCAATAGAAAATCATTAAGTAGGTTTACACGGTAATACATATATTGTATATTATCTTTGCAAATTCTTACCTTTATGAAATTCATGATGAATTTAATGCGAAATATTGATTTAAATATTTCTTTCATAAATATTTTATTGTTTTTATTTTTTGTTTATGAAAAATATTGTTTATGAAAAACATAGGCACATACTGCATAACATAGAATAGAACTAGAAATTTATGTGAGAGCCACCCTATACCATAGAAAACAACTAGAACTCCAACTTGATCACAAAAAACCTAACTCAATTGTCAAAAAAACCTAACTCTTTGTATGTGTTAGTAAAATTTTCTACAGAACAAATTTATACGTGTGAAGAGAGTAATTTTTTGTTTCTGAGCGAACGAAAAGAGTTGGACTTCTAGTTGTTTTCTATGCCCTATACTAAATTTTCAAAAAATTTACTCATTTTTTTGAAAATACAAACACAAATATATGTGACTACATGAATTTTGTTTTTGTATGAATTAGGTTTCTGACAATAGAATTAGGTTTTTTTCTCTCACATAAATATCTAGTTGTTAATCTATGCTGCATAAGCTTGGATTAGTAAAATTGAGAGAGCTTATGAATGTGTGCGTCACACTGACAATGCAGTATGAAAAATCAAAATCGTTTTGATTTCAAAATTAACTCATACTGCAAACAAATATTTTGAATGAATTATTGAAGTTGTCTTTTTCTTTTATGAAAATTTCAGTTTGACTTTTTAAACTAAATATATATATATATATATATATATATATATATATATATATATATATATATATATATATATATATATATATATATATATATATATATATATATATATATATATATATATATATATATATATATATATATACATATATATATGTATATATATATATATATATATATATATATATATATATATGTATATATATATATATATATATATATACATATATATATGTATATATATATATATATATATATATATATATATATATATATATATATATATATATATATACATATATATATATATATATATATATATATATATATATATACATATATATATATATATATATATATATATATATATATATATATATATATATATATAAGGTAGTCCGCATGTCTTTTTTTTTAAATTTATTTCATACTCTTTTTAATAGCATTAAAAATATAAGAGAGCATATTTATTTACTTAAGAGTCCTTGCCTTTTCCCTTCTTTTTGGAAGGGAGAAGGGAAGGCCTTGCCTCCAAT
Organism: Protophormia terraenovae; assembly: GCA_951394005.1. Lineage (NCBI taxonomy): Eukaryota > Metazoa > Arthropoda > Insecta > Diptera > Calliphoridae > Protophormia > Protophormia terraenovae. The sequence goes on from OX596077.1 coordinate 97,057,068, forward strand.
GACACGCCGTGTAAAAAAGAAATAGTGTTGCAATGCGAGTGGCAGGCCTTGTGGATCCTAAATAAGGCATTTTAGAATGTATATTTAGCCCTTCTATTTCCGACTGGGATCATAGATGCCCACGTATACTAACACAACACATGTAGTTGTGCGTTTTTCTCATTTCATGATATATGGGAGGCAGGCGTGTTCTTGTTCCGATTGAAATAAAAATTGGAAGAATCATAAATAATCTATATTTAACTGCAATCACAAATTTTGATGAAATTCTGGCTAGTATTCACGCAGTAAATCAATTTTTTAGTTTCAGGATATATGGGAGGTGGGCGTGTCCTTGTTACGATTAAAAAATAAATTATAAGACGTACAAGCAATCTACTTTTAATGGCTGTCACAAATTTTGGTAAAGTTCAGACCAGTATTTTAGAGAAAATTTAGTTTTTTAACTTCAGGATATATGGGAGGTTGGCGTGTACTTGCGCCAATTTTTTTAAAACTTCGTATTTATTCATTCTAAACCTAAAGTAACATGTGTATCAAGCTTCAATTTGCTACGACAACTCCTTCTATTTTTGTCCCATCGTTGTATAGGATTAAAGCACTGTGAGACGTCCCGCTTTTTAACTCTAAAAATTACTTATTCGATTTCCTTATTTCGTTTTTTCTATCATGATATAATTACAGAAGGTAGAATCATTAGAGAGAGTGCTCTCAATTTATTTTACCCTGAATTGTCAAACAATAAAAAAATTAAAACAAAATGTAAAAAAATTAAAATTAAATATCAAACAACTGAAAAATAAAATAAAACAAAAATAAAATTTTTAAAAATTTGTTTCAATGAAAATTTGAAAAATTTTATTCATGTACCGATTCTATCTTAACTATCAACAACTCTGAAGCCAAGTAAGTATATTTCTTGTTATTGGTAACTACTGGACATGCCGGAATATCTATTTGCAGCTCCAGTAAACTTTCTTTTGCGACAACTCCATGGCAGGATATAGCTGGCATCATTGGAAGTATTTGGCGGTGAGGTGGTAGCCGGAGGCATTATGTTTTATATGCATATTGTAGTCTACATAACTTTTTCCCAGATAAATTGCACAAAAAAGTTTCAATAAAAAAACGAAATTAAAATGAAACAAAAACATTTTTATATTTTTGTTTTTTATTTTTCTGTTATTTAACATAACAAGAATTAAAATTGAAAACTCTCCCTAATGATTCTACCTTCTGTTATTATATTATGGTTTTCTATAAGATTCTTACCAATATTAAGTGTAACTAAAAATATTTTTTTCTACTGCACAGTTGTTAAATTTTTACAAATCGTTTTTGATTATTAAAAATTTTTAATATTTTGTTGCGCTTATCATTTTCTTTACTGACTAATCTTAACTGTACTTTGTGTTTATTTTTTGATGACTTCGATATAAGAAGACCTCCCAAAAGCTGCGCATTGTTAAGCTTGTTAAAATATTAAAAAAAATTTTAATATATGTATTTACTGTTCTCTACCAATGAATAAGTTTGATATATTTTGTACAAAAATGTTTAGAATTTTTTTCCTGAAATAGGTTAAAACTTTCATTATTTTAAGAATGTTACAATAAAATATAAATAAATTTTTGTAAGAACAAATTTTGTTCTTTCAGAGAGATTTTTAGATTTAAAATCTCATTCGATAAAAATTTTATAAATGTAGAAATACCCAAAAAAGTTTTTTGGGCGATTATTCATTTATTTTAGCAAGCGGCAAAATATTTTTTTTTTTTTTTTTTTTTGATAGCGGATGGGTTTTTAACTCTGTGGTATGTTCGAAAGCGGCTTTGCTAATATAATTTTCTTTTTTACACAATTATTAAAAAAAAATAAGAGTTTTATAAATATAATCTTGAAAGGGTTTTCAAAGGCCTATAACTATATTCAATTGCACTCAAAAGCGTTTACTTTAATATTTTCACTATTAAAACTTATTAATGACCAAACAAAAAAATAGTTGTTAAATCAGAGATCCCTAAACCACTTCCGATTTTTCTTCCGCACGGCTAAAGGCTGGCTATTATGAAAAATATTGTTCGATAAAAAACTTTCATTATTTACAATATATAGCTGAATTACAGAATAAATGAAAAAAAAAAAAATGAGAGAAAAAGATATAGTCGGTCAAGCCCGACCATATGATACCCTACACCATTGTGTACATTATAATTCGGGGAGGGGTCTTTTATTAGACCAATGTGGACTCATATTAAGTGTAAAATACAACATACAAATACAGAATATTACCTCGATGTAAACATTTATATGAATTTATTCACTTTTGGGTGATTCCCGAAAGAAGGCCTTATATGGGAGCTATGGTAAATTATGGACCGATCTTTGTAAAATTTGGAACTATCATTTATGTTTATATACAACTTATTTGTGTCTAATATTAACTTGATATTAACAGTTTAATAGGATTTATGCCCGTTAAAGTGATTTTCTGAAAAGGGGTTTATATGGGAGCTATGGTCAATTATGGACCGATCTTTATAAAAATCGGCACACTTATTTAGACTTATATGAAACTTATATGTGGCAAATTTCCCTTTTCCGGGAGGACATTTGTATGGGGGCTAGATGAAATAATGGACCGATAATAACCAGTTTCAATAGGTTTCATCCATGACCTGATAGAAGATCGTGTGTTAAATTTCATTGACTTATATTTAAAATTGCGAAAATTGTAGTTTGATTACAAGGTTTACATGGACAGACAGACGGTCAGACGGACGGACATCGTTAAATCGACTCAGGAAGTGATTTTGAGTCGAATGGCATACTTTAAGATGGTGGTCTGATGGCTTTTTCTATACGTTATAAACATCAGCACAAACGCATAATACCTCAACCACCTATGGTGGTGTAGGGTATAAAAAATAGGCTGAATAAAGTTTTTACAACAGTGTAATTAGTTTTTGGGTGAATATTCATAACAGTTAGGGGTTATCTGACATGAAAAATAACCCAAAAATGATGGGCGATTGTGCATTTTGTTATTTGACTCATTATTCACAAAATTTTGGGTTATTTTGTAAATATTTTGGGTTTTTGTTCACAAGTACACAAAAAATTGGGATATTTTTGAGGTATTATCGTCTCAGAAATTTCGAAGTATCGGTTCAGAACCATAAAATATGATCTGTAGTCAAGTATTATAATGACGGGTCTTAACATTATTACAAGTTTTATTTCAATTTTATTAAAAATAATAATTTTTCCTAAACCGAAAAATAACAGGTACATATTTTAATGTTATCGGTATTTCGAGCTATTTCCGTAACAGTTTTTAAGAGTATTCGGTATTTTCGTCCAATTCGGTATCGGTTTATTCGTTCGGGTCCCGCTTTTTGACAAAAAGCCTCTGATCACGTTACCATAGATACATACTGCGGAGAGCTACTGCCGATGAACCCTCTTATACGTGTGTGCTTGATGATTTTTCTACACATTCATCAAACAAAATTTTATTTTTGTGTAAAAATTCGTTTAAAACTTAAATAATTTAAAATATTCTCTTAATTTTTCTTTTAATTTAAAATGACATGCAATAAAATTCATGAATGATAAAAAAAAATATCAAATTCATTCAAAATATTTGTTTTTCAGTATGAGTTCATTTTGAAATCAAAACGATTTTGATTTTTCATACTGCATTGTCGGACTGACGCACACATTCAAAAGTTCTATCAATTGTACTAACACATACTTATTGCAGGAGCTTAAGGCCGGGTTAGTTGACTGTTTGATGTGATGTTGATGTAGAGAGAACGAATTCAAAAAGGTGCATCAATATACAACAAAACACTTGATTGTTTTTATTTCGCACAAGAAAAATACGTACAAAAAAACTATATAGCTGCTTAAGTTGCACAACCTCTTTTAATTTATATTGATTGTGAGAGTAAAAATGAAAGACTCTCTCTCTTTCAGAGAGCGATTGTTGAAATTTTGTGTTGTGGTTATGGCGGCGTGAAATTCTGTTTGAATTTGATCGAGACGGTACATCGCCACAGCAGAAAATTTTTAAAATTGTTCTCTGAAAGAGAGAGAGTCTCTCACTTTTACACTCACAGCCAATATAAATTCAAAGAGGTTGTGCAACTTAAGCAGCTATATAGTTTTTTTGTACGTATTTTTCTTGTGCGAAATAAAAACAATCAAGTGTTTTGTTGTGTATTGATGCACCTTTTTGAATTCGTTCTCTCTACATCAACATCACATCAAACAGCCAACTAACCCGGCCTTTACTTTGAGTCTGCATTAGACAAATTTTTATCAAGACAAACGTCAAAATTTTATCAAGATAAAGATTTGTCTAATGTAGACTGAATTTGTCAGTGTTATTGCTGCGTTAAAACAAAATTGTCAGCGCTCGAGCTCTGACAACTTTGTCTTGATAATGCTTAGTAAAAGACGCCATCTTGATTGTTGTTGATACTTTTTGCATGGCTTATTACTTTGAGTCTACATTAGAGAAATTTGTATCAAGACAAACGTCAAATTTTTGTTTGAGTTGCAGATAATTTTTTATCTCTATCAATTATAGGGGAAAACGTATGCCATAATAAACCATGCAAAAAGTACCAACAACAATCAAGATGGCGTCTTTTACTAAGCATTATCCAAGGCTTATTTACTATTAGGTTAGAGCAATTCTACAACAAATACAACAATAAAAAAAGTTCTCTCATTTGTTTTCGTAAAATGTCAAATTTTGTACATTGAAACAATAACAAAAATGATATAAAAAATGTAAACAAAACACACATAGAAACAAACACCATATAAAAAAAAGATTTGACAGTCATCACACATAAAGAAAAAAAGTCAGCTGTGTTTTTAACTCTACCTAATAGTTAATATACCTTGGCTTTATCAAGACAAAGTTGTCAGAGCTCGAAGCGCTGACAATTTTCTTTTAACACTGCAATAATACTGACAAATTCAGTCTACATTAGACAAATCTTCATCTTGATAAAATTTTGACGTTTGTCTTGATAAAAATTTCTCTAACTTTGAGTCTACATTAGACAAATTTTTATCAAGACAAACGTCAAAATCAGTGCGAATCCATACAAGGTAGCCTCAGTTAAACAGCTGATTATTATTTTTGGTTGTTACAGCTGTCAAACTGCATATACAAAAAACATTAATGAATTCGCCATATTGTTATTTTTGCACAACTGTTGCCACCTTCCATAAATTCAAGTTCATTTTGACGTTTGTCTTGATAAAAATTTGTCTAATGTAGACTCAAAGTAATGTAGACTCAAAGTTATGACATACGTTTTCCCCTATAATTGACAGAGATAAAAAATTATCTGCAACTCAAACAAAAATTTGACGTTTGTCTTGATAGAAATTTCTCTAATATAGACTCAACGTTATGCAGTATGTGTCTACATAAAGGCTCAACTACATAGAATACTTTCGCTTCAACTGCGACTGACAGCTAAGTTAAATACATGTATTTATATTGAGCGGAACCAAATCAGTACGCCAAACTTCTGCGTGAAGTACTTCAAAGATGAAAAATGTTCAACTTTGAAGTGCCGAAGTACGTAAATATATTTTGTCGGTTGTTTTATTCTTATTTTAATATTTTTTCGTTGAGTCGGAAATTTTAATTTGCAATTCATTATTTCAACTGAGAACATAATAGAATTTTTACATCTTTATATTTTATTATATAAAATTTTAACAACAAAATAATGCAACGACTGGGTTAATATCATTTATGTGTTGCGTAGCTGTCAGTCGCAGTTGAAGCGAAAGTATTCTATGTAGTTGAGCCTTAAAGGCCGGGTTAGTTGGCTCTCACATAAACTAGAAGTTTATGTGAGAGCCACCCTATGCTAAATTTTAAAAAAATTTACTCATTTTTTTGAAAATACAAAAACAAAATATATGTGACCATAATATAATAATAGAAGGTAGAATCACTAGAGAGAGTCGTCAATTTTATTTCTTGTTAAGTCAAAAAACTGAAAAATGAAAAGCAAAAAACAAAAATCAAGAATGAAAAAAATTATAAAATGTTTTGTTTACACACATAAGTATATGATTCAAATTGTTTCCTGAAATGCCGAATTCTGTCCTTGGAATGCAGTGTAACCTTTTAATACGTACATTTGTCCAACTGGACATTTACAATTCATATATTTGTGAATATTTGTTAGAATAAAATTTAGTTGCATACATTTTTTTAAAGAAAATTGTTGTAAAATATTTTTTTTTTTTGTATTTTAATTTGAAGTTTTATTTTAAATTTTTTTTACATTTTCTTTTGATTTATGTGTTTGACTTCTCAGGGTAAATAAAAATGAGAACAAACTTTCTAGTGATTTTACCTTTAGTAATTCTATCATGTATGTGACTACATGTATTATGTTGTTGTATGAATTAGGTTTTTGACAGCTGAATTTGGGTTTTTCTCTCACATAAATATCTAGTTTTTAATCTAAGGCCATAGAGTAGCATATAGAGACGAAATTCTCGATTGACATTTAAACAAAATTGTTGTTTTGTAAACAAAAAAGTGTTCTTATTTTCTTTTGGCAACAACAAAATGTATTTGATTACATGTATTTTGTTGTTGCATGAGTTAGGTTTTTGACAACCGACTTAGGTTTTTGCCAACTAGTTTCGTCTCTTGTTACTCTTTGGTTAAGGCGCCCATATACATTGACGATTTCACTACACATTGATCAATCAAATGTTTGTTTTTGCTAAAAATTTCGAATAAAAAGAAACAATTTTAAATATTTCAATTATTTGTTCATTCAGTTTAAAATGTCAAACTGAAATTTTATTAAATGAAGAAGAAACCTTCAAAAATTTATTTGAAATATCTGTTTGCAGTACGAGTTAATTTTGAAATCAAAACGATTTTTATTTTTCATACTGCATTGTCGGTGTGACGCACACACTGAAAAGCTCTATAAATTTTACTAATACAAACTTATTGCTTGAGCTTATGCAGTGTGTGTCTATGGGCCGCTTAAAACTGAAAGTAAAAATAATTAAAATATATAAAATTGTTTCTTTTTATTCGAAATTTTTACCAAAAATTAAAATTTGATTGATCAATGTGTAGAGAAATCGTCAATCACACACGTATAGGGGGGTTCATCGGCAGTATCTTTCTGCAGTATGTGTCTATCGGCGCCTTTATGCTAACTTTTTTGATTTAAAAAAAAAAATATATTCAGCAACGCCAGTGTTTGACTTATATACAAGAGAAATTTCTTGAGATCGGCACAAAAAAAACCTTTATTAACATTAAGCACTCTATAGACACATACTGCATAAGCTCAAGCAATAAGTAAGAAAATTTCAGTTTGACTTTAAACTGAAAGAAAAAATAAAAAAAATATTTAATTTTTTTAGTTCGATTACTTTGACACAAAAATTTAATTTTGATTGATGAATGCGTATTAAAATCGTCAATCACACACGTATAAGAGGGTTCATCAGCAGTACCTCTCTGCAGTATGTGTCTTTAAATATTTTTTTTTTTTTTTTTAGTTTACACAAAATAAATTTGTTGAATTATTTTTTTTATTTATAGAGAAGTATGTTCCTGCTATTTTGGGTGTAAACTTTACATATTATATACATTTTTAGTTAAATATGTATTCTATTTAATTTTTATTTTTAACATGTTTGGAAAGTTTAGAATTTTACATTAAAATAAAAATTTTATATTTTTCTACTATTCATAATACAGTTTCTAAATAAACACATTCCGAATTTTTCAGAAAGGTATATTTATAAAAAAAAAAAATTATCACAATTTGTATAAAAGTTAAATATCGTTTCCAAAATATACACTGCCGCTCATCTGAATACGACATATATATTTTATTCAGATTTTCCGGTTTGTTTAAAAAGCGTTTTTGGTTTTTTAGTAAACTAAACTATAGATATCATTTTAAAGATTCAGAAAATTATGTTTGCTTTTCAGCCGGGTAATAGCCGATTTTCAGCCGCCGCCAAAAATGTTTATTGAAACCGCCTCCGATAAAATGGCTCGGCGCAGGTCTTTGATTGTGTCTCTTTTTTTTAAGCAAAGAAAGAGCAAAACAAATTAAAATAGAAAGAAACTGTCAAGTAATTTGCAACAAGCAATGGAAAACCGAGAAAATTGCTATAGAAATTAATGAAAAACATATAAAATTAATAAAAAAAATTATGGCAGTTAATATATTACTATAAATAAAGAAAATATAAAATTTATGCTGGACGAATAAATTTTTAAAGGAAAAATTCCATTCAATTACATTAACTCAAAAAAAGTGAATTAAGGTGTATGAAGAGACATTGGCAGTGAAGACAAAAACAAAGGCAACAGAATTGAAAAGATTTTTCTCATATTCCCCTAGATTTTGGGGATAAATATATTGAAAAAGGATAAGAAAAATTTTTACAAACAAGGTTACACTGTTCGGATAATGGATGATACAATGAAGGTTAAGGATCAATGTCATAACACTACTATAACAAATGACAAGGTCAATGCAGAAACTTTGTTGTCATTGCAGCAGCTACAACAGCAGCAACACTACCATTACAACAATGATAATAATGTTGCAGTTGAGGAGGATAGTGATGCTAGTGCAACAGTAAATGCATCAAAGGAAGAGCAACAAAATAACGAATCCAGCGATCCTAGTTCAGATAGTCTTGACGACAGTAATGGCCAATTGGTTTACCATATAAACATGTTGCCAGATGAAATGTTGGAATTTATTTTAACTTATTTACCGCCCTATAAGGATCTAGAAAATTGTAGCTTAGTATGTAAAAGATGGCAAGATATTGTTAAAAGTAAGTAAATTATTACTGTTAAAAGTAAGTAAATTATCAAAATTTTTATGTTTTTTTGACCATTAAGAACCAAAAAAGAGAAAAAATATTATGTCCAAAAATTGTTCAAGGGAGGAATATTTAGTTAAATATAATTTGTGTTATATAGCTTCCAAAAAGCTATATAACACATGTTACATGTTTCTCATGAAATCTAGTATCAAGTATCCCTTACAATTGTCCATAATTCAAGATAGTTTGTGACTTTAAAAAGTATAATAACATCAAGAACAGTTCTCCAAAGCTTCTTAGTTATATTTAGTTCCAGTGGATTAGAAGGCAACTTCGTGATGTTAGTTTTCCATTATAAACTAATCTTTTACTATACTCAAGATAAGTTTCGTATTATTATCCCTCTAACATTGCAACTTCCGAATAAGTTTGCATTCGGCATATGTTAATTATATGGGTAAAAGATGATGATCCACATATTTCTTGATTCATAAAATTGTCCAAAATAAACAATCCTGGCTTTGTAGTAAACTTTGAGTGAAATAATGTTTTTGGGAGTCTTCCCATGTTCATCCAAATTTATCTACGACATATAGGACTAGATCATTTCTCAAAAAATTTAAATTTTGAGCTTGTTATGAAAAAAATATATCGTCCATTCCATAAAAGAACGCCCGAAAAAGGGTATTTTTACTTGATGTCTTTCAATTTCGATAATAATTTGTATACACAAACGACGAATATTAAAAAAAGAAAGATTTTTTAAAAATGCATTTAAATGCAATTGCATTTTTTAAATACATTTTTCTTTCAATATGCTATAAAAATTTTTTGATTTTTTAACATAATTGAAAAGTTTGAAATCTTTACATTCAAATAAAAGTGTAAAATTTTTGGGACGCGAAAATCTTATAGGAATAATCCAATTTTAATAAAAACATGTTCCCAATTTTTTACTTGATGGCTTTCAATTTCGATAATAATTTGTATACACAAACTCCATTAAGGCTTTTATTAATTTCAGTTTTCAGTTTCGCGAAATTGCAAAAACTCGAAATTTTATTTCGCTTATTTACTTCCAGAAAATTTAAAAGTATATAACTTTTGAATAGTAATATCTCTGAGAAGGATTTGTGAATTTTAATGATTTAACCTGCCTTTGAATTTTACATATGTCGGCTTTACGACGAATATGAAAAAAAAGAAAGATTTTTTTAAAAATGCGTTTAAATGCAATTGCATTTTTTAAATACATTTTTCTTTCAATATGCTATAAAAAATTTTTAATTTTTTAACATAATTGAAAAGTTTGAAATCTTTACATTCAAATAAAAGTGTAAAATTTTTGGGACGCGAAAATCTCATAGGAATAATCCAATTTTAATGAAAACATGTTTCCAATTTTTCATATAAAAATAATTTTTTTTTTCTTGTTTTTTAGAATTTTTTTTAAAATTTGTATAAAAGTTAACAAAATATAAAAAATATGCAATTTTAAATATTCATATCTCTTGAAGTTATTGATGGATTTCTGTAACTTAAAAAGTATTATAGACCTCTTTGGTCTATAATATTTTAAAAATATAAAATGCTGTGTTTATAGATGCATTTTTGTTAGTAACGAATTTATTAAATTTTAAATTTTCAAAAATGTATTTAAAAATGTTTTATTATAACTTGAAGCAATAATTAGTCTGGTACGTAATGGTTTACAATTTTTAATGAATTTTTAAAAATTAACACAATTCATTTTTTTTAACAAAATATGTAATACTACTCATAATACCAGAAAAATATAATTTTTATATGAAAAAATTTAAATTAGTTGAAGAAAAGGCAAAATTGTGCACAGTACATGTGTGCGTCCCAAAAATTTGAGATTTTTATTTTAATGTAAAGATTCCATGACTTCCAAAAACGTAAAAAAAAATTAAATAAATTTAATAGCATATTTAAAAAAATGCATTTAAAAAATTCAATTGCATTAAAATGCATTTATAAAAAGTATTTTTTATTTGTAAAATATTCATGTTTTAGCTGATATAATTACAATTCAAACGTCGTTTAAATCATAAATTTCCGCAAAGCATTCCCAGAAATATTTGTATTTAAAGTTGTATACTTTCCTGATTTTTTAGGTTTTTTTCAAAAGAGAAAAAGCGAAATAAAAAAAAATTTAGCGAATCTGAAAACAGAAATCTATATAGGCACCTATAGACCTTATACGTGCAAAACTTTATAAAAATATTAATAGATTCGAGATTTTTCAAGGATATTTAAATTAAGGTTCTATAAATATAAAACAAAAGTCTGCGTACACTATTAAAAAATATATGTTTTCGCGGATTTTTTTAATTTTTCATGACTGAATTTGTTGGTTTTTAAATTTCTATTGATTACTTATTTATAATTAAAAAATTTGCAGTATAGTTTAAGATGTTTTTCGTAATAAATCAAAGAAGAAATTAATTTACCCTTACCCTAATTTTTGTAAGGATGCTGAACGAAAGTTCCGGAAATAATTATATAAAACCATTCATTTGTTTAAAGAGAAATGAGTACTTATCAAAATAAAAGAGTCCATTTTTCTTAAATCACGTTTTAATAGCATTTAGGACAAAGATTAATGAAAAAATAAAAATTCAGGTCATGTTATACGTCAAAAATCGGGATAAACCGCTATAAAATTTACTAAATTATGAAGATCTATTTAGATTGAAGTGTATTTTTGTTGATATTGTAAAAAAGATATCTTTAAATATTAGGCTTTATGCTATAATACCACTAATATAGACATATGCTTTATTAAAAAATAAAACAAAAAATATGCTCACTGCATAAAAGCGAAAAAATCAATAGAATTTCTAAAAAAAGGTGTATTCTAAGGTGATGTTAAATGTGGTTCTCCCTAAATAAGGCCATAACACAACATAGTAAAAAAATCGGATCATGCTATTAATGAAATTATAATAAAACCTGGTTATTTTCTATTCATTTATAATATATCAAAATGTCTTCTAGATACAACTATACCACGAGAATCAGGAATGCAAAGAATATTTTTTATTAATTTTATCTTTTTTTATTAATTTTATCTGGAATAATTTCATAGCTGTTTGTCCCGATTTTTTCACGTATAACATGACGGCATTTAAACTTTTTCATTAATCAATGTCGTTAATTTCTCCAAAACATGATTTAAGTGAAAAGGACCCTATTATTTCGGTTAATACTAATTTCTCCTTAGGCAGACAAATGGTTTTCTATTAATATTTCTGAATGTTTTATTCCGCGAATATATTAACTTGTCTAAAGTTGATGTTTTACTTAAATATTGTTAAAGATTTAAGCTATCATATAGAGCTGTAAAAATTACAAAAATCTTAAAGAATATATAGAAAACTTGCGTCAATAATGTCTTTCATATGTTTGTACGCAGACTTCTGCTTCCTAGTGTATGTTTTAAGAAAAAATGTATCTACCAAAATTGTTTAAATATTTATATACCCATTTCGAAACCAAAATCCTGCAATAGCATCCAGAAAAAAATTGTTAAATATTTTTGTAGAGTGTGTCGAGGTTCACACACAGCAATTTATCTTGCTGCAATTCTTTGTTCTTATGAAAGAGAGGAGAAGGGAACTTAATCAATAAATAATATTAAAAATTAAAAAAAAGATTTTAGTAATATTTATGATTATTGACTTTACTAAAAAAAAATTTAATATGAATAAAAAATAATAAATAAATAAAAAATAAAAAATGCTATTCTTATTGTATTGCCACCAGGATTTTTTTGCATCTATAAGCAATAATCGTTTTAAAGCCAAAATGCTTAATTATATTCTTTATGAATGGTTTTTGTAATTTGAATGTGGTCATAATTTTTTGTATATTTTTTTGTGCTATGTTATTTTAAAAATGTCATACTTTTTTCAATAGCTAAACTAATTTCGCCCAAATTAATATTTAAATATTATAATAACATTATACCCAGGAAAAGTTTTAAAAATTATTCGAAAATCTTTAGTTTTGTAACTAAAGAACTTAAGAACAAAAGAAAAATATAACTAACACTCATAGAGAAGATCCATAGTGTAATTCTAAACTGATTTTAAATAATGTTTTTGAGAACTAGTGCTTGTAATCTACAAAATTTTTATAATATACTTGCTTTCTTTATAGATCTAATACGACGTTCCAAAATTAATCTTCACAAAGGACTGCAAGATTTTCGTTTGTGTTGGCAAGTTTTTTCTCAACAAACTGCTGCCTCAATGGAGTCTAACAACGGCAGTGTTTGTAATAGTCCCACAGCGCCTATTATAGCTGGACGTTTTTCGCATTCAGCTGTACGCCACGGCAATTCTATGTATATTTTTGGTGGAGGTTCATCGTCCGATACAACATTCAACGATCTATGGCGTTTCGATTTATCGGAAATGCGTTGGGAGCGTCCGTTATCAATGGGTTCGTATCCGTCACCTAAAGGCAGTGCCTCAATGGTGGCATGGAAAGAACAACTAGTACTATTTGGTGGCTGGCGATATCCCTCATTACATCCACCCTACCAGCCATGGTGTTTATTTGACGAACTGCATTACTACGATTTAGCAACAAATCGTTGGTCTGTTGTGATGACAATGTCACGACCACCACCAATAGCCGGCCATTCAGCTAGTGTTCATGGTGATATTATGGTTATCTTTGGTGGTTATCAAATATCCGATGGTGTCAATTCAAATTCTAATGAAACTTGGTGTTTAGATCTCAAGGAGCATCGCTGGTGGCAGCCATTATTTGTGGGGAGTATTAAGCCACCTGCTCGATATGGTCAATTTCAATTGGTTTTGGATGAGAAACATTTGCTTATAGTGGGTGGCTGTGGTGGTCCTAATAGTGTATATTCAGATGCTTGGTTGTTAGACATGACGAGAGATTTATGGATGTGGAAATCGATACCGGTGCGCAATAAAAAGTTTTCCGCCTCTCATATGTGGTGTAATCCTGCCTGTAAAATAGACTCTAAATTGGTAGTTTTAGGACCTACCCCAAATATGCCTCAAGATTTCCAATTAATGAAACAAACTAGAGTTCCTGTAGGCGGTGGTCTTCCAGCTCCCCGTTTAGTGGCCCGGGGGCAAAATCAAGAACAAAATCCTTTGAATAGACCAGTTGGTCAGGGTGGTAATCACAATCCAGTAATACGAATACCAGCTAATAATCACAATCGTTTACAAAATAATCGATTAAATGGTGCTGGCGTTGGTAATATACCGCGCGATGGACCGGATGATCAATATTTTGCTCAACGTAGAGCCATTTTAAATCAGCATCAACAAAATGCAAGCAATAATAATTTCATTAACAATCACAATCAAAATAGCAATTTTCAACCTCGTAGCGGCAACATAAGAGAGCTACATTCTTCGTCGGAAGAAAGAAATCACAATCGTCCTTCCACTTCGGGTCTTGGGTCACCCCGTTTGAACGGCTCTTCGTCCACGCGCAATGACAACGATTTGTCGCCTGCTGGCCGTAATGGTGGTGCAGGTGGTCTAGATCAAGAGGCGGCTAATCGCCTACAGCGGAATCTCGCCTTAAGATGTCGTGAAAATGAACCTTTACTGCCTAAAAGATTTGATGAACTATACGAAGATCCCTTTCGCATGGCTGCCTTCAATGTTCAAAACCGTCCACGATCCTTATCGAAAGATCACAATGAACGCATACGCCGCATGGAAGAAAAAATGAATGCTTTGCGAAATTCTCGACGCAATGCGATGGCCGAGCAGAAATCGATTAAGGAACCATCACCAAAACGAGTTAAACGCAATGTTCTTTCACTCTTTGTATGTGATCTTTCGCACGCTCTTTCAGAATTGGATCCCTATTTGGAATGGCTAGAATATAAGAATTATGGTGTCATACCAGGAGCTCCAGAGCGACTTATTTTGTCCACAATGGTACCAGGTCACGGTGAATTAATATTGTTCGGTGGTGTACATAAAGAAACTTTAAGTGAAATTACCCATCAAGTTTCAAATACTATACACTTCTTAAGTGCTCCCAGGGATATAGTTTAAGTTGAGGTTTAATTCGTGGCGATTTAATTAAATTGCAAGAATTGGATGTAAATTTTTCTGTGAAATGTGTGTATTGATTTTTTTAGATGATCTCCTAAAATTTCTGCTGGAGAAATTACAACCGTACAAGATTTAACTAAATGATGCTTAAATATTATACATAATATATTTTATTATCGCATGGTAATGCACTCTGCTTCTTGCATGGTTTTCTTTCTAATAATTTGTTGTAAGTTAAAGAATATTTTTTCTTTATATATTTCATTTATTAAATAACTAATTTTTAAGACACTATGTTAAATTCTATTTAAATTTTCAGTTAACAAAATACAAAGTATTTGTTAAAATTAAACAAAAAAGCTGTTTACACTGCTCTACCTAATAAAATTTAAAAATGCGATATTAAAAAGAAAAATAAATTATAAATAAAGTAAAAGCTGCCATGTAGCACGCTAATATTAAAAAACAAATATTTAAATTAAAATGTACCTATACCTATCGTCACCTAAAATGTAAAAAGTCGTAAAAAACAAATAGAAAGTGAAAAACAAATAGTTTTTGAGTTTGAAAGAAAGGTAGCGCTTTAAAAAAGAAATATAAAAATCTTCGTTTGGAGATATTATTAGTTAGTAAAAAGAAGTGGGCGTGTCATTTGGTTACATTTACAAAAAGTGGCTTTTTGTATTAACCGTTGAATTAAATAAAAATAAATAAAATAAATTTTGTACACGTATCTTGTATATTAACGTATCCTCTATTACATCTCTAGTGGTTTAGAAGTTATAACATTTTAATGAATTTTGTTTTCACAAAATTATCTCGTGCTGAATTGTGTGCGCCTGGTAGAAAATCATATCTTCAGGCAAATTTTAGTCAAAAATGTTTATACGATAAAAAATGATGAAAATTTTTTATAACTTTGTTGTTTTTAAAAATGTTTGATTAAAGTTTTGTATAAAAAAAAAATATGAGCCGTAGGCTAGGTTAGAAAAGGGTGGTATATTCACGCCTCTTCCCAGAAACCAAACGGCACATTGTGATTCCTTTAAGATAGAAAAGAAGAAAAGACAAAAGAGAATAGGAAGATGGAAAAGGAATAGTGTAACCTATACCCTATCAATCAGATATGATTGCTCCTAATCCATTTTATTTCCATTACAAACCCTAGCTCATGCAGTGCGTGGCACCCAAGCTACTTCAGCCTACCCCGCTAAAGCCCTATAAAATTGCAAAGTATATACTTCTCTGTCTCTAGCACTTCGACATCATCGCACGTCCTACAAAAGTCTGACGTGCCAATGTTGCACTTACTCATTGTATTCTCTATTGAGAAGTCACCAGTATTCATGTCCACTATGAATCTCAGTCTGCTACGATTCATACCCAGAAGGTGTTTGGAATCTATCAGTTTAAGACTAGGCCATAACGCACTAGATACCCTGCAGTCCTTTCTAACACTTCAGGCTCGATTCGTGTTGCTTATGGCCCTGAAGTAGGACCCAGTAGGAATCCTAATAGATGTCTCCACAAAAGACTCATCTAGTTTCGAGGCTATTTAATTGCCGAGAATGTCGCAGTATCCAGGAACCCAACAGAGTCTTATCATGTAGACATCCATTAGTCTTCTCAATTCCGTTTTGCTCTCAACTACCAATCTGGACCTTACATAGTGACTTGTCAGTGCCAATAATCCTGTTTAAATATATTACAAACAGCTGAGAAAAGTTTACAATTTCTAATTTTTATAAAGAAAAATAGTTACTACCACAAAAGTTAGAATACTTATACTAAAGATACTTATACTAGAAATTGTTGGAGTTCAAAAAACTAAGAAGCTTCATTTTTATATTATAAGGTGAGTCTGAAAAGTCCACATAATTGTATAACGAATTAACTTCCGAACAGATTTTATAAAATGGATCAAGGTTAGCAAAATTGGATCTATGGAATGGAATGGTTAACGGATGGTAGGATCTCAACATCCGATTAGGAACACTAATGGAAATTTTACCCAGAAGAAATTCTGAGTCAATTTTTCCTTGAAGAAGGTCTATTATAAATGATATATTAGAAACCGTTCTTCTACTTTTCAGCGTTGGCAGCCTGATTAGAGCAAGTCGACTTCGGTACGGTGGAAGGCGAATATTCGGATTCCAGTTTAATCCACGAAGACAAAACAACAAAAATTGTTTTTGAACAGATTCCAGTTTATTTATATAAATGTTGTAGTAAGGATCCCAGATAACGGATGCATATTCCAAAATTGGCCTTACTAAGGATGTATACAGACGTTTAGTGACATAAGGATCTTTGAATTCTTTTGCCCAGCGCTTAACAAAGCAAAGTACGCCACTTGCTTTGTTAGCAGTTATTTGAATGTGAGAGTTAAACGTTAATTTCATATCAAAAAGTACTCCCAAATCTGTGAAACTATTAACTGTTTTCCTTTCAATGTTTTCCTTTAGTGATCTTAGGGCCTTTTAAATGCTCAGAATTTCTGCCTAAAATACGCTGCAGCTGTCTGACAATTTATAGGATCGTCTGATATCAGATAAAGTAGACCGTGCCTACTTTCATCTTCGAGCCTTCTGTAAACAGCCTTCATGGAACTTTTCTGCTTTTATGTTCCTACCAGGTATTTAAAAAGCGAGAGTAGTCCCAAAGTAAATTGTGGTCCCGACATAATCCGTGGGCTCGCCCAAGGACCTCGTCGAGTATGTTAGCGTGCCCCGCCCTGAATTTCCCTAATAATCCTAATTCCTTCAATCTAAATAGGCCACGGACAGGCACACCTCTCACATACTCCTCAATTAGAAGAAGTTGGAGAATGATGTCCAGTGCCGCCTGAGGTGTACTTCTCCAGGTGCCTGAGATGACAATTGAAGCACACCTCTTAGAGGGAAAGTTCCTATAAGTTCCTTTACTTAATACCTTCCACCAGACTGATTAACCATAGGTAAGGATATGTCTTACAACCGATATAGAGTTTCTACATTAAGTCCCTTCCTGACTCTCTCCTGAGTATTTCTCCTCCAAGCCACGCTAAAGCGCCGCCAGACGAATGGCCCTCTAAGTTCGTTGAGCAATCCCTACGCTCCGACCCTGCCTCAAAACTTATGTTTTTCTCTAGACTCTGAGCGCGAACTTAGATCAAAGTAATCTCATGTTCATCTTCAGAGCCGAGAGTAAGATTCGCGAGTTTCTCTACGGCGCTGGTACCAGTGAAGGAGTCCCTCTAGATGCCAAGAATTTCATGCGTCTCCGATAGCTGGTTCAACAATTGACTTTCTTGTAAATGAATGTCGCGTTGGACCCCTATCATCAGATCCTTGTAGTCCACTATTATATCACATGCAGTCCTGTCGCAAGCCTAACATTTTCTCTTTCACCTGCTACTAATTTTGTTCAATTATCTTTAGTGGGCGACGATTTTTATAAAAAAATTATAAAAATCGTCGTTTTTGGGGAAATTATTAGTTTGTCTTCTTCTGGTGAATTATATTGGAAGTTTAAGCCTTATTTTGCTAAGGCTTAGACATTAAATTGCAATATTTTAAAAGTGGGCGTGGCATTTGTAAATTTTTAAGACGTGTATCTCTTTCATCTGCTACCAACTTTGTTCAAATATCTCTAGTGGTTCAGGAGTTATAACATTTTAAAGAATTTCTTTTTCACAAAATTACCTCCTGCTGAATTCTGTGCGCCTGGTAGAAAATTACATTTTTCATACAAATTTTTGTCAAAAATTTGTTGGTATACAAAAACAACAAAATGTGGGCTTTCTAACCATATTCAGGTTTTGGGGGTACGCCAACTGTGAGCTAAGATATCGAACAATAAATCCTTATAGCGTTTGAAAACGCTTTTTCAAATGTCTCTAGTGGTTCAGGAGTTATAACATTTTTAAAAATTTCTTTTTCACAAAACTACCTCCTGCTGAATTCTGTGCGCCTGGTAGAAAATTACATTTTTCATACAAATTTTAGTCAAAAATTTGTTGGTATACAAAAACAACAAAATGTGGGCTTTCTAACCATATTCAGGTTTTGGGGGTACGCCAACTGTGAGCTAAGATATCGAACAATAAATCCTTATAGCGTTTGAAAACGCTTTTTCAAATGTCTCTAGTGGTTCAGGAGTTATAACATTTTTAAAAATTTCTTTTTCACAAAACTACCTCCTGCTGAATTCTGTGCGCCTGGTAGAAAATTACATTTTTCATAGACATTTTAGTCAAAAATTGTTACGATTAAAAATGGAGAAAATTTTAATAACTTTGTTATTTTCAAAGATATTTGATTGAAATTTGGTATACAAAAACAACAAAATATGGGCTTTCTAACCATATACAGGTTTTGGGGGTACCCCTACTGTGAGCTAAGATATTGAACAATATTTCCTTATAGAGTTTGAAAAAAGTGTAAGGGGGGTGATTTAAAAAAATGATAAAAATCGTCGTTTTTGAGGAAACTATTAGTTTGTCTTCTTCTGGTGAATTATTTTGGAAGTTTAAGCCTTATTTTGCTAAGGCTTTGATATTAAATTGCAAAATTTTAAAAGTGGGCGTGGTATTTGTAAATTTTTAAGTCGTGTATCTTGTAGCCTAAAATTTTTCTCTTTCACCTGCCACCAATTTTGTTCAAATGTCTATAGTGGTTCAGGAGTTATAACATTTTAAAAAATTTCTTTTTCACAAAAGTACCTCCTGCTGAATTCTGTGCGCCTGGTAGAAAATTACATTTTTCATAGAAATTTTAGTCAAAAATTTTTACGATTAAAAATGGAGAAAATTTTGAATAACTTTGTTATTTGGTATACAAAAATAACAAAATATGGGCTTTCTAACCATATACAGGTTTTGGGGGTTCCCCTACTGTGAGCTAAGATATTGAACAATATTTCCTTATAGAGTTTGAAAAAAGTGTAAGGGGGGTGCTTTAAAAAAAATGATAAAAATCGTCGTTTTTGAGGAAATTATTAGTTTGTCTTCTTCTGGTGAATTATTTTGGAAGTTTAAGCCTTATTTTGCTAAGGCTTTGATATTAAATTGCAAAATTTTAAAAGTGGGCGTGTAAATTTTTAAGTCGTTTATCTTGTAGTGGGCGTGGCATTTGTAAATTTTTAAGTCGTGTATCTTGTAGCCTAAAATTTTCTCTTTCACCTGCCACCAATTTTGTTCAAATGTCTATAGTGGTTCAGGAGTTATAACATTTTAAAAAATTTCTTTTTCACAAAAGTACCTCCTGCTGAATTCTGTGCGCCTGGTACACAGAAAAAACTAAATTTCAAATTCAATAACAAAATTCTTAAAGTCAATAATTTTATTTATTGAAAGAGGACCTATCACCATATTCCTAAAAACAAAAACTCTAATTCGTAATATGTTTATTGAAAAAAATAAAAAAAAATCTTATTAAAATAATATACTATTTATAAAACGTAATGTTTGAAAATCTATAAAAATTTCAAACAATTAAATTGCTAGAATTTAAAAAAATAATACTTGGATTTGAAAAGATATCCAAACAATTACTTTTATTGAAAAACAAAAGAAATTTTATAAATTTTTTTTTTTAAGTTTTTTATAAAAATAATATACACAAAATAAGCTAATGCAATGCTATTTTAAATATTATATTAATTCCAAGCGAATTAGATCCATAAAATTGGGACTTCTTGATTTTTTTTAGTACCTTTAATGGTACATTTAATTTTATTGATGCCTATGTCGCCTGGAAATATAAAAGATTTTTTAAAAACTTGAACGTTAAGAAGAACTTCAAACTATACCTTTTAATCTTTCTCTAAGCTTTTGGTATTTTTATGGCTAAAAACTGACAATTGCATTTCTAACAAAGAGTAAATATAGATTTGATTATATTTAAGCTAAATGATTTGGACATTTGTGGAAACTTCAGATTGCGTAATGTACAACGAAACAGCCAGCAAAGCGCACCTCGTATTAGTTATTTCTGGAAATTATATCAAATTAATACAATATGGTCCTCTAACAGTTATGCCAAAAGTGTTTTCTAAATTCTTTTTTATATTTTTTAATCGAACATTTTATTGGAATTTTTGGAAACGAACGTATCCAGATGAGTCTGCATGAGAAAGAACAGTACTTTCCGAAAAATTATAACAAATTTCTAACAAGTTTTGTTATAATTTTATAAACCTTTTAGATAACTTCTTAAGGATTATATTGTATAATTTTTATCTTATTTTGGTTTTGCTAAAAAATGGCCCTGTGCCTAAAAATGGATAACCATCATTATATTCAATGCATCGTACAACTTACAAAAACCCAACACCATATAAGATCCAACATTTTATCCAGAAGCCAGCGAAAAGTATCGGTTGCCCCGATGGCCTAGTAGTTAGTGAGCTAGTATGTTAGCCTAGAGTGGTCTTTTTCACTACCACAAGCAATAGCCTTCGTTACTCCGATCGGTAAGAATTGGAAAATAATTTGTAATTGTATTGTAATTATTAAAAAAAAAAATAAATAAACTTACAAATAACACTAGAATAGGTTTATTATACTCATCAGCTGCTGTCAAATGCAATAAGAATAATAAGACCACGGACGATCATCATGAGTTAGTTTCTCAGCAAATACTTATTTTTATATTATTTTGAAGTTACCTAGAAACAAGTAGAATAATTGGATACTTATTATATTATTATATTACTTACTTCTAAATCCCTTAAAAACACGCGGATTCTTTCTGTTTTTTTTTTTTTTTTTTTTTCTTATTAAAATATTGAAATAAATTTTATTTTTTTATAATTTTTTCAAATTGTCAAAAATAAAAAGCAGTTGTTTTTGTTTTTTGTATATGTTTGAAATTATTTGAATTCAATAAATTAAAATATTAATATCAAATAATCTATTTCATAAAATTTAATTTAAATTCAAATAATAAATTGTTAAAAAAAATTATGCTCACAATTTTTTCTGTGTAGAAAATTACATTTTTCATAGAAATTTTAGTCAAAAATTTTTACGATTAAAAATGGAGAAAATTTTTAATAACTTTGTTATTTTCAAAGATATTTGATTGAAATTTGGTATACAAAAATAACAAAATATGGGCTTTCTAACCATATACAGGTTTTGGGGGTACCCCTACTGTGAGCTAAGATATTGAACAATATTTCCTTATAGAGTTTGAAAAAAGTGTAAGGGGGGTGCTTTAAAAAAATGATAAAAATCGTCGTTTTTGAGGAAATTATTAGTTTGTCTTCTTCTGGTGAACTATTTTGGAAGTTTAAGCAGAATTTTGGTAAGGTTTAGCAAAAAATTTTCTCTTTCACCTGCTACCAATTTTGTTCAATTGTTTTCAATTATCTCTAGTGATTCAGGAGTTATAACATTTTAAAGAAAGTTTAAGCCTTATTTTGCTAAAATTGCAAAATTTTAAAATTGGGCGTGGCACTTGTAAAATTTTAATACAAGTAACCCTAACATTTTCATTTCACCTGCCTCCAATTTTTTTCAGATATCTCTAGTGGAATTTATTTTTGGCAATATTACCACCTTCTGAATTCTATGCGACTGGTAAAAAATCAATTTTTCAGAAAAATTTTAGTCAAATATTTTTACGATAAAAACTGAGAAAATTTGTAATAACTTTGGTATTTTTAAAGATATTTGATGTATACAAAAACAACAAAATATGGGCTTACTAACCATATTAAAAATACTAACCATTTTAAAAATACAACTTCTCAACTTCATAAACTAAGCAATCATAAAATTTTTCCCGTTTTAGAAAATGTTGTTTTAAGGAGTATTTTTATGCTTTATTTATTTTTGCTTTAAGTGACCGGTTTAAAATATTTTCTTAATTGCTTAATTTTAAATCAAAAATTAAAAATTGTGGTTACGGCCTTTTTTTCATTTTTATAATATTTTTTTTTTTCTGCTGTACGACTTTTTGCATTGTAGGTGGCGACTTATTATTCCATTTCGATTTTAAACTCAACTTTAATTCCGAAAAAAAACTATTTTTAATTTAAACGATATTCAATGATTATTGCGAGTTATAATTTTACTTTTTCTGAGTCGTTAAGAGTATGCTAAAAATAACTTACAATATATTTATTAAAATATGATCTCTGTACCTTTGTGACTATGTTTCTGATAACACTGGCCAAAAAAAAAAAAAAAAAAAAAAAAAATTTCGTGCTCCTTAAAAAAAAAAAAAAAAAATGGAATTCCGCATACTAAAATCGAATGTGCTTTCAGTATTCTCCCATCAGGTCGAGATTTTTTTATAGGCACGATTTATAATACACCAAAATATGTGGAATAAAATTGGCTCTAACTCGTTCTACTAACAAATTCTTATCCGCTCAATAGTTTTGGAGATATTTCGAAAGTGTCCGAAAATTTTTTGTCATGCTAAATTCAAAATTTCCTTTTTTACTAAAACTTCTTTTTTTTTTTTTTTTTTGAAAAATCGTGAAAATTTTGATCCATAACTAAAATTTTTAAGCGAATAAAAAGTATTGTTGACATAACTTTCGTATGCATCTTTTGATGTATCATTTATCAAAATCGTGTAAACGGTTCTTGAGTTATAGTCTAAATTTGACAAACCATTCTCGCTGAATAAGGTGATGATATTAGTCATGCACCTAAAAAAAATCAGTACGTGATAGAGAAAAAGTAAATGCAGATTCTTGTTTAACTCGTCAAAATCCACCTAGTCCACCTATTTTTGTTTCAAGAAAAAATAAATTTTTTAGTTTTTGAAACCCTAGAAGGGCTTCGATATTTTTACCCTTCTGAGGGCTTCGTTAGTCGAAACGACTAACACTAACTTTTATTCGAAATATTTCAAGACGTTAAAAAGAAAAATAAAACAATTGATTTTTAATTAATGAATTAATTTAAATAAAATAACAACAAAAATTCCTAACTACTTATCGTCGTTTTAAAAATATTAAACAAAAATTGAAAAGACCTCAATTTTTGTACTTTTTCGGAGATGGTGTTACATAAGTACCCTTTGTGTTAGTTGTGTAAAAATTTTGGAACAGGCAACATATGTTTTTTTTAAACGTACGTATCCTTTAATTATTCTAACCAAAAAATAGTTTAAAAATAAATGTTTTTGCATACTCTGTGCATATTTAAAATTTGTAATACTTTTTTGAATTTGTTTACAGTATCCCTTAGTAGTTCAGTGTTTTTTTTTAGCCGCAGAAACTGAAAACTTATTTTTATTTTTCTACAATTTACACTATTGTTATAAATTTACCTGTAGATAAGAGATTTTTGACATTTTTACAATGCTTGGTTGATATATTGAAAGTAGAACAAAGTGGATAAGACATTAGTCACTTAACTAGATCCTTATGCAGTTTTTAAGGAAATTTTATAAAAAATGGTTCTTTAATTCTTTTTGACATATTTTTTGAATAAACTATTAATAATAATTAGTGTTTATTTTGATGCGAAAAATATAGAGCAGCACCGATATATCTTGATTTATTATGATATTTCACTGCATATTTGGTCGAAAATATCAATCGCGTCCTGAGGTTTTATTATAGAAATCATAAGATGAAGTCGATCTGTAATCGTTAGTACTTTATAATATGGCTTTATTCAGTCTTCAGCATGCCTTTTCTATTTTATATAGGATATAGAGCTTCTTCATCATCAATGCGTAATGTGACAAAAAAAAAAAAATATACTTAAGTGTTGCTAAAATTATTTCTGGAAGTCATATTGTATTTATTTTCCCCCAAAAAAATATATTTCACACTATAGGAACAAATATTAAATACACTGCATTACTATATTTACTTAATTACTTTTTCGCTAAAAGTTCAAAAAGTCGCACTAAGTGCTTTGTTAGTCGTTTCGACTAACAAGGTTGCTCAAAATACTAACTTCCAGATCGCTCACAGCAACAAACGTTTGGATATTTCAAGATCTTATTTACGGCGGGTGTTATACCAAAATTCCCAAAAAAAATGTGCAACGAATAAAGAAATATCACTCAAAATAGCATTGTTGTTAGTCGAAACGACTAACGAAGCCCTTCCAGGGTTAACGGTGAATAAAATCACGATTTGCGCATCAATTTTGAAGATACATAACTTATTTTGTTTGCAGAACTACCAGCTTTAAAATAAAGATGCTAAACTGTAAAATTTTTGATGTTTTCATTTATTAAAAAAAATTTTAGTAACAAAAAAATCTAAAATTTTGAAAATTATTTTATTTTTTTTTTTTTTTGGCACTTGTTTCAAAATAACTTCGAAACTATTGAGCACATAAAAAATTAAGTTTGGATGATTTGAAGATACACACCGTTCTTGAGTTATGAGGAAATATACTAAAGTAATGGCCTTACTATGGGCGAAATATTAGACACGCCCATAAAAAAAAATCCAGAACTGATGGAAAAAAACTAAAAGCAGATTCGTGTTTAGCACATCAAAATACATCAATTCCAACTAATTAAAATTTACTTGTTTTTTCATATATTTCAAAGCCAGAAAACATCTCGATTCGAGTTGTTTAATTATTAGTAGTAGCAGAGTAAACATCTATTTTCTCGCAACGCTTGTGTGCTAGTGTATTCAAAAAACCGACATTTTCAGAAAACCGGTTTTCGAGTTATTCGAAAAATTGACTTTTCAAAAAAACTGGTTTCGAATACGGCTTTATGTAAAAAAACCGGTTAACCGGATTTTATTAAATAATTATAAATTTATAGCAAAATTTTATTATTTTTTATTTTTTCATAACATTTGTTATTTTAAAAAACATGAATTCTTATATAAAAAAGTAATATAAATTAAATTTTTTAATGCTTTTTGTAAATAAGAATTAATATTGATATCAATTCATTTTTTATTTAAAAAAATATTTACTAAAGAATTTAATTTTAAAATAAAGAAAGAGATCATTTTATATTTTTAAATTACAAAAATAATGAGATATTAAGGATTTTTATTCAAACGGATATATTTACTAATTCGTAATTTTATACGTTTTATTCATGTGTTACATGAACGCCCATTGGAAATTGTTGTATATTTCTTTATTTTTCTTGCAGAAATTTGGCAAACAAAGTATGATTCCAAATTTTTTATTTTTGAGTTTTGTTTTTCTTTTGATTTTAATATAAAAAAAATTAAAAAATTATTTTATTTTCTTCCTTCAAATTTAAATATACAAAAATAAAAGTTTCATTTACACATTGAAATTGAAGCGTAAACATTAATAAATTGTGTAAATAATTTTTCAAACAAATTTTTACAAATATTTTACGAGCTTGTATATTTATCATATTTATGAGCTTTACGAGACATTTATGTGATTGAATGAAAACCCCTATTGTTTTTTAAAACAACATTTTAAAAATAATATACAAATGATGACATTTGAGACTACTTTTTATACCCTTCACCAAAGGTGTAAAGGGTATATATAAGTTTGTCATTCCGTTTGTAATTCTCACAATTTTCGTCGGAGAGCAAAAAAGCTTACATTTTCGGGATCCGTCCGTGTGTCGGTTGAAATGGCGTTTATGAAGCCCACCGATAACTGACATATATAATATATATATCAAACGATCGGAAATGCTTTCGAGAATTTTGCTATTGGAATTCAGCAAGATCGGTTCATACAATGCGGAGATATGTTAAAAAAACCGGTTTTTAGAACCGGTTTTCCAGTTTCTGAAGCATCTGTATATACTAGGGACTTCGTTTTTACAAAGAAGTCTCGGACATTTTTTTCTGAATTTTTGTTCTGAAAAAATGAAATAAATCGGTTCAATAATAACTGAGATATCAGACAAAACGCATTTTTTATTTTTTGAAGCCCTGGTTTAAGCTATAGATTTTTATTTTTATACAGATCGGTCACAAATATTTTTTTAAAATTTCGGCTTTTTGAATCAGCATGATCGGTTTATAAGTAGCGGAGATATGCTTTAAAAACCGGTTTTTGGAACCGGTTTTTCAGTTTCTGAAGCCTCTGCATATACCAGGGACTTCGAATTTTTAAAGGGGGCTCGGAAATTATTTTCTGAATTTTTGTTCTGAAAAAATGAAATAAATCGGGACTTCGTTTTTACAAAGAAGTCTCGGACATTTTTTTCTGAATTTTTGTTCTGAAAAAATGAAATAAATCGGTTCAATAATAACTGAGATATCAGACAAAACGCATTTTTTATTTTTTGAAGCCCTGGTTTAAGCTATAGATTTTTATTTTTATACAGATCGGTCACAAATATTTTTTTAAAATTTCGGCTTTTTGAATCAGCATGATCGGTTTATAAGTAGCGGAGATATGCTTTAAAAACCGGTTTTTGGAACCGGTTTTTCAGTTTCTGAAGCCTCTGCATATACCAGGGACTTCGAATTTTTAAAGGGGGCTCGGAAATTATTTTCTGAATTTTTGTTCTGAAAAAATGAAATAAATCGGTTCAGTAATAACTGAGATATCGGGGAAAAATATTTTTTTATTTTTGAAGCCCTTGTTCAAGCTACAGATTTTTATTTTTATATAGATCAGTCATAAATATTTTTATAAAATTTCGTTTTTTTTAATAAACCAAATTCGTTCACAATCAACAGAGTTATGGCCCAAAAACAAATCTGTTAAGAATATAAATACACACACAAACATGTATATTAAGCATTGTAATGACTATTAGTGACGTTTTTTGTTTTTTGTATAGGCAAGTAGTTTAGTTAGTCATATAATGAATAACAGTGTTGTTGTTGTTCTTTGTATATGCAGTCTGTACAAAAATAAATAGATATGGATTTGTTGTTGTTTATTTTTTAAAACTAAAACATATCTGTTAAGAATATACATAAATACATACACAAACATTTATATTAAGCATTGTAATGACTATTAGTGACGTTTTTGCCTATAAGACAAGTAGTTTAGTTAGCAACAGAAGTAATATAATGAATAACAGTGTTGTTGTTGTTCTTTGTATATGCAGCCAGTTTGTATATACACTAGGGTGATCGACGCGGTTTTCCAACCGGTTTTAAAACCGGTTTTTTTATTCAATGTGCTGTCGGTTTTTTCAAAATTTTCTTTTTTCGAATGTCGAATAGACCGGTTTTTTAATCACAAAAAACCGGTTTTAAAAATAGCATTTTATTTCAGAAAACATGTACTAAATAGTGATAGTGATATTTGAAAATTTAGGAATAATTTTTTAAATATTCATAAAGACTGATTTCTTATGTTTTTATACCCTTCACCACAGGTGTAAAGGGTATATATAAGTTTGTCATTCCGTTTGTAATTTCCACAATTTTCGTCGGAGTGCAAAAAAGTTTATATTTTCGGAATCCTTGTAAGAAGCGATGACGATTGGACCATGTCCGTCCGTCCGTCCGTCCGTGTGTCGGTTGAAATGGCGTTTATGAAGCCCACCGATAACTGACATATATAATATGTATGTCAAACGATCGGAAATGCTTTCGAGAATTTTGCTATTGGAATTCAGCAAGATAGGTTCATACAATGCGGAGATATGTTAAAAAAACCGGTTTTTTGAACCGGTTTTCCAGTTTCTGAAGCCTCTGTATACACTACGGACTTCGTTTTTACAAAGAATTCTCAGACATTTTTTTCTGAATTTTTGTTCTGAAAAAATGAAATAAATCGGTTCAGTAATAACTGAGATATCGGACAAAACGCATTTTTTATTTTTTTAAGCCTTGGTTTAAGCTATAGATTTTTATTTTTATACAGATCGGTCACAAATATTTTTATAAAATTTCAGTTTTTTGAATCAGGAAGATCGGATTATAAATGGTGGAGATATGCTTTAAAACCCGGTTTTTAGAACCGGTTTTTTAGTTTCTGAAGCCTCTGCATATACCAGGGACTTTGAATTTTTAAAGGGGGCTCGAAAATTATTTTCTGAATTTTTGTTCTGAAAAAATTAAATAAATCGGTTCAGTAATAACTGAGATATCGGGGAAAACGAATTTTTTATTTTTGAAGCCCTTGTTCAAGCTATAGATTTTTATTTTTATATAGATCAGTCATAAATATTTTTATAAAATTTCGGTTTTTTTAATAAACCAAATTCGTTCATAATCAACAGAGTTATGGCCCAAAAACAAATCTGTTAAGAATATAAATACACCAACAAACATGTATATTAAGCATTGTAATGACCAGGGCAAGTTTTTATATGCACAAAAAAAATTGAAATATGCGCTTGAAAAAGCACGAAAAAATGGAATAATATGCACAGAAATATGCAAAAATAGCATGAATATGTATATAAAAACCAACGAATTTATGCATTCTTATATATTAATGTGTAGAAAATATGCACAAATATGCCTTTTTTTAACTTTTAATCTCTTATAGATTTCGATGTTTATAAAAATATAACTATCTTAATTTTAAGTATCATATTTGAAGCTTCAGAATTTTTTTCTTTACAATATTTACAATGTACTCAAAATCCTTACAAAAAAAATTTTAGAAATCATTTGATTGAACTCCAAAAAATCACCAAAAAATTGTGTTTTTGTTAAGAAAACTAACTTTTGTATCCATTATATGCAAATTTATGCAAAGATTTAAAATATAAGCATTTTTTGTTAAATTCTTTTAAAATATGCAAATGCTTACTTTCCAAGCGAAAAGCTTGAAAAACTTGCCCTAGTAATGACTATTAGTGACGTTTTTTGTTTTTTGTATAGACAAGTAGTTTAGTTATCAACAGCAGTAATATGATGAATAACAGTGTTGTTGTTGTTGTTCTTTGTATATGCAGTCTGTACAAAA
The DNA here is from genome assembly GCA_951394005.1 of Protophormia terraenovae. Taxonomy (NCBI): domain Eukaryota; kingdom Metazoa; phylum Arthropoda; class Insecta; order Diptera; family Calliphoridae; genus Protophormia; species Protophormia terraenovae. The sequence continues at coordinate 97,086,834 of OX596077.1, forward strand.
ATAAATAGATATGGAATTGCAGTTGTTTATTTTTAAAAACTAAAACATATCTGTTAAGAATATACATAAATACATACACAAACATGTATATTAAGCATTGTAATGACTATTAGTGACGCTTTTTGTTTTTTGTATCGACAAGTAGTTTAGTTAGCAACAGCAGTAATATAATGAATAACAGTGTTGTTGTTGTTCTTTGTGTATTCAGTCAGTTTGTACATACAAAAATAAATATATATGGAATTGTTGTTGTTTCTTTTTTAAAAGCAAAGCCTGTTATGATTGTTTTTTTTTTTTTCATATTCAAATTTTCGTAGTTTGAAAAAAATTTAGATTTAGAAAATATGCAAGCATACGTTAAGGCGAAAATTTTATTAATTGTCGGTAATATGGTAATATGGTGTCGATAAGATGGTAAGATGGTAATATGGTGAAGGGTATCAAAGATTCGGCACAGCCGAATCTTTTTTCAATTTCATTAAAATATAGTTTCCCAACAAACCAAGAAACGATACAGTATCATTTATGATATCATAATTTTAAAATTATATGATAAAATATCAAAATTATATTTTCCTTAGAAAAAAACTTCAAACATTTTCAGGAAAATAAAATTATATTGAAAATATTTGTATTAGAATAATATTTTATGTTATGCATTATATGGAAATTGCATTTTTACAGCTAAATTTAGTGGAATTGCAAAAAATATACGAGTATGAGATAAAGATACCAATATCAGTCAGAATTTAAAGGGGAATTGTTTTCGGATTACAAAAGTTTCGTATTACATGTAAAATGATTTGGAGCTGGATGAACTTTAGTTATTTTATTAAAATATTTGGAATATTATATATTGAACCAATCTTAACATATATGTATGTATATATTCTGCAATATATATGTATGTATATATTACTAATATCGTTATATCAAATATATCATTTTCGAGTGTACCTTTTAGAAAGCAACTTATATCATTTTAGAATTACAAATGATATCATTCTCGGGCTTCTATATCATCGAAATGATATCGTAATGATATCATTACGATATCATTTGGTTTGTTGGGTTAAGTCTAAATTGGAATTTATTCTGTAATACAAATAACAAATAAATAATTAATAATTATCCTATATGACCCAATTTAATTTTTTTATCCAACATTTCCTTTATTTTTTAAAGGTGTTGTGTTAAAAAAGTTTCACCTGCAGAATCGCTTCAATTGCGAAAGGCTTCCATATTAAGCCAAGGTTTCTGCTTATGCTAACTAAATTTTAGATGATTTTTTCTACAATTTTGAAACATAATTATCTTCTAGTCATCTAGATATATAATTTGTTTAGCATTTTTTCTCTTTCCAGAGCTTTCTGAAGCTACCAAACCAAAAATTTGGCTTAATTATAAAACTTTTTGTCCAACAAATCCTAATGGAGCCATGTTTTGAAATTTTTATCAGGTTAATGTGGTTTATGTGAGATTTATGTGTCTTTTTCTAAGATTTTTTTCTCTTTCCAGAGCTTTCTAAGGCTCTCAGAAGACATAGAAAATTAAAATTCAGCTTAATTATAACCCTATTCGTCCTACAAATCCTAACGAAGCCAGATTTTGAAATCTTTATCAGGGAGCGAAAATACATGGATCTATATATATGGATTTAAATATATCTTTCCTAAGCAATGTTTCCTTTCCAGAGCTTTCTGAAGCTCCCAGATGACGTAAGAAACTAAAAATCGGCATACTTATAAAACTATTCGTTCAACAAATTCTAACAGTGCCAGATGTTTCTATCATTGACCAAAAAGTCTGTTTTGGTATTAAGAACTTTTGAGTTGCTATACTTATTGTTTGCTCTCCAAATCCTATAAAAAACTGATTCTGTATTTCGAACAGGGAGCGCATTTACGACGATTTTTTTATTTTGAAAAGTTTACGAATTTAAACCTTTAATCAATATAATTCCAATAAATTTGAACGGCTTCAAATAATTGACTTCGATTAGGGAGAGGAAGGTGTCTAAATGTTGTTCATATTTTTTTCTTTTAATTTTCGGATTTGTTTGTGCATATTTTCATTATTATATTATTTTTCCTGACATTGTCAGGCTTTTACGTTTGTATTTAATAAATTTTAACTTAATTATAAGAATTGATTTTTTAAAGAAATGTAGTCTTTTGATATAAATATTAACTTCTGCAAAAAACCGGTTAACCGGTTTTTTCTGAATTTCAAAAAGTGCAACCGTTTTTTTTAAAATACCAACTATTCGAACTATTCGAAAACCGGTTTCTCAAAAAAGTCGAATAATCGATCACCCTAATATACACACATAAAAAATATATAAATATGGAATTGTTGTTGTTGTTTATTTTTTAAAAGCAAAGCCTGCTATGATTTTTTTTTTTTTTTCATATTCAAATTTTCGTAGTTTGAAAAAAATTTAGATTTAGAAAATATGTGAAAATATGAAAGCATACGTTAAGACGAAAATTTTATTATTTGTCGGTAATATGGTAATATGATGTCGATAAGATAGTAAGATGGTAATATGGTGAAGGGTATCAAAGATTCGGCACAGCCGAATCTTTTTTCAATTTAATTTTATTTATGTTTTACTAAACTGGGAATAGAAAATACACGTTCAATATAAGTGGATAATATAACTTTTCCAATTTTTCTATTCTTTTGTTGCATTTTTCCAGATATAATAATCGTCATATAACGAAGAATGCGATTGTAAGTCTTTTTTTTTTTCTTTTGGATTTTTAATGCTGTTTTTGGTGTAACTTCAATCACAAATAAAGAAATTCGAATTTAAACTAGAATCATAATCAGAATCTGTATTTTCATATGTAAGTGTATTTACAACTTTAATTCTGCGATCATTAAGCCTTATCATAAGTCTAATGGTTTGAAAAGTTTTCCAAAGATCTTTTTCAAGATTTAATTAACACATTTGTTGATTCTTAAAAACTGTTCAATCATTCTTGACAAAAAGTTCTGTGTTTTAGGTCGCAAATTAATTGCTTTTGTAGAAAGTTTTGCATTTCTTTTGGCTTTTCGCTCGTTTTATTGAAGAATTTTATACTACTCCGACCTCGCAACAAATTGTTATAGTATTATCAATATTGATAACTGCTTATGTATTTTGGATATCGTCGTAATCATGTTCATCTTCCGATGAAACTTCAGTATCCTTATTTTCTTCGCTAATTTGCTTTTTCGTATAAATTGTATCTATGGGAATGTGAATATTTACACAAAATTAAATAAAGTATACTATGAAAATATAATACATATATGAAAAACACAAGGTGTATTAGTGAAAAACCTAAAAAGTACATTCCATTAAAAAACCGGTTAACCGACAGAAAAAACCGGCATGTCAATAATTCGAAAGTAGAAATTATTCGAAACCGCTCGGTTTTTTAAAATTCAAAAACCGGTTTCCGGTTTCGGTTTTTGAATACACTTTTATGTGCTTGACAGTTTTTTTACTGAGTTTTTCTACTATCCTCTTGTTTTATTTGTTTGTGTGAACTAACGGTTTTTGACTGTGGATTTTTTTTTTAATTTTTTGGAGTAGTGAGTTTTTTTAAATTAAAATGAACGGGGTTCATCCCCCGAACCACAACCGCTTTCGAGATTTGGATCCATCTCTGAACAAAATCAAAGGCAACAGAACAAAACGACCAAGACATGATGATTTTCTACCATTACCAGAGAAACATGTAAATGATCTACCCCGTTATTTGGTTTCATCAGCTATATCGCTAGCAAAAAATGTTGAAGCAACTGCTTTATCAGCATAGAACGTGGACTGAACTTCATATCTAAAAATCGACTTGAGGTAAATGAAATGAGAAGTGACGACCTTCTTATAAAGGTTGCAGTTGGTAAAATCGCAGAAAAATTTTTGAAGGCTAAATACATACACACAGAAAAAAGATTAGTTGGAAAACGATGTTAACAACTAAAATTTAGTTAGAAACACTATTATTTTATTATAATGGACAAATATTTATTAATTCTAACATTTTTTAATAATTAAAACAATTAAAATACTATTGTTAAAGAATTACGATACTAACAATAGTAAATTCGGGTATATAAATCAATTTAAATATATTTGAAGAAATTAGAAGAGACAACCGAATTAAAAGTAATAATTTTATTTTCTGTATTGAATTTTCGGGATTCTCAACTGAAAAGTGAATTTTGACATTTTTAAAATAAATTATAAAATTTGTTATAGAAATACATAGCTGAAAAATATTAAAAGAGAGAAGAAAATATAAAATAAATATCTATAAAATAAATTATATTACTAAATACAATGGAAGTGTTAAAATAAAACAAACATCTGCTGGTTGGTATAAAACAAATGGAAAAGAAGTTGAATATTACATCTAATGACGAATTTTTTTATTTCATTTAAAGGAACTAGGCTGCTTTCTTGTCTTATTAGGGTTTTATATATAAAAGGCTAAATATATAAAAGCTAAGTTATAAAAGCGAAAATCTTTGTTCACTTGGTTGGTGGTAAAAATAAATGAGTATTTATCCATATGTAAGTATGTATGTACAATTTACATATTATTAAGTTTTGGAAGCTTTGTATTAACATTACGTTTTTGTTTCTTTCCATATAATTACAATGCCATCATTCGGAGAAGTATCCAAGTCTATCGGTTGGTGGTAATATCAGCTTCTAGTATCAAGCAACACACTATAAGCCTCCCATTTCAAGATACATATTTAATACATACATATATGTGCCCAACATACATATTGTACTGCATGGTATTCTTAAGAACCTATCCCATGTTATCAGGTGGAAGGACGGATTAAAAAAGTCGCCAAATGCAACTATTTAAAATATTACAATCGTGTGTATGTATTTCATAATATTTCAAAAATAAATATTTTATTTTCATTTGTATGAATATATAAATTTTTTGGTTTCTTTTATTGTAATTCACAATAGATTCATTGACATTTTATATTATTTCCATCGAATTGGTTTTGAATTCGGTAATGGGTATTATATTCATTCGATAATAGCAACTAATATATTAGATAGTTACCGCAACCGATCAAATTCGATTGGCAAAAAATTCGGTTGCCATAACGAATCTGTTTTCTCTGTGTAGACTGCATTCCTGTTAGCATAACACTTCATAAGACATTAAATACCACTCAAGGACGAATCTTCTCGAGCAAAATAATTGATATTTCCCAGGAAGAGCTACTTGATTCTCTCAAAGATCAAAAGGTAGTAGAAGTACGTAAAATAACAAAAAAAGATGGCGAGAAAATAATTGTGACAGGAGCGGCAATAATTACATTGGGTCTTATTCATCTTCCAGACACTTTAAAACTTGGCTGGGAAAGAGTCCCAGTGGATGAATATATACCCAACCCGATGAGAAACTTGGTCACACCAAAAATAGATGCAAATCAATAGAATTGTGCAAGGAATGTGCCCTACCACCGCCACATGAAACATGCTCCAGAAAATTTTGCGTTAATTGTTCAACAGATCTACACACCTCTTACAATCCTCTTTTTCCTAGTTTCTGGAAGCACAAATCAGTCAATTATATTTGTATTTCAAAAAGATGTACAGCCAGAGAAGCCTGGAAAATTTTCAATGATAATCCAACCTTAAATACTCTCAAACCGCCATCTACTAAGATAATTAGCATAACCTGACATATGCAGAAATAGTAAATAATAAATTACCATCCGATGAAAATGTAGACATTACAAATTTATCAAATACTTCCAAAACAAACTTTTCAACCGAAAAACAACCACACAAAGCCACAACACTCGACAAATCTTTACATCAACCTATTCCTATAACTACGCCATTTTTTAGCCAAAAACTTAACACTTTAAATAAACCGTCAGACATTTTTAATGATTGCGTCACAAATACAACTACAATAGCTTCGAATAACCTCAAAACATAATTTTCTATCACTCAACCTAAAGAACCTGTACAATATGAATTGGAAAAATCATCTGAAATTGTAACGCCTTCGGAATCGCAAATTGCAACGAAAAATTTAATTTATTCATTACCATCTACCTCAGTAACAGGTAGGTTATCCTTGAAAATGATAACCTACCAATAGGCCTACCTATTGACAAAAATATAAGCGAAGAGGAAGTAATAATGGATATCTGTGATGGTCTGGGTTTTAATACCCCATCCAGATCAAATCCTGTGGATCATTAGGATGTTTCAACACCATGTACGTAACTATACGGTAAATTTCCTGACCTTAATATTTTAATAACACCAGAGACTTACAAAAGAACAAAACCTCCCCCCTCTAAAAAGGAAAAATATTTTTTTATTTTTTTCATGATGGATTTTGAATTGAGTATCAACATTCTTCAGTGGAACATACAAGTTTTCATCAATCACAAATATGCCTTGGAACTTTTTGTTGCTAGGCATAAACCAAATGTGATTGCTTTACAGGAAACTCACATAATTGACAGAAATCGTCATCTCCTACATCTACAATTTTTCATCGTAATTACGATTATTTTTATGCTAAGTCGGGCATAGCTCTCTTGATAAAAAAAATGGCATCAATGTCACGGAGCACTTAATATCATCTAGTGATCTCCTTTTTCAGACTGTTGTTATCAAATGAATATAGAAGGTGCTGTGCAAAAGCTTTATATTACAAATATTTATAAGGAATGTGATTTGATCTGAATTCACAATACACCCTCTGGGGTTCTGCAACAAATTCCCAAAATGGAATCGCTTGGGAAAGATTCGCGGATGATCACGGTCTTGTTGTTCTAAATGATGGATCGCCAACTTTGCTCAATACTAGACATACCCTGACATCTGATGATGTCTCCATGTCTAGTGCAGACATTGCTTTAGCATTGTCATGGTCATGTTTACCATTGCCTGAAGGTGGCGATCATTTCCCAATAAAAATTTCTAATGATAATGTGACAGTTGGAAGGAAATTTTCACCACGTTTCAGGGTTGATAATGCTAATTGGTCTCTTTTTGAATCGAACAATATTAATAGAGAAGCAACTCAGGTTATGCGTATTTTAAGGAAATCGGCAAATGAGGGTATTCCCCTTACCCAAGAACCAACTTCAAAAAATAACCCAATTTGGTTTAATTCATTTATTAATAAAGATGAGAAGTCAAGCTTGAAAAACATTTAAAAGCTATCGTAGTCAATTAAATTGTATTGAATATAGAAGGTGCTGTGCAAAAGTGAAGAAAGAATGTCGTAATGCAATGCGTGTAACATGGGAACGATTTGTGAACTCCCTTAATCCGAAATTGGATGTACGATATTTATGGAGTAAGGTTAAAAATTTGAGATCCAAAAGAAATGAGTATTTTCCTCCTATTTGTATAGACAACAACAATTATTCACATCCTTAAGTTATTGTTGACAAATTTCCGCATTTTTGGAGCTCTATTAGCTCGGATGATGCTTTTAATAATGAGATAATTGCTACAAAAAGAAATCTTAACATAAACCAGTTACAAACTTCTAGGCAAGAATATGGTAAATTGATTCGAAGGATAGATTTGAATGAACTAAACTACATCATGAGAACATTAAAAGGAACTACACCATCACAAGGCAAAATTACTTATTCTATGATTAAGCATGCTCCTGATGCTTTGAAAAATCGTATTTGTGATTTATATAATGATATATTAACAAACGGTATAATTCCACATGATTGGAAAATTGCTATTTTATCTCCGATTCCCAAACCGGGTAAAGACCCAAACAGCCTAAGTGACTACCGTCCCATTTCTTTGCTGCCAGCACTTTCGAAAATCTTGGAGAAAATATTAGCTAAGCGTTTTTGGATGTATTACACACATAACATTTCTGGGATACAACTTGCTTTTTTACTAAAACCATATGCCATCAATTGGAGGAAACACTACGTGATAATCTTAAAAGGCGCAGACATAGTATTGTTCTATCAGAGGATTTAGAAAAGGCCTTTGATCGAGTAATATCGACCTTCATTATTATTGAACTCAATGAATGGGGTATACCAAAGGAAATTTTATGGCTTTTGAAATCATTTCTTGATAATCGTAGAGTTATTGTGAATGTTTACGGACATTTTTCATCACCCTATCCGCTTGACAATTGAGTCCCACAGAGTTCTCCATTGTCAGTGGTTTTGTGCACAATTTATGCTAATTCTTTGGCTAAGTAATAATTCTCCATATTTGTAGAAAGAGAGATTTTAACTGTGATACCATTTGCATCAGGAATGCAAACTTTACAGCGAAACATGAAATGAGGATATTGGGCATTTTATTTACTAGAAACCTTCTTTGGAACTCACATGTGAAATTTGTGGTAAACAAATTGAGCAGAATCAATAATCCTTGACATTTGTCGTTCATTGTCAACGGGCATTATTCTTCACGGAATTATAATCTATGGATGGACGTCAAAAACTAATTTGAAGAAAATAGACACATCTCTTAACAACTGTTACCGTACGGCAGCTGGTTTGTTACGTACAACACCTATACAGTCTTTGCGAAACGAAACTTATCTTTTAAGGACTGCGCACGAAAAAAACCGTGCATGCAAATCTGCTTATAGAAACTAAACCAGTAGGCGAATTTTTTTAAAGTGATATTTTTATTAATGACTGTTATGTTCAAGTTCTAAACACAAAAGAATAAATTAGTTCCTGTTGGTTTTTAAAGAAATATCTGATATTTTCCGGAATTATTATAATTAAAGGTTTTATTGTGTTTCGGTCACTTATTGTATCTTTCAATTACAATAATTTCATGGATTAGCCTCTTTTGGTACAAACTCTTACAATTTCTTTGTTACAACTCCATTGTTTTGTTGTTGTAATGAGAAGAAGCGGAAATATGCCAGAAAATAGCTGATACATTGAATTTTATTAGGAAAGGGAAAAGTCTTTTCCAAAGGCACTCATCCACGTATATTTCTGTGTTAATGCAACCATTTTTTAAGAATGAAGTGCTTCATTCCTGCGTATGCATATGACCTCCCAAATCAAAAACTTTCTTGGGAATTTTGATTTCTTTGATACACAAAATTTTTCTGCCATAATCCCTCTAGCATCTGCGACATAGAATTCCTGGTTAGGAAATTGAAAAAAGTCACCCTGTACGAACGTTTCATCGTCTACTATACAGAAGTAAAATTTCTGAAAAAATTCGTCCGAAGTACTTTCATGTTATTTTTTACCTCCAAATTCTTGCTTGCGTTTATAATATGATTTTTTTTCTTACTTTATACGTCTTCAGGCTATACTTCCTTTCAAATTTTTTGATAAAGATTCAAAGCAATTAACTTTTTGTGACACTTTTCTTCCAGAGATGAGGTGATTTTCTCTAAAAATCCTTTATATTTTGCCTGAGTCCTACAGCCTGAAGATAATATTTGTCTTCCATTACCAGGTTACCATTCAGTGATCATGACTTCTTTGTATAATATTATGACCCAAGAAACTTTATTTTACGGCACAACATCCTTTCCTGCAATTATTTTATATGACCAATGCAGGATTTTATGAAAAATTTTAATTATGTGTTTAGGTGTTTTTTGTTAAACTTCCATTTTAAGAAAAACCAATTTTGATATTATCATGAAACTTAGCATATGACAAGTGAACATAATGGCAAATACAAACCAGTTAACAGAATTATTAATTTTTCACCACATCAAAAGTTATAAGCCCAAGAGCATACACGGATTTTTTCGTGCGTAGTCCTTATGTTTTCAACAGTTACTGGAGAAAAGTTCAGTTTCAATGGCTTCAAGATCTTTAACAATGGCTTTTGATGGATTGCATGAAACTTTTTGGAAGCATCTTAATCCACCTTCAGCTAAATCTTCATCTTCAATTTCGATTCCGGAAAAGTCAGATGTTCTTGACAGGTCAAAGAATTTTGTGATTATTGATGACAGCTGTTCAAACTTAGTTGAACATATTTTATTACTTTCTTATGTCTATTTTTTAAGTGCTATATTAAAATTTTAATTACCATTTCTATTATTTTATAGATTTTATGATTGTATACATTTGTTGTGGACATACGCATGTGCGTTGGTCTTTCACACATGTGTACAAACAACCCTTATCATTTACACTTGTGTGATAAGAATTATTGAAGGGTTTATATGTAAAATAGAAAAGTACTTAAAATTATTTAGTCTAGTTAGTTTTAAAAAATTCAATATTAGTTCTTAAGGTTTTTACAATTATTAATAAAATTAGTGCTGATTTAGCATTCAAGAATCCCAGCAAAAAATTTTTGCTGACTTGGATGCAATACAACTGATGGAAGCAACATATTGCTTACTTAATTGCATAAAGCTTCCGAAAATGCAATAGAATAAGTTATTGACGGTGTTCGAAATACACTTTCCCTTACAATAGTGCTCCGAAGAAGCAAAAAAATCACATTCTATTGCTTCTAGGCGGCTCATCTCGAACAAAAATCATGCATTATAAATGCGCTTTAGCAATGCTTATATTATAATTCTTACAACTGCAGAGCAGACTTTTATAATAAAAACTTACTGAAGCGCATTTATAATGCATGATTTTTGTTCGAGATGAGCCGCCTAGAAGCAATAGAATAAGATTTTTTTGCTTCTCTGGAGCACTATGGTAAGGATTGGGATTTTTGTGACGCGTTCATAGCTTACATTATTGCATTTTTGAAGCTTTATTTAATTAAATAACCAATATATCGCTTATGTAAGCAATGCTATTGCTTCCAAGTAAGCACCATTTTTTGCTGGGATGTCTTACAAACATTCAGAAACAAAAGAAGTGTTTTATTTAAATTCTTTTGTTCAACAGCCTTAATACATAATAAAGAAAGAACTGACCCTTGCATTTACAAGCAACTAATAATACAGAAAATTTTTGAATTTTCTCCGGAGCTGACACTTTTTACAGGTGATTCTTTTTGCAATGGAAGTACTACATATTCCGTTGTGAAACAGGTTTCAACATCCAACTTTGAAATTGTTAGAGAATCCCGTTTACCGAATTTTACCGGAATATTTACCGCTGAAATGACGGCTATCGAATCGGCCATTATATATTCGATTCAACTCGGAGCTAAAACACTTATTTGTACGGATAGTTTAAGTGCCTCCAGAGCTCTGATACATAATCGTAATGGTTTTTATGATAATTTGCTTTTTCCAGCAAATTTAAACCATAAAATTTTGACACTTTGGATACCATCCCATATTGGCATACAGGGCAATGAATTTGCTGATAATATTGCAAATAATGCATTGAGTTTGCCTGATATTAAGGAAACACCATGCTTACACAAAGATTTGTTCAACCCTTTTAAGGCAATCCAATCCCTGATACATCCAAATCGGCGTAGACCTAAGTATTACAGTAAATTTACTAGAGCCCAATGTATTACTATGGCTCGTATAAGAGTTGGTAAAGCTGTTTTTAACACTAGACATTATTATGATGGATCTGATCCTCCACTTTGTTCACACTGCAATACTTACATTAATATTCATCATATTCTCGCTGAATGCCCATTGTCTAGGATAAATTAACCAATAGAGGCAATTATTGATTGTTCCAATGGAGCCAACTTTGCTAAGGTACGGAGATGTCTTATGAAACACAACATTCGGGATATTTGATACTCATTTAATTTAGCAATTTATAATTTTATAGTTTAAACGAGCGTAACCCGGTGCGCTTCGCTATCCCTTATTAGGGAATATAAAACATTTACTACCGTTTAGGGGTTTTAAAATGTGGGCGTGACATCCAACCTAGTTCTTACATAGCCTAAAACGATCACCGGTACTGGTACTATCTGTGTGTTAAATTTCTTAAAAATCGGTGCAGCCGTTTAGACGTGATTAACGTACAAACAAACAAACTTACACCTCATTTTTATAATATATATTAGGATTACTTTAGTTTTAATATCTTTTTCGAGCGCATATGATCTAGTAATCCGGCGCCTTATTTTGTATATTTTATAAATTTATTTGTAAAGTATATTTTCATAAATAAATAAAAACATGCTAAATTTCCATACTGATGAGAACTCACTTTTCGGATTGTAGGGATGATACGAACGAGAAGTCCGTAATTGGAAACCTCCCTGCGTAACCAACCCACATTAGTGAATTCATAGCATTTATAGTTGATAGTGGAAAGATAGCGTGGGCGATATTGTTTTTTTAACCCTACTAGTCACCGGGGTCAGATGGGATCTTCCCGGCGCTACTGTAGAAATCTGTATCAGTCATTATGCCATGACTGATCCAGTTATTTAGGGGTAGTCTTGATATATACCTATGGAATGGAGAGAGGTTACAGTGGTATTTATCCCCAAAGCAGGGAAACAAACCACTGTACCGCGATAGATAGTTTGTCATCGTTTTTGTTGAAAACTAAAAAACGAGAGACTAGTTGATGTCAGGGGCATTCTCTCACCATGACGTGGTCGGTGCGATTGAGGATACGGTTTACAGGAATGAGTATGTGATAGCATCCTTTCTAGATATAGAGGGCGCCTTCAATAATATGAACATATCGTCGATTCTTATGGCATTATATGACCAAGGGAGAACGGTTTGGGACTAAATCCGAGCTAGTAATTTTTACTAGGAAATATAAGGTTCCGGTTTCCAAGCGACCACGTCATGATGATATCACCCTGTAACTCTCGAGGGAAGCCAAGTATTTTTGCCTGATTCTGAACTCTTAGCTTTAGTGGAAACGTATGTAGAAGACACTATGTGCTTTCTATATATGCAAGAAAACCTTCAGGAAAAAATGGGCTCTGAAACCGTATATTGTCCATTGGTTGTATAATGCAGTTATTAGACCCATTCTTACCTACGGAGCTCTTGTATCTCTACTTTGAATAAAGTGCAGAGATTGACTTGTCTCTCAATCACTGTAATGAGTTCCACTTCCCAGGCCAGTTTGCATACTATGCTTGACATTCCCCCCTTAATATTTTCATTAGAAATATCTATCAAGTCCGTTCTACTACTCAAAGAGTGTTTTTTCTTAGAGCTTGATGTTTTTATTTTTTAATTATAAATTATTTTATTATAAGATCGAGATGTGTTGATGACTGTATACGCTCCTTAACTCAGCTGAGACATCTTCGAGTGGAGCTGATATGGGTTGCGGGCCATACAGGTATAAATGTGCATTTTCTTTGGACGGGGCAATCGCTTGCGAGGACATTCTAACCCCCTTCATTGCTGTATCCAAAACTTTTGATGAATGGGTGGTGAATTAAATGGAACTCAGATGTTCCTCAATCACCACTTGTAAATTGTCAAAGACTCTCTGGTCACTCCAGTCACGGAGCAGAACTAGAGCATTACTATCTCTTGATAGGTCATCGATAAGGCTTCTTGTAGGTATTATCACAGGGCACTTTATGATCGGGCGTATGTCGTAACATATGGGTTACCCAGGAAATACCTTTTGTAGAAGTTGTTTAGATGAGAAAGAATCCGTACAACACTTGTTATGCGAATGTCCAGCTCTGAAAGGCCGTAGACTGAGATTCCTCGGTAGACAACTCTTTCATGATCTGGATTGTCTCAATGACATGCCACTATCAAACCTGATATTAGGAGTACGGGTTAGTTTCAAGGTGGACCAACAGAACGATAGTTTTGTTTATTGGTGGGAAAAAAGCCTTCCCCCATATAGGATATCACAACGGGCCTAAGGGCTTCAGAGTGCACTCGCAATAGTGCGATCCTTATAACCTTTTTAAAACAAAACTAATTAATTTTTCATCTTTGTTTTGTTAAAAAAATTAAAAATCTCCACGTTGATATAAAGCCCAAATTATAATAGCGCGTAGTCAGCAACAGTATCAGCAAAAATTATCAGCTGATCACTTTCAGCACAACATGTTGCTGCCGTTATAATTACAATTCAGCGTAGGCAGCCACAATTTACAACCACCATCTAGCTTTGTTCTACTTGTGTATTTTAGCCTCTCATTTATTTGCTCACTCTCTTTGTCTCGCTCTCAAGAGTGAGCAAATAAATGAGAGGCTAAAATACACAAGTAGAATAAAGTAAGATGGTGGTTGTAAATTGTGGCTGCCTACGCTGAATTGTAATTATAACGGCAGCAACATATTGTACTGACAATGAACAGCTGATAATTTTTGCTGATACTGTTGCTGACTACGCGCAATTGTAATTTGGGCTTAATGCTTGGTAAAAGACGCCATCTTGGTTGTTGTTGGTACTTTTTGTATGGTTTATTATGATATACGTTTTCCCCTATAATTGACAGAGATAAAAAGTTATGTGGAACTCAAACAAAAATTTGACGTTTGTCTTGATAGAAATTTCTCTAATATAGACTCGACGTAATCTATGGTAATTTCATAGTATAATAATAAAGTATACTCGTAAGACCAGCTGTTTTACAATTTTTTCATTGGCAAACCTCGCGGTATTGTCAAATTGTTTTTGTATTCACATGTAAAATATTTTTTGAGTTTTTTTTTCTTGCTCTCTTTCGTTCTCTCATTTTTCCGTTCAAAGCATTCTGACATTGTGGGCAGTAGTTTTACACTAACAAAATACAAGCAATTTTTGTTTTTGTAGATGTGCGAGTACTTTATTATTTTACTATGGGTAATTTTTTATTTAGTGTAGGTTTACACTAGGCAATTTTTTAAATATAAATTCCGTTACTTGCAGTGTTGCTTATACATTTATTATTTTCTTTTTTAAATCGCTTATTAAATTTTTTTTCTTTGTTTCAAAATCGCTGTATTTGCAAAATAAATAACTATATATACATTACTGATTTTTATTAAAAAAAGAAATAATTTTTGAAACGAAGAAAAGTAGAAGATATTTTACTGTTGTTTTAAATTCAAATAAAACGTAAATTAATAATGCGTTATTATTTATAATACTTTAAATAATATTATAACAATTTTATTTGACAGAGTGTGAAGAAACACGATGAAAACATCTCCAAACAAGCGCGATAACAATGAAGTACAGGCCGCCAGAGGAAGATTGCGAGGAGCTCTAAATGACTCCTTGCAAAATCAAGAAGTTGACGATATATCTGAAGATTATGAAGAGGAAGAAGAGGAGGAGCCTCCAGTTATACCCCATCGTCAACGTGGTAGACCGAAAAAGATACAGCCTACAACTGAACGCCTGTCACCTTCAGCTGGCTACCTAACACCAAGTAAACGACGTAAGCGAGAACTTGCAAGTGGTTCAGGTGGACAGAAAATTCAGGCAGAAAGCTTTGTAATGAAACTATTCGATCGCAGTTTAGATTTGTCAAAGTATTCAGAACAAACATCTCTATATCCAATTTGTCGTGCATGGATGGCTAATCAACCACGTAATCCCAGTATACGCAGTTATCGCGATGTCAGATCTCCCTCACCTATAGAGCGCAAAGATAATGGTGTAGAATTGCTTTTAAAATTGCGCAAGGGAGAGATACGCGAAGTCACTAGTATGCCAAAACCTAAGAAGACTGATGTCCCTAAGATTCCACCACCCACAGTACAACCTAAAAAATATAATAAGTCCGAAGAACTGGTTGCAGCTAGTGATAAACTAAAAGATGGCAAAAAGGAAGAATTACTAGCACAACATTTGGGTAAATGGAGGCAAGTAAAGAGTAATTGGCAAAAACACACAAAAGTCTATCAACAACGTCATGATGTTAGTTTTCAAATTCTGGAACTATTTAAACCTTAAGGGGGATCAATAAAGAAAACTCGATTTTTTTAACTTTTGCAGATAAAAAAATAAAATAAAATTGTTTATTTAATTATATTTATACTTATTTGTTATAATTTTGCAAAAATTCCAAATGAAGCTGTACATAATAAATTTTATAATTTTTAATTTGTTGCAGAATGAATATCTTGGTCATAGGGAGCATGTCAAAATCATCTAATTCACTAATATATAAAATGTATATATTTGATGTTACAAACTATGTTTTTTTTAATTTAAACAAATTCTAAAAAAAAAATACAATTTGTATTTTAAAGAACATATAAATTTAGGGTCTCATTTTGTAAAAAGAAACAAAAATTCGTTCCAAAATTTTATATTAAAAAAAAAAAAAAAAAAACTAAATTCAAATATCTTCAATACAACTTGTCGAATTTTCCTTTCATTTTACAAAATCAGGCCCTTAAACTTTTTCCATGCAATTTTTCGAAATGTATTTCTTTTTTTTTATAAAATTGGGCCCTAAATAAACTTTTATATATTTTCATTACCCCTTTTGAGTTTAATTTTTAAATAAATATTTTATTCGTTAAAAAAATTCCCTAAACAATTTTTGCTTTAAAAATGATTTTAAACCGTTTGCTTAAGACAAACCAAACAAATTTCAACAACCAGTATCGTTTTATAAAAACCTTGTCGCTAAAATTCTCCAGCAATGGTGAACCTTTGAAAGTTTTGGAACTGGTGGAAGAAGAATTGCCTAAACCTAAAGATTCTCAAATTTTGATAAAAGTTTTAATGGCTCCTATAAATCCATCCGATATAAATATAATACAAGGTAGATACGAAATGAAAATTTAATATACAATTTATGAAGCAGTAATTAAATTTCTAAAAATTTTATTAAGGACGATATCCCTTACAACCTCCGAAATTACCAGCCATTGCTGGTAATGAATTTGTGGGTGAAATACTTGAAATGGGAGATAAAGTGGCAAGTTTTGCTTTAGGAGAACATGTAGTGGCTTATGAATCGGGTTTAGGTACTTGGAGCAAACATCTATTACTTGATGACCATCAAATTTATGCCATACCGTATAAGTTACCTTTGCCCGAAGCTGCCACTTTAACCGTTAACCCTTGCACAGCATATCGTTTGCTAAAAGATTTCATTAAATTACAATCGGGCGATTGCATCATACAAAATGGTGCTAATAGTGCTGTGGGTCAGGCAATTCATCAATTTTGTAAAATATGGGGTATTAAATCGGTGGGTATAGTAAGAGATCGTCCGGAAATTATAAAGCTTAAACAACAGTTAATAAGACTGGGTGCTACAGAAATTTTAACCGAGGAGGAATTGCTAAAAACTCAAATATTTAAAACAGGTTGCTTGCCCAAGCCTCGTTTGGCTTTAAATTGTGTGGGAGGTGAAAGTGCCACAAATATTGCTAAACGTTTAGAAAATCAAGGCATTATGGTGACCTATGGTGGCATGTCCAGGAAACCTATAACTATTGCAACAGGACCTTTAATTTTTAAAAAGCAAGTTTTTCAGGGCTTTTGGATTACCGATTGGGTTAGAAGAAACTGTAAATCTAACGAAAGAATAAACATGTTAAATAATATAATAGAATTAATGATTAATAAAGAGCTTATAGCACCCAGTCACGTTCTAATACCTTTTGAACAATATAAAAAATATGGTCAGGAAGCCCTTACACTGGCCAATAAAACCAATAAGAAATATATTTTTGATATGTTTGCAAAAGAAATCCACAATTAAATAAAACAAACTGTTTTTGTAATTTTCTTCGAGAATAATTTTAGTTTTATTAAAAAAAAGAAATAAACCATGAATTCAAATTTATTATAAAAAATGTAAAAGAAAATGCTTCAAAAATCTTTTAAAGTAAAAAAATTAAAACAATATTCCAAAAAATATAAAGCCCTTATCCACAAATAACCTCCAAATATGTATGTAGTGAGGTATAGAAGGTAATTTAATATGATTATAAAAAATAGAGAAAATAAAAAATAATTCAGTACAAAAATAAACGAAATTTGCGAAATTGAATAGTTCTTAACACACAAATTGAGATTAATTAACAATATATTATAATATAATGCTATATTTTGTAAATTAAATTGATATAAATTCCTTAAATATAATTAAATGTAAGTCATATATTATTATTTTTCTTTTAAACCTTTTAATAAACGATTAATCATAAAATTTACGTTTCTTTAAAGTTGATTTTAAAGGAGTGGCTGTAAAGAAAAGATTTATTTAATGTTTTAGATTAATTAAAAAAAATATATAATAATAAAACTTACCATATAAAGAAAATATAGCATCTTTATTATTATGACTTGGTGTACGAGTTAAAGTTGAGCCACCCTCATTGTTTTCCTTATCCTCGCCCAAAGACACAAACTGTGACCAATACTCAAATGGTATTTTTAATAAATTCAACATTACCATATATTGTGTATAGACTTCGGTGAATATGGCATGTTGATCTGGGTCGGGAGATGAATAACCCACTATAGTTGGCCCAAATACACGAGCAATATTGTCTAAAGGCATTAATACTTCACGACACTCAGCAATACGCTGAAAGTGGAGTATGAGAAAAGCTAAAGTATCACGATTAGCTTGTGGCATATTATCAACGGCTTTATATAAATCTCTTTTTATATCTTCCTCGGATGGATTTTGAACAGCATTACAGAAATCCTTCCATAGACTTGTGGGTATTAGAGGTTCACGAAGGGAACGTAGGAAATCTTTAATACAACCACATAGCACATGAATATCAATGTTACCTAGGTGAGGTGGAGATTTTCCACGTAAGAAACGATCTTTCAATGATTTGACTTCACGTTCGGAGCCAGAGACGCGATAAATGCCCACCTCATTGAGACCTCTAGATTCGATCTCATTAACACAGTGGACAATTAAGGCCGGTATTAGTGGAGCCACAGAGGGCGCATAGTCGGATACATAACCCATAAGACCTTTGAATATTGGGGTGCCCGTAGTGGGCATACACATGACCGTAAGTAAAGGACGACAGTCGGTATGACAACGTACTGTACAATCACGACAACGTAAACCTACTGAACCGAATCGAATTCTAAAATTTATAGTAAAGTTAAAATTTTTAATGTTTTAAATTTTTTATAATAATTCTAAAATCTTATTAATCCTCTTATACTCACTTCTTTTGACATTGTGTGCACGTTTCCGCTCTAATAAATGTTTTACTAACAAAATTATGTGGACGTCTTAGTGTGCCTGCTCCCTTCAAGTTATGTTGAGCCATGGGTGAATTCATATTGCCATTGGCTGGAGTCATTGGAGGTGCTGTGGCCTGTTTAAAAGGTGATTTGCGTGGCGTAGAACAAGGACCTTCAACTAAACATTCCATGTCGTCAGCTACATCTTCTTGATGCACTATAACGGGTACAGTTTCTATAGTTGATTCCGCTCGTATAGCACCATTGCCATCTTGTGGTATGGTAACCTTGGTAGTAGCGCAAATCCTATCCGTTCCTAAATCGGCATCAATTGTGTGTTGTTGTATACCCACATTGCTACGTCTCAGCGAACGTCTGACTGTAGGTGTGTTTGATGCACCATTACTTAAGCGACTTCTTTTACTTTGTTGTTGTATTGGTGCATTATTTTCTGTTGGTAGGCGATTCTTTTGCCAAGTTCTGGACGGACGTATATCAAGAAAATCATCTTCCGACTGGGTAATAGATAAATCAGACAAAAAACTTCCTGTAGAATTAATGTCATTTCCATATTTTTCCTCTAAATGTGTATTCATAGACTTTCTCTTTTTTCTGGGCAATGTATTCAAAAATGCCAACTTATCTTTGGTCTCATTTTTTAAATTATTTTCATGTTGCAATAGATCAGCAACGGCTACAATTTTCTTTTCCATTTGGTCCCGTTCATGTTCGGCCTCTTTACGGGCCTTACTTTCCATTTCTAACAAACGGCGGGCATGGAATAGTTTTGTTTCCAAATCGGCCATGGACTGTAAAGAGGCGTCCAGCTCACGCTGTATACGCTGAGCTTCTTGGGCCCTGGCAATACACTCCAATTGCATTTTTTCTTGCAACTGAAGAATTTTAAGGAATTCTTCTTCCGCGGTGCCATCTATTAAAACCTGTACACAGCGTCTCAAGTCATCAAACGTGGCCAGAGTTGATAATGTTGTAGTGGTCATTTTTTCTTTTTCTATTAAAAAAAAATAACGCAGTTTTTAATTATTAATTTATTGAGTTTCTCAAAAACGTTTACATTTATTTTTTTTCAAGTAAATTGTTCAAAATTTTAATGATTCTTTTGATTTTTCTTATTGAATTGCGTTTTGCGCGTGCTAATCCTGTTTTTTTAAAAACGCCGTTTGAAAAATGAAAATTACCAAGCAGCTGCGTTGTTTTTGTTTAAAATAAAGAACAGAGTCGTAATTTAGTAAGCTATAATAACAGAGTTGCATTTGTTATAGCAAATGTAATATCATAGTTGCCAATTGAGTGATTTTTTTGAATGGTTTTGTATTCAAATAAATAGATACACACAAAAAAATAATAGAGGTAATATTACCTTAGTCGACTTAGGTACTTTCTTTTTATATGGAAATAAAATACAAGTTTTATTACCAAAGTCGATTAGTAACTTATACAATACATTTTACCAAAAGTCTTGGTAAATTTTACTAAGTGATTTAGGTATTTTTTTCGAAATTATGTATACATTTGTTTATTTATTTAAATGTCAATAAAAAATATTTTTTGTTAAGAAACATAGGTAAGTAACTATTTTAATTTAATAAAAAACTTCTTTCATATTTACCAAAACTTATTTTTTAAGCAAAACTAAAACATTTGGCGGTTAATAATGATCTATACTCAACAGGGCTTAAAAATGGTATTTGAGATTTTATTGCATAAAGAAAATTCTTAATTTATAAACTCATATCTTTCCAAGTTTTTGTTTTTTCACCACAAGGATTAAAATTTTGCACACAAAAACATAATATTGAATTTTCTGTTATAACGAGAGATGATAGCAAAAGTTGTTATTGCTGTAGTTTAGATATTATTCTAAAAGAAATGCAAACTCGTAATATATGCGGCGCAATGCACATATTACAGGTAATAATCATCTAATTAGTTTATAATGCACTATAATTATATAATAAAATATTTTTATGTACATTTCATTCTATAACAGAAAATCTTCTGGTCATTCTTTGCCACGACATTTTAATCAGGCCGATCAAGCACCTAAAACAACAAAAAGTCACAAAAACCCTATACTAATATTTCAGAAAGAGGCTGTAATTTAATTCCATATTTGTGTTGAAAGCTTAGTCCAAGTAAAATTCAACGGTTCAGAGTCACAATTTTTTGTAAGATCTTAATCTATATTTTATATTTAATGAGTCATATTTTAATTCAACATGTCTATTTAATAATTAGTTTATTAATAAAAATCATAGCGTAATTAGAAAGTGCTCGCACATCTACAAAAACAACAGTTGTTTGTATTCTGTTAGTGTAAAACTACTGCACATAATGTCAAAATGCTATGAACAGAAAATGAAAGAATAAAGGAGAGGAAGAGTAAAAAAACTCGAAAAAAAAATTTTGCACATGAATACAAAAACAATTTGACAGTTCCGCGAGGTATATCAAGGAAAAAATTGTAAAACAGCTGTTCTTATGAGTATACTTTATAATTATACTATGAATAAAAATATAAAATGAATGTAATAAATAGTTGTGTTTCTGTTAAATTAGACAACAAAAAAATGTAGAATTTACTTAAAATCATCTACACAGAAAAAAGTTTGTACATAAATACAGTGGCTCAATAATGTAGTCGGACAAACATTAGGATAATATTAATCTTAATATTTTTCATATTAAAATAAACATAATGATGCTTTTTTTATTATTTTCTATGTTTTTCTATTGCCTTCTAAAAACCAAAAAGATTTTAGTAAAATAGTTTGTTTCTTTATTTAAATATTAGTAAAAAATATTCTCAATGTAAAATAAGGCATCAAAAAAGAAGTCGGACATATAGCAACGCTTGTGTTTATTTTTAAACATACTTGGGGAAACCCCGTTTTATTATGCAGTTTTTATTTATTGACATCTCTTAAAAGTGTATTAATCAAAAAAGTGTAAGAAATTTCATCGTTGTACCAAAAATTTTTGAAAATGTCAAAACTAAAGTCATACACAACTGAAGAAATCCGAAAAGTTATTATAAAAAAAACTTTGAGGAAGGAAAAACTGTTCGAGAAGTTAGTGGTTTAATTGGAAAACCAAAATCAACTGTTCATGACATAATTAAAAGGTATAGAGATAGAAAAATCCGTGGAAAATAAGTCAAAATCAGGAAGACCAAAACTATTTACCAGCTCTGACGAACGATGGATTATCCAACAGGTTAAAAAAAAATCCTAAAGTTAGCGCTCCAAAATTAGCTAAGGAAATTTCTCAACGCATAAATAAAGATTGCAAACCAGAAACAGTAAGATTAGTGCTCCGGAAAAATGATTATAATGGTAGAGTTGCCCGTAAGAAACCTTATATTAATAAAGTTAATAGAACTAAAAGCATAAATTTTGCAAAAATGTACAAAAATATGGATATTTCTTTCAGAAATAAAGTATTATATACAGACGAAAGTAAATTTAATTTGTTCAGATCAGACGGACAGTCCTACGTTTGGCAATAATATTTCCAACAAAAATGATCTTATAAAGGCACTAAAGGACGAATGGGCGAAAATTGATCCCTCTATTTGCAGAAACCTGGTAGAATCAATGCCGAGAAGATTAGAAGCAGTTATCAAAAGCAAAAGACTTCCTACAAAGTACTAAATATTTACTTAAGATAATTTTATTATGTGTCCGACTACTTTTTTGGTGCTAAATTTTAAGATATAAATGAATTTTTTTATTTTTTTATTTATACATGAATTCTAAATAAATATTTTCTTTCATTTTTAAAATAGCGTATAGTGTCTTACTATTATAAAAGAAAAGAGTTTGTAAACCCTTTCTTAATATACTAAATATTGAAGTCTATAAAATATTAGTTTTTATCCGACTACATTATTGAGCCACTGTATAAAAATTTAGTTTCATTGATTTTAGTTCATAATAATTAAAAATAATTTCTTAAATATTCAAACTTTTTTCTATATGAAACAAAAGTCAAGACGACTTAAACAAATTATTTTAATTTTTTTAATATTTTCATTTGTAATAAAATGTTTGAAATTTTCTTTAGAAAATTTTTAGTTTTCATTTTAATTTTAGGTACATATTCGTATCATTCAACAAAATTGAAGCGGTGTTAATAAAATATTATAATGTGCTGCAAAATGGTATCAAATTTATGCAAATTGATAAAAATTATTTTCCAACAACTTTTTCTTGAAAATTGAAATTTTTCATGAATATTTTCTGTTACAACTCTTTTTATTTACCATTTATATTAGAATCTTTACAAATAAAGCAAAATTTTTGCAAAATTCCTAAAATTTTCATAAAGAACAATTTTATAATATCTATGAACCAAATTTTATTTTTTATGAAAAAAGTTTGGGAAAAAAAGTCTTGTTCGATTCTTAATATTTATGAACGAAATTTTAAAATATATGTATTATTTTTTTCTGTGTATAATTTGCGGTCCACACGAGCCTTTTTTTAATGCTCGCACATTGAACAAAATGTTGTGCGCACATACATTTGGATAGTGTGGACCCAAGTTGTTCATGTTTTGTTCTTGTTCGCACACCGTTGTTCGCACAATTGTTCGAGCAACCATGTCTGCCATCAAACGCCATTTTGTATGCGGAAGAAGAGGCGCTGTATGTAAAAGTATCGAAGTGACACTGACGGCAAATAAAAAATTATGATTTGTTCGGCAAATGTTCTGCCCACTGAAAAAAAAAATGAAAAAAATTGTGTGTGTTGCTCTGCCGACGTTTTGTTCTTGTGCGAACAAGAAAAAGGCTAGTATAGACGGTACGTAAGGAAAGAATTAATTTGCCAAAAATAAATACATAATTTGCGGTCCACACGAGCTCGGACATTGAACAAAATGTTGTGCGCACATGCATTTGGATAGTGTGGACACAAGTTGTTCATGTTTTGTTCTTGTTCGAAGAACAAAACATCGGCAGAGCAACACATGCAATTTTGTTCATTTTGTTTTCAGTGGGCAGAACATTTGTCGAACAAATCATAATTTTTTGTTTGCCGTCAGTGTCGCTTCGATACTTTTACATACAAATTTCTCCAATATAGACTCAACGTTACGTCGAGTCTATATTAGAGAAATTTCTATCAAGACAAACGTCAAATTTTTGTTTGAGTTGCAAATAATTTTTTATCTCTGTCAATTATAGGGGAAAACGTATGTCATAATAAGCCATGCAAAAGGTACCAACAACAATCAAGATGGCGTCTTTTACTAAGCATTATCAAGACAAAGTTGTCAGAGCTCGAGCGCTGACAATTTTCTTTTAACGCTGCAATAACACTGACAAATTCAGTCTACATTAGACAAATCTTTATCTTGATAAAATTTTGACGTTTGTCTTGATAAAAATTTGTCTAATGTAGACTCAAAGTTACAAAAAACAAAAATTCATTTGACATTTCATGTAATAAAAAACAATAAATGTAAAAAAAAAAAAATGCCAAAAAAATTGTAAACATAAACAACAATTTGACACATCAAATTCTAAAACACAAGCCGCCATATTGATTTCAAAAAGAAAAAAAATTCTCAGCTGTTTTAATGCCGTTACCTTCATAATCTACTTTGGTTTATTAGTGTACGTTTGAAGCAACGCTGCGTAAGCAGAATTTGTAGTCTATTAAAATTGTGATTTAGTTTTATTTATTTTCATAGATTCAAACTACACAAAGGAAAAAATTACAAGTTAATACAAATTATTTTTTTCAAACTTGAAAACAAAATATTTCAAAACATACTATTAAAAAATACAAATATAATTTATAACATGAGCAAGTGAAAAAATAAACAGTATATTTTTAACACTCCTCCTCAATTGCGAATGTCTTAATATTAGCCTTGCATCTTAAAGTTTCCAGTTTTGAGTTTGGTAGAGGCTTTGTTAACATATCAGCAATCATTTCTTCCGAAGGACAATACTTGCATTCAATGATTTTCTTATCAACATAATCTTTGACAAAATGAAATTTAATATCGATATGCTTAGATCTGTTGCTAAGTTTTTCTTCTTTTATGAGATTTAAGCAGCTTCTGTTGTCTTCAAAAATAATTGTTGGATTTTCTTGTTTACAATTAAGATCAATTAAAATATTTCTTATCCAGATAGCTTCCTTTGCAGCTTCAGATAATGCGACAAATTCCGCTTCTGTTGTTGATAGTGAAACAGTTGTTTGCTTTTTACAGGCCCAACTAACTGCACTATTGTTCAATAAAAAAATGTATCCCGAATTTGATTTTCGGTCAATTCTGCATTCAGCCCAGTTAACATCAGCGTAACCAATAAGCGAATTCGGATTGAGAGTCTTTTCACTCAGATTTAAGAACACATTTTTTGTACCTTTTAGATATTTTGCAATTCGTTTTAGTTCATTCCAGTCTTCTTGGTTTGGATTACTTGTTTTTCTTGCAAGAATAGACACACTAGCACATATATCCGGACGGGTATTGACTGCAATGTATAACAACGAACCCAATAAACTTTGATATTCATCATTCCGTAACAGAAGTTCCGAATCGGTTTTCCCATAAGATGGTTCAAGTGGGTTGGATGGTTTTGCATCTTGCAAACCAAATTTAATAAGAACTTTCTCTATGTACTGCATCTGTCTTATTTTAAATTGGTGTTCCTTTGATTTAACTACTTCTAGTCCGAGGTAATATGAAATTTCACCCAAACTGTTAACTTCGAATTTGCTGTTAAGTAGTGTAAGAACATATTTTATTAAATTTTTGCTTGTAGTAGCAACTACTAAGTCATCAACGTAAATTAAAATATAAATATCTTCCCCATTGATGGCTTTGGAGTATAAACATGGATCGGTTTTACTTTGTACAAATTTACCACTTATAAGAACATCGTTTAAAGCTTTATTCCATACATTTGCTGCTTGCTTAAGACCATATAAACTACGTTTCAGTTTACATACTTGACGTCCATCACCTTCGATAAAGCCTGGTGGTTGCTTCATGAATATTGTTTCTTTAAGATGTCCATTTAAGAAAGCACACTTTACATCCATATGTTCCACATGTAATCTTCTAACACTGGCAGTTGATAGAAGTATACGAAATGTAGCTTGACGTACGACAGGAGCAAACACCTCGTCATAATCACAACCATACTTTTGATTAAAACCTTGAGCGACTAAACGAGCTTTAAACCGTTGAATTTTACCATCAGCCCCCTTTTTTGCCTTAAAAGTCCATTTACAACCAACTATATTAGCATCAGGTGGAGCTTGCACCAAATCCCAAGTCTGATTCTTTCTTAATGATTCCATCTCCTTCATTGCAGATTCCCATTTGTGTTTTTCTTTTGAAATCACAGCTTGCTTGTAGGTTTTTGGTTCAATTATTTCATCAGTTTCTGCCAAATGAAGGGAGTATTTCACTGGAGGTATACCTTTGTTTATTCTTGATGACCTTCGGAGAGGTGTTCCAGGTGCATTAGTTTCAATTTCAGATGGATTACTAGTGGCTTCAGAATTTGTAAAATATTCAAGATCACTTGTAATGCTGCAATAAGAACCGACATCAGAATCATCATCTGTAATAATATCACTATTATCATTAGATTTAATAGAAGTAGTTACTTCCAACTGTTTATCAGTGTCCGAATCAATTTCGTTATTTTTGGACAACACTTTTGAAGAAACAAATTTGAAATCTCTACTAATAGTTACTTTATTAGTACTAGTATCTACAAACCGCAAACCTTTGCTATCTTCATCGCAACCCATGAATGTTAATAAACTTGATTTATTATCGAATTTCTTTCTACTTACTTCAGGAACAAGGACATAAGCTTTTGAACCAAATATATGAAGATTATCTAAGTTCGGTTTTCTTTCTTCCCATCTTTCGTATGGAGTACAGGGTATAGAACTAGTAACAAGTCTATTTTGAAGGTAATTAGAGAACATAATGGCTTCCCCCCAATACACTTTTGGCAAACTGGCTTCTTCTAAAAGGAAACGTGCCATTTCAACTAGGTAACGATTTTTTCTTTCAGCTACTCCATTCTGTTGAGGGCAATACGGAACACTGAATTGAGATAAAATACCATAATTTCTTAAGAATTCAAACATCTTTTTCGATTTGTATTCAGTTCCATTATCCGACCTAATACATTTCGGAACCTTTCCAAATTTATTTTTTACCATTTCTACATACATCTTCATTTTATCAAAAACTTCGGACTTTTCTCTCATTAGATATACAATAGTATAGCGACTATAATCATCAATGAATGTTATAAAATACCTTTTCTTCCCAGGAGTTATAGTTGGCATGGGTCCACAAACATCTGTGTGAATCAATTCGAGAATTGATTTTGACTTAGATTCTCTTTTCTTAGGAAATGGATTCTTAGTTAGTTTACATTTAGCACAAACATCGCATGTTGTTCGAATACCACAGTCCACAATTTTAAAATCTTCATTTAGCTTACCAGATTGCATGGCCTTGACAGCATTAATATCTCTGTGTCCAAAAAGTTTATGATAGTAATGTTGACATTTACTCAGATTGCATACAGCTCTTTTCACTTCATGAAGAGGCAAAGTTTTAAGTTGATATAAATTATTAACACATTCAGCAACCCCGACTTCAACGTTGACTTCATCAAGTATTTTACATTTCGTGCCCAAAAATAAAACCTTAAAACCTTTTAACGACAACTTCTTTACAGACAGCAGATTTCCTTTGAAAGATGGAATGTATAGTACATCCGTGAAAGTAATTGTTTTTTCAACACCTTGTTGATTATACATTTTAATTTTGCAGTCACCCTTTCCATCTGAGTAAACTCCATCGCCATTTGCAACCGTTACTTTTTCATGCCAAGACTTATCTATATTTAAAAATTCATTTTCATTGCTACAAATATGACACGTAGCACCGGAATCGACTACCCATACACCCTCTTCCCCATTAAGAACAAAACATTGATTATTTTCTTCATTTTCTGCAACTTTGGCTTTTTGATGTTTTTCGCTTTTGAATTTCCAGCAATCTTTTCGAATATGACCAACACCACGACAATAGTGACACACAATATTTTTATTGTTATTCTTTTTAAATTTATTTATAGTCTTCAAAACCGTATCTTCGCCAGATTTTCTTTTATTCTGTTTTTCAAATTCTTCCAGAAGTTTATTTTCAACAATTGCATAGTTAGGTCTTTTTCATCTCTTACTTCAAGTGCTGTTATTAGGGGATCATAAATACTGGGCAAACTACTAAGTAGCATCGAAATTAACCAATACTCCGAAATTTGTTCACCAAGTGATTGCAATTTACAAAACAGTAATTTCATTTGCATAATATGTTTATCCATATCCCCTTCCGTCTGTAGTTTAAGTTCACAAATTGATCTCATCAACTTAACTTTGTTGCTAAGGCTTGATTTTTCATGATATGCTTTTAGAATATTCCATGCATCTTTAGCATATTTACAATTGGCAATACGAAAAACTTCAGTTTCGTCAACAGCCAAACCAATCAATATTGTTGCTTCATTATCAAGTTCTTTCCA
The DNA here is from genome assembly GCA_951394005.1 of Protophormia terraenovae. Classification (NCBI taxonomy): domain Eukaryota; kingdom Metazoa; phylum Arthropoda; class Insecta; order Diptera; family Calliphoridae; genus Protophormia; species Protophormia terraenovae. The sequence goes on from OX596077.1 coordinate 97,115,464, forward strand.
TTTAGCATTGGGATTTTCAGGGATTTCATTTTCAATTACCTCCCATACCTTTTCCTTCTTAAGCAATAGTTTCATTCGATACTTCCATATTTCATAATTCTCGCGATTGAGTTTTGTTATTAATAATTTCGCATCAGCCATTCCGCACAAAAAAAAAATATTAACAAATTCAGTAATAAAACAGTAACCACAATATGTTACACAGTGGGAATTCAGGCAATATTTCTTTATAACTATATATTATTATTACACTCGCGAATCACACACAATCTTATATATAAATCTATTAAATATTAAAATTAAAATAACCTATTAAAATTGTGATTTAGTTTTATTTATTTTCATAGATTCAAACTACACAAAGGAAAAAATTACAAGTTAATACAAATTATTTTTTTCAAACTTGAAAACAAAATATTTCAAAACATACTATTAAAAAATACAAATATAATTTATAACATGAGCAAGTGAAAAAATAAACAGTATATTTTTAACATAGTCTGACCTCGCGAGTCAGGAAATTGGCAAATTGCGCATCTCTACTTTACTGACATAGGTAATTTTTCAAAATATTGAAGTAGTTTTGCCAAAAATATAAGGAAATTTTTCGAACACTGAAGTTACCTAAAATTTTAGTTATATTGCCTAAGAAACTTTGTAACTGCTATTCTGGCTTTTTACTTAGTTAATTTTATACCAAGTTTTTAGGAAATATTACCTAAAAATTTTTTGTGTGTATAAAAAATTTAAACAAAATATCAGTGTTGCCAGAAAATTCTCGATGTCATCTGCTAAATTCCCAAAAATAATATGCTAAAATCTACTAAATGCAAAGTTTTACTTACGTTTTAAATTTTTTTGCTTTGCTAAAATAAATTTTCAAATTTATTATAATAAAATTATAGAATTGTACTGTTTATATACCATGTATATAAACATATATCTTTTATCACACATATCGTTCATTCCACAAGATAACGCCCAAAAATATTTTTTACGTCTTCTGATTTTGCAAATATTTGACATACACATACCCTTATGGATTCAAATATCTCCATTTTTTTTTTTTTTAATTTTCAAAAATTCGCTAATTTATTTAGGATTTTCACTTTTCGTTGTTGACAAATTTTAATGATTTAAATTGCATATAGAAGATAATAATTTAAAGATAATATTATAGTTTAAAAATGCAATATTTATGGAAATCCAATTATAGAATGAATTTTTCAAAAATGTTTACGCCTTCGATTTTAATTTTATTTTAATATGTCGAAAAGCAATACCTGTACTATAAAATACAAAAATAATTGTTCTGAAACAATATAATTTACTATTTATTTTTTACCAAGTATAAAAAAAAATCGCATGCCCCATAATAAAATTAAAATTTTTTAAAAATCTCTCGTGGAATGAATGATATATTTTTTACAGAAGGAAAGAAACAAGAATATTTAAATACATATTTTGTTATTCTTACTAAAAATAATCATGTATTGAAAGCAATATTTTTCACTGTCGTGTTGTTATATGTTATATTATTTTACAAGACTTGCTATAAATATAAGAGGGCCTTCCACAACCCTCTTTCCGAAATTTTTAGTTTTTTTATGGATAACTAAAATTATTAGAAAATATTTAGTATTGTTCTTATATGACATATTTCATTTCAAGCATTTTACAAGTTATATTTAATTTATATAAAATATTTGCGATATTTATATTTTGTTTAATAAAATGTATAATGTTTTTTAAACAGTTCCATAAATATTGAATAAATATAATGCACAAAAAATATTACATAAGCCTTTGAGAAAAATATTTGGCAAGGATAGATCACATTTTTTTTCTTCACCATGTATCATTAAAAGGTGTAAAATTTAGGTTTAATGAACCTGAAAGATATAACTATTATATCCTATATTTTATTTTTAAATTATATTATATTCGGATTTAAAAAAATAATAATCATGAAATATAATTCTATAAATCAAAGTAGTATTAGTTGGTAATTTTTTTAACTTTAAATCGTTAATCTATATTGAATTGAATTTTGTATCTAGATACGGAAACACAGAATTTTCAACAATTCAAATTTATTTTTCAATAAAAAATTAATATACTGTAAAAATATTTTTATTATTTTAAATAATATAAACATAATACATTTAAAATTCGTCGAAACAGTTTAAGATATTCTCTGATTTATAAAATACTACTAAAAATTTCCGTCATCTTGTTTCGACTTTTGTTTTTAACAAAATCCATGACGCTAAATTAAGGAAGGGTAAAACTAATAAAGATATTACAAAGTTATATAATTGTTAAAATAGGTTTTCATCCATCGAATTTTTGATAACATTTTTTATTAAATTTATTCTTAATGTTCCTTCGATTTTATTGTGTAAAATAACAAAAGACTAAGTTCAATGTCCATGCTTTTTATATGAAACTGGGAATGTGCCTCGTGAAAAACAGACTTTTCGCTATTGTTTTCCAAACTACTACGTTGAATATTTCGCATCAACAATATTACAACACACAATTACAACTAAAAACTTTTATCATCAAAACTCGACTACCCTGTATCTAACTGTTGAGAGTCTGCACAATAACAAAAATGGTGCAGAATTTATAAACAAAGTCCCATTAGTTTATATAAGATCGAATGAGATCGAAATGGTAAAAAGGTAATTTTTAGCTCTTTTTCTATGTTTTTGAACATTGAATAATATTAATCATTATAAAATTAAACCCAGTTCAGATCTGTAACCCGTTTATTTAAAATTGTAAATATTAAAATTTAAAAAACAAAAAAATAATAACAAATAATTAGAAAAGTATATGCTAAAAAAACTGCTGTTAGTAGGCCTATTCTGCTAAAAAGCATTTAGCAGAATTTTTCAAAATAAATATGCAATTTCACAATCCATTCTGCCAAATCTAGCAGAAAAAATTCTAAAATGGCAACACTGCAAAATATCCCATCCTACCGCTCACCTTGTAAATCAGCGTTACCGTTGAGAATTTTTAAAAAGTGTCCAAAAAAGGGGATTTCAAAATAAAAAGTCGCCAAAAAAGGGGATTTTTTTTAAAAAAAGGCCAACTGCTTTAAAACTTGAAAAAAACTCCTTAAATTTTTTTTATTTAACAACAAAAACAATAAATATTTTGTATTTTAAGAAAAACTACAAGATTCAGTTTTATTAATAACAAAATAATTTATAATTATTTTACAACAATTTGTATTATTGCAAAAATAAAGTTTTATTCACAAAAATATTTAACATACTCTTTTAATTGAACTTCTGGACTTTTGTACAGTTATACACTCGTACTCCAGTCTTTCAAATCCCCATCGGACAAATTTAGGACGGAAAGCATGGATCCACAAGTATTGGCTTAAGTCTGTTAGACAAATTATTTTTTATTATTGATAATTTAGTAAAAAAAAAACACGTTCCCCCGAGGGATTGCTATGAGGAATGTAAAAATATAAATTATGATATAAGTATTCAAAAGGATTCGGCATATGATGTTATAAATAACTGTTCATAAACTTTATTATTTTTAGTTACTAACAGTTTCAGTTCATTTATAAGTACTCCGCGGCTTTTTATATCACTATACTGTAAAACAATCTCAAAATGATGAATTTGTTTGTTGAAATTAATACATAATGGGTCGATATATTTCAAATAACTTAGTTTCTCATCATTTATCACATAATTTTAAAAAGTCGCCATTTAAAAAAGGGCCCAAAAAAGTGACCAGGTGGTTGAAAAAGGGGCAAATGGCGACTAAAGTCGCCAAACGGTAACACTGTGTATAATACACATTAAAGAGATTTCTCTTTTTAATGATCATTTTCGCTCTATCTACAGTTTAGTTAGTAATTTTTTGTATTCTAAAAAACATTCTTTCTCCAGTGTTCGTGGCGTGAGTGTTGTTTTATCAATTATTGTGCTATTCTTTAAACTATTTTTTTTTGTTAAGTAACCACTCTTAATAAATTTTAATTATTGGTGTTTATTTTATTTTTTAGTTTAAGTATATCATAGAAATATGGCTCAAATTGCTAAAATCTTTGCCGGTCGTGCCCAACAAGTTTTGCAAACAGCTGCCAAGCAACCCCAATTGGCTCCACGTTTCTATTGTGCTGCTGGTAAGTTTTAGTGATTTTTACTTTACTATTGCTATGGAAATTTTCCTACGCCTTATAAAATGATACCGATACTCTTGTTAGTAGATAATACATACTTAAAATGCATTAATTAATAGTGCATACTAACTGATTAGGAGTGTCTTTAGTTTTGTTTAAAAATAGACTACTGGCTTTGCAATATTGTTGTTTGAATTTTAAATCAATTATGAGACTATATTATTCTATAAAAAGCATTTCATTGTTTAATATTACGTAACAACATTAAAATTTTTCTAATTTGTTCTTTATCTATTATACAAATGGAAATACTTTTCTGGCTACAATTCTACAAAAAAATATTTAATTAATAACTATTCAATCCTTTTTAAATTGTTATTCTGCGTTTTTATTTGCTCTAACGAATGTAATGTGCATATCGTAAATTAATTAATTAATATATTTTTTTGTTGTAATTAGTAGCATAAAAAAAAAACAATAATAAACATCAATCTTATTAGGGTTGCCAGACGGGCTTGAATGAGCTTGGTTGTCAAGATATTTTAGGTTTTGTCAAGTTTCAAGTTAAAATACAATTTGTCAAGATAAAAATATTCTATACTACTTTTAAATATTCTACAATTTACTTACAATTTCTTAAAAAATATAATAAATTGAGTCAAATATAAAAGGTATGGTTTTCTGCGTTACAGATTGTATGCATTTTTGCCCATCACTGACAATAAATGCAAGAAATGATTTAAAACTTTATTTTATTTTGTGAGTAGTTAATATCAAATATATTTGTGAGAAACAATTAAAATTAAAAAGCGGCATTGTCCCAAAAAAATTTCAAAATCCATTTAAAATTTTGTAGTTTTTGTAAAGGACGAATCACTTGATTCAAAGGCTGAATTATTACTTGTTTTTCATAATATAATACATGGACTTAGTTATAACAGTTTAGATTGCCATGTCAAATTATGTTCATATTTATTCTGCGATAGTAAAATTACTAACAAAATTACTTGTGGTCGTACTAAAGAAGCAGCAGTTGCAAGCAATGTATTGGCTCCATATTCACAAGAAAAAGTTTCTAGTGCCTTAAAAGAAAGTTTATTTTTTGGAATCTGCAGTGACGCATCAAATATTTGAAATATTAAAAAGTATCTATATGCAGTACAATATTTTAGTATTAAAAAAATGGTATTCGTAGACAAATTCTGGATTTCTATGAAGATCCGAATAAAACTTCAAAATATTAAAAGAATAACTATAGAAAATAAACTATATCTTCAAAAAATTACTTCAAACAGCGCCAATAATGCAGCTGTAAATTATGGTGTCCACAATTTCGTGTCTCAAAAATAAAAAAATGAAAACAATAAAATAATAAAAGCTAATTGCAACTGCCGTGTGATAAACAATTGTATAAAAGTGCGTTGAATGCTTTATCAGTCGACGTGGAAAGTAATAAAAACATTTATATAAAGAGTAATAAATATATAAAGAGTAATAAATGTTTAAATTAATTTTTTTGTTTCTAATAAAATTTCGTTGAAAAAATTAAAATTTTTTTGGATATAATTGATACGTCTACAATTTTCTTCAGGTTTTATTTTTCTTAACATTTGTGGTTATGTCAAGTTGATTTGTTTAAAATCAAGTTGAATTTTTCGAAATGTCAAGTTAAACTACCAAACAATTCTGGCAACCCTAAATCTTATATTTGGCAGCACTTTTCTAAATAAAAATCCTTAACTTCGAGTCTACATTAGACAAATTTTTATCAAGACAAACGTCAAAATCGGTGCGAATCTATACAAGGTAGCCTCAGTTAAACAACTGATTATTATTTTTGGTTGTTACAGCTGTCAAACTGCATATATAAAAAACACTAATGAATTCACCATATCATGATGAAATTATACCAGGTGACAGTACCGCTACAACAAATACAACAAGGCAAAAACAACCATGCATTTTGTTTTTGGTTTTTCCAGCACAATGTCAAAACATTCGACAAAATAACAAAACAAAGTAAACAAAAAACAAGAAAAAGTAAACAAAAGAAGAAGTAAACAAGCAAAATAACAGCGCCTAAAAAATATAAATTGTAAAATATTTACATTTTAAACGCAAATGTATTTATTTCAAAACAAATATTATTATTCTTTTTTACAACAAATATTATTTTTTCTACACAAATATTAAAACTTTTTTTGTACCACGCAGTCACAATGCACAAATTATTAACAAAAGAAAATAACAAAAAACCAATATTAATTGAAAGAGTATTTAATATTTTAATTTTAAACGCAAACTTATTTATTTCAAAACAAATATTATTATTCTTTTTTAAAACAAATATTATTTTTTCTACACAAATTTGCACAAATATTCAAATTTTATTTTGTACCACACAATCACAATGCACAAATTATTCACAAAAGGAATTAACAAAAAACCACGTGTATTATGTAAACAACTTTTGACAGTAATCTGGAAAAAGTAGACGTCGGCAAAAAATCATCAGCTGATTTCGTACTGTCACCTGGTATAATTACATCATGCACCATATTGTTGTTTTTGCACAACTGTTGCCACCTTCCATAAATTCGAGTTCATTTTGACGTTTGTTTTGATAAAAATTTGTCTAATGTAGACTTAAAGTAAATTTGGTAGTACTTTTCTAAGACTATAGCATGTGATGCCAGAATATTCGTTAATTGAAAAACTTTTAATTTTATTTACGAATAATAATAATAAAATAATTCTTTTTAAATTTTGCTGGTAATCATCAAACACACAATTTAAAAATATTGTATATACTTTCACTCCTTTTAGCCACCAACTTCCAATTCATTAAAACTGAATTGGCTGGTGAAAAGAAAAATGTTGCTGTCATCACTTTGAACCGCCCAAAGGCCTTGAATGCCTTGTGCAATGGTTTGATTGCCGAAATCAACACCACTTTGGATAAATATGAAAAAGATGATAGCGTTGCCGCAATTGTTATTACTGGCAGCGAGAAGGCTTTTGCCGCTGGTGCTGATATTAAGGAAATGCAACCCAACACCTATGAAAATTGCATTATGGGTAATTTCTTGAACGATTGGACACGTGTTGCCAAATGCCAAAAACCCATTATTGCTGCCGTTAACGGTTATGCTTTGGGTGGTGGCTGTGAATTGGCCATGATGTGCGATATCATCTATGCCGGTGATAAGGCCAAATTTGGTCAACCTGAAATTGCTTTAGGTACCATTCCCGGTGCTGGTGGCACCCAACGTTTGACCCGTGTTGTTGGCAAATCCAAGGCCATGGAAATGTGCTTGACTGGTAACATGATCAATGCGACTGAAGCTGAAAAGATGGGTTTGGTGAGCAAGGTTGTACCAGCCGATCAATTGGTCAGTGAAGCTGTTAAATTGGGCGAAAAGATCGGTACTCACTCTCAATTGATTGTTCAATTGTGCAAGGAAGCTGTCAACACTGCCTATGAGACCACCTTGCAAGAAGGTTTAAAATACGAAAGAAGAACTTTCCACGCTACTTTCGCCACTGTAAGTTTTTCGTGATTTTTTCTTAATAAATTGTAAAACTTATAACTTTTTCCAATTAATTTTTAGGCTGACCGCAAGGAAGGTATGACCGCTTTTGTTGAAAAGCGTCCCGCTAAATTCAACAACAACTAAATTAATTTTCCAACAAGCGTCAAACGTTAAAAACGATAATTATATATATTTTTTGTTTTATTTTCCATTACCAGTAATGCATTTATAAATATTATTGCGAAAACCAAGTTTTCATTTTTTAATTCTTTATTTTTAAAATATAAGAAAAAAATTATATATAAAAAAATCAATTGTGTATGATTTAAATGTTATTTTGGAGTTATTGTCATTATCCTTCTTCGTGCAGTATCAAAGGATAGAAAGGTAATATTTTTGCTTTAGATTTTTATTTTCATATGAAATGTGCGAAGAAATTTATTTTGGAGTACGTAAAAAATATATATCGCATATGTATACGTTTTTTGTAGACGCTGAGTAAGATTCTGTAAAACGGAGGCCAAAAATGATCAGATTTGACAGATTTCACTATAGAACAGTATTTTTGGGGCGGAATCATTCCATCTGCAATTAATGACCTCAACTTTTCCTTTTTAAAACCAAAGTAGTCTCAGATATTTTACTATTTTCGCATAAATATTTTGATATTACAAATATTTTAATTAATTTAACTCTCCTTAGAATAATATCTTTAAATGATGTATACAATTGTTTTTGATGCGATCAATAGTTTCAAAGTTATGAAAAAATTGTTAAGCAAAAAATATAGTTAGTAAAAAAATTAAAAAAAAACAAGCGAGAATGTTATATTTGGCTTGGCCGAATCTAAATACCCAGCATCAACTTTTTAAAATTTTACGTTATATAGGAGGTGGGCGGTAAGGTGGGTGACCACGCCCATTTTTTGTTTCCGAGTTTAAATTGATCCTTGAACTATTTATACAAAATTTCGTTGACATTCCACCTACGCCCATTTTTGGTTTCCAACTATTTATACAAAATTTCGTTGCCGTACATGCTTTTGTTTTAGAAATATCAGCAGAAAAGTATGAAATGGACACCCCGTGTTTCTAGTTTTTAGCCAATAACATTTTTGTTTATTAACCAATTTTGACCATTTTCAATACCAAACAAACCTTATATAGGGTAAATATTTGTGCCAAATTTTGTCCTACTACGTTGTCCCGTTAGAGCCCTAGCCTGCTCTCAACAGACGGACATAGCTAGATCGACTTAGAAGCTAACCATATCTATGTTATAATCTATGTTATTGTCATTATCCTTTTTCGTGCAGTATCAAAGGATAGGAAGGTAATATTTTTGTTTTAGATTTTTATTTTCATATGAAATGTGCGAAGAAATTTATTTTGGAGTACGTAAAAAATATACATCACATGTGTATACGTTTTTTGTAGACGCTGAGTAAGATTCTGTAAAACGGAGTCCAAAAATGATCAGATTTGACAGATTTCACTATATAACAGTATTTTTGGGGCGGAATCATTCCATCTGCAATTGACTGCAATTAATGACCTCAACTATTCCTTTTTAAAACCAAAGTAGTCTCAGATATTTTACTATTTTCGCATAAATATTTTGATATTACAAATATTTCAATTAATCCATCCGTTTTTAAGAAATTATATAAAAGTCGATTTTAACTTCGGTTTAATGGGTTAAAACGTTCTATAGATATTTTCTTCGTCGAATTTTACTGGAGTTCTCTAAAGGTAAAAATTCTTAAAAAATAATATCAATTTTTTACATATCGTATATAAACGCCTTAAACTATGCATTGGAATATATCATAAAATCAAATGTTTAGTTGAAACCGTTTACAAAATTGCTTATAACACAATGTGACAATCAAAATATACTTTTGAAATAACCTAGTGTATATTGTAGACTACATTAAGTAGATCATTATTATTATTACGTTTATACGTACGATTATTGAAAATAAAAATAACTTGTAAATAATAAATTCAATGTGTTTCTGTCCAGCTAAACTCCACACAAAATAAAAGATGATTGTCCAAAAAAACTTTGTAAAGAAATTGCACTTTACAGACAAATAATACTCGGAATACGTTCTTTGTGAGATCTAGGGATAAATCCTATGATTCAAAATAACCTAAGTAAACGTTTCATACAGAATTAATAAAAATATTAGATATCTCATACTAAATGTAGTGCATGCCTAACGTGACCAGAGGGTTTTTGTCAAAAAGCGGGGTCCGAACGATTAAAAAGCGGGATTTTGAACAAAATTGTATGGAAAAAGCGGGATTATAAAATTTTTTTTAAAGAAAGAGGGATTTTCTTTCTATATCTCAATTATAAATATAAATGAGTTGTTCTCACAAGCTCTTGGTTCTCCGACCCACTTCAGACGTTACAAATTGAGAACTACCGATCGAAATTTTGGAACAACAAATTAAGTAAATATATCCCTACAAACTGAAATATTAAAAAATATAATTTTAACGTACTTCTCGAAATGATTTAAAAAAAAAAAAACTCAAGTTAAATTTTGGATTTATAAAAAAGTGATACTTTTTCAATTCGATAGCAATAGTTTTTCCTAAATAATTCTCTGGCCCGTTAACAAATAAACTATAACTACAAATTAAATACTAATATTCAATTAAAACAAAAAGTTAAATAAAACCATTAACACAACGTTTTCATTAGAAAAAATCAAATCAATATCACCAAATATGTTAGGAAATAACAGCTTTTTTAAATTTGCACCTCTCACTAAAATAATTATATCAATTATTAAAAACTGTAAAAAATTAAAAACAGAAAGAAATTTACAATTAATAAATTTATTAAATCAATTAATTGGATGATTAAATGAATTAAACATTTTGGTGAGAAATAAAATCTCACTTAAATTTTATTCTTATTTTAGTTTTATTTGAATATATTTATTAAATTTTGTTGTGAAATTAAACAACTGTGTTAATTAAAAAATATATGGTAAACATTTTTCTTTGTAATTTTAAGTAATTTTAATCGAAAAAATTGTTCCAGTTATTTTTTTAACTTTAAGTTTATACAAAACTAAAATAAAAAGTCTATCCAATCCGAAACAAAGGCACATCGTTTATATAGTTCCAACTATTTATTAAAAGTATAATATGTATGATAATATCCATGTTGACCTTGTGATAAAAATTCGGGTCAAACATTTATTTGAAATGAGACTTTTTGGTAAATAAAATTGTTAAAAATTATTTAAATAGCTCCCATACAAATGTTATACGGAAAAAACCTCTCTGAAAGAACAAAATTTCTTCCTCCAAAAAAATATTTATATTTTATTCTAGCATTCTTAAAATAATTTTTTTTTTCTGTTTTCTATTCCTGAAAAAAAAAAACTCGAAACTTTTTTAGCCAAAATATATCAGACTTCAGATTTTTCAATTACTGCTAGAGAACTGAAGATATGTTAAACAATGTTTAAATATTTTGTCCATATTCAGCTTAATGCGCATAGTTTGGGAGGTCTTCTTTCATCGAAGTGATCATATATATATATATATATATATATATATATATATATATATATATATATATATATATATATATATATATATATATATACATATATATATACATATATATATATTTTATATTTCTAGTTTTTTATATTTCTATGGAACTACAAGTGCAATCCCAGAAATATTTGACACACATATGAGGACAAGTAAGGTTGTTTTTTTTTTTTTAATGTAAAAAAAGTTGGTTCCGTTACACCTGTGCAAAAATAACAAAATTTTTACTTGAGCTTCGAACGAAATAATTATAAGACCAAATATGACGAACTATTTTAAATATTTAAAGAAATGGAATATGTTTTCAAAATTTTTAAATTTTTTGTTCGTGTTATTAATAAAGGTTGTACAGAGTTAGATCATAGTAAATTTTTGGTACAGTGGGACAAATATATTTTTGTGATATAATCAATAAAATGTAAAAAATAAACCCAAAGGGTCAATTAAGTTATTTTTTTCTTTGTATATTAAAAAAGATTATGGGGAAAGTGCTGTTTATTGGTGTTCTTGTAATTTTGGACTAGATTTGTATCATAATAAGTAAAACGAATGTATTTTTCTACGTAAAAAAATTATTTATAGCTTTAAGTTTTTAAGACATAGAATGTCTTGTTCAGAATAAATCAGAAAATATTTATCATGTCTTAATAAAAATTGGCCAGAATGTCAGTTGTAAGCTAATTTCTTGTAAAAATATTTTTTTATTTCTTTAATAGCTCCGGAAGTTATTGCATATATGCAATATAATATCTAGCCTTCATTTATGGTTATTTGAAAATAAATTGTATCGAATTTTTAATTTTTGTATCAGAAATTGTGTAAATACTACTAATAAAGGGTATTCATTGGAATATAATTGAGATAAAAGTCCATTAACAATAAGTATAATAATTCCTACTATGGAATTCATAAAATTGCGCTTATTTTCAGACCTACTAAAATGAGTATACTATATTTGTAGAATCAAATTAGCTATTAATAATTATAAACTATCTTGAGATAACCAAATTGGCCAAGGCGTATTGAAATATGATTAATATTTTATGATTTATTCTCAACAAGACATTCCATATCTCAAACATTTTAGGCTATAAATAAATTTTTTACGTATTTAAATTAATTTTACATATTTTGATCTTAGTCTAGTCCAAAATTACAAAAGCAATAATAAACACCAATTCTTCTCAAGATTTTTTTTATATATAAACAAAAATATAATTTAATTGAGCCTTTAGACTCAAAAAAATATATTTGTCCCACTGTACCAAAAATTAACTCTAATCTAACTCAGTACAGCCTTTATTAATAATACGAACAAAAAATTTAAAAATTTTAAAAACATATTCCATTTTTTTAAATATTTAAAATACTTCGTCATTTTTGGTCTTATAATTATTTCGTTTAAAAGTCCCGTTTTTTAACATATAAAAAAACTGCATTACTTATCTTCATATGTGAGTCAAATATTTTTGGGATTGCACTTGTAGTTCCATAGAAATATAAAAAACTATTTTGGTCTTATAAATATTTCGGGAAGTGTATAAAAATGTTTAAAATCTAAAGAATTAAATAATAATAAAACTTCGATTGTATCTAGTACAAATTGAATGGTTGACAAATTTTATAATTCAATTTGTAATATTTTGAATTTAAACAAAATTGAATGAAATTGAGAGAATTAAGCATTCTCAAAGAATTAATCCATAAATGAATTCCATTGTATTAAAATTTTTAGGAATTAAGTTACTGAATTAATTATGATGAATTTATTTGAAATAATTAATAATTCTATATAATTTAATTTTATTTTAAAAAGTGAATTAAGGAATTAATTCTTTAATTTTTTTTAATTTTTATTTAATTTTTTTCTTTAATTTTTTTTTGGGAAGTTATTTCATAATGAAATAACTTTTTTGAAGCTCCGCAAACTACGCCCAATTAGAACATGTATCAAAATTTGTATTCCGTTGAGGGGCGCACAGAGTCAAAATTAGTAAAAAATTAAATTGAAAAAAGATTCGGCTGTGCCGAATCTTTGATACCCTTCACCATATTACCATCTTACTATCTTATCGACATCATATTACCATATTACCGACAAATAATAAAATTTTCGTCTTAACGTATGCTTTCATATTTTCACATATTTAAATCTAAATTTTTTTCAAACTAAATAAACAAAAAATAAACAACAACAACAATTCCATATTTATATATTTTTTATGTGTGTATATACAAACTGGCTGCATATACAAAGAACAACAACACTGTTATTCATTATATTACTTCTGTTGCTAACTAAACTACTTGTCTTATAGGCAAAAACGTCACTAATAGTCATTACAATGCTTAATATAAATGTTTGTGTATGTATTTATGTATATTCTTAACAGATATGTTTTAGTTTTAAAAAATAAACAACAACAATTCCATATCTATTTATTTTTGTACAGAGTGCATATACAAAGAACAACAACAACACTGTTATTCATTATATGACTAACTAAACTACTTGCCTATACAAAAAACAAAAAACGTCACTAATAGTCATTACAATGCTTAATATACATGTTTGTGTGTGTATTTATATTCTTAACAGATTTGTTTTTGGGCCATAACTCTGTTGATTGTGAACGAATTTGGTTTATTAAAAAAAACGAAATTTTATAAAAATATTTATGACTGATCTATATAAAAATAAAAATCTGTAGCTTGAACAAGGGCTTCAAAAATAAAAAAATATTTTCCCCCGATATCTCAGTTATTACTGAACCGATTTATTTCATTTTTTCAGAACAAAAATTCAGAAAATAATTTCCGAGCCCCCTTTAAAAATTCGAAGTCCATGGTATATACAGAGGCTTCAGAAACTGAAAAACCGGTTCCAAAAACTGGTTTTTAAAGCATATCTCCGCCATTTATAAACCGATCCTGCTGATTCAAAAAACCGAAATTTTATAAAAATATTTGTGACCGATCTGTATAAAAATAAAGATCTATAGCTTAAACCAGGGCTTCAAAAAATAAAAAATGCGTTTTGTCCGATATCTCAGTTATTATTGAACCGATTTATTTCATTTTTTCAGAACATAAATTAAAAAAAAAAAAAAAAAAAACCGAGACTTCTTTGTAAAAATTAAGTCTCTAGTATATACAGAGGCTTCAGAAACTGGTAAACCGGTTCTAAAAACCGGTTTTTTGAACATATCTCCGCATTGTATGAACCTATCTTGATGAATTCCAATAGCAAAATTCTCGAAAGCATTTCCGATCGTTTGATATATATATTATATATGTCAGTTATCGGTGGGCTTCATAAACGCCATTTCAACCGACACACGGACGGACGGACATGGTCCTATCGTCATCATTTCTTACAAGGATCCCGAAAATGTAAACTTTTTTGTTCTCCGACGAAAATTGTGGGAATTACAAACGGAATGACAAACTTATATATACCCTTTACACCTGTGGTGAAGGGTATAATTAGACTAATTTTGAAAGTCTGTAGAATAACAAAGAAGGTATAGTCGGATTAGTTAATATAATCAAAATGTATTAATGCGCGAACAAAAAGTATAGAAGAATGGGGATAAGTTGTTATTTTTTTAAATTTTTGAACTTTGATCAACAATCATGATTATGAAGGAAAACCTATGGTGCTAAAAAGTTGCACTCTTTTAGTTTCAAGTCTTGTGAGTTCAGATCTATTTAAAATAGTATTACTAGAAAACCTTTTAAGGAATAAGTTCTGTTTCAGACGGGTTAAAAATATTTGATAATGACCCCATTAGGGTATATTTAAAATTATTAATTTTGAAGTATTCATACATATATTTTGAAATTAATTTTTTTTTAAATATTTTAATTTTTTAATACAAAAAAGAGCTTTTTACTATATTTTGCTTCATAACTCCTAAACCAAAAGAGTCTACAATTTTTGGCTCGAGTATTGAATACAATTAAATTACTCAGGGAAACACTGATTCTGCGGCACGGAGTTTCTCAGCCAATTACACGGTACTAATCAGAGTTGGGGGTAGTGCACTAAATTAGCAGTTTCCACTAACACTTAGTGATAGTGCAAAATTTTTAACTACAATCTTTACTTTTTAGTGGTGATTTGAAAAATATCAGCCTCACTCAGCATAGTGGTAGTGAAAAAATATTTTTTTCCACTAAAATTTATTAGTGATAGTTAAATTTTTTTCAGCTCAAGCCTAGTGCAACATTTTTTTTTTCTTCACTAACTACTTTAGTGCAAAAAACAACCCTCCACTAATGTTAGTGCAACTTAGAAATTGTTCACTAAATTGAAGGAAGACCTAATATTTTTTTAAACTTTCTTAACCAAATACAAAATAAAGACTAACCCCCATTTTCACAAACCAATTTTAAACTTAAAATGTATTTTAAAACATATATTGTATACAAATATAGTCTCTTAATTATTCGAATTTCCAAAAATCACTTTGTAAATGATACATTTTTCGGTAGACCAACATTTCATCTCTCTAACTTTAAGCGTTCGGTCTGTGGAATAATGAATTAGTCAGTAACGTTATTCGTTTGTATATGGATATATCAATATACACAAATACGCTTATAAGCTTTCCAAAACACACTAAAAGAAATTCTAAATTATGTAGTGTTGTTCTAAAACGATTATAACTTCGATAATTACCATCATAGATCTCTAGAATTCGTTCAGTGAGTTGTGATTGATTGGAAAAATGTCATGTTTATGTTTAGTGAAGAAAAGAATTTCCTATTTATGTTTAGTGAAAAAAATTATTTGCAGCTTATGTGTAGTGACTGTTCAGATTTTGCACTATTGAGTGTAGTGCAAATTTTTTCACTACCACTAAATTTAGTTATAGTGAAAAAAATTGCAATATAACTAAAATTTTTTAGTGGTAGTGAAGAAATGTTTCACTATAACTATAGTGGTGGCAAATAGTTAAAAATCAAAATTTTTTCACTATAGTGCGATTTAGTGAAAAGCTGAATGCACTCACAATATAGTGCACTACTCCCAACTCTGGTACTAATAACTACTATGCTTCTAATTCACGTTTTTTTTTGATTTGACTTTAGTTCTCGCGATAAATCGCGATATGTAAAATTAAGGAGGCTGCACTATATATTGAAGTATATCTCGAAAACGACTTGTCTGATTGTGTTTAAAAAAATATCAAAAAATTCTAATAAAAAAATTATCTTTAAGACGTTTTTACGTTTCTTTTTAATACGGTCAATAGTTATGGAGATATTAAGCCCATCTTTTAAAAAAAAAAAAAATAATAAAATCATAAAAAATCGAAAGTGTCAAAAATTCAACTTTCTACTTACTTGTTAAGTAGAAAGTTTATAATTTGAGCAACACTTGGTAATAACTGTATGATTTTATTGGGTCAACTTAAAAGTTCATTAAAAGTCAACGAACTATTCATTTAAATTAATTATTTTATTTAACGAACGTGTTCATTAAAACAAAGTACGAATATGTTGTACTTTGTTTTAATGAACGAAGTTTTACGTTGAATTTTAAAACGGTATAAATGTTAAAGTATTGCAATACATTCCCTGTGTGGAATGGAAGCTATTATAGCCGATCTTCCTGAAATTTGGAACACTTATATACGCTTATAAAAAACTTATTTTTGCTGAATCATATTTCGGAAAGACATTTGCTTGGTAGATAGGGGAGATAATGGACCAATCCTAACAAATTTCAGCCTACTTAGTACTTATACCATTGACATACAACCGTACGGAAGGACATATATCGTTATCTCGACTCAGGAAGTGATTTTGGAAGTAAACGTTACACTTTAAGGTGAGTGTTGCACCAATTTATTTATGTGTTATAAACATCAGCATAAACACATATTACCCCAACCTCCTATGGTGTAGTAAGACTTAAAAATTTCCATTTATATAATATAAACGATTTTGTTTTTCATATTTGCAAACTTCTTTTTCATTTGACATCTAAAAGACTTCCCCTTTTCAATGATACCAAACACTAATACAAAAACTTGCTAGTTTCGTTAATGCTAAGTTTTGTTCACGAAAACCCCAATGTGCATTGTTTCAACGTACCTTTAGGTCAAAATTAGTGCAAATTCGTTGAAACAATGAACTTTTACGTCGAACCTTTTTGATTCAGTGCATATAAGGTAAATATTAAAATTTAGGGTTGCAAATAAAGTTGTAGATGATGGGTGTTTAGTATATAATAGATTCGAACAAGCCGAATATAACATTCTTACTTGTTATATCCCAAAGAACAATACTAAGCGAGTTGCGGTCGATATTCAAAAGTCAAAATTGTTTTTGGAGAAATCTAATGCTAAATTTTTAATGAATTTTTTCACTTTTTTCTTTTCTTTCTACAGTTTTTGTTATTATATTTTGCTATTTATGTGGGCGAAGGAATTATTTAATAACTTCAATATTCGGTTTACTATTATTTTTAATTTTTTTTCATGTTCATATTTTATAGTCTAAGCTTAAAAGAAACTTTTTTAAGCTAAAATTTGAATAAATATATAAATGTATATATAAGATACAAAAAGCGTTTTTAAAAGCTTTCATGACCATCATTAACATCTGTTTTCCTTAAATGTTTTGTTGATAGAACTCAACTCAGTTCGATTAAGGTTTTGTTGTGATAACACGAGCGCTTTGTTAAGGCGTCTAAGGAAATTTTTGTTAAAAATAATATAATACATAATTAATAATACAATTATTAAAAAAAAAACAGAATGTGCAAAAAATAAAAATATATTTTATAAATAAAACAAAAAAAAAAAAAAACGTTAACAGAGGAAAAACAAATGCAATAAAGAGCTAAACCAAAATAAATGAAATACTATTTAAAACGTATACGCCACCCCGTACCTAAAGGAAAAATACATAAAAATACAAACAAAAAAGCTAAATAAAAAAAAAAAAAAAAAAATAAAGTATATACACACACATTTCAAATTACAGAGTTGTATACACGCATACATGCTTACATTTATACAAGGAGAAATAATTTTACTATACTAAAAACAACCTACATACATACACATACATAGAAGAAAAAGGAAAATTAATACATCAAGAATAAGAACAAGAGCTAGCACAAAAGCAATAGACAGTAAAGAGAAAGGATTGCAATAGAGAAAAACTTAAGCATAGAGAAAATTTGACATTTTATTTTTTATTATTTAAAAAATTCCAAGGATTTAAAAAAAAAAAAAAAAACAATACAAATTTAAAATACAAAAGTAATAATTTTCAATAAAATTCCATAGAACAATTAATTACAAAACTTGTTTCATAATACCAGTAAAATAAAAGAAAGATTTGTGTTAATGAAAAATATTGTTTAAAATCAATATTTATTTATCGAATAACATTAAGAGAAATAGAAAAAAATATATTTTAGTTAAGTGTTATTAAAACAGTTTAATAAAAATCTAAAAAGATGGATATGTTAAATCAAATATTAAATATGAATGCTGGTGGAGCCTATGGTGGTGGCAAGGCTGGTGGCGCCTTTGATCCACTTTCATTTGCCATGAAACCACAAGTAGTGATAAGGGCCTTGTGTTGGGTAAGTTTTTGAGGGTCATAGTGTAAGCATACTAATTGATAAACCAACAAAATATTAATACATATACATATATACAATCATGCACCTATACATATAAGTATATATTTTATAATAAAAATGAGAAAAAAATCATTTATTGAAATCAATTGGTTTTTCCATAAAATAATATTTTTCTTTCATTTAATTAATTTGTAGTTTTCTCACGTTTAACCCTTAATTGTTTTAATTAAACTTTATGTTCGTACATGTTATTTTTTTATTTTTTTTCTTTTTAATATATTTTTACATTTTGTTTCTATTTATTACATATTATTGTTGTTGCTGTAAACTTGACACCTTGTTTTACACAATGGCCTACAATTTGTACACACACATACATATATGTAGTACTCAACTATACATACACAAATGAAAAAAAAATATATATATATAATAAAATAAATGCGAAATTTATTTACATTGTATTCATTTGATATTTGTATGTATGTAAGTAACTGTATGTATCAATGCAAATCATAGACATTTGTATTGATTTTATTTACCTTTTCTTGGGTTTTTTCTTTATTTCTTATTTCTACTGTCATTCTTTTAACGTGATTTTCTAGGAAATACCTTGCCAACATTATAGTTATGTCTTGTTTTTTTTTTCGTTCATTTTTATGTTTACTCAAGGTCTACAGTGTAAATCCAGCAAAAAAAAAAAAAAAAAATAGAAAGTTACTTCTAAAGGAATAATATTTTTACTACTTCAGAAGAGGAACTAAGTGCACACAGAAAAAAAAAACAATTAAATTAAATTATTAATCAGAATTTTAAAATGATTTCAAATATTTTTATGATTAAACAAATTAATCAAAATTGAAGTATTCTAACAAATTTAATTCAAATTATACAGAAAAAAATCTAAATTCCAGTTTAAATTACGAATGATACATGTTCAATTATTTTATAAATTGAACACATAATCAATTTTTTTTTTAATTATTTTTCATTATTTATTACAATTAGACAAATATTTTAAAGCTGGTTTTATTTTTTTTTTTTTTAATAGACATACAGTCGAACTCGGCTATAGCGAACACTTTTCTTCGGTCCCATTGATTTTACCAACATTTTCCATACAAATAAATACGTTTATAACGAACACGGTTATAGCGAACTTTTTTTTATAACGAACACATTTTTATGGTCCCAACTAGAATTTTTCATACAAAAAACTACGTTTATAACGAACTCCCAAAAATACTTGTTTTAGTTAAATAAAATTACACATTTCAGAAAATTTCAAAAATTAAAGAACTAATAGAAATAATTTTTATTTATTTCTATTTATATTATTGGATAAATGGAAATAATTTTCATTAATTTCTATTTAAATTATCCGGAAATAAGAGATGAATTTTAACATAACATACATTTTTTTAAAATAGTTAATAATAAAATTGAAATTATTTGAGAATTAAACACTAAATATTAGAAAATTGCTATTCCTCAAAAAGTATCTTAAAACATACCAATATAAAAACATCGGGTATAAAAGAAAACATTGAATTAGTATAATAAATAATTAATCTCAATGATGAATATAAAAAATATTATTCCTGATATATTAATTATATATATTTAAATATTTAATTATATAATTTTTAAAGGCTTTAATTCCAATTATTAGTATTGTAATGAAATACGTGTATTTTATTAACAAATATTTTTTTGGGAATTTTACGTTTATAACCGCGTTCGACTGTATAAGAAAATTTTAAAATTTGATTACTCGAATAATTGATACAATTAAAAAAAGCTACAAATAAATTAAAATTTTGAGAAGTAGTTTAATTGAAAAAATTTTTTCTATGCACATTTTGTATTTTTTTAGAAATTATTTAAATTTAATTCTACAAAAGTAAAGCTTAATTTATTTTTCTAAGTAAAATTTATTTAATTCTTTCAAGAAAACTACACTGAAAAAAGTGAAAATGGAATTCAATTACGAAATTGCTTATATTAATGAATTTTTTATTGATTTTGCTCCAATCATCAAAATGATAATATTATTAACTACAATAATTGATATTATTATTTTTTCTTTTCCTTAAATAGATATAATGAGCTGAACATTTTTGGAAATTTACATAAATTTATTTTATTTCTGTATTTTTATAGACAAATCATTCATTTTTCTTTATATTTTATTAACAGCCGTCAATTTATTAAAAAACAAAATTGTAAACCAGTTAGAAAATTAATTATATTAATAAATCATATAATTTAATTCCTATATAGTCAGTTAATAATTTTATTAAAAAAATTTTTTTGATTAACCAATTAATTAGTTAATTAATTTAGAAAAATAAGAAATATTAAAAAAGAAAATAAAATTTTATCTCTTGAATAATTGTAAACAAGTTATTTAAACAAATTAAATTTTTTACACATCGTTTAATTAAACATTATTTCAATTAATTGTTTTATATTTTGTACCCAGAAAAAATATAGTCAATTAAACGATTTATCAAAATATAAAGTAAATCGTTAATCTAAAGGGCTACTAAAGTGAGTGCCCTTAAACTTTTTTTTTTTTTAAATTACATGGCTTAAATCAAAATAGGGCGGATAGGTCAAGATGGAGTAGTAGCTCCCATACAAATTTATTATTAATTTTTGTATATTTAAAGGAGTATTAAAGAGAACGTCTTAAACGAATAGGATGGGAGTAGAAGTAGTAGCTCTCATCGAAAAAATACAGATTTTTTTCAACATGTAGACGTTCGTTACAAATTCTTAATGAATTATTTAGTGGGTATATCATTCTTTGTACATGCATACATATGTATATATACAAATGCATGTATGAACATTAATTTGTAATTTATTAACATTTCTTTTTCTATAAAAAATAAAAAAATGCTTTTTTGCATGCCAATTAAAATGTTTACGTATGTTTTTAATAAAAAAAAAAAAATGAATAAGTTTTCTTTCTCGTGAAATTTAAATTTAGTAAAATTTCCTGTCATTTTATTTTAAATATTAATGTTTTTATTAATGTTTGAACATTTTCTATATTTTCCATCGTATTTCATATTTTAGGGCATCGTTGGAAAGGTTTCATGAAATACTATTGAATTTTAAATTAACCCTTTAAATGCACAAGTAATATTTAGGGATTTAACAATATATTTCATTCTTTAATTTTTTTGATTATAGATAAATTTATAGCACATATTTCTTGCTTTTCTGTGGAAATTTCTTGGTATAACGGCAATCTCTCCAGCCCATATTTTTTTTTTTTTAATTTTTACATTATTTTCATTGAAAAGTTAGAATTGATTACTGTATTACCTAAATTGAGATTATCCGGCGAATATTTCAACATTTACCTTACCATTTCAAATCACATTTTCAATTTTATATTCAAATTTATACTGTTATTACTAACGATACGTAAAATTTATACTTTGATACTAACGATACGTAAATTTTAAGTAGTAACATTTTTTGTATTTGCATTTAGAACATGTAGACGTCTAAAAATGTATTATTTTCTTTTTAATATATATTTAAAAACATTTGAAGAAAGAACTTTCGGAATTTCATACCGTTAGGTCTCCATACACGTTAGTAATAACGATTTGAAAAAAATGTGTACGTAAAATTTACGTACATTAGTATTCTAGCTCTCGTGGGTCCTATTGGTTCGATTGTGTTACCCTTGGGATCATGTGTAGTTGTTTCACATGTCCGTAAAAAGGCTCAAGAGTAGGACAGTGACATAGAAGATTCTCCACTGTCTCTTCCTCATCTATGCAACTTCTACAATAATCGTTATAAGGGAGTCCTAGTCTCCTAGCGTGCGCACTGGCAACGCCGTTCCCAGTAACAATGGCTACGAGTATCCGTAGCATCCGACTCATTTGTCCACCTTTGCTGAGCTATCCTCGACAAATGTTGCAGTATCATGGATCTGCAAGATGACAGCGGCACACCCACCAGTTGGTCAATTTCCCCAATTCGATGGAGGGAACCAGTTCTGGCCAGTTCGTCCGCAATAATATTTCCCGGTGTTTTTGAATGACCCTTTACCCAGATCATCTCTAGGTTTGAATGTCTCGCCATCTCATTTAGAGATGTCCCTTATTTATGTACCAGCCTGGGTGCCGAGAAGACCCGAGAGATATTTAATCGCGGGCTGACTATTGGTATAGATTTGAATAGATCTCCGAGATCTCCGCTTGAAGGGCGCTATAGTGATCTAGCAGTTTAAAGGAAATGTACTTCACATATACAGGAATGTATACACCCCCCAACCACATCAGCAGATTTAGATCTATCAGTATAAACTTCAACCGATCCAGCTCTTAGAGTGGAATCAGCTGAAGTTGATACGCAAAAGCCTCTGTCCAGAAAGGGTTTAGGTACACAATAGTCAATATTGTCAGGGATGTCTCCCATAATTCCCAAAATAGTCGCATGGCCATAGTTCCTGCCGTTCCATACACCTAAGGTATTGAGCCTAGTCGCCGGCATGATGGCGATCTGTTGGCCATTAGATCCACCGGCATCCAGTTCATTAAAACATATAATGCCCTGGATGGTGTTGTACGAAGCGCTCCTGTGATTATCAGCATTGAACTGCACAGAACCATGTTGAAGATTCCGCAAAAGTTGAATTTCTCCATCGCCTTCCATCATACTAACGCTCTATACATAATAGTGACTAAATTTCAAACAAATATTTCTTATAAACTCATATATATTTAAGTACAAAGTGAATAAAGAAAATATGACAAAAAACTTTTGTAAAATCTTAATATTCCGCAACTCAAAAGAGACTTAACAATTATTTAAATTAATAAATAAATAAAGGCATGAAATCCATGCCTTAGTATGCCATTTGCAGCTTTTTTCGTGAGGCTCTTTAATGTTTATGCACATACAATGAACAGTGGGGCAGAATCGAATTTTTCTTGAAATAAATCTACAAAATCTAATTGTCTGGTTAGATTTACAATCTTTTTGTATATAATTAAGAATAATTTCAACTAGACAGAGTAGTTTATTTCAAAAAAACTAAGTCCATATTTTTCAGATTTTTGGAAGTAATGTTAAATTTTTGTGTGTACCCTGAGGTACACCCTGAGGTAGTAAATAAATAATGAATTAAAATTTTTGTAAAAAATTCATTTAGAAGAAACTATAAATTTTTGATCTCTAATAAAATCCTGGTTTGTTAAGATATCTTAACGAAATTTTTAGCAATTATTGCTTTGAACGAAACTTCCAAAAATTAAATTTTTCTGAACTTTGTCCATAAAGTCTACAACTCTTCGGTTTGTAGGACTAGCCTTTGGGATTTTAGAACATGTAGGCTGGAGTAAAAATTTTTATTTAAAAAAAGGAACATTTGGGAGGGTCTGTACATAGTCCTGCTGGGTGCCATCTCTTCTTTTAGAAAAGTAAAAAATTATCATATGTTCTTAAATAAAAATTAAAAATAAATAATTATAATTTTTGTAATTTTCAATTTCAAAATCGTTTATTTTTGGACTCAGAAGACATATCGTCGTATAGTTTATTTTACTTGATAGATTTTAACCAATTGGGTCAAAAATAAAATCGAATAAAAATATTGGGATATATATTGGAGAAAATATAAATGGTTATTCTAAATGCAAATAACTTGAAAACTATAGGAGATAAATAGCACATGCAAATATCATAAAAAAATTGGATAAGAAACAAAAATTTGGCAAGCGATGAAAAATATTCTGTGTCAGAGGTACCCAATTTTGAGTCCTAATAGTTCCGCTCCAAAAGGATATATAGGGTCTCTTTTCTGTTTTTAAAGTATACACTCCTCTACTGCGCCAACGTGGAATTTTATTTCTAGAAATATTTGATTTTCTCCACTGTACAATTTGTGTATGTATATAGTAAACTTTTTTAATTTGAGAAATTTGTAACTATATTGATATTTAAAATATAAATTATAAAAGATCATTTTAATTTTTAACTGTTCGTAACAATAAAATTGAATATATAAAATCTAAATTGATTTATAATTACACTGGTCGACAAAAAAATCCTCCCCCAACGACGAATAGTTGAACTTGATGCATTTTGATGTGCTTAACATGAATCTGCTTTCAGTTTTTTTCCATCAGGTCTGGATTTTTTTATGGGCGTGTCTAATATTTCGCCCATAGTAAGGCCATTACTTTAATATATTGCCTCATACGACAAGAAGGGTGTGTACGATTGACAAAAGTGATACACCAAAAGATGCGTACTTTTTTTATGTGCTCAATAGTTTCGAAGTTATTTTGAAATAAGTGTCCAAAAAAAATCATTATCATGCAAAATTTTAGATTTTTTGTTACTAAATTTTCTTTTAATAAATTAAAACATCAAAAATGTTACAGTTTATCATCTTTATTTTAAAGGTGGTAATGCTGCAAACAATATAAGGCATGTATCTTCAAAATTGATGCACAAATCGTGATTTTAATCACATTTAAGTAAAAATATCCATGTTACATACAATTGCGTAGAAATACAGTGGTGGCCAAAAAAAAAAAATTATTGAAACAAAAATAGGTGGACTAGGTGGATTTTAACGAGTTAAACAAGAATCTATATTCACTTTTTTTTTCTATGACGTACTGATTTTTTTTATGTGCATGACTAATATTACCACCTTATTCAGCGGTCACATTATAAAATTCGAGAATGGTTTGTCAAATTTAGACTATAACTCAAGAACCGTTAACACGATTTTGATAAATGATACATCAAAAGATGCACATTGTCTTCACGGTATGTTAACAATATTTTTATTCGCTCAAAAATTTCAGAGTTTTGGATCAAAATTTTCTTCATTTTTTCAAAAAAATGTTTCGTTACTAATTACCGAATAACTACGGAAATATTAACTGGACAAAAAATTATGTAAATTCAGCTCAAAGACAATTTAGATTACAATATATTGGAGTTTAATTTATCTTAATGGAATAAACCGTTCTCGAGTTATAGAAGTATGACTGCTTAAAGGCGGGGTCATAGCAGTCATACCCATAAAAAAACTAATACGTGATAGAAAAAAAGTGAATGCAGATTCTAGATTAAGTCGTCAAAATCCACATGGTCCACTTATTTTTTTTATTTTATT
The DNA here is from genome assembly GCA_951394005.1 of Protophormia terraenovae. Classification (NCBI taxonomy): domain Eukaryota; kingdom Metazoa; phylum Arthropoda; class Insecta; order Diptera; family Calliphoridae; genus Protophormia; species Protophormia terraenovae. The sequence goes on from OX596077.1 coordinate 97,141,514, forward strand.
TAAGAGAAAAAAATTTTTTTTTGCCCATTAGTGTATTTCCACTTAACTGTAAGTATGCATGGGTATCCTAACTTAACTGTGAATCCAATCAAGATTTGGGCATCAATTTTTATGATACGTGGCTTTATTTACTCGTAGTTTTGCCAGCTTTAAGATAAAGGTGATAAACTGAAACATTTTTGTTGTTTTCACTTTTAAAAAGAAGTTTTAGTAAAAAAAAAGAAATCTTGAATTTAGCATGAACAATTTTTTTCGGACACTTATTTCGAAATATCTTAAAAACTATTGAGCGGATAAAAATTTGTTGGTAGAAATACATAAAGCCAATTTTATTCCACACATTTTGGTGCATTATTTATATAAATCGTGCTTACCGTTCTCGAGTTATAGTGAAATATACTCGAGTAATCGGCTTATTTAGGGCGCAATATTACCCACGCCCATAAAAAAAATCTCATCAATTTTAGTCATTAAGACAATTTCCAACAGATATTTTTCAAAGATCTACAGTCACATCTTTTATTAAAAAAATTCGTAACAAATTTTGAAAATTTGGTGAAAACATAAACAGTTTCATAATATTTTTGCATTTCAAAAAACTTTGATATACATATTACGTAGGCACATAAGTTCATTATTGAATGCGATATTTAGTTTTTCAAAATTCGAACTTTTAAAATTGGACTTTTTACTTGAAATTTTAGAAAATTTTTGTTTATTTACTATCATTGCAATAAAGAATTTAAATATTTTTAATATTTTATGTAATAGTAAAAATATTTTTAAATAAGTTTGTTAATATAAACTTTACAATTAAAAAAAAGAAAACACACACAATATTAAAAGATTTAAAAAATAACAGTTTGAAATATTGTTATCATTTTTGTATTAACTTTAGCTTTTCTAATAGAATATTTCGCTTCAAATTTTTAATTTATTATTGACACAAATTTATTTACTATGGAAGCACGTAGTTGAAGAATAATAAAAAGTTTTTTTTTTTTCACAATACACTAATGCGTATAAGTAAATTTATTTTGAGAAAAGATAAAAAATAATTTTATACGTCTTTAGTATATCATTATCTTAAAATAACATGTGCTACAACATCAAGCTAACAAACACATAATTTAACTTAATTAACTTTAATCCCAGCTAATTGTAAACTACTCTGTGATTTGTTGTATGTATATTGTACATATGTCCTGCTGTTGGTGGGTGTTTTGCAAAAGTGTACATTAATAATAAAAGAATTAAAAAGTTTCCTCTTGGGTTTGCAGAAAATATAGGAGTGTGTATTTTTATTGCCTTACGAGACCTTGTTCAATATTTATTTATAATTTTTTTTATAATACCTACGGACTGCGCACGAAAAAATCCGTGCGTACTTTTCATAACTTCATACTTTTAACATAGTGAAAAAATAATAATTTCGTTAACTTGTTTACATTTGTCATTATTATTAATATTATTAATAGCAAAATTAGTTTTTCTTAAAATGGAAATCGAACAAAAAATTCTCAAACACATAATTCAAATTTACAGAGAAAAAAGTAACAATGAACTTCAATTACGAGTTTGCTTATATTCATTAATTTTTAATTGATTTTGATCCAATCATCAAAATGATAATATTAATAACTAGAATAATTGATTTTATTATTACTGTTTTTTCTTATACATATAGACATAATGAATTGATAATAGTTGGAAATTGATTTAAGTTTATTTGATTTCAATATTTTTATAGAAAAATTCTGTAATTTTCTTTATATTATATTAATAGCTGTCAATTTATTAAAAAAGAAAATTGTAAACCAATTAGAAAAGTAATCATATTAATAAATAATATAATTATATTTCGATATAAATTTTATTAAAAAATAATTTGAAATATTTTTTTCTGTGTATAATGAAAACCCAAGTAGGTTATATAAAACAATAGCTAGATGTAACGAAATACAGTTTCTCGGTTCATAAAAATATATGAAGGTGTCATGACTCTGAAAGAAAATGGATGATAAATTGGATTTTCAGACTCTTGGACCGCAGGCAAAACAAATAAAATTTTTAAAGAAAAACTCTGCATCTCTGGAAGAAAAGTGAACCAAAATGTTAATTCCTCTGAATCTTTTATCAGTAAAGTTAACAAGATATCTGTCTTGAAGGCGTACAAGATAAAAAAGTTTCTGATAGGAACGCATGAAAGAATTTGGAGGCAAAAGAGAGGGCGAAAATACTTTAGACGATTTTTTTTTCAGCATTATAATTGCTGTATAATGAACGATGAATCGTACGTACTGGCAAATTTTTTGCAACATCCTGGCCAGGAATTCTATGTTGCAAATGCTAGAGGGAATGTGGCAGAAAAGTATCGTGTACAAAAACTCAAAATTTCCAAGAAAGTTTTTGGTTTGCACGTGCGGCGAAAAAAGCACTTCATTCATAGAAAATGGTTCCATTAACACATAAATATACGTGAATGAGTGCCTTTGGAAAAGATTTCTTCCTTTCCTAAGAAAACACATTTTTCTGGCCTGATCTCGCAACTTCTCACTATAGCCACTTAGCGATAGAGTGATATCAAATTAATGGTATTGTGTTTATACCGAAAGAGTATAAAGTGGACTTTTTCCAGCAAAATAGTAGCCGAAAACATAATAAAAATTCAAATGGATTAAATTCCGGAAAAGATCAGATATTTTATTAAAAACCAATAAGAAATAATTTATTCCTTAAAATTTAGAAATTGAACGTAGTAGTCATTAATAAAAATATATTTTTAAATAGAGTCGCCCTTTGGTTTAGTTTTTATAATCAGATTTGTATGCACGGTCCAATGTTGTATGCAGAGCTTCGAAAGACTTAATTAAATGCTAGCTTAATTCCCTTAAATCTTAATTCTGAATTAAGAAATATGAATTTTTCATTCCATAATACCACTCTCAAAAATATAATTCAATAGCTTAATTCAATGGCTTTTGTTTGAATAGAATTAATTCCTTATTGAATTAATTCATAAAGAATTCATTCAATTTTTGTTAATTCAAATCTTTTCCAAAATGAATGAAAATATTTTGTTTTTTAATCTTTTACAAAATGAATTAGAAAATATTTTCTAAAGCTAATTTGTAATAGATTTGAATTGAAGAAAATTTGAATAATTCAATATATTTTTTAAGCTTGAATTGTATAATTGATGAATGAATTCTTTAAGGAATTAATTCATAGCTGAATTAATTCAACTCATATGAAGTTAGAGTTTTTCACGGGAAATCCCGGGACGAGAATTTCCGGGAATCCCGCCAAATTTTCACTCCCGTAATCCCGGGAAATCAAGCGGGAATTCCCGGGATTTCTTGTGTATGCAAAATGTTTATATCTTACAACCCATATATGGATATTTTAGTATATGTGTTTTTACATTTGTTTTTATTTATTTAATTTGATTTGTTACAAATTTAAATATTTTTAAGGAAATTTCTAATTTTGTTTGATATTTTTCATATAACAGTCTGAAAACAAAATATCGTTTTCTTTTTTGTTGAATAATTAAAAAAAAATTAATTTTGCAATTTTTTTCATTGTGGTCAAAAATAATATTTTTAAAATGTACTAGTGGGAAGTAAATTCGATATTTAAAAAGTATATTTATTAAACGATTTGAAGATGAAATTTGCACGCATGTGAAAGTTGTAAGAGGAATCTTTTTAAAATGTCGGGAAACCTCAAACAACAACTTACATTTTTAATGCCCCAACGAAAACGTGAGACTAAAAGTATTCAAACTGTAAAATTCCCTGAGGTTTTCTTAACAACAAGCTTACTTCCGTATAAATATTGAGAGATTTTACCCATAGGGCATATGAAAACCAAGATATTGATTCGACTTTCGTATGAGTTGTTATATAATAAAAAGTATTCATTCAACATTCAATATTTCAAAAAGAATTAGTTTATAATTTTATGATTAATTAGTTTATTTTAATATTTTTTATCTTTTATTTAACTGATTGTTAAAATTTTTAATTATTTATTTTCGGCGGGAATTGCCGAGATCCCGGGAAATTTAAAAAACAATCCCGATTTCCCGGGAGCGGAAAAACTCCGGGAAAAGAAAAACTCTATATGAAGTACAAAGAATTTAATTCAATGAATTAAATTAATTTGAATGCTTTAAAGAATGATAAATTTAATTCGATTTAAGAAAATGAATTAAAGAATTAATCCTTTCAAACCTTTGGTTGTATGGAAACAAACAAAGTGTATCATACATATAAAAGTAATGAAAATCTTGCTAAAATGTCTACATCCTACGGTGGTTGAAAAAGGATACTACACGTTTACTATGTGTATCACCCTGTTCTTATCATCGCAGGAATTTGAAATTTTACCAAAATCAAGGCAAATTCAAACATATGACTTCACTTAATCAGCTGATCATTTTTTTTCGTGTTTTGAACTGTCGAACTCCATATAAGAGAAAGTATCCATATAAGCTAAAGCATGGCGAAATGAAACAATAATACGGTGAATTCATTAATTTCTTTTTCATTTTGACATTTCAGCGGATAGGCAAAAATTGTGTTTATATGGAGTTGACAGTTCTAAGTATTAAACACATAATCAGCTGATTAAGTGAGGTCATCTGTTTGAATTCGCCTTGAAGCTGAAATATCAAAAAAATGTTATAAACAAATTAATGAATTCGCCGTATTATTGTTTTTGTAGAACTGCTGCCACCTGTTTCATTTCGCCATGGCCAATATTTTAAAATGATGTTCTATTTCACAATTTGAAGTACATTTACTATAAATGTATCTTTCAAAAAAAACCTAACGTATAGATTTCATTAAAAATAAAATAATTTATTTAATTTATATTTATTTTAATTTATATTTATTTAAAAAAATTATATTTATTTAAAAACATATTTTAGATTTATGTTAAAGTTTAAATGCTGTACAAATTGCACAATGGCGAATTCAAACAGGTGACCTCACTTAATCAGCAGATTATTTTTTTAGTACTTAGAATTGTTACAATTTGATTTTTGATTACACGCTAAAGTGTCAATCTTTTTTCCGTATTGTTGTTTTTGTAGAACTTATACCACCTGTAATATTTCGCCATGGATTGTGCCTTAAAATTAAATATAATTATTTGTATACTTTCAGTACAATAGCATTGTTTATGTTTATTTTTGAAAAAAAACAAAAACTAAAACAATTCTAGGCAGACATTAAATTATATCATTAGGTTTACATGCCAAAGTTATTTTTAAAATATGTATTTCATAAATTAAGGGGCTCCTTGATATAAATACGTCATAAAATGTTGAAATGGTGACAATCAAATACTATAAAATACACGTTCTAATAGATACAAACACATAAATAAAAAACGTGATGTAGGACAATAAAAAAACTTTAGTACATACATACAATGTAAAACGGACAAAAGGAAAAAAAAAGGAAATGAGAACATTTAAAAGAAGAGAATATGACAAGTATTTATAAATAAAATAACGGAAAGAAAGCAAATGTATACGTTTGAGAGTAAATTTTCATGTTACAGTGTAGTTGTAGAGTATTAAAATACATTCGTATAATATTTTCTTGTTAGAAAAAGCTTAAAAAGAATAATTGATTGAAATGCCTAAGTGTTTTTATTATTTTCTAAAGACTGACTCCCTTTGTTCATTTTATTTATAAATGGCTAAATGTAGAAATACATATGTATAATACACACGTATTTATTTTCTACTATTCTTTATTGACAAAAAAAAATTTTTGAATTTATTTACTTAGAAATTAAATTTATTCGTTTTGCTTATATTTAAAATTAACATTTTCTAAGTAAATTAAATTTAAGAAAACTTTGTTTTTCTCTTTTTGATATTATTTCTATGGCGAAATACAAAGAGGGAAAAACACATTCGAATAATAGGAATTAACAGATTTTAGGTTAAAGAATACGAATTATTTTTTTTATTTTCCGAATTCAGAATGGTATTTTTCTTCCCTATAAGATAATATTTTTACATTATCCCACTTCTGACACCAATTGTAACGTTTTTACTTTTTAAACGTTTCACAGTGGTTTCAAACCCAAATTTTTTGGTAATAAATCTGTATCTCCTAAACTACTGGTTGGATTAAATAGAAATGTATGTAAGAGTTGCAGAGGAGGACCTAAGCTTTGAGAAAAATCATCTTGTAGTCACCCTGTGATAACACAAGAAAATCTACAGGGTGTCTAAATGGACTACCTCGAGTATGTAAAAGTTTAAAGAAATCGTAACTTATACAAATGAAGTCCGATTTTAAAGATAAAAAAAGGGTTACTCACAAAAGTTATCTCTTTTAGTTTAAAAGATACTTACACTTGAACCTTGAATTTTTGATTTTTTGGTTTTTCGGGAATAAGTCCTGAGGTATATGAAGTAAAAATTTGTTAAAAATATTTTGTAATTTGCTATATATTTCAAAATAACATGCTGAAAGAATTTGTAGATTATCTCAATGTATCTAGACGTGAAAAATATTCAAAGTCAGCACTCTGCAATTCGTATGAAAAATTGCTATTTTTGACAAAAATATAGCACAATTCTTTCACCCTTTTCTTAAAGTTCCGTTAAAGAAAAAATTTGTTTCTTTCTATATTTCAAAAGACAAGGCTTCATAAATGGCTAATGTAGAAATTTTGAACTGATTTAGGCTTGTACCCTACATCAGGCATTGGTCGAAAATGGTGATTTTTGGAAAAAGTTCAATTTGTTATTGATTAATAAAAAAATGTCACGCGAGCTTTTTTAAATTTATTGACGATATTTCATCAAAAAATAGATTTAGAACGATTTGACACTAAATTGCTTCCCGCCCGGCCAAAAACGAATGCAGCAGAGCAGATTTCATGAAAAAGTAAATTTTTTAAATAACCTTTTGTAACTGCATAAAAAAGCATATTAGCATAAGATTTTTGCAATTATTTCTCATGTAATATATAAAATACATATTGATCCTGTAAAAATCATTAAAAAAGCTTTACAAATAAATGTTTGGCAATTTTTCAAAATTAAAAAATATAAAAAAGATATAAAAACCAAAAAATTAATGTTTCATAAAGCAAAACTCCGCCTATTTTCCAAAAACTAATAAAATATTACAAGAATAAAAAAATAGAATTATTTACCAATTCACTGATGTATAATATGTATATATAGATTGTTTTAAAAGCATCTCACATGTGACAACTTAGGACAACTCTCACAAAATTCATTGTTTTACAATATTTCCATATGTGCGTATACGTAACACAATTGTTTTGGCACGTTTTGGTTGTTGAACGAGATAATATTCGTAATAATCGCTTATATTTATTAAATATGGATTATTTTTGAAAAATTGCCAAAAATTTATTTGTAAAGTTTTTGGTAGTCCATTTTGACACCCTGTAGATTTTTGTGTGTTATCACAGGGTGACTGCAAGATTATTTTTCTCAAAGCTCTTCCATACATTTCAATTTAATCCAACCAGTAGTTTAGGAGTTACAGATTTATTACCAAAAAAATTACGTTTGACCTCACTGTGCGTTGGTTTATATCCTTTAAATAAAACTGAGGTTCTTTTACATGCAATAATAAGACGTTAGTAAAATTTGCTTTTAAATCAAAATATAGTTTTTATTTATGCTTTTTTTTTTCAAATCTAAAAAATATTTTTAAATCTTATATACTTAAGTAGATTGATTTGAAATTGAACTAGTTTCCATGCGATTAAAAATGTAGACAGAAGAGCATATTTTATGAAAATATAATTATATCTTTTATGTGCAGAAAATTAATTATTTTCAATTCATTTTTAATGTAATGTATTAGAAAAATAACGATATTTTTATACCCGAGATGGTTTTTTTACAAAGTAACTACAAGATGTTTTTTCTAAAAACTTAGGTTTTCCTCTATAATTCTCCCATACATTTAAACCATTTATAACCAACATTTTTTTACGATCGGTCACACTGTGCATCAGAGTGGGGAGATGTGAAAAATAAATGGTAATAAGTCTAGATCTTTTAAATTGTTAAACTATTTTTGATGAAACTAGGAACATCGATAGAGAAAAAAGTAAGCATTCTGAATATTGTTGGCTGGAGTGTGTAGCTTGATCACGGATAAATTGTGACCAAAATTGCCCAGGTGTATATCATCGTATCTTGTAACTTTTAAAAATGTAAACCGATTATAAATATTTTATATTTTTCTAAACAAGACGTAGATATTTTTTTAAAGATATTTGACTTCAAAATTTTAATGTAATTTTGGTCCTTTACTATTTTTTGCTTTTAGAATGAAAAATTCCAAAAAGTAACTTTATATATTTTATTTTTTAGTATTGTTAAAGGAATTTATGATTTTCTGACATTTTCTGAAAGTCTGCACATTTAAAAAGCGTATAAGTGTAATTTTGGAAAATTTTTAACATTCAGCCTACATACAGCAGTGGTCAAAAAATATAAATTTTGTAAAAAAAAAGTTAACATTTTATGAATGAAAAAATTTTTGAGTGTTGATTTGGGTACTTCTGCGAATTATATTAAATAATTCGATATGTTTTTAAAGGTTTTATAAAAAATTGTGACAGTCTACCGGTAAATTTGGTCACACGAGGCAATTTTCTGAAAAAACCGCAAGTTTTCAATAAAAAATTTGATCTGTAAAAATATATATTCAAATTATATATATATTTTTTTGATCTTTACATTTATGAATTCTTCATTAATTACTTTATGAAATGTGCAAAAAATTTTTTATACGTATAAGCATTTAGAAAATGTTCAGGTTCAAATTTATGAAATGTGGACAAAATTTAATTTTTATATATTTTTTATTATTTTATTTTAAGAAGTGTTTTATAAATTTTTAAGTAATACAATTTGTTATACCTTATTTTAAAGAAGACACAATTTCCTTCAAAATGATATATAATATAACAATTTTGAGTGAAATAAACACTCCCACGAATATCTTGAAAAATGGAATGACTAAATAGTTTATTCAAATTATTTATATTTTAAAAATTTAACTAAACAATTAGAACTTTTGCATGTTTGTTGTATAGATCAAAAAAAAAAAAAATAAAAAATAATGTTTTTTTATTGTCAGATTCTCCTTAAAACTGCAATAATGTAATTGATTTGAAAATAATAAGAAAATATTTATAAATATCTTCTCTGTAATTTATCTGTTAGATTATAGAGTTTCAAATATTGTTTTGCAAACACATACATATGTAAGTACATTATTGATTCCATACATTTTACAGCAATACATTTTTTTAATTCAACTAAGTACATCCACCCATCAATTCAATGGAAACGTATGAACACTATTATTTTCATCTTTCAAATTATACATTACGTATACGCTAGAGCGACCTTAAAAGGAAGTATATAAAAAAATACATAAGAAAAAACAAATAAAAAACATGAACAAGAACAAGTTGAAAAGGTTTAATATGTATAATAAAATCGTAAATTTTACTATACTACATAAATATCCTTCGAACAAATACAAGCTAAGTAGTAAAAATCATAAAGCAATTCTTCATCAACCTTGTACAAGTATCCTTCCCACATATAAGTAAAATTAATTTTTCTTTTAACATTTCTGGTTAGTTATTTTTTTTTTTTTTACTTGTAAATGGGTCAAATCATAAATATTTTATTAGTTTCCAAGGCCACCGATGACCTTCAAGTACAAATACTATATAAAATAAATATACTCACACATATATAAATATTTTTTTCACACCTGTTTGCATTGTTGTTGCTAAAAATCTTTACGTTGTTGTTTAAAGGTGTAAAGTGTGGGTTTGTTGTTGGTTGTGTATTAGAAACTTATACACTAACATAAAAATAAATACTATAGCATATTTGAAAGAGTATGAGTGCATTGTTTACCTGAAAAGTTTAAAGCAAAAAAGATAAATCAAATATTATATACTTTTTAAAAATAGCTTTTATATATTTAGTGGTGCTACTATTATTCTTGCATTATAAAAATATAAAGAATGTACACGATGGCAATTTTATTTTATGTTGCGGAACTTTTTTGGAAATTAAAATGAGGCAACATTTTCTTAATGCACAAATTGAGGAGATATCAATATTTTAATAGTTACATTTTGTTTTTATATTAAACAATAACTAAAGAAATGCATTTTAAGATTTTTTTTGTAGAATTCTGATGTCCGTTCATACGCACAATGGGACCAAACACAAATTTTTTGCAATAAATCTTTATCTCCAACTAATTGTCGTATCGAATTGAAACGTATGGAAGAGTTGTAGAGGAAGACCTAAGCTTTCATAAAAATAATAATGTAGTCACTCTGTGATAACAAGAGATATGTATAGTTTCAAAAAACCGTAACTTCTACATTTTAAGTTTGATTTCAAAGATTTTATTTTTGGAAAATGTTTGGCAACTTAAAATAAGCTTATTTACTAAAGTTATCTCTTACAGTTAAAAAGATATTTATGCTTGAAATTTTTGCTTCGACTTTATTTTGTTTTTCGGGAATAAGTTCTAAGGTATAAGAGGGAAATTTTTTATATATTCTATAAATTGTAATATGTCCCAAAATAATATGAAAAATATTTTTTATTATCTCAATTCATTTAGACATGAAAAATGCTCAATGACTATTTGTTTACAAAAATCACAAAACAATTAAGCGATTTATCAAAGATTAATTTTTATCTTCCAATTACTTTTTTAATTGTATCAATTATTTAATTTATCAAGATTTAGTTTTTCTAATACTTTTTACTAAAAATAGTATCAATAAATAATCAAATATAAATAAAATATGTTATAATTTGAATAATCAAATATATACTTTTTTCATAAGTTGAATTTTAATTAATAAAATAATTGAATACGTATTGTTCCTTATTGAAATTGGATTTAAGATTTTTATATGTAAAATTTTAATTTATTTTTTTAGAATACTTATGAGTAAACTATTTAATTATAAATATATTTGAAATCATGTTAAAATTCTGATTAATAATTTAAATTAAGTTTTCTCCAAAACATTTTTTCTGTGTACAGTTGCCAAAATTGGCTTTTAAGGCTTTTTAAATGATTTTGATATTGATATTTATTTTATATATTACATTAAATTCATAATATTAAAGGTGCTTTTTATACCCTTAATATGACAATAAATCTTATATCATAAATACTTTGAAAGGTATTTGTTATTTTGTTTATACAACTTTGTAAATATTTTTAGCTCTTTTACACTTTCAAATCGCTATATTTTGCGAATCTTTTGATAAAATTATATAAAATGTTGAAGCAGTATTAGTTTTGATGAGTAAACTGAACCCAAAAGGTATATAAATTCAATGAAAAAGTTCATTGCTTCAATGAATTTGTACACTAAATTTGAACCTATGTGCAGCTACATTGAAACAATGCATAGTGGGACCAAAAGCAAAATAAATGGTAATATGTCTGGATCTTTGAAACCACTCAACCGATTTAAATGAAATTTGGAACATCGATAGAGGTGGAGTTAGGCTTTTAGAATATTGTTGGCTACAGTGGTCTAAAATTGACTACCTCAAGGGTGAAAAACATATCGGGGCTTATAAATTTTACAAATATTAAACGATTTTAAATATTTTTACATTTTGAAATCTCCTAATGCCTTAACTTTTTTGCAATTTTGCCCTATAACTTTTAAAATAAAAATTTTTTTTCTTTTTTAATTAATTTGAAATTCTTTATAATTTTCTAAATTATGCTAATAATTTTTTTTTGTTATCTCAATTCGATAACAAGGAAAATTTTTTCTAAAAATCAAAATTTCAAAACAGATCTCAAAAATTGCAATTTTTTGCCAAAAAAGTAACTTTATATATTTAACTTTAAAAAAAAAAATAGTTAAAAAATTTAAATATTTTTGGCATTTTCTGAATGACGGGACCTCAAGAAAACGTGTAAGTGTAATTTTGAAAAGTTCTGAACGTTTACCCTACTTCCAGCAGTTGGTCAAAAATTAGAAGTTGAATTTTTTGAGTCTGTAAAAAAAATTGATTGTTGAATATGTTCTTAAAGGTTCTTAAAGGTCACACGAGGCAATTTTCCGAAAATACCCATATTTTCAATAATAAAAAATTTGACCTTTAAAAATATATAGTAAAATTATATTTATTTTTCTGATTTTCACATTTATCAATTCTCCATTAAATATTTTATATCATGTGAAAAAATTATGTTGATCATGTGAAAAAATTATGTTGATACCTATAATTGATACCTATTATTCAGTATCAAATTTTTGAAATATGTCCATATAAACATAATTTGCATTTGTTCGCTTTGTTTTAAGAAAAGTGTGCTAAAAATTTAAAAATAGTGAAATTTATTATACATAGTTTTAAAGAAGACACAATTTCCTTTAAATTGATATATAATGTGACTATTTTTAAATGAAATTTTGCGCTTAGATAAATTTTTTGATGCTTAATTTGGACCTTTAGTCACTTTTTTGGATTTCTCAATAAAAATCCCGCAAATCCCAAAAAACTTTCAAAAATTTCCAAAAATGTGATTTTTTAAGTTTTTTGCTATATCTTCCCAACTGATATCGGGGAGCAAAAATTTTTATTACCAAAAAAAATTAAAAACACATCAAACTGTAAAAAATATAATTATTTTTTAATTCCAGCTTTGCGATTTGAGAAATTAAAGCAAAAATTGGAAAATCATAAAAAAATGGGTCAATTTTGAGAGACTATGGTTCACGTAGTATTAAAGTTTTTACTTTATTTTTCTTCACACAATTTCTTATAAAGTAATCTTTCAGAAAAGTGTAAATACTCCATATATTATTTAAGAAATTTTTTTTTATAACTCAAAAAGAACGTAATTACCTTTTTCGCAAAAAAACGGCGAAAAATCTCCTTTTTTTAAAATTCAAATACATATAACTTTTAATTCCGTAAAGGTTTAAAAAAAAAAAATTTACACAATTTTGTTATTTGTTGTTAATAAAATAAAATATATTTCAAAAACATCGAGTGAAATTTGGACCCGCTATAGCGAAAAAACTATCTCGACTAGCAGAATCCACTCATATAAAAATCTTTTAAATCGGCTAAGATATAACGAATCTGAATAGTTTTAAATTTTTTGAACACCCGAGGTGTCCAACTTTAGGATCCTCTGGACCCGCTCCCGTTACGCCCATAACGTCCAAACTAAAAACTTAAACTTGCCTACACCTCTACTAACACTGTCTGAAATTTCATTGAAATCGGACCAGCCGTTTGGAAATTCCAGATTTATTTCGATTTTATTTTTTAAATGGGACACTGTGTAATGTTTTTATGAGATACAGTAAAAAATAGGGAATCAAATTTCGACACAGTTGATAAATTTCAGTTTTGTTTTATTTTATAACGTTGTTAATAAAAATATTAATACAAAATTATATAAAATCTTTGTTTTTTCTTTGTTCGCATTTTTTAGACCATATTTTACGTTTTCTACTGCATATTTAATGCGCATAAAACCCATTTTTTTAGAGCATATTGTGGTTTCCCTGGTGATTATGAGAATCCCGCTTTTAACATTTATATTTCAAAGTACTTGCTGTTGCCCTCTATATTACTCAATGATTGCTCAATCACAGCAATATCCTGTACAAAAAAAAAGTTTGCAAATAAAACTAAAATTTGTTCAAAAGACTTAAAATCTTTTAAATCAGTTACCCTTAACATTTTTTTGTCTGTAGAAATTCCTTTATTGTTGGTTAGTCTGTATATATATTAAACCTCTGCGTCTTCGTTGCTTTATCTACATAAACATAAGTTAAATTTAATACTTTAAAACCTGTTTAAAACCACTAACATTATTAAACTTACATGTTAAGAAGCCTTCTTAAAGAAGGCAACTGTCTAAATTCCTGCTTTTGAGTAATTCATTCATTTCGGTGTATTCAAAAATGCTCGATTTATTTTTACTAAAAACTTAAAAAATCTTGATAAAAGTTTTAACATTTGTCCATAAAATTGAATAAAATATTTAGAAAAAAGTTTGTATTAAATATATGTGTCAAAAAATATAAGTTTAAAAATTTTTCTTCGGTGTAGGACCGTTTTTGTGTTTTTCGATTTTACCTTAAAAAAATCCAAATACACATGTTCTTTCTGGAAACTGATTACGGATTATTACTTCTATAGCCAAGAACTATAAAAACTAAAAACAAATTTACACTTTTACCCATGCAAGTACTGAAAGGGTTAACCCATTTTGGACCACTACATTATTCCGTTGAGATAACAAATTCAGAAGATTTGAACGCTTATATATATATATATATATATATATATATATATATATATATATATATATATATATATATATATATATATATATATATATGTATATATATATATAAACATATACTTATGTTTATATATATATATATATATATATATATATATATATATATATATATACATATATATATATATATATATATATATATATATATATATATATATATATATATATATATATATATATATATATATATATATATATATATAAAAGTCACCATTAGCTGCTTAACTATTTACTAAGGCGATATAACAGTTACGGCTACGAAAACGCAACAGCGCACGTTGGGGTAAAATGTGTCAAAAGTGCCGCTTAATTGAATTTTAACATTTAAAGTTTTGTAATAAAGTTTGGTACCGAATAAAAATAGACAAAATTATGTATATCAATTGAAATCTTTAAGCTAGGTTGTGTTGTTTTCTTATAAGGAGCTGTCAAAGTTAAGAATTTTTTTACATTTTTGAAAAATAGTAAAAAATTAAATTTTCATCAGATTTCAGTGTATTTATTTTAAATAAAAAGTCTTTTAAGGTAAAAATTTAAAATGAAACCATCAACTTCAGATGTTTAAGTATACTTTTCTTCAAATATTTCTAAATTATATTTTGTCCAAATATTTTTTTTTTTTTTTAATTATCCTAAAATACACTAATTTTCAACTTTCATGGAATGCAACTTAAAACGTTACAGGAAGTTTATTCTGAAAATTTTCTGAAATTTTCTATGAAAAAAATCGTGCGCATATATAGCCCGATTTGAGAAAATAATTTTTTTTCAAAAAAACTCCAGTATATTTCATACAAAAAACAGCTTAAGAGCCAGACATTTTCTTTCATAGAGTAGCATATAGAAACGAAATTCTCGATTGACATTTAAACAAAATTGTTGTTTTGTAAACAAAAATGTGTTTTTATTTTCTTTTGGCAACAACAAAATGTATTTGATTCAATGTATTTTGTTGTTGCATGAGTTAGGTTTTTGACAACCGACTTAGGTTTTTGACAATTAGTTTCGTCTCTTGTTACTCTTTGTTTTCTTTGCTTTAACAAACATTAAACAGTGGGGAAGAATCGAAATAAATCTGTAACTTCTAATCGACTGATTGGATTTGCATGAAATTTCATATAGGCGTAGCAGAGGACAGTAGCATTTTGAGTTTAGAAGCGGGATCCAATATTCGCATCAGAAGCTTAACTATAGGGTTTCAAAATAGAGTACTAGTGTTATGGAAAATGTTTAACCACTAGCGAATTTTTGTCCCTTATCCGATTTCCAAGATTTTTATATCACCTTAAAGTCCTTGATAAATCCTTTAGAAAACATGATTGCATGTACTACTTATTTTATATATTTTTCGAGTTATATACATTTGAAATTACAAAAATCTCAATTTTACAAGATCTTGGTCAAGATTTTTCCATATATAGCCAAATATTTTGAACCGATTTTATTATATTTTATGTAGTTGGTTAAAAAACAAAATTATCTATCGAACAAAGAAAATTTTGAGTCATTATCTTTATTGAGTCAAAAGTTAAACGATTTTGAATTGGAAAGTTTGCAAAAATTAACAAACAGACGGACATTAGAATTCAGCCAAAAAACATCCTAAAATTCGAAAAAAATTTTTCCTACTTTTTGATTAATATGAAAACCAAATGAAGGTATTAAAATTTTTATATCAACTTTCTCTGAATTAAGTAGAATTTTCGACACATTTAACCCAAATGTATAGACGGACGGACAGACGGACATTGCCATGCTGCCAAAAAATATTTTAGAATTCTAAAAATGCATTTGTTTACTAACTAATAAATAAAAAAATATGAAGTGATCATCAAAATTTGGATATCACTTTTTCATGAATTAAGCGTCATTTTCGTCCCATTTAACCCAAATGTATAGACGGAAGGACGAACATTACCATTCAGCCAAAAAACATTTTATAATTCTAAAAATAAATTTTTTTACTTACAAATAAATAGAAAAGTTAAACGCGATTAATATAGTGTTGATACCAACCTTCTTTGAATAATGCATAATTTTCGACCCATTTAACTCTAATGTATAGACGGACAGACGGACAGACATTACCGTTCTGCTAAAAAAAAAAAATTCCAAATAATATATTTGGAAAAAATAATGTTAATATTTGGAATGAAATAAAATTTTGGTATAATAGAAATAAACTTGTCAGAAATTCAAGAAATTAAAAAAAACCCAATTTTTTTGTACGAAAATACCCAAAATTCATATCAGGGAAAAAATGTGTTTCAAAAATTATTATTATTATTATTATTATTATTATTATATATTTTTTTTTTTAATTTAAATTTGTAAATTAGAAAAAATTGTATTATGGACACATACATAATTCCAAAAAAATCTTGTTTGTTTTTGTTTTATTTAATTCACAATTTTATAAAAATGTTCCCTTGTGTCCATTCTTTAAACACATTTTGTTTACAATATTCATTTGCAAAATAATTTTAAAAATACTTATGTTTGTATTAATAACTAACCACTAACATAGAATTAAAAAATCAGAAAAAAATTCAAGTATAAGTTTGTTAAGAATGTCATTTAGATTTCTAACTAAGTACTAAATTTTGAACATTTAAACGAACAGATTTGAAAATTATAAATATAAATATAGTAGAGCAAGTATTTAAATGTTACCCTGACCTTTATGAAAAGAAAAAAAAAAAAAAGCAATAATGACAAGGTCTAAATATTAGTTTCAGTATATTTTCAATATTGCAAGTAATACACATGTATATTTTTTAATAGTTTTTATAAATTTCCGCTATGTTGAAGATTTAATTATGTTAAGTTAAAAACATAGTTCAGCAAATGTTATACAAAATATATTTTAACTTGAAAATAAGGACATTTTCAAACAAATTTTTTTTATTTTTCTAAGTAAATGTTTTAAAGTATAAAATAAACTTTAGTTTAGTTTTATACACATAGCTTTAATATATTACTCATACTAGTTATTTAATATAAATATTTACTTATACTCTTTTCATTTATTTCAATTTTAATGGATTTTGTTTTTGTATGAGTAAGAGAATAAAAACGGGAGCAAGTATTATCCTAATATATATTATAAAAATGAGGTGTAAGTTTGTTTGTTTGTTTGTTTGTTTGTGCGTCAATCACGTCTAAACGACTGAACCGATTTTCACGAAATTTGACACACAGATAATACCAGTGCCAGAGGTGGTTATAGGCTATATAAGATTTCGATTGGATGCCACGCCCACATTTTACGCCCACTTTTTATAACTTCCAAACGGTTGGACCGATTTTCACGAAATTTGACACACAGATAGTATCAGTGCCGCTGATCATTATAGGCTATGTAAGATTTCGATTGGATGACACGCCCTTATTTCACGCCCACTTTTTATAACTTCCAAACGGTTGGATCGATTTTCACGAAATTTGACACACAGATAGTATTAGTGCCGCTCATCATTATAGGCTATGTACGAACTGGATTGGATGCCACGCCCACATTTTACGCCCACTTTTTATAACTTCCAAACGGTTGCACCGATTTTCACGAAATTTGACACACAGATAGTATCAGGGCCACTGATCATTATAGGCTATGTATGAACTGTGTTGGATGCCACGCCCACATTTTACGCCCACTTTTTATAACTCTTAAATGGTTGTACCGATTTTCACGAAATTTGACACACAGATAGTATCATTTCCGGTGGTCATTATAGGCTATGTATAAACTTGGTTGGATGCCACGCCCACATTTTACGCCCACTTTTTAAAACTCTTAAACTGTTACACCTATGTTCACCAAATTTGACACACAGATAGTACCATTACCGCTGGACATTATAGGCTATGTATGAACTGGGTTGTATGCCACGCCCACTTTTTATAACTCTCAAACGCCTGTACCGATTTTTAAGAAATTTAACACACAGATAGCACCAGTAACGGTGGTCGTTTAAGGCTATGTAAGAACTGGGTTCACGCCCATATTTTACGCCCACTTTTTAAAACCCCTAAACAGTAGCAATTGTTTTATATTCCCTATTAGGGGGTAGCGAAGCGCACCGGGTTACGCTCGTGTTTATATAGTTTATTATCTCATCATGGTAAGAAGGACAAACTGAAAAGGAGCAAAAATATAACTACGTAAAAACTACTTTTGTTCTAGTTTATTGTTTTAGTTTTCTCTTTTTTTGTTTGACATTTTTGCTTTGTTGTGCCAATATTGTTTTTTTTTTTTTTTTTTTTTCGCTCTTAACAACAAACTCTTTTATTTAAACTATGTAGGCGTATGATGAATGTTAATGATTTGTTAAAGGGAAATTGTGTGTTTTAATAACATTTTGCTTTAGTTTAAGAAAACTTTTTTCCTTGTGGTAACATTTTGCTTGGAATTTTTTAATATTGAAATTTAAACAGTAGGTAATTTTGAATGCTTGTAAAAGAAATATTAATATATGTATAAGTACTTATATACAGTCTATTACAAAAGCATTTTACATTTACATTTTTAATCTAATTGTAGTTATTTTATAAATTTAAAATATACCTACTTACCTATGTTTTGTATCTTTTAATGTCGAGTGTATAATATTAAAAAAATTCAACTAATAACACAGTGCTACAAATAAAAAAAAAAAAATGATTACACCTAGAATGTATCATAGTGTTATTTGTAGGTAATTCCTGAGTTGAGTTTTATTATTTAATATTAATATTCAATAAAAATTTAAATATATATTTGACTACAAAAATTTTATGTTTTTCATTATTTTTACCAGAAACAAAATTCTATTAGTATGAAAAAATATTATTATTTCTACAACCATTAAATATTATTAATGTTTTGATTTGTTCTTAAACCATATTAATATTATTATTCCCATGACAATAAAATCTTACATATAAATATTATACGTATTCTTATTAGAAATATGGTGGACAAATTAATAACTTGCTTGTTTTTATACCCTACACCACCATAGGTGGTTGGGGTATTATGCGTTTGTGCTGATGTTTGTAACGCATAGAAAACCTTATCCAACACCCACCAACATCGACTCAGAATCACTTTTTAAATCGATCTAACGATGTCTGTCCGTCTGGCTGGCTGTCCATGTAAAATTTTGAAGATAATTCAATGAAATTTGGCATGTGAGACTTTTATCATACAGGGACAAAGCCTATTGAAATTGGTTGTGATCCGTTTATTATTTCGCCTAGCCTCCATACAAATGTCCCCCCGGAATTGTGTTTCAACACTAAAAAATGCCTTAAAAATACGAATATTTTAATGAAATTAGGAGCAAAGAAGTTTTGTACAACTATCAACCTTTGTACCAATTTTTATGAAGATCGGTCCATGATTAACCATAGCTCCCATATAAACCCCTGTTCCGAAAATCACTTTAACGTGCATTAATCGCATACTAATATTAGTATAAAGTTAATATTCGACACAAATAAGTTTTATATAAGTAGAAACAACATTGTCAAATTTTATTAGAATCGGTCCATAATTTACCATAGCTCCCATATAAAACCACTTCCGAGAATCGGCCTAAAGTGCGTAAAATCAAGTAGATGTTAGTATCAACGCATTATTCTGTATTTGTATATTTTATCCTACATTTAGTAAAAGTGTTGGTCTAATATAAGTCCCCTTCCCCAAATTTTATGGTCATATATAATGGTGTAGGTATCATATGGTCGACTATACTTTTTTCTATCGTTTTTAATTAGAATTGTGGAATACCCAGCGAATTGTTTGACAGTATCAAATACTTCTGTACTTTTGAATGTTATATATAGGGCAAGTTTTTCAAGCTTATCGCTTGGAAAGTAAGCATTTGCATATTTTAAATGAATTTCACAAAAAATGCTTGTTTTTAAATTTTTGGCATAAATTTGCATATAATGGAAATAAAAATTAGTTTTCTTAACAAAAATGCAATTTTTTAGTGATTTTTTTGAGTTCAATTGAATGATTTCTAGAATTTTTTTGTGACTATTTTGAGTACGTTGTAAAAATTGTAAAGAAAAAAATTCAGACATGTCAAATATAACTTTAAAAATGAATATATTTTTATTTTCATAAAAATCTAAATCTACCAGAGATTGAAAGTTAAAAAATGCATATTTATGCATGTTTTTTACATATCAATATATAAAAATGCATAAATATGTCGGTTTTTCTATACATGTTCATGCTATTTTTGCATATTTCTGTGCATATTATCCCATTTTTTCGTGCTTTTTCAAGCGCATATTTTAGTTTTTTTCATGCATATTTAAACTTGCCCTGGTTATATAGTATCAAAAACGTACTATACTATCAACTTTTCCATACCTGGTCTATAATAAAGGATTTGTTTTGCCGATCAGTGTAATTATTGATCATATTAAGATAAATATGAAGCATATTATCATAAGTTTTTATGGTAAAAAATATGATAAAAACGAATTAAAATATGATAAAATTATTGTCAATTTTATTTTCAATACTTGAAATTTTTTTTTTTTATATATTTATTCTTTGCATTTTTGTGAGGGGTTTAGCATTATATTAAGTATTATTATACATAATTCTGTATTAAAAGTTTAAATAGTTTAATGCTTATTAATATGATAAGATAATTATTAGTTTAAAAATAAAATTTGTACCGCCAATGATTATTGTGGAAAATTTGGCCCCAAGGGCTTAATGTTATATGAAATAAAATGAAATGAAAATCGGGACATAACATGAGAAAATTTGATTATCTATATACATATATGAAAATGCATCTGTGTTTGTTATAAGCTTTATAGAAAGCTAGACCGCCGGACTGATTTTCTGGTATTACAGTATCATTCTGTAATACCCGAAAGTAAAATATGCTACTTTATTTTTCGATAGGGTCAGGGGAAATGGTACTTCCCATACAAATGAAATATTTATTATCACAAATCTCCAGAACTATTACAGATAAAATCTCAGGACTTGTGGAAATAATTTTATTATCAATTTATATAATTGAGATGAAAATGGGGCGGGTAGGTTTAGGAGGAGTGATAGCCCCCATACAAAGAAAATGCTAATTACATACAAATTATACGGAAAAGTTTTAACATTTTGTAAGAATAACTTTCTCAACAACCTCCATAACTTGATGAGTTGAATAGAACCTGAAAAAATGGTACCCCCTATACAAACAAATATTCTTAGTGGCTTATCTAAAAAACTTTTATAGTGAGAGCTCTCAAATTTTGTGGGAACTACTTTTTTTTATTATATTACATTAATGAAATTAAAATAACTAAACGATTTAACTACAGATTTATTTCCAAAATATTTTGATTCTGCCCCAATATGTATTGTTTTAATCTAAATACGAAAACTAACTATATACATATGAATGTACATTAGTATGTAAATTTATAATTAAAACGTTATAATACGTATTTTCTATTGTCTTCATAACGCATAATTATTACACCTAAATATGTAAATAATGTTGTTCTCATTTTATTATATTTTTAGCTCTTTTCCATTGTTGTCTTCGGTTGCATATCATCAGAAGGTTATCGCGAAGAAGATGGCAAAGACGTTTGCATATTAAACGATGACAACATGGCCTGCAAATATGGTAACACAGTGGGCGTTTTTGGTTTTCTAGCGTCAATGGCCTTCATAGTGGGTGAATTTTTATTTGAACGTATGTCATCAGTGAAAAGTCGAAAACGTTTTGTTATGGTCGATATGGGCTTTTCAGGTAAGAATAAATATCATTTAAAAATGTTTAATAGAGTATTTATATAACAGCTAAAAAAATAAAATAAATATTTTAATTTGTTTGAAAGAAATTTTAATATTTTATATTAAAGTTATTGTGTTTATTCTCTATTTGTATTTAGTACATATGTTATTCAGATTTATTTTTCTATGTTTCTTATAGCATTTTGGGCCTTTATGTATTTTGTGGCCTTCATATACATTTGGTCACAGTGGAGTTCTGCTGAAATGCCACCCGGTGGCATTGGTGCCAGTAATATGCAAGCTGCCATTGTATTTTCATTATTTTCCATATTTACATGGGTAAGTTTTACAAAAACTTTTTTCTTGACTGTTTGTAGTTGGTGTAAATTGAAAGATATTTTATAATACAAAATGGGACAGAATCGAAAATTTTTAAAAATAAATCTGCAACATCTAATCGGGGAACACCATAGGTGTCTACACGGAGATGATTTAAAAATTAAACACAAGTCCAATCTCCCAATAGGGCTAAGTACAGATCCATATTTTGACTCCAAAAATCGGTAAAACTATGGGCTTAAATATTTAACTTGTAAATTCACTTCTCTAGCTGGCGTAATTATTAAATATATAAAAAATAATTAAGTCAATATCATTTATAGAACCGAAACTACGCCAAAATGACGCACGGTTAAAAATTTACTTTATAGATAATTTTGTTCTTTACCCAGTTACAGAAAAATTAACAAAATCAGTCGAAAATATTGGGTTATGTACGGAAACGACTCGACCAAGTACTTGCAAAATTAATATAATTGAATTTTCGGAGGTCTTATGCTTTTGTACCTTGTGATTTGAGCCTACATAGTTGTATGAGATGAGATGCACTCCTTCCAAACTTATAATTTTACACGCCTCTGCTATGCCTATGTGAAAATTTCAGTGAAATTTCAGTTCCATAATTTAAACAAAATGATTACTCTCTTTTGCCAGCGAATTTGACACTCTCTGTAACATATTATGATACAAAAAACTATTGTGTAGACCCTATGTAATAATCAGGTTTTCAGTATTTATTTGAAAGATTTTTATTCACCAGTTCGAATAAAATTGTCAGTAACATCACTTTTGATATGCTCTTATTGGAACCAGATAACGCAATAGTAAGATATCGGCGGAAAAGTATGATCTGTAGTTACGATATATGAACATAATTTTTGCGTTTATTAATCGATTTTTTAAAGTCAGCGAATTTAATGAAGAATTTTTGATAAACCTGGGACAATTTTTAAATATAAATATAATTTTTGCTGGAGTATATTCCTATGATGAATTTATTAGAAATTTATATATCCGCCCTATTAATATTCACCGATATGAAGTTTAGACATGGTTGCTCGAACAATTGTGCGAACAACGGTGTGCGAACAAGAACAAAACATGAACAATTTGGGTCCACACTATCCAAATGCATGTGCGCACAACATTTTGTTCAATGTGCGAGCATGAAAATGGCTTGTGTGGACCGCAAATTAGGAAGCCCTTACACAAGAACAAAACGTCAGCAGGCAACCTGAGAAGCAAGCCGAGGCAACATTTTCGGCGGCGACGGCGCTGCACTTTTTAATCGGCGGCCAAATTTTCGGCTTAGATTTAGTAAATATTACATTGTGCCGCTCATGTGCTCCCCATCTACAAAAAACTTAAAGTAGTTGAAATAGAAGTAAGAATTTCATCTTTTATTCATTTTTAATTCACTTTTATACGACCTATTATTCTAATAAATTTATCGTATGTAAGTAAAATTATAATAATAAATGGAGCCACTGCATTCACTTCTTAGAATAAGATACATTTGAATAGAAATTTAAAAATTTCGGCGGCTGATTTTGAGCCGATGAAAACGGCGGCGGTGCGAAACCGGCTTGGAGCCGATCGGCTTGTATCTCTGCAAGCAACACATACATTTTTTTAATTTTGTTTTAAGTGCGTAACTTGTCGTCTTCACCTAACTTAAAATATTTAACATTAACACTAACATCATGTTAATGATAAATTTAGATTGTTCAATTTGATGTTAATGTTATTTTTTTCGATGTTTAAACATGGTTTTTTTGACATTTGCTTTAACAACCGTGTTTAAACATCGACAAAATTAACATTAACATCAAATTAAACGATCTACATTTATCAGTAACATGATTTTAGTGTTAATGTTAAATATATTATGTTACGTGAAGACGACTAGTAAAGCATTTGCGGAACATATCATAATTTTTTGTTTGTTGCCAGTGTCGCTTCGATACTTTTACATACAACAGAAGAGTTTCTACTGCATAAAAAAATTACGTTTGATGGCAGAAATTGTTGCTCAAACAATTACTTTGAGTCTACATTAGACAAATTTTTATCAAGACAAACGTCAAAATCGGTGCGAATCTATACAAGGTAGCCTCAGTTAAACAGCTGATTATTATTTTTGGTTGTTACAGCTGTCAAACTGCATACATAAAAAACATTAATAAATTCGCCATATTGTTGTTTTTGCACAATTGTTGCCACCTTCCATAAATTCGAGTTCATTTTGACGTTTGTCATGATAAAAATTTGTCTAATGTAGACTCAAAGTTATGCGCACAAAAACAAAATATGATCAATTTTGGTAAATTTCGTACACATTTCTGACAATCATCTGGAAGTCACTAAGAAGTGACGTCTGGACGATTAATGCGCAATAGCAATATATTTTGTTTTTGTATTTTTCGAATAACCTTCCGACAATCATCTAGTAGTCACTTAAAAGTGGCGTATTTAAGATTAGCAACAAATTTATCTCCCAAATGTTTGAAGGGTTGTCATAGCGTAATGAGAGAATGAAGGAGAGGAAGAGTAAAGCACTTTCTAATTGCGCTATGACTATGATAGTTCTGTAGAAAAATCATATCACAACAGTCTCATAATATTTCTTATAACTAATATTTTAGTCTACACGTGAGATAATTCTCTCAGAGAGCGAATTTGACACTCTCTGTTACATATTATGATATAAAAAACTCTCGTGTAGACCCTATGTATATCCTTTAAAAATACAGTGGTGGCCACGAATTTAAGACACGACATTTCACTTATATATTTCTGATAATTTTTACATCTTATCGAACAAATTTTAGATCCATGTTATTTTTTAAAGATCCTAGTAATGTTATGAAAAAAAATCAACAATAGTTTGTTACCTATATTTAGTTTCCAATTTTTATTTACATATTATACAGATTAATACAAGTTTAAGCCTGGTCATGAATTTAGGACATAGGCAAAATAAAAGTTAATTCACAAAAGTAAAGCTCAGCTTCATAAAACAATATTAGTATTTGGTGGGAAATCCTTTATTTTGAATCACAGCAGCGCATCTCCTGGGTAAACTTTCAACTAAGGCCATACAGCGCTCCTTTGGAATGGCATACCAAGCCTTTTGAATTTCTTCCCATAAATCAGTCAAATTTTTTGGCTTTACTGCTCGTACATGCTCCTCAACATCATTCCACAAGTTCTCAATTGGATTGAGATCCGGGGATTGAGCTGGCCATTTCAGAACTGTGATATTATTTTCCTCTAAGCAACTCTTCACTAGGCGTGAAGTGTGCTTAGGGTCATTATCATGCATAAATTTCCACATTAGAGGCATGTTGTCTTCAGCGAATGGTATCATGATGCTTGTCAGTATGTTTTTGTAAATATGCTGGTCCATTTTATTGATAATCTTCTGAATGGGACCTACACCATGCCAGGAAAATGCTGCCCACACCATGACATTTCCACCACCATGCTTAACCGTTTTAAGGGTGTACTTTGGGTGATGCTCCAGGTTTGGAGGACGCCATACGTACTGTTTTCCATCAGAACCAAAGCGACAAAACTTCGACTCGTCGCTCCAAAGTATATTTTTCCAAAATGTCATCGGCTTATTGAGATTTTCTCTTGAAAACGCTAGTCGGGATTTAATATTTTTTTTTGACACAAGTGGTTTACGTTGTGCAATACACCCACGTAAGTTCTTCTCATTCAGACGTCTTCTTATTGTCCTGGACGATATATTAATACCAAAATCCGATGAAATCTCATTTTTAATTTTACTTGAGCTCTTGAAAGGATCTTTAGCAGCTGATTTATAAATTAAGCTATCCTCCCTGGGTGTAGTTTTTCGGGCTCTAGGGTGCTGTTTGACATTTTTGGTAGTGCCATGTTGCTTGATGTGTTCCAGTGCATTGTAAATCTTGGATCTGGAACATTTTAGTAGCTTGGAAATTTCCATTACTGTTTTTCCATCAGTATTCATTTGTTGGATCAATTTTCGCTCGACATCCGAACTCCAAGTACCTCTGGCCATTTCTAACTAAATATTTTGATGTATTCTAACATTAAATGGAATAAAACATTCATTACTTACCTTTTAGCTTCAAAAAACACCAAAAAATCACTTAAAAACCAAATATTTCTTATATGTTTTAAATTCGTGACCAGCTTCAAAAGCACGTTTTTACGAAAATATAATAAAAACAGCAACAAAATGTATACACAAACAAAACCAAATAACGGTAATTGATCTTAACATTACAGGGTACACTGAAAAATTAACAAAATCTAATTTTATATTGCAGGGTTGTAATAATTATCACAACTTAGTTCGTTACATGTCGTGTCTTAAATTCGTGGCCACCACTGTAGGTATGTTGCTTTTTTCTGATATATTTTTTCTCTAAACCAATCATTCAATAAATAAATAAATAAATAAATAAATAAATAAACAAATAAATAAATAAATAAATAAATAAATAAATAAATAAATAAATAAATAAATAAATAAATAAACAAATAAATAAATAAATAAATAAATAAATAAATAAATAAATAAATAAATAAATAAATAAATAAATAAATAAATAAATAAATAAATAAATAAACAAATAAATAAATAAATAAATAAATAAATAAATAAATAAATAAATAAATAAATAAATAAATAAATAAATAAATAAATAAATAAATAAATAAATAAATAAATAAATAAATAAATAAATAAATAAATAAATAAATAAATAAATAAATAAATAAATAAATAAATAAATAAATAAATAAATAAATAAATAAATAAATAAATAAATAAATAAATAAATAAATAAATAAATAAATAAATAAATAAATAAATAAATAAATAAATAAATAAATAAATAAATAAATAAATAAATAAATAAATAAATAAATAAATAAATAAATAAATAAATAAATAAATAAATAAATAAATAAATAAATAAATAAATAAATAAATAAATAAATAAATAAATAAATAAATAAATAAATAAATAAATAAATAAATAAATAAATAAATAAATAAATAAATAAATAAATAAATAAATAAATAAATAAATAAATAAATAAATAAATAAATAAATAAATAAATAAATAAATAAATAAATAAATAAATAAATAAATAAATAAATAAATAAATAAATAAATAAATAAATAAATAAATAAATAAATAAATAAATAAATAAATAAATAAATAAATAAATAAATAAATAAATAAATAAATAAATAAATAAATAAATAAATAAATAAATAAATAAATAAATAAATAAATAAATAAATAAATAAATAAATAAATAAATAAATAAATAAATAAATAAATAAATAAATAAATAAATAAATAAATAAATAAATAAATAAATAAATAAATAAATAAATAAATAAATAAATAAATAAATAAATAAATAAATAAATAAATAAATAAATAAATAAATAAATAAATAAATAAATAAATAAATAAATAAATAAATAAATAAATAAATAAATAAATAAATAAATAAATAAA
This sequence comes from Protophormia terraenovae, assembly GCA_951394005.1. Lineage (NCBI taxonomy): Eukaryota > Metazoa > Arthropoda > Insecta > Diptera > Calliphoridae > Protophormia > Protophormia terraenovae. The sequence continues at coordinate 97,169,568 of OX596077.1, forward strand.
TAAATAAATAAATAAATAGATAAACATAACCTTGTGATTATTTAAGGGATGGCATTTTCTGTGGAGTCTATGGTGGAAAACAAAGAATTAAAAAATATAAAAATATTGTATAAATAAAAATGTTATTAACAAACATTTAAAACATTTCTAGGCATTATGTGCTTTCTTGGCCTATAAACGTTTCTTAATTGGTGCTGGTGATGAATTTACTTCAGCCTTTGAAAATGATCCTGCCAATGTGGTGCACCAACAGGCCTATAATAGCTATTCCGTGGACAATGATAATGACCAATATAGTGCTTCACCCTTCACAGCTCAACAAACAGGTAATATTAAATGATAATATCTTGTTACATCAATTATAAATCAAATAAATATATATCTAATATTTTATTCAATCTTAGGAGGAATGGAACAGCAACCTAATATGGATTATCAACAGCCCACCTATTAGATATCATACAAATAAATCCTAATCTAAAAATAAAAAAAAATAACTCCTGTGTTTTAGTAGTTGATAAAATAAAATATCACTTGACATATATATACTCACTGTTGATATTTCCAAGAAAAATATTTTTGCATCTAAACTTAAATCTGGCGCTCAAAGTGAAGAATAAAAGATAAAAAAAATTAACATTGTAAACTTGAACAATACATAAAATACACCGAAATGATACATATTTAAAGAAAAGACAAAGAACATTAAAACAAAAAGAAAATCTCACAATAAAACTGTAATAAAACATACATATTACTTATTAAAATATAAATAAAAATAAAACAAAATATATAAACAAATAAATAATAAATGAAAAATTTACTATTATATACACACACCTAAACTTATAAGTTAAAAAAAGAATAATAATAAAACACCCAAAAGCTTTGTTTGAATAAAGAAAATTATACACTGACAACAAAAACTTGCTTCAGCTTTAGATGAGAATTTAATAAAAAACCAAAAATGAAAAATAAAAAACTTTTGTATTTTAATAAGTATTAAATTGAAAAAATAAATAAATAAAACAATAAAAATTTGAAACAAAAATTGTTAAAATATATTAACTATACATACAGTGATTAATAAGGTTTTTATAAAACTTTGTTAATTACAAAACAAACAAATAAAATAATAATTGGTTAAATTAATAAAATATTGATTGGTATATACATACATATATATATATAAAAAACTGGCATTAAATCTTAATTGTATTATAAAAGAAATAATTAATGTTGAACAGTAAAAGAAATACATTATTATATTGATAACTCAGGTTATAATTATTCAATGAAAATTTGTAAACATCCTTTAATATTTAATCAAATTTAGTTTAATTTTTTTTATATTAGTTGTATAATTTAGTAATAAATTAATTTAGTTAAGTTCGAGATATGTTAAAAGATTTTTAAATTATGTTAAATAGTACCAAAAATAAATATTGATAAAGAAGTATTAAAATATTGAAATTAGCTAAAGGATACTCTATAGATATTACAATAAGATTTCATAGGAAATCTTTATACGTTTTTTTTAGTTGTTAATGATTTTCTTGAGCCAATGTTTTTTAAAAATAATGTGTAACTGAATGAAAAGTTGGTAACGTAGATTCCAGTCGAAATTTTCTGATATGTCGTTTACACCAAACAAAAGAAAATACAAATAAATTTTTAATACGAGAACGCTTTCCTGTAAATTTTGACTAAAACATACACACTAGAACAGAGCTATTAATATAATCGGGGTAAATTTAGTTTTGTCTTATTTAAACAGGACTTCCAAAGTATGTACATATGTGTAAATGGGGTATTAAATTAAACAAATGTTGTTTTATATTGAAATTCGTTTAAAATGTTTTCAATTTTTTAAATTTCAAATATGATTTTTAAAAAATGTCTATACTATTTGTAAATTTTAATACAATATAAACAGGAAACAGTTGATAATTTTATTTTTACCCCAATTAGCCCAAAGAAAATGTTTGAATAATGTTGGTATGAGTACATAGTATAATTATAAAGTATACTCGTAAGAACAGCTTTTTTACAATTTTTTCCTCTCCTTCATTCTCTCATTTTCCGTTCAAAGCATTTTGACATTATGTGCAGTAGTTTTACATACAACAAAATACAAGCAATTGTTGTTTTTGTAGATGTGCAAGCACTTTCTAATTACGCTATAGTATGAGTACTTATGGTATTATCAGTACACTGAGCAAAATTATATGGCCATTTTGTTTCTCTATTAGAGTATCATTTAGCTTTTCTCTTAACTTTTAAGTATTATTTAAATAAATTAATAAATAATTTCCTTAAGTAATTTAGAAAAGTTTGTCTTTGATTTTAAGTCCTATTTGAAAATTAAGCTTTATTTTTATTATTTTTTCAAACAAAATAAACAGAAATGGAATAATAATTATTAGTATTATTCAACGATTTTATAACAAACAACAAATAAATAAAAAATACACTCATTAATTAAACACACACATAGTTGTTCAAAGAAATTAAAAACAAAAAATGTCCCAAAAAATAAATAAATAAAATAAATTTAATATTAAAATCAACAAATTTGCATAAACATTTCATACATATATTTTGCAGAAAGATTTCAATAAAAATCCCACTTAAATGCCAAAAACAACTAAGTACGGAATATGACAAAATAACAAAATAAAACTATATTATTTAAATTATTTGCTGTTTATAAATATTTATACTAAAAACTCCCCCAAACAAACAAAAAATTCCATTATCTCTTGAAATATAGAAAAAAAAAAAAATCATTGTTAAATTAATATTCAAAAATTATTTATAAATTAAATAAAAATAATTGACATACAATAAAAATACATACATATATTTATATAATTGTCTATTTAAGTAGTAAATGTGCGCGTTTTTTTTAGAAAAAAATAATTTAAATAATAAAAGAAAAATCTTATAATTATAAAAAATAAAACAAAATACACAATAAATCATACATATAAAAATACTATAATACATAAATATAAATGTAATTAACAATGATTATGTTATATTATTAATAAATTATAAAAAAAAAACAAAATTTAATATACATAGAAAAAAAAAAAAATTAAATTAAAATAAATATGTTTGGTTGAAAAAAATTATTTGAGAATAAAACACATTAAACAAATAATATAAACAAAATAATTTTGCGTCTTTTCTTAGTGTAACAAAGATATATGTTCAATTTTTTTCAACTTCTTCCACACGAGAGATTTTTCTATCACGACAAACGTCAAAGTTTTTATCATGATAAGATTTTATCACGTGTAGACCAACTTTTTTTATATTATTGCAGCATTATGATATAAATGTTAGAGCTTAAGCGAAGATAAATTTTGTTTGTTAACAAACGTTATTTTAATTGTATTTTTTATTGTTTTACTATAATATGATTTATTATAATAAATTTTATCTACGAGTTCCCATATATTATAAATTAGTGCTGATATATAAAAAAATTGCAGTAGTTCTTCCGTCGTTTTGTTACTTTTTATGGTAGAAAATCTCTCCCAACGCGTCAAATTTTTGTTATATAGTGTCTATATTAGACAATTTTTTAATGTCTTGATAAGCATTTGACTAGAATTTACATGACGCAACGTCGAGTCTTTACTTGACAAATTTTTATCAAGAAAAACGTCCAATTGTTATCAAGATACAAGTTTGTGTATTGTGGAGTGAATTTGTCAATATTATTGCTGGGTTAAAACAAAATTTTCAGCGCTCTAGTACTGACAACTTTGTCTTGACGTTGCTTGATAAAACACGCCATTTTTATTGTTGTTGTATATATATACGAGCGTATAAGCCTGCCTTGCCCAGGAAATCAGACCTCAAAAAAAACAAAAAAAAATCGGCAATATCCGCTCCCTACATATATATATATATATATATATATATATATATATATATATATATATATATATATATATATATATATATATATATATATATATATATATATATATATATATATATATATACTAGCTAATACCCGGTGTGCTTCGCCACCCCCCGAAATGAAATCAGGATTAAAAAAATATACAAATTTTTGTATTTAATTTTTATGGGAGGTACCATACCCCCATAATCCGCTAATTTATTAGACAAATGTTTTCATGGATGTCAAAATTCTTTGTGCAAAATTTGAGCATTCCAACTCCAATAGTTTCCCAGATATACGAATTTTTGCATTTAATTCATATGGGGGGTACCATGCCCCCTACTTCTAGTTCGCCCATATTTTTCTTAAATATTAATATTGATACCAAAGTGGCTCCGACAAAATTTTAGAAAAATTTAAGAATCTAGTATTACCAATTTCAGAGATATACTACTTTTAATAGTTATTTAGTAAGTGGGCGTGGCACCTCGCCCACATGGAATTTCAAAATAAAAAGTAGCCTATTTTTCCTTCTAGGCATATAGGAACACACTGTAAAAAATTCAAGAAAATCGGTTTAGCCGTTTAGGCGGCTATAGACTTCAAACAAACATACACACAAACAAACACACATTTATTTTTATATATATAGATATATATGTATATACACTGTTTGTTTATTTGTTAGTTATTCTTTCACAGCAAAACTACTGGACCAATTTTCATGAAATTTGGCACACAGATTGTTCATTTTTGGGAAGGAACTATGTCGGATCCAAATTGGAAGCCACGCCTCTTTTTACGCCCACTTTTTGTAAAAATTATATTTGACCTAATTTTCTCTTAATTAATTCACCCAAAATTTTGCACACAAAAAATATTTCCCAAAAACAAATACTTAAATGACCTATTTACCAGATGCCACGTCCCTTTTTATGCCCACTTTTTGTAAATAATTACTAATTTTGCTAAATTTATGGCCAACTACTAAACCGCTTTACATGAAATTTGACACAAATATATCAAAATCAACTGTAGCTTATATAAAACGTTTATTTTATACCATGCCCCTTCGTACGCCCACTTTTTTTAAGCAAATTAATTGAATTGATTCTTTTTATTTTTTAACCAATCCCCTGAATGGATTTATCTTAAATATAACACACATACCGTTCAGAGGGAACTAAAACTTATAAAACTCATCTATAGAATGTTACGCCCTTCTTACACCCACTATTTTACAAAATATTCTGCTTAATTTGTTTACATTTTTGACTAAACCACTTTATCGGTTCACACTAAATTTGGGACACATATAGTTCGGAAAGGACTTACTTATACAGCTTATGACACTCATATAGAACGGAGGTAATTAATGTTGTTACAACCATTTCTTAAAATTTGTAAATTATTTTAAATTATTCTTTTTAGACGGCGCAATATTGCTACTCATCCATTTGTAAAAAAATCATTTTAAAAATGTTTCATTAATGCCATTTATGCTATTTTTAATGTCAATTAATGCCAAAAATATTTCTGAAATTTAACATGATTTGTATCAACCGTTCATGCTTTACATGTATTTATTGACTACAAAAGTTAAAAGAACTAAATAAATCTGAAATTTCTAATCAGCCGTCTAAAACGTAAAATTTTTTGAATGCCGTATTACACAGACCACTCAGAAACGGATATGGATGATAATAGTGTTTATTAACTTATAGAGAATATATTTTTTAATGAACAGTATTCTAACAGTATCCATAAACTGTATGCATAAAAAACGTTTTTCTATATAGAATATATTTGTTGGTAACGACATACACATTTTTTAGGAAAATTCCAAATGTGAAGCATAAAATTACCGTTTGTGAAACATCCTTTTAGTTTTCTCGTACTTCTCTTGGGGTACTGGGCCAAGGTTCGAATTGGAATCGCAACATTCGGAAAAATAATTGTCAGCCAGGTTATCCATGCTAATTAGAAATTGATTAACAGATAAATCTATTCGCTACTGTGATACAATTTTTAAACAAGATTGTATTGGCCTATTTTTTTAAATTTAAGTAACACTGATATGTAATAATCTGATATAATAATTTATTGCAGCTAGTTTATATGCAGGTAGTTTGTAAAAAAAATATTTCCACGAAGTTTTAACACTTTGACTATAATAGTTCTTCAGATACTAATCTCAAAACAAATTATCTGCAATTCAGACAAGCACTTGACGTTTGTTTTGATACAAATTTCTCTAATATAGACTATTACTTCGAGTAATAGAGTCAGAAACAAATGCGATAGATAAAATATAAATAAAACGGGAATATATACAGGACAATGACCCAAAGCATACATCTTATAGTGTAAAGAACTTTTTCGTCTGGAATAAAGTATAGCTAATGGTGTGGTCAGCGAGTAACCTATTCTAAATCTAATAAAGCATCTATTTCCTATTTTACTGGGTATTTTCCGACCCACAAAGTAGGCAGTAATGATAGGAAATAGTCCATGATATTCCATATTACAGGAATTTGTTACAAACTTATGAATTCTGTGGGTACCAGATGTGATGAAGTGGCGATCAAGAATTCATGTTTAATGTCAATTTAATACTTTAAATGAACCGGGTTTCAACGATTCTTTATATAAAATAAATAATTTCCTTTTTAATATTTTTTTTTGACTTTTTTCAATTTTGGAATAGTCGATTTTAAAGTTTGAAAAAAAAAAAAATAAAAGTCCAAGTTTAAATAACAAAGCTCGGCCGAATCTAAATACCCACCATCAACTTTTCCAAATTTTACGTTATATAGGAGGTGGACGTTAAAGTGGGCGGACCACGCCCATTTTTCGTCTCCAAGTTTATATCGATCCTCAAACTATTTATACAAAATTTCGTTGTCATACATGCTTTTGTTTAAGAAATATCTGCAGAAAAGTATGATATGGACACCCTGTGTTTCTAGTTTTTAGCCCATTTGTTATTAATTTGTTTATTAACCGATTTTGCCCATTTTCAATCCCAAACAAACCTTACATAAGATAAATATTTGTGCCAATTTTCGTCCCCTTACGAACGGGACAACGTCCGTCTGCTTTCAACAGACGGACGGACATAGCTAGATCGACTCAGAATCTAACCAGAACCCAGAAAATATATACTTTGTGGGGTCTTAAATAATTCCTTCGATATGTTACATACGGAATGACATAATCATTATACCCCCCATCTTTTAGATGGTGGGTATAATTAGAAAAAAAATATATCTTGAATAATTTTGTTTAATTCTTATTCCATAGAAATGTAGTGAAAAATGTTAAATAAAACATTTCCATCACATCACACTTTTAACCCATTGATTGATGACCAAATGAAATATGTACCTCTAAGAAAAAATTTTAGGTTAATTCTTTGGGTAATATATAGAACAAATTATGGATCCGTATTTTATAGAGAAGGAATAATGCAACAAAACTGTAGAATATGTCATGTCTCTAACATGAACTCCATAGCACCTAAAAGTCTTTAAAATTGCTAAAAGCACTTAACAAATAAGAAAGATGAGTGAAGAACTATGGAAATTATCTATACCTTATTTATACCAAAACGCTGTTACTGAGAGATTATATCACGCATATGGAATCCTACTTTGGTGATAGACTATTGCTGAAAAAGTTAAAAATAATGCATTCCTAAATCCTAATTTAACCAAAAATTACATATGCATATATTTTTCAATGAAGTTAACATTAAAAAAATTATATGTTTTAAAATTGTGGCGTTTTTTATGAAGTTTTATATGGCTATAAAACATGTGTAAATAATTTCCTCAACTTGAAAAATTTTATAACCTAAAAACTCATCATGGAAACATATTTCCTTTGGTCCCCAATGGATTAAAAATGTGACGTGATGGAATAAAACTGAAATGTTCCTTGTGATTGGAATGATTATACCTACAATATCTGCAACATGATTTTCCAGATACTTTTTAGTGTTGACCTGTGTTAATACATATTCTATCCAATGAAAGTACTAGTTACACACAAAAATATGTGTACAATACGAACCGTTAGATAATGTATAAATATATAAATAAAAGCTGTTAAAAAACTATTACTTTCAAATAAAATATTTTGTTTTTAAACTACGATTATTTTCGACTTTGTTCGACTTTTTGGCACCAAGAAAGTCGATTTATCGGCAATTTTCAAACAAAAAGCCAATTTCGACTTTTTGCAACTAAAAGTCGATTGTTCGATTATTCGAAAGTCTATTTGTTGAATCCTTCTTCTAGACTTAAATATAATATATATATATAATTTGAAAATACTAAATAAGGCGAATAGATTATACTAGTTTAGACAATTTTTGTTGTCAAAAAATTATATAAATTATTCTTGATTATTCTACAATTATACGTCCCGTTATTGCAAATCAAACAGGTGATCTCACTTAGTCAGCTGATATTTTTGTTTAATACTTAAGCCCAAATTACAATAGCGCGTAGTCAGCAGCAGTGTGTGCTGCCATAATCAGCTGATTATTTAGAATGCACTGTTTGTTATGGTGTTGATTACATTCGGTCAGCAGCAGTTTGCAGTGCTGTTTCATTTAGCCCTGTTTCTAAATTCACTGCGCTGCATTCAGATTGAGAGCGAGACAAAGAGAGTGAGCAAATAAATGAGAGGCTAAAATACACAAGTAGAACAAAGCTAGATGGTGGTTGTAAATTGTGGCTGCCTACGCTGAATTGTAATTATAACGGCAGCAACATGTTGTGCTGACAGTGATCAGCTGATAATTTTTGCTGATACTGTTGCTGACTACGCGCAACAGTAATTTGGGCTTTAAAGTCAAACTCCATATATAAGCACAATTTTTGCTTACCTGCTGAAGTGTCAAACTCGATGTATAAAAAAATTATTAAATTCGCCATATTGTTGTTTTTGTATAACATTTAGTTAGAATTGTTAGGTCACCAGTTTGAATTCGCCTTGAGCATAACTTTGCTTACCCCAAGCATAGTATAATTATAAAGTATACTCGTAAGAACAGCTGTTTTACAATTTTTTCATTGGCAAACCTCGCGGTACTGTCAAATTGTTTTTGTATTCATATGTAAATTTTTTTTAGAGTTCTTTTATTTTTGCTCTCCTTTATTCTCTCATTTTTCCGTTCAAAGCATTTTAACATTGTGGGCAGTAGTTTTACACTAACAAAATACAAGCAATTGTTGTTTTTGTAGATGTGCGAGTACTTTATTATTATACTATGACCCCAAGGTAGATTAAGAAGGTAACGACAACTCTACAACACCAAAAAAATCCCATGTATTTTGTTTTTGCATTGTCATCTCTTATGTCAACTTTAATTTTGTCATTTCACATGTTTCTTTACAAAAAACAAAAACAATTCATGTAGTAAAAAGAGAGGAGAAAGACACAAAAGTAAGCAAAAAAAAATGTAAACATAAACAAAAATTTGACACTTCAAATTACAAAACACAGGCAGCCGTATTGATTTGAAAAAGAAAAAAAATTCTCAGCTGTTTTAATGTCGCTACCTTCTTAATCAACCTTGGCTTACCCATTAAATAAGGCGATTTCACACAGGAGACCACGTAAGTCATTCGTATAACTCAGTAACATATAGGGAAAGATGTCACAAAGTATTAAATAGATGATGTTTAAAACTTTTGTATATTTTTCGAAGACTACTATCATTACTTCGCCATGTTCACGTTAAATTTGAGTGCATCGCTAACAGTATTCACATACAAATACCAATTTAAATAATTTGCTAAGAAAAATACGGTTTTAGTTTGGGGTTGAACTAACAACCTTTCACTACTTAAAGAAATAAGAAAAATAATAACAACTCATTACCAGGTAATGAGTCTATTAAGTAGTAGTCATTACCGAGGGCCAAAAAATGTTTGCTGGCATCTTACGCTTTATTTGCCGTAGTTTATATTTTAAATATTTTTTATTTTTTTGTTGAAATTCGTATACAATTTTCCTAAAATTTTTTTATTTAAATAACAACCTTAAACAACAATTTACCTAAAAACTTAAACTTAATTATTAAAAAAATAATATATTTACTTATTACTTATAACAAAATAAAATTAAAAAAATACATATTTTTTACTTGCTCCTACAATATAGGATAACTGCATTCACTTGCAATGCCACAAAAACTATTCTCATTACGTGGCAATTTCATAAAACCGTTCTCTCCCCAGTTGGCGGAGTACGAATTCTTAATAATCCAATAATCGCGGCCATTTTCCGTACCATAACCGACCACCACTATCGAGTGATTTACTTCACCCTGATTACAAGCATCATCATCAAAAATGCCACCGCTGTATTGTTCAAATGATATAAGATCAGCATTGATGGAACAGGCCAAAGGACCTAAAGTGGCAATGACTTCTTTCATTTTATCCTCGTCGCCTGGTTTAATACGGGCATAATCTCTTATGAAAACTCCCTTATCATAGGTTTCATTACGGCCACATTGAGCATTTTCCATTTCAGTATAGGGATATTTAGCTTCTAAGGAAACACCATGATCACGTATATACTCGAAGCCATATTCTTGGAAACCACCATCACAACCCATGTTGCCATAATCATCGGCACAATCGACTAAGTTTTGTTCAGATAGAGGTATCAGCAAACCGGTGCGTCTAAACAAGTGACCCTCCAAAGCACCAATGGTGGCAAAAGACCAACAAGAACCACAATCTAAGCCCTGAAAACCGGCTGGGGTAACACCACCCAATTCACGCCAATCAAAATGATCGGGTAAATTGTTAGTATTGGTTTTGGCCGTAACAAAATTAACATGTTTCGAAGTAATTTCTCTGCAAATAAAAAATTTATTAGATATTTTAAATATTTTTTTTATATAAAAAAATATAACTTACTCTCCCGTAAATGTTATTCTTGAACCCAATAATCTTCTCAATTCTTTGTGAGTTAAATCCGCCAAAGGATTTAAGGCCATGTGAAATGAACTTAAACCCAAAGCGGCATATCTATTGCCCATATCCACCACTGCCTTTGTACCCATAAATATGGATTCTCTAAATTGTTTCTCCTGCTCATCTTTATAGACTTTGCCCGTCTGTTGTAGATAATCGTCAAAATTTCGCACATCACACAATTTGGGAAAGCTGAGCTGTGCATGAGTCAATATTATAAAACTGGTTAGAAACGTCAACACCTCCAGTACGGTTACTGTTTTAGAGATTTGAAACATTTTTGTGGCTTTTGTTGTTTTTGTATTTGAATGGGAACTAAAAATAGATAAAGAATTTTTTATTTATTATTACTATTAAAAAATGTGTTAATTTTGTCGTTCACATTAAAATAAATAGAAAAAGAGAAGTGAGGAAAAAAGTTCGTTAAACTTAAAACTAGTATGAATGTTTAATTTAAGTGGTTTAACAACGACTTAATATAGCCGTACGTTTTTTATATACATATTTATCTATACATTGCATCATAAGGTATCAATTAGTTAAAGGTAAGATAAACTAAAATGAACAATAAAGTTATCTTTATCTATTTTTGGTTATTACAACTTGGTTTTAAAGTAAATTTTATAATTTTGATAATAAGGAGTGCGTTCGAAAAAATCTTAAACATATAAACATATATAATATTCAATAACTTGGAAACGGTTTATCTTAGAGTTTTCATTTCTTTTTTTATTTAATTGATAATTTATTACAGATCACAGAAAAATATAATATATAAATATTTATAGTTCTAGCCACTACTTATGAACTTGAGGAACATTTTTGGTAACCCTTCCGTTAGAGACTTAATAGTTGCTTCAGTCACTTTTTTGGAACAGTGTGCACATCTTTTTTGTGCTCTTCAATACACTTTTCACAAGAGCTCAATATCTCTTCACTGGTCTAAGCTATGGACAATTTGGAAAATTTACCTCTCTTGATACAAAAACTATGTTATCGTTTTGGTACCAGTCCAGAGCTTTCTTACCATATTGACATGATACCAAATCGGGCCAAGAATGTGTGGACACGTTGTGCTCTCTTACGAAAGGAAGAAGTCTTTTTTGCAAATATTCCTTGATGCATATTTTGGTATTTATAGATCCGAATGTATCAAATGACTTTCCTGTTTTGCCGCAACTGCAAAAAGCTTGTTATACCAGGAATTTTGTAAGAAATATTTTCTGCTTTTGGGTCCTAAACTTATCTTTAACATTGCCTCAAGCTTTAACAATAAAAAGTTTTAACACAGAAGCTGAGAAAATTCTGCCAGCACATACGTTTTTTCGTCAATTATACAACTTGAATATTTTTGTATTAAATTTGGTTTTAATTTCCGTGTCCTATTCTTGGATTCTAAATTTTTTGCAGCATTCCTGTTTGGAATTTTTTGGACTTTATATGTTATCAACTCTGCATTAGCTTTAAATTTTAGCACCAAATAGCCAAATCACTGAGATAACTAGGCTGCTTTTGTACCAGATGTGTTTGGAGTACCTTTCAATATCCTTTCAATTTTCTGGCCTTCCCAATATCATGTGGACCATTTTTTCTTTCCGAACCAGGTTTCATATCATTGGTCAAATTCTCCTGATACTGTTTAATAACATAAGAAACAGTTTGACGGCAGAAATTTAATTCTGTGGCCAATTATTTGTAGGACCTATTTGGATTTTTTTTTTGAAACTTTTTAATAATTTGTAGCACGTAAATCTTTTTCGTCACTCATTTTGATGAAAATCACGACAAATCAACATGGTTGTTATTAAAAATAATAACTGACGAATTTTTCCATGTTAACTACATAAAAAAAAATTTAATATTGATTCCGAAAAAAGTTATGAGGCAAAACGTGTGTTAAGATTTTTTCGATCGCACTCCTTACGGCAAGATCAGGGCAAAAACCGATTACTTTTGGCCACTTAACTTAGTGGCAACTATTTGAACGTAACTGCCAGTAACAGCAATATAAACAAATAAAAAAGAAAGAAATTTTTTAAATAAATGATTTAAAACAAACTTAAAGACAACGCACAATGGTTCCAAAACGCCTTTTTTATACAGAAATTTCAATGAAATATTAAAATATTCGTTTAAATTTTATTAAAGTTAAAAATTAAATTTATGTTTTAAAAAAACCACAAAAATTCTAAATTTCAAGTCCTTCGAGAAATTCTGCCATAAAATTACATTCCACTAACTTTTTTTCATAATTTATAAATCTCCATATTCTTAAGTTTTCGTACATACTAAATACTTGTATAAAAAGTTTATACTTTTGCTTAAAACTTAATATAAACTTAGCCTCCTCTAGCCAAATTAAACCATTTTTCATTTTAAAACATAAATTTAACATTTAAACTTTAATAAAATTTAAACGAATAGTGATATTTTATTGCAATTTCAGTGCAATATCTACGAATTTGTACTAAAATCAGAGAATTAAAAAAATTCTCACTTTTTTACATGAAAATACCCAAAATCCCAATCCGTATAAAACGTGTTAAAAAAATTGTTTTTTTTTTCATTGGTCACTCTGTCGTTATAAGGGGCCTCCATCAGAAAATACTTTTTGGGTGTATACCTTACATATAGAGCTAAAAAATTAAAATAATTTTTTGTCGATTCCAGCTTTGCGATTTGAGAACATAACAAAAAAAGGGGGGGAAAAAAAATTCCAAAATTGACAAAATTCGGATATGGCTTGTGGGCAGACCTTTGCCCCAAACTCCTTCGGATTTACTTTACACGCATTTACATTAAGATTTCTTTTGAAAACATTAAAAAAAATGATAAAGCCCAGAATAAAAAACAAATTTTGTCAGTGAATAAATATTGCCACCTTTTTGAAAAAAAAAAACCCAAAAATTTAAAATTTTTTTAAAGTTCCAACCTTAGATAAGTTTTTAACGGATTCATATATTTATATGATTCTTGCAGCAATATTATTTAGAATTTTGTAAGGAATCTGGCAAATATTTTAGAAAAATTTTAGGGGAAATAATCAGAGTTGGGGGTAATGCACTAAATTGTGAGTGCATTCAGCTTTTCACTAAATCGCACTATAGTGAAAAATTTTTGATTTTAAACTATTTGCAGAACGCCTAAAGTTAGAGAGTTGGTCTCCCAAAAAATATATCCATTACGAAGGGATTTTTAGAAATTCGAATATTTAAGAGACTATATTTGTATACAATATATGTTTTAAACTACATTTTAAATTTATAATTGGTTTGTGAAAATGGGGGTTATTCTTTATTATGTATTTAGTAAAGAAAGTTTAAAAAAATTTTCAATTTAGTGAACAATTTTTAAGTTCCACTAACATTAGTGGAGGTTTGTTTTTTGCAGTAAAGTATTTAGTGAAGAAAACAATATTCCACTAGGCTTGAGCTGAAAAATTTTAACTATCACTAATTAATTTCAGTGGAAAAAAATATTTTTTCACTACCACTATGCTGAGTGAGGCTGATATTTTTCAACTCACCACTAAAAAGTAAAGATTGTAGTTAAAAATTTTGCACTATCACTAAGTGTTAGTGGAAACCACCCCCAACTCTGGCAATAATAAGCCCGCCAAGTTAAAAAAATAAAATAAAAAAAGAGGCTAGAAATGAAGTAAACATTTATTTCGACCTGAATATATCTTAAACTAAAAGAGATAACCTACACATGTAAGCAAATTTTTTGTAGAGATTTACAAAGACTATCTATATAAAATTTCTTTTCTGTCATATCATAAATGATTTAAAAAAAATTATATACCCAAGATGGGCAACTTTGGAAGGCCACCCACTTCCCCCCTGATCTGCTAGGGGCCTGTACTCCTCTAAATCAACTTGAAAACACCTCAGCTCTGACCATGTGAAATTTTATTGAGATACCTCTAACGGTTCTTTAGTTACTGAATCATTTCCAAAAAAATCGTTTTGGAACCACTGTGCAACGCCGGAACAAATATAAATATAGGCAGAAAAATTAAAAAAGCAGAAACTTATAATAACCAAAAACAGTTAAATAACCGGTAAATTGTGTCAAAAAAGGCGATTAATGGAATTTTGAAAATTAACTTTTCGTAATAAAAATAGATGAAATTATATATTAATAGTAATAAAAATTATTATTGGTCTAGGATGCGTTGTTTTTTATACTATTTTTTTTTAGATATTGGAAAAAATATAATTTCATAAACATTAGTTGTACGATGTATTCGTAACTAAATTTTTCTTAAAAAAATAATTAAAATACATCTTGTTTAGTCGTTAGCGGCGGAAACTGTGTTTTGTATATTCGAAATCAGTAAACATAGAAATAAAATTCGAATCGTATAATTCTCTAATCCCTCTTAGTATATTTTAATCTGAATATCTTTTAATAAGTCATAGTATATTATAGCGCTTATACGCACCTCATATTCGGTGAGTTAATATTTTATTTGCGAGTTAGTAACTCACGAAAACTAATCGTGATTAGTGAAAGTAATTGCAATAAATGCGTACAATGTTGCCACTTCCTTTTACTTTTATAAAATTTTCTATGACAATAGTTGTATTTTTTCCATCTGGCACAAAAAAAAAAAAAAGAACGAAAATTATTTGCAATTTATTTTTATTTGCGGTATAGTAGAACTTTTTATACATCCCTATACCTACATGGCGATATGAAACAGGTGACAGCAGTTATACAAAAACAACAATACGGTTAATTCATTAATTTTTTTATACGTGGAGTTTGACACTTCAGCAAGTAGGCAATAATTATTATTATATTATTATTATTAAGTTCTAAAAAAAATATTTGCTGTTTAATTTAGGTCACCTGTTTGAATTCGCCTTGGTTTTGTTCTTAGGGCCCCTTAAGGCGATCAAATTTATCTGACGATTTGTCTGAGGATTACAAATTTTGATAGTGTATTGTATGAATACCACTGCAAACAGTCATACGTTTGAAGAAAATTTGATTTTTTGATTGGTTTGACCATAAATCATGCTGTTTAAATGCAAGTCATACGATTTGCAAATCAGAATGTTGAATTTTTAATATAATTTTTTCAATAAACACAATTTTATAAAAGTAATTGAAAAAATGCATTCATTTCTACAAGAAATTTTGAGAAAATTAAGAAAAGAAAGTTAAAAGTGACATAAAACATTAGTAAAGTCGTCGGACATATCTGAATTTGAATTTCAAAGCAATTTTTATTTGTCCGACTTATCGTAGATATATTTGAACGTTTAAAGGCCTCTTTATATTAAAACATTATGGTTCCTTTGCTAATACCATAATTTAGTTATTATAAATATTTATTTCCTTATGATTTCTCAATGGTAAAATATTGCCCATTTTTAGACTTCTAATAGTAATGTTTGACTATTTAAATCTTCTAATGCAGACAAATTTAATTAAATCATGGGGACATAATAAAAATTGCTTTAAACAATTATTTTTTTTTATGAATGAACTGAAATCAATGAAACAAAATTTTTATATTTACGTACAAACTTTTTTATGTGTATCAAAATGATTTTTGATACACAAAAAGACCGTTATCTTTCTAAAACTTCACGTTAAACATAATTTTTAAACAAGTTATAATATGCTTTTTGTGTTTTTAAAAATTTCGATTTCTTAAAATTTACTATTTTCATAAAATATGCTCTCCTGTCAATATTTTTGAGCGGGTGGGAACTAGTGTTAAATTAATCTATAAACTATTTTATGTTAAACTATGTAAAATAGCCTATGAACTTTAAATTTCGTTCTAAATTTCACTATTTTCGATTAATGTTGGGTGTACGTTGCAACTTTCATTTGAAATCAAAATATCTTTATTATCCATTCCGGAAACATAATTTTTTGGAGAATGTGAAAAAAATATTTTTTATTAATTAGATTTTGAGAATAAAGTGTGAAGGCAACAAACAAATCTTTTGTAAAAAAAAATAAAAAAATTTTCGTATTTTCACGATTAGACGAATTCAGATAATTCAAAAACATTTCCAACACATTTTCAAAAGTATTGGAAATCTTAGGTTATTAAAAAATGGTCACCCCTATATTATTTGAAAATAACCAAAAAAAAAAAAAAAATCAAGACAACAAATCGAAATTTAAAAATTTAAGCGCAAATAACTTTTAACCATAAGATTTATCAATCAGACTTGATTTGTATAAGTTAAATTTGTTTAAAGTTCTCCATACTCGAGGTGGTCAACTTTGACACTGGCTTATCTCGTATTGCAGGGTGACTACATGATAATTTTTCTAAAAGCGTAGGTTATACTCTACAAATCTCCCACACATTTTTAATTCGATTCGTAGTTTACTAGATACAGATTTATTGCCATTATATTTGCCACTGTGAGCAGTAGCAATTCTAGTGTAGTATAAATCATCCTGAAAATATGCTACAATTTGTTTAAGTATAAAGAACAAATTAGCCAGAATTCACGTAATAAGTATGTATCGTAAAGTAAAACAAACAATTAATAATAAAAAATCAACAAAAAATTTAATCAATTAATATATTTTTTGCATAAAAAATAATATTGATTTGGAAAGCAACCGATATTTGTTAACTTTTAAAGCATTTTATTTTTTTAACCCTTTGACAATCATTACTTTTTGCTCTGGAAAGACATATTCCGTAGCTTATAAAGGGAAAATTTTCTTTGACTAAGAAAAATCTAGTTAAATAGTACCATAAGGTATTACTTCTGTTGAGAAACTAGTGAGACATACATATATGTATTCTTTTATGTTAATAAATGCAATAATAGCCCCAAGAGTCACAAAAAGAAGAAAGAAAAGAAGGAAAGAGTATTAAATATAAAATTTAATAACTTTTTTCTCGTATATTTCTGATCAATTTTAATTGCGAACGAAATATAGTAAAAAAAAAACATTAAGTTAATTCTTCGTTATACAAACCATTTGATATAATTTTTATAACAACTTTTGTTCAGTAGGTGATTTTTTCCTTTCAAAATATAATCAAAATAGCAAAAAAAAAAAAAAAAAAATTAAAACGTGTATTAAAAAATATTTCCGGGTTTTACCATATTTTGAATAAATTGTTCATCACGCATGCTTTTTTTTTCTGCAATAAATCTTTAGGTATTGACTTTTTTTACAATAATTTGTGTAAAACTCAATTTGTTGTTTGTTCACTTTTTATTTCGTGGTTTTTTGTTTTCTTAAATAAATTTGTTAGTAAAATATTTGTGCAGATAGTGGGGGTAACGACATCTTTGTTTAGATAGAACTGGTTTTCTTCACTCAATGTGTCAAATAATAAAACGATGGCTATGGGGAAAAACAAAAGCTTAATAAAAAGAAATGAAGTGATGGGGTCAATACGGTTGATGGTGAATAGTTTTACTTGATAACTATAATTATTAAAATTAAAGCGAATGTAACATATTTGAAAATTATGTAGTTAAGTACTAGTGGTATTCAATAGGTCCAGTTCATGTCAATGCTATGACAGAAATGTTATAAAATATAATTTTACAGGAAATTGTATTTTATTTCAATAAAGAAAAATACCTTTAAACCGAGAGGTTAATTTTAAATCTTAAGAAACTAGTGAAGTAACTAAAAATGAGTAGGTACATTATTTTTTCTTAAAAATTCATAATGAAATTATTATTATTAAAAGATTTGCATTAAAGGTAATGTTTAACCCTTTAAGTACATGTTTTAAATGCGTGGGTCAAAATGAAAAATTTTTTCAGTTTTTATAATTCTTGACTGTAGTAATAATAATCCGTAATCAATTTCCAGAAAGAATTTGTGTATTTGGATTTTTAAGGTAAAATCGAAAAACACAAAAACGGTCATAAAAGGGAGGAAAAATTGTTAAACTTATGTTTTTTGATGGTAAATATTAAAAAAAAACTCTTCTCTAAATATTTTATAGACTTTTATAAAAAAGTTTTATACTTTTATCCACATTCTTTAAGTTTTTAGTAAAAATAAACTAAGCATTTTTGACCCAGAAAAATAAATTTGTAGAGATCAGTTTTTAAACGCAATATTTTTGTAGTTAAAAATAAAGAAAATTTAATAATTTTTTTTTTAAATTATTAAGAAGGTTTGAAATAATAGTAACGTGTAAAATTTTATCTAAAAATCCGCTTAGGTTTTGATAAATTACCAAAAAATATTATTATGCCATATGGCATAGAAAAACCGAAAGGGTTAATTCTTCCTTTGATTATAGTGGTTTTTGAAGCTTTTTAATCTCAAACAAATGTTTCTGACGAAATAATGAAACTTAATATTTTCTGATTTATTCCGAACAAGTTATTCTAGATCTCAAAAATTTAAGGCTATAAATAAATTTTTTACGTAGATAAATAAATTCATTTTACATATTTTGATCTAAATGTAGTCCAAAATTAAAAGGACAATAATAAACAATAGGGTGTTCACGATAGGCTGGTTATTAAGTTATGTAATTATATAGTAATATAAAGAACAACAAAATCGATTACTTATTTAAATTTTTATTAATTTTCAACACTACAAATAATCACATAACCACATAATCTATAAACAAGGGCACGAGTTGGGCAAAGTTGGTTATTTTTTGTAATGAATTTTTTCGTTTTTAATATAACCACACCTTAATATTTTTCCCTAGAATTTGTATACCCTACACCATAAATATGCTCTACATACAGCAATAAATTAATGAAATTCGGTGCAAAGAAGTTTCATGTAAGTGTAAATCTTTGTGCGAAATTTCATGAAGATCGGTCCATAATTGATCATAGCTCCCATATAAATCTCTCTTCTAGAAATTACGTTAACATGCATAAATCCCATACGAATGTCAGTATCAAGTTAATATTCGACACAAATAAGTTTTATATAAATAGAAACAATATTTCCAAATTTTATGAGAATTGGTCCATAATTTACCCACTTCCGGGAAACGCACTAAAGTGCATAAAATCATAAAGATGTTAATATCAACGCATTATTAAATACAATTGACCACAGGTCTAATATAAGTCCCTTTCCCGAATTTTTATGCTCATACACAATGGTGTAGGGTATCATCGGTGTTGACCCACTATATCTTTTTCCTCGTTTAATATATTGAGCCTTAGGATGGGTTTGCTTTTTATGGATTATATCGTAAAAATATGTATATTTGTCCCACTGTACCAAAAATTGTCTCTGATGTAGCTATGTTCAGCTTTCATTAATAATACGAACAAAAAATTTTAAAACATTTTTGTCTTTTTTAAATTAGTTTAAATTAGTACTTTATGTGTGGTCTTATAATTATTTTGTTCGAAGCTCAAGTAAAACTCCCGTTATATTTGCACAAGAGTAGTCTACTTTATATAGGATCTACACAAGAGATTTTTATATCATAATATGCAACAGAGAGTGTCTAATGTGCTCTCTGGGAGAATTATCTCACATGTAGACTAAAATATTAATATTATAAGAAATATTATGAGACTGTTGTGATAAGATTTTTATACACAACTATCTTAAAAGATTTTGAGAAATATTATAAGATTTATTGGAATACGTTTACCCTAGGGAATGGTAAACAATGCCAAAAATCGATTTTCGATTTTACGATCAACTTTTTTCGTTTCGATTTTCAAAATCGATTAATCGGTCCCCAAAATCGATTTTATTTTGAAGTCGATTTTTTTATTGATAAATTCAAAAGTGTATCAAAAACAACTTAAAAAATAAACTTATAAAATACCCAGTTGGCTAAATGATCATAGACGATATTGTCGTTGACGTTGTCTGCAGGAAATTGTATATTTTGTCGCTTATAAAATTCTATTCAGGACAAATTAAGTAACAATTGCATGCATATTGTCGTGCTTCGTAATATTTAAACTTTATTTCCATTGTCAAACAATTATTTATTTCTGAAAATAATATTAACTTTTTTTTCCAAAAAAAAAAAAAAAAAAATAAAAATATAACTAATTATTTAGCGCGTGTTGAAATTAAAAGAAATGGATTTTTGGTCGGCAACATCATTTGTGCGTACTGCTTTAAAGATATTTGGCCCGAATTAAATGAAATGGAAAAGACGATATTGGTTCCAACAGGATGGCGAAAGATGTTACTAAGAAAATTCAGCAAAATCGTCGACGACAATTTGTATGACATTGTTGTTTATAATGTCCTTAACGATTTAGCGGACATTTGTTTGGAAAAGTCGTCGACGAATTGTATGGGCTGTCGTCAACATGTCGTCAAGAATTTTTTATGGGTCTTGTACGCGTCGTCGATGTTGTCTTGAAGAGATGGCCAACTGGATAATTTCAAAAATTCAGGTCACAAGTAATACATGTATAAAAGCTACGTATATAAAATATAAGAAATCTATGATTATTTAATTTTTCTATCAAACCAATCTTCTTCAGTAAGGCTTTGTAAAAAAGCCTTACATTTAAATCAATGTTCACTGCTAATCTTGTTTCTTTGTTGGGTTATTATAAGGCCATCCTTCAAGAATAGACGTTCACACGATACTGATATTCTTGAGCTATTTCATTAATATTTGGATAAATTGTTTTATTATTTTTTTCCTTCAGAGGATTTAGACGATTGTTTTGCCAAATGCCCAGCTAGGGATGATATGTAAAAATACTAAGATCTTTTGCGAATTGAATATTGGGATTTTTTAATTTTCTATTTTCTTAAAACATTGGAAACTCGACTTGGGGTCATTTTTAAATTTCACTTTTACTCCTTCACCGCCAAATGATGTTAAAAAAAAGCAGACATCAAACGAGATTAAAGCCGAATGATTTTTTTCTGCACGCAATTCAAAAATTTTTACGACGTCGTTGAGAAATTTACCGAATTTTTAAAATTTTGATATTTTTTATTCCTTTGTAGATCGTTATAGAACTGATTTAACATAACTTTATTATTAACAAAAAAAAAAAAAAAAAAAAATATAGTTAATTTATAAGATTTTTATAATTGTACATATTTTTATAAGTTTTTAAAACAAAATCGATTTTTGAAACTAAACAATCGATTTCAGTATAAAATTGTTGACATAAAATCGATTGCAAACAACCGATTTTTTTCCCCTGAAAATCGATTTTCGACTAAAATCGAAATCGATTTACCATTCCCTAGTTTACCCCCTGTTTTAGATTTAACATAATATAAAAAATTTTAACTCTATTCTCAGAGCGAATTTGACACTCTCTGTTACATATTAAGATAGAAAAAACTGTGTAGACCCAATGTTAGAAAATTTTTTTTTTATCAAGACAAACGTCAAAATTAACGCGAATTTATGGAAGGTGGCAACCAAGGCACATTTATTTATTAGGTAAAGTCAGTTAATCAGCTGATTTTTTTTGCTTTGTTTTGGATATTACATCTGTCAAACTTTGTTTACGATTACCAGAAAACCAAGCGGACCGGCTCAAAACCGCCAGCTAGTCGCTGCATAATTTTTCTAGCCGTCGCTGACTCATACCGGTTTGAAAGGCTGAGTAAAATACAAATAAAAAATTACTTAAAATTGCATGTTAAACGGAACTATTAATTTTTAGTAATATACATGAAAATGTACTTAATTTATGTAATATAATACAAAAAAACCTTTGAGCTGACAAATAAGCTGCCGCCGATATGACCTTGTGAAAGTCGCCGCCGAACAAAATAGGATACGCAGATGCCGACAGTTTTGCATCGGCTTGGTTCCCTGATGCTTACTTTACTTTTTGTTATTTTTACAAATTCGATTTGTTTCTAATCAGCTAATTTTGACACAACTAAAGCCCAAATTACAATAGCGCGTAGTCAGCAGCAGTGTGTGTTGCCATAATCAGCTGATTATTTAGAATACACTGTTTGTTATGGTGTTGATTACATTTAGTCAGCAGCAGTTTGCAGTACTGTTTCATTTAGCCCTGTTTCTAAATTCACTGCCTGCATTCAGATTGAGAGCGAGACAAAGAGAGTGAGCAAATAAATGAGAGGCTAAAATACACAAGTCGAACAAAGCTAGATGGTGGTTGTAAATTGTGGCTGCCTACGGTGAATTGTAATTATAACGGCAGCAACATGTTGTGCTGACAGTGATCAGCTGAAAAAAAAACAATATTGCTAATTCATTATTGTTGTTTATTATTATTATTTTTTTTTAATTTTCAAGTATTAATGTCGGAGGTACGTAACCAAAATGCCAGGCTAAAACACGCGGTCAATATAAACGACGCATAACTTTTACAGTTATGCATGGTAATACACTGCACCGGTGCGAGCGAGACGCAAAATTCTCGAAGGCCGAACAACAAAAACCCGCCTGACTGTACTTAAGAAATAATTACCGCGACGCGAGAGTTGTTCCTTAACCCAGAACACTCGTAAAGTGTTATTGTTTTTTATATATGCAGTTGGACAACTGTAACAACCAACAATAATAATCAGCTGTTTAACTAAGGTTATCTTGTATAGATTAGCACCGATTTTTACGTTTGTCTTGATAAAAATTTGTCTAATGTAGACACGGAACTATTTTTTTCGCATATGAAAAAATTGCCTTAGTTGTCTTCAAATGTGTGCCAAATATTTCTTGTATTTCACTTGTAGTTCCATAGAAATATCAAAAACAATTTTGGTCTAAATCTAAATATTTCGATGGGTTTATTTCATACAAGTTTAATAATGTCGAATGCTAAATAATAAATTTTATTTGGTCCCTAATCGATTTTTTAAATATTCTGTAACTTGTGGATATGAAAATCATATAATTTTTGATCTCTTTTTTAAATTTTTTTAAACTTTGGGCCTTAATTTGTGCCTTTCTTACAAAATTCTCAATAATACTACCAAGAATCATATAAATATATCTATCCGATTAAAAGTTATATTAATCTGAAGTGAAAACTAAAAATAATTCACATTTTTGGGGTTATTTTCCACTTTCACTTCTAAAATATATATATTTTTTTTTGTTCCGGACTAAAGAATTTTTTTAATGATTTTAAAAGAAATCTTAACGTAAATGCATGTAAAGCAAAATCAGAGTCGTTTTGGATAATGGATTTCTCCCCAAGCCCTATCTAAAATTTTGAAAAAGTTTTTTATTTTTTTGTAATGAAAAAAATTTTCCTCGCACTGGGATTTCAGGTATTTTGGTACGAAAAAGTGGGAATTTTTTTATTTCCTGATTTTAAAACGAGTTAATCTACATTGCACATAAGGGCAGCTATAAGCAGAACTTTGGCAATAAATCAAAATTTAAAAATGCGTTTTATGATTAAATTTCTATATAACTTTAAAGAGGACATTTTCTACAAAATATTTGTTCACAACATTTTTCGTCAACGATTGCGTGATCGTGACTGAAGTCCAAAGTGAAAGAAAATTTTAATACTTTTAAATTAATAATTTTTTTATTTTCATATGGTATACCTAATGTAAGTTTGAAAATATCATTTGATATTATAATAGAAATAAAGGTTTTTTACTATTTATGATGGCAAATTTTGTTAAGAATAAGTGTAAAAAATGTTGCATAAAAATCCAGTCGCGAAGTGGTCAAATTGACAATTTATCAAAATAGTATAATTACTATTATTTTTTTTTAAGTTTCAACATTTTTAAAAGCAAAAAAGTAACATAAGTATCGAGAATTATCCATATCATTTACATACACCTTAAATATCAGAATGTCTATTTATATATTATGTTTTAACATATTTCGAATATCGATTTTAAACCATTTTGAAATGTATGATGGATCGTTGAATTTTTTAGACCTGCAGCTCACAATTTTGAAAATAAATGAATGAAATTTGGTGTGAATGGTTTTTTTGACATAAGAAAAATTATTATTAAAATTTTTTATGGTCGGTCCATATTTTCACCTAGCTCCCATACAAATATATTCCCGGAATAGAAGTTAAATGATTATATATGATATATTTAGAGTCAGATTTTGATCAAATTGCAATACTACATGTTTGGTAACCATAAATTAGTCTACCAAATTTCAAAGGAATTGGTCCATACCAGACCACCGCGTCCATATAAAGTACTTCCGAAATTTACTTATAATAATTTTAACGTTAGGTTCACATTTGGCACAACTAGGTTTTATTTATAAGATTCTACAATTTTTGGGGGCATCAGAAACGGTAGGCAACACAGTGGTATGCATGGAAAAAATAATTTTTTCTCAAATTTATAATTTCCTTTTATGTTGAATAAACTTCAGAATGGTACAATTTTTGCCATGTATTTAGAGCTTTTTTTTAATTATTGATTAATAAAATAGTATTTAAAAATTTAATATTCACCAAAGAACAATCATCAATAATCGAATTTTCGGTTTAAGAATTCTGTAAGATAATTTAATTAATTTTATTGTTATCAATATCTATCTTTATCGAAATCATTTTAGTGCATATTTGATCTCTAAAACTATTTCGACTAAAAAAATATTTTAGATATAGCCACTATCATTTATTTATTAAATACATAGCATTAAAAACCAAATCAGGCTTTTGAATACCTCTAATAATGAACACAACGGTAAATATCTAATTACAGTAAACAATCACTTGTTATTATAAAGCATAATTTAAGGCACTTTTGTAAAATATTTTAATTTCATAACTACCTTTTTATTACGATATAAACAATTTAAAAATTTTTTATTGTTAATTAAACTTATTTGTTATTTAGTTATTTCAATAATTATTATGTATTAATTTTAAACTGATGTTAATTTATTACTTTTTTACACCAATTTCTTTTGTTTCCGTTATAAAATTTTATTTTCATTTCATTGCTTTAAGCAAACATTAATCATTAAAATTATTGTATAATATAAATAATATTCATAAATATTACATCATAAATCTTATTATTTTAATGGTTTTATTTTATTTTTCCACTTCTTTTTATTAAAATTTTACACAACACACCTTTCTTTTCAAATTAGAAGAAAAAACACGTCCGCTATCTTATAATAATTGCAATTTCCTTTACACACACAGTTTGTCGTTAATTTATAGCAATTATTTGCTCAATTTTCTTATACAAAATTTTAAAATAATTTATTGAACTGGTTTTATATTATTTCCAAATTTGACCTATTGATGTTTTATGTTAAACATCTTTCAAACAACTGAAACTTTGTTTCAATTTTGTAAATGTTTTTATATACTTTGAGTTTAGTTTAAAGTTTAAAATTTCATAGTAAAAACTTTAGTGACTAAAATTAATCTCATAGAAAATATTAAAGTATTTTTGTGGTTGAAAAACAAACGCAAATAAAAAAAATCACCGACAAATCTTCATTAATTAATGTAAATTTGTGTGTTGAATTCGATTTTAATATTTTGATAATTTGTCATAGACTTGTTTTTGTTTTCGTAGTTTTAAATAATCTTCTTGTTTTATTTCCCAGTCTTATTTCGTTGGAATATATTTTCTATAGAAATCTCTTTAATGTTTTTGTTTTAAGAAATTGAACTCCATCTATACGTAATTATGTTAATTTTTATTTTATACAAATGGGATATTTGAATATTAAACATATATTTGAAGTGACTTTTTTATAATTTTTATTGCTTAATTAATCATTTGTAGCAAAAAAATTATAAAGAAAATATGTAAGTTAAATTTCGCTTTTTTCGCATGTGCTCTAAAAACAGATGTTTCATTTAAACATTAGATGTGTTCACGTTATAGTTTATTTAGTGTTAAGTATTTTTATTAATATTAATTAATACGTGAATTTAAAAATATATTGTTAACAAATTTGAATTTAATATTTACATATGTATAACAAACTGCTGACTCATTGATGTAATAGTGTTACATATCACAAAACTTTGCCAACTGCTAAAGATCATAATATGAAAAGAAATTAAGTGGCATTTAAAAATATATTTATGTGCAGATAATATTAAATGTTTACTTTAAGTCAAGGTAGATTAAGAAGGTAACGACAACTCTACAGCAACTACTACAAAAAAAAAAAAAAAAAATGTTTTTGCATTGTCATCTCTTATGTCAACTTTAATTTTGTCATTTTACATGTTTCTTTACAAAAAACAAAAATACATTTCACATTTCATGTAATAAAAAAGAGGAGAAAGACGCAACAACACAAAAGTAAACAAAAAATGTAAACATAAACAACAATTTGACACTTCAAATTCTAAACACAAAGAAAAAAATTCACAGCTGTTTTAATGTCGTTACCGTTTTAATTAAAGTAAATAGATTAATTGTATTTGCTAGAGGACATCTTATTGATTAAGAAAATATAAAAAACTTCACCCAATTTGTTAATAGTAATAATTAGGAATTGCAATTTCCCGGACATTTTGATTTCCCGGGAAAGCGAGAAAAAATGTCTGACTTCCCGGGATCCTGGACTAAAAACTATAATTACTACTATATAGATTTGATGTATTATGGTTCCAGTAGTCCAAATAGGGTCCAAATTTTAAATTCTATGGAGAGGTTTTTTTTTTTTTAATTTTTTTCTAAAATTTTAAATTTTTTTAGACGTTTTTCCACATAATTAATGATAACTCAAAAAGAGTTAGTCCGATATTATTGAAATAAGCTTAAAAAAAATTATATATTGCGTTTTAATCGGCTCAGTAGTTTCGGAGTTATAATAAAAAAATTAAACAAAAAATATATTTTTTACGTGAAAATAGCAAGTTTTTTTGTTTTAAAAAAATCATAAAAAATCAAAAACGGCAAAAACTGTTCAGATTTATTGCTTCATCGTAAAGCCACATGTAATAGCAACAATAAAAGTCATAAAAGTCTATTGATTCTTTTCGAATTTACCCTCAAACTATTTATACAAAATTTTGTTGTTGTACATGCTTTTGTTTCAGAAATATTAGCAGAAAAGTATGACACCCTGTGTTTCTAGTTTTTAGCCCATAACATTTTTATTTATTAACCGATTTTGGTCATTTTCAATCTTGATTGGATTCACAGTTAAGTTAGGATACCCATGCATATCTACAGTTTAGTAGAAATACACTAGTGGGCAAAAAAAATGTTTTTCTTAAATAAAAAAAATAGATGGATTAGATGGAACTTAATATGCTAAATAAAAATCAGCTTTTACTTTTTTCCTCACGTATCGATTTTCTTTTATGGGCGTTGCTACTATGACCCCTCCTTTAGGCAGTAACACTTGCATAACTCGAGAACGGTTTGTCCAATTAAGATAAATTAAACTCCAATATATAGCGACTTAAATTATCTTTAAGCTGAATTTACATAATTTTTTATTCAGTTAATATTTCCGTAGTTATTTGGTAATTAGTAGCGAAAAATTATTATTATTTTTTTTTAAATGGTGAAAATTTATCCATTACTCTGAAATTTTAGAGCGAATAAAAAATATTGTTAACATATCTTGAAGACAATTTTTGGTGTATCATTTATCAAAATCGTGTAAACGGTTCTTAAGTTATAGCCTAAATTGTATAAACAATTCTCGAATTTTATAGTGTCACTGCTGAATAAGGTGATGATATTAGTCATGCTCCTTAAAAAAAATCAGTACATGAAAAAAAGTTAATGCAGATTCCTGTTTAACTCGTCAATATCCACCTAGTCCACCTATTTTTGTTTAAAAAATAATAATAAATTTTTATTTTTTTGCCCATCACTGTATTTTTACTTAACTGTAAATAAAATCACGATTTGTGCATCAATTTTGAAGATACATACCATAGCGTAATTAGAAAGTGTTTGCACATGGAAAAAACCTGAAAGCAGATTCGTGTTTAGCACATCAAAATACATCAAGTCCAACTATTCGTCTATGGGGGAGGATTTTTTTGTTGACCAGTGTTATTAATAAATTTAGTATTTTCGTACCCCATAAATATATTTCGAGTACTCGGATTTGTAATCGATCTTGTGTACATTCTTTCTTGTTGCTTAGAATTTGTTTTGTATAGAAAAATATTGACTTGGATTGAGAGAAATTTGTAAATTTGTTAAACTCTTGTTGACACTATACTTATTTGAGACAAGGAACAAGAAATACGTAAAATTATATGCGATATATTTGTTAATTTCTGTAATTCGTCCCGGGAATTCTCGGGATAAAAACCCTAGATATGAATCATAAAACAATGTCGTATTTACGGCAGAAAATAGAGATATCAGAAATTAAATAACAAAATATTTACTCAGAAATTAATATTATTCCATCAAATTTTAATCAAGTTTCGCAAATAATTATAAAATTTAAGTTTATTAAAAGTCCACTAAAAAGAATTTAATAATTATTAAAGTAGTGGCTGAAGATCTCTTTTTCCGAAACATGATTTCAAAAGGTATTAAATTATTTGTAGCTTCAATATCGTAATCCAATTTAAACGTAAATTATATTTTCAGCGTTGCCACAAAGAAAATATTTTACCTATCAAAATGTTATCTAAAGACTACCAAAACCTTACACATTTAAAATAAACTTATTTAGCAGAAAATTATATTTGAAAATTAATGCAAGCAAAACGTTTAATAATAAAAATAAAAGATTGTGGTCAAATAAATCCATGCAAAAATAAATATGTACTTTTCATAAATTGTTCAATTCTTCGAAAAAATCCTTTTCATAAGGGAAATAAATAATTTCAGTTTTGACCACTTGCGGGAAATTACTTTCAAGAAGTACTAAAAGTTTGAAAATAAAGTTCATCTCTTTTTCAGGAATTAATAGTATTTTTGTTTATACTGAACAATAATTATGAATAAGGTGCAAAAATTTTAGTTAAATTTTTCTTAAAAAACAAACAGTTTTCGTCCATTTAGGTGCTTTTAAAATTCCTAAGGAAGCGGGACATGAAAAATTGTAAATTTCTCGGGAATCCCGGGACAGGAAATCCCGATATTCATTCCTTAGTAACAATACAACGGTACTTCAAATTTTAATGTTTTTGAGGGATCTAAATATAACAAAGTAAATACATAAAATTACTAATCTTTAAAAGGGTATAACTTTTTGATTCCATCTGGGTTTTTATATTTAAAATCAGATAAATTTATTTATAGACCTTCGAAAGCATATTTAGTGAGATTTGATTAAAAAACTTGTTTTGGAAAATTTATTAGGTAAATAGAAAAATTACCATAAGATATAACTTTTTGGGTCCATCTCAAAATTTGTTTCAAATTATAGGTTATGTTACTTACTTCAATGTAAAAAATTAAAAAAATTTATTAAAAAAAGTTTTCTTAAAAAACCTCATAAATTTTATGTCTGTTTCTATTGACAAAAAATATAAATGTTTACATATAATTCTGAGGGTGGACACTCCCATTTCAATAAATTTTTATGATTTTTAATTAATTTTTAATAAATCCACACGTCTTTAAAAGTTTTCTTTTTCAGAAAGAAATTTTAGCAGTTGTAGGTACCTTTGAAATAACTCTCAATTAAAATAAGTCCCAATAAAAAGATGAAACACCACCCAAAACTTTTTCCATACAAAATTGGGTTTATTTCATTATGCTATACTGGGTAGGATTTTATTCTGTGGGAAGTTATTTCATAATGAAATAAGTCCCACAGAAATAACTTCTAACGAAATTGTGTTAGGAGTTATTTCATATCCTTTTACAGTTGGGAATTAGAGTAAAAGCTCCTTTAACAGACAGCTCCCATAGCCGGATAACTCCGGTAGGCGGTAAATTTTTTAGGTCCCATGGTTTAGGTGGCATTTTTAGAATAAATCAATCTCCGCTAGGTTTACGCTGTCTTTGGCGGAAAAATCATAAACGGTAAAAGAAATGTACCGAATAATGTATAATGAGATGGTTCTTATCTTAATTTTTGTCCATGTTTGCATTCATATTTCATCTTTATTTACATTTTTTGAAGTTAAATAGTTTACTATTCGTTTTTTATTTAGTTTTTTACTGGTTTTAAACAAAATCTTGTTTGTTAATAATTTTGACTTTTACACTGGACTAAAATTCTTCATACTAGAAAAGGGAAAATTAAAACTTGATCCCTAAAAACAGATGCTGTCCCAGTTATCTAAGCCCTGAAGACAATCTCATCTCGATAAATGGCGACAGATTCCTACAAATCTTGACAACTTTTTTCAACAATTCTGCACAACAAGCAGAGCGACATTGTCATCCGTCATATAAAAAAAAATAATTGGGTGCTGCTTAAGATCGAGGCCAGGCCACCAAGATCATTTTCCCAAGTTAATCCTGTCATTTTTATATGGACTAACATGCCAACATATGTAGATGGTTTTGTTGTCAAACTTTTCCTCAACATGCTTTTTTTTTTTTTTAAAATTTCCTGGAAAAATCGTTAGTAAAAATGCTGTTGAAAAATGTCTGACCCTTAGCCTAACTGGCTAAGCCATAAATTCAATAAAATAAATTTTATAAAATCATAATTTATTGCAAATAATGTATAAATGAAAATGCAAAATGTCGTTTGCCGAAGAAGCAAAAGACAAAAGAAACCACAATTTTTAGTTTTTTTGCTTTAAAATTAAGCCATTAAGTTAAATTAAAAAAAAAAAAAAATAAATAAAAAATTCATAAAACACCTTTCAAATATGTATTTTTTTAATGGAACAAATTTTACGACCGTTTCGTTAATCAAGTTAATGTTACGATCTTTTGACTTTTGTCAATATTGATGTAATTTCTGAAAATATGAACATGAAATTTTTTGTATAAATATAGTTTGGGTCGGTACATTATAATGCAGTAAATAAAACCAACATTTGATTTTTCAGTGGTTTCGGATTTTTGCATTTTAGTTGACGATTTATATGTATAAATAAGAATATGTATATCTATAAATTAATTCATTACATTCAATTTTGAATGTTGAAATAAAAAGATACTGAATTACTCCTTGTACAAAAAATTGTATGTACCATATCCCATAGACGGACATTTCCCGATAACGGACAAAATCGGCGTGACGATCGCCGTCCGCCTATGGGAGCTTGCACTGTATTTAATTTCATTTGGGACTTTTTCATTTTTATTAAACTTTTTTTATTTAAAGAAACTTTGCTAAGCAGTAGGACTTTATCTTATGTGGTATTTAAAACACCAGCTTCGCTAAGTAAAGTTTTCACAACTTCGAAACTACTACTTACTAATTATTTTATTCGATAATTTTATATTGGGACTTATTTCAGTTATTTTTAGAATTATTTCATTGGAAGCAATTTCATCAAAGTTGGTACAGTAGACGCTCACAAATTAGAACCGCTTTGTTTTTGAGGCAATTCCAATTTCTGAATTATTCTAATTTCTGTACGTTTATTTTTTTCGGATAAAAAATAAAAAATTCCGTAAATTTACTTCCAAAAACTAAAATAAAACACTTTTGAATTTTTTTTAATTCAATTTTATTTGATAAAAACAAGAAAACAAAACGTAACAATCCAGTCCATTACATTAAATGTATTTTAATAAATTAAATTAAAAAAACATAACAATTCAGTCCAAAAAACTAAAATCTTTTACATATGTATTTAAAAAAAAAAAAATTAAATAATAAAGTTAAAAGTTATTGGAGGGATAGACTGCACAATGGCCAAATTTACAACTAATCTTTGTTTGACATATAATCAGTTATATTTGTTTGTATTTTTGGTTTCATCGAATTCGAAATATCAATACGGAGAGCCAAAAGATCGCTTATGTGCTTAGTGGAAAACAATTCACTGTTATTGCATCATTTTATGAAATTATTTACGCTTTCAATGGCTGTAGTATTAGAGACAACTATTGAGACTTCAACAACATCGTCTTCGCTGCTATCTGAAGACTCACCATCGCTACTGAGAACATATACATACATATCCGTCATCAAACACTTCTTTATTCCATCTGTCGATGTCTTCTATACCAATGCAATCGTTTGGAGCTATTTCTTCTAAAAGAGCTTGAGTTCTCTGAATAACTTCGTTGCAGTCCTGATTTATTTGCAATAATTGCGCTATTGGCGCGTCATCGTCGCTGTCGTATAGGTTAGAGTCCCAATTGGAAAACTTTGACCAAGATTTCTTCATAACACTTTGTGGTAAATCATCCCAAGCTTGTTTCAGTAATAATATTGCATTGCGGATTGAATGGGATTTCAAATGATTCTTCAGTTCACCACCTTCAGCAATTAATTGAGAAAGAAACATACTTCTGTAATTGAGCTTTGTTAACTTATCCATTGGTTGTAAAGCTGCTGTTACATTTGGTGGAAAGAATAATGCAACTATGTTTCCATCGTCACTTTTAAGTTTCTCAATGGGTGCATGAGCGGAGCAATTATCTATAAACAAAATGGCTTTCGGTGGCAAATTATTTTCCTGAGAAAAGCGGATCAGCTGTAAGCGGATAAACTGAACCTGAAATCAATATTTGTTCTTACCTCTTTAATAAATATTCGGTGAAACCATTCGTGAAAAATCCGAGAAGTCATCCAACCATTTTTTGAAAAGTTGTAATGCAGAGGATTATTGAAACTTTTAAAACACCTGGGGTTTTTTGCTTTTCCAATTACCAATGGAACTAATTTATGTGATCCATCAGAGTTTGCACCAAATAGGACTGAAATTCTGTCTTTTTGAATTTTATGTCCAGGGGCGTTTTTTTCAAAAGCAGAGACATATGTTCTGTCTGGTAGGCAACGAAAAAATAATCCGGTTTCATCGACATTATATATTTGTGATTCCATTAACCCCATCTCAGCGATCGATGAATAAAAGGAGTGACTGAAGCAACATCACTGGAAAGAATCTCGCCACAAATTTTTAAAAAACGGATACCGTGTCGTTTCTTAAATTTGGTAAACCATCCATCACTTGCACGGAATGCATTTTCATCTTTATCGGGATATTCCTCTTTAAATATTTGTTTAGCTTTCTGTTTAAGTATGTGCCCAGTCAGTGTACACTTTTGTTCTTGTTGATTTAAAAACCACTCCTACAGACGACTTTCCATTTTAGGATATTCAGCGCTGTGCAAAGATTTATTGCTTGCCTCCTGATATGTGTTGGAAACAGCATTTAATATTGCTGTTCTATGTGATTTGATGTAGCTGATTGAAGATGTTGTCACAGTAAAATCTAGGGCTAAACGCTACCCTTAAACTAGAATTTTAAATTCGAATTTCAGAGCGTTTAATGTATTGCATACACTGATTCTAATTTCTGGACGTTCGAATTACTGAAAGCTCTAATTTGTGAGCGTGTACTGTACTTATTTTTTTTTATGTTTGAACTAGGGTTGCCAGATTCGAATTGTGATCTAACTTGACATTCCTGAAAAACGATCTTGATTTCTAAAAAAAACTCTACAATCGACTTTCGCCAAACATTTTTTATATAAAACATATATGCGTATATACAAATTTCCGTGCAATAGGGATAAAAGTTTGAATATTTTCGAAAATAAGACTCTACATAGCATATCCATTTGTGCCATTGAAAAATATTAAGAAATGCGGTATTAGATTTTTGCAATTATTAACTCAATACAAATATTTCAATATCCATTAATATTGCTTTTGAACTTTTACGGTCGTATTCAAAATATTTAACACAGCTTTACAAAGCATTGTTAAGCTAAATTCCTAAAAGTTGTATGCAAAAACGTTTATTAGGTTAATATAAATAATATAAATTTGAATAACAGAATGAATTAATATTCGGTAGTGTACAGCTTTAACTGTAACAAGAGCGAATGTTATATTCGGCCCGGCCGAATCTATTACCCACCATCAACTTTTTCAAATTTTACGTTATGTGGGAGGGGGCGTGAAAGTGGGCAGTAAAGTGGGTGCACCACGCCCATTTTTTGTTTCCGAGTTTACATTGGTCCTTGAACTATTTGAACACAATTTCGTTGATTTTCACCTTACATGGGAGGTGGGTGGTAAAGTAGGCGGACCACGCCCATTTTTGGTTTCCGAGTTTATATCGATCCCCGAACTATACGTACACAATTTCGTTGTCGTACATGCTTTTGTTGAAGAAATATCAGCAGAAAAGTATAAAACGGACACCGTGTGTTTCTAGTTTTTAGCCCATAACTTGTTTGTTCATTAACCGATCTTGCTCATTTTCAAGATCAAACAAACCTTATATAAGACAAACATTTGTGCCAAATTTCGTTCCCCTACGTTTTTCCGTTCGAGCCCTATCCTGCTTTCAACAGACGGACAGACGGATCGACTCAGAATCTAACCAGGACCCAGAAAATATATACGTTGTGGGGTCTTAGATGATTCCTTCGACATGTTACACACGGAATGACAAAATCAATATACCCCCCATCTATTTGATGGTGGGTATAAAAAGGGGGGAAAAATAAAAGTGTTAAAAAACTGCTATAAGCGAATTTGTTCTGGAAGTTTTCAAATAAGTCTCGAGGTAACAGTGATCTATGTTTAACTTATGGTAATCAGTTTGTTCTGAAAAATTTTGTTTACATTTAAAACGATTCGTATATCTCACATACATATGATTTAAATATTATTTAAAATTCAGTCATTATGCTGTGCAGTTCTGTACAAGTTTCACTTTCATTGTGTAATAAATCATATGGCATAGTATTCTCTAAAATATAAAAATATGCTTCGGTATTATCGCTATCAAAAAAAATCTTCATAACTATCATAGTATAATTTTAAGTATACTCGTAAGAACAGCTGTTTTACAATTTTTTCATTGGCACACCTCGCGGTACTGTCAAATTGTTTTTGTATTCATATGTAAAATTTTTTTCGATTTTTTTTTACTCTTGCTCTCCTTCATTCTCTCATTTTTCCGTTCAAAGCAGTTTGACATTGTGGGCAGTAGTTTTACGCTAACAAAATACAAGCAATTGTTGTTTTTGTAGATGTGCGAGTACTTTATTATTATACTATGATAACTACAAATTGTTTTCAACTAGACAAATTACATTTTAACTTAACAACTTCTAAAATATCTTGACAATCAAGTTCATACACGCGCGTCTGGCAACCCTAGTTTGAACTCACATGTTGGGAATTATTTCAATTATCTCTTTGGAAGTTATTTATTTATTTACCTATTTATTACTTTTTTTGATTTGAATGTTTCTTCATTTTTGTTGGGGCTAACTGAGAAAAAAGTATGGTACTTCACAAACTCATTTTTTAATTAAAACCAAAGTATAAAGCATAGTATAATTATAAAGTATACTCGTAAGAACAGCTGTTTTACAATTTTTTCATTGACATACCTCGCGGAACTGTCAAATTGTTTTTGTATTTTTTTCTCCTTCATTCTCTCATTTTCCGTTTAAAGCATTTTGACATTATGTGCAGTAGTTTTACACTAACAAAATACAAGCAATTGTTTTTTTTTTTTTTTTTTTTTTGTACATGTGCGAGCACTTTCTAATTATGCTATGATTAAAACATAGATTGATGACATGCATTCATAGAACACCTACAAATTGTCCTTAGGTCTTCGGATTCTCTTCATAAGTAGATTCGGCCAAGTCGAATTCTTGTTGCACTGTATTATTAGGTTTATAATCTAAGTTTAACCTAGACGAATTGGTCTGTTATATGTTAAACTGGGTTTAACTTTAAAGTGAAAAACTAGACTTAATTGTGTTTATTTACATACGGCTACTTGCAGTACATATTTGTCCTTTCAGTTTATTTTGTTTTGTGATTTGAAGTGTTTAGTAGGTAGTTGTATGTTTTTTAATATTATTATTGGCCTTTTCTTATTCTTATACGTGAGTTGTTTTAATTTGTTTGTGTGGCAACATTATGATGATGCACTTGTTTGTGTTTAAATTGTAATTATGTTTGTTAACATAATATTTTTTATTCCTTTTTTTAACTTTTCATTTATTTTTTTAATCTGCCTTTTATAGGCCTCATAGTAAGTAATTAAATTTTAAAATTAAAACTAAAGTTTCTCTCTAGCGAGAGTCCAAATGGTTAAATAAGCCTCACATCAGTGAAGTGGTAGGTCGGCTCTACGAGGCCTTGAGTACGTTTGTACCTCAGCAAGAAGTCTTGCTAGTGGGTTGGGATGACTCTGTAGTTTAAGGATGTATTTTTTCTCTGAATTTCCTGAACTTGTCTTCAACTAACGGCACCTCTTAGCCTGTATGGATACTCTCATTTCTAATGTACCACGGTGCACCCTTCATGGTCCTAAGAATTTTTTATTGGGCCCTCTATATAAGATCAATACTTGTATTACTGGCGGCTTCCCATAATTGGATGTCATATGTTCAAATTGGTTTTAATATAGTTTTATACAGGATGACTTTATTGTCAGGGCTAAGCTAATTGGCTGTTGATTAACCAGTGAAGGCTAGAAGCTTTTAACTTCATATGCTGTCTCTTGGATTCTATATGATGATGCCAAGTAAGTCGCCTATCTAAATGAATATCAAGGTATGTGACATGATCTGATTTATACCATTCAGTGTAACAGGTGGACAGTTTCCTCTTCTTAGGGTGAATGTAACATGGTAACTTTTCAATTCATTTATTCAAATACGCCAGTTTTTTAACCATGCCTCTACACTTCGGAGATAAATATCTAATTTGTGTGGGTTTTTATGGGAACTAAGTATTGTTGTATCATCAGCATCAGTTCATCGCATATAGGCAAGTCAGAAGTATAAATTAAATAGAGGGTTGGTCCAAGAACACTAACCTGTTTTTATATAAAATTCTTCTGTCACAAACTCATTATACCTTACTGAATAGACGGTCAGATAGATAAGACTCCAGCAATTTGTATATTAGACTTTTGTGCCTTACTTTGTCAAATGCTTGTGCGACATCTAAAAAAATAGCTGAACAATACTTCTTTATCTCAAAAGATTTGCGTATCTTTCCAGTTAGATGATTCACCTTTTCGATAGTTCCGTGCTTTTCACGGAAACCAAACTGGTCGTTCAAGAACAGCATAATTTTCTTTTAGAATACTTTCTCGAAAAGCTTCAACAAACAAGAATGTAGGCTAATAGGTCTATAAAAAGACGGTATAGTCAATTGTTTTCTGGGCTTTGGTGTCATTATTGGAAAGATTTTAGATTTAATATCGGTAGGTTTTTAATCATGGATGGTGTTATCGAATATATTCAGTTGATTTTCTTACATTTATATTTTCCTTGATGATTGTATTAATGTCTTCTGGGCTAACAATTTTGTCATCATCATTTAGTGTAGTGTCAGATGTCTCTCCCATTTCAAAATCATTTGTTTGGGAATTTGATTGAAAGACTGAGCTCAAATAACATGCAAATAAATTGGCCTTATCTTCAGCACTACGGGCCCAGATATGGTCAGCTCTTCTTAATATTAGTCCTTCCATAATAAGTTAAGATTATTGGAGAATGATCAGAAGATAAATCATATTAAATTTCTGTAGTTATCGAATTTCGATCAATATTTTTAGATACGGAAAATCAATGAGATCAGGAATTTTTCTAGGATCAGACGGCCAGTATGTTGGTTGTCCAGGGGACACAAAATCCAAGGTATTTTTGTGATCAACTAGATTCCTTTTTAACATTTGTATTTTAACTCTTGATTAATTTTTATTGGATAACAAATATTTGTTTATAAGAAATACTTTATAGAATGAAAATATTGTTAGTAGTGCAACAGGTGAATGACATGATAATCAAATTCCTTTCATATTTACTATTTTTTATTTAATTAGAGATAATGTAGAATCAGCAATTTAAAATTTAAATTTGCGAAGTTTTTGCTCAAAATTAATCAGTCCATTTTACCACTAATTTAGTCTTAACATTTTGAAGTTTCTAAATTATTTCACACTTCACATTTTTTTAAGTTTATTTTCTTTTAATAATAAAAAAATTTGTTACAATAAATAATGCTTTATCTACTTAATTAATATACTTAGTATACTTTGAACTTAAGCTAATTCTATTGGAAATATAGCATTTTTAGTTATTTTCGTTGTCGGTGATCTGTACAATTTCATTAAACCCATTTCACCCCAAGTGATATCGAATGAATTCTGCAACAGCCAATAATCCTTGCCGGTAACTTCATCTGTGCCATAGCCAATAACAACCATAAAATGTGAACCCTGACGGGTTGATGGTTGCTGGAAAACTCCTCCTCCATAATGCATAAACTCAAATGATGTGGGATTAAATTCGACCACAACAGGATAACCATTTGATACATAGGCCTTTAACGATTCATCATCGCCATCGGAAAGACGAGAGTATAAACCCAAATTTGTTACCAAATCACCCATGGGTGTACACATTCCTGGCTCACTTAAGGTATTATTGTTATTGTAATCACTTTCTAAATGCAAATCCATATTATATTGTGTCAAATAATCAAAGGCTGCCTGGGGTACTTGATTTTTACAGGCTGCTGCCCGCCCTGCACAATCAATTAAATTTTGGGCGGATAGAGGTAGAGGACTCATATTGCCAGCTTGTAGGGCTTGTAATAGTTCTATGGATTTAGCAGCAGCATAAGCCCAGCCGCTGTTACATTTGGTTCCCTGATTTTCTATATTTGAAACAAAACCAAAATCATTAATAGGATCGTAAGTGGGTGCGGCTGGCTGAACACTGGGTAGGGGTGAGTCAAAAGAAGGTCCCGTTGAGGTGGCTACTGGAAATAGAGCACCAAAGTGTATAAAACGCATATCGGTAAATTGATTTATTGCCAATTTATAGGTCCTAGAACCACGTTCATATAAATCGTTATGGCGTTGGATCATTTTTTTGTTGTAGGCATAATAGTATTGGGCATAGGCTTCAGTGATGTCAGAATTTGTATAGTCTTTGTTATACTTAGCCTAAATTAGGAAGGGAAAATAATAGTTTTATGGTTAACTTCTTTGAAATAAATGCATAAAGTTGTTTTATTTATAAAGAGCGTTTAATATTCAGAACAATTGCTTTTTCATAAAATTTTCTTTATAAATATTTTATTTCTATAATCGGAAATATTTTCCAATCAAGTGTTTTAAGCAATATACTACACACGGTAGAGATTTAAGAATCTTTATTTGTCACATTTTTAAGGAATTCATGTCGATAACTTTCATAAGCATTTAGGTAACCCAGAGATTAATTTTGTTTAACTGACCTTGTATTCATTCCACTCATTGGCCGGTACATGATTTATGGCTAATGTCAAATCCACTAGACTTACAGCCACCACTGTTACTATTATTAAAGATATTCTCGCCATCACAGTGTCTATTTAGCTCTGTGTAATCCAACGTAATAATAAAATTTAACTGATTTTTCTTTTAGCACCTAACAAGACTTTTATACTTTTCTCCAAATTTTTTCAGAATTTCTATTTAAATTTGTTTTATTATATTTCTATTATCTTTTTATTTGTTTAACAAGAAATTTCACCCACAGACAAGAAGATGTTCTTAAACATTTATAACTAGACTTCATAAAAAAAGTGTTAAAATATAATCTAATTTGCCATTGAAATTATAAGTGAATGTTAGATACAAATTTGTATGTGAGATTGACGGTTGTGGCGGTAAACTGATTAAGTGAGTTTAAGAGAAAAATAAAAATAAATTTCATAAAAAAAGCAACTTTTTTTTTAATTAAATATTTAAAGTAAAAATGTTGTTACTTAAAAAGTAGGTCTCCCTTTTTGGACACTTATCACTTTTAAAAATAAAAGAAAGTGATTTTTTGTTTTATTTATTATATAAATGGTTGACATAAGTTAAAGTTAAGTTAAAAAAAAATCAATTTTCCATTTATTTTATATTTTACTGAAGTAAAATACCAACCAATAATCTTTTAAACACAGCTTTACAAATCATTATTAAGCAAAATCCCTTAAAGTTGTGCGAAAAAGTTTTGTTAATTAAAACTTAACAAATGTAATTTAAATATTTTAAAGTAGGGATGAGCCTACATTAAACCTATTTTAAGTGACATTGTGTTTAATTTCCTTATTTTGTTTGTGTATTGCAAAGATTACTTGCTTGATCCTCTCTATTCCAGTCCTTCTTCTTCAAACCGTTATTTTTATTCATTATAGGTACGATGTTTTTAGAGAAAAAAACTAAAAAAAATCACATAAAAACACATATTCAAGACAAAGATATTAAATTCATAACGATATATACAAAGTTTTTTACATTAAAAGTTCAAAGATCAAAGTTGGAGATAAAAAATTCAAATTATTATATCTCAAAAACCGGTATTTTTAAAATTCTTAAAAAATTGTATATTGTTGACATAACTTTTCTCCATAAGGATATAAAATTTCAAGTTGGAGCCTTATTTAGTTTAGGAGTTATGGAAAAAAATAAAATCCAATTATTAATAAATCCTAAGCTATAGAAAATAAAAAGTTAATTTTAGTGTAATTTCAAACCTTTAAAATGATATATAATGAGTTACTTTAGATCGAAATTTCAAAGGACAAAATATAACTTACAAAAAATAAACCATTATATATCCAATAACTATGTTTTTAAAATGCTAAAAAATATACATAATATTAAACAACTCTTCTTTATAGTTGTACAAAATTTCATGTTGGACTCTCATTTAGTTTAGAAGTTATGTAAGAAAATATAAACTGAAGTCAAATTTTGTATATAAAAATTTTATTTTTTTTAAATATTTGCTCATAAAAAAATAATTTCAAAGTAATTTTTGTAAATATTTTTAATTTACATACAAAAAATGTGCTTTTTTCTGTATTTTGCTTTATAATTCCTAAACCAATAGAGGCTCCAACTTGAAATTTGGCACAAATATAAAAAAGGGTTTCATTATCAATATATGTATTTTTTAAGAATTTTAAAATACTATTTTTTTGAGATATTAAGCTTTAATCTTTATGTTATCGATTTTGACCTTTGAACTTTCGAAGTATATAAATGTTTTACTTGTCGTTTTAAAGTCAATGTGTTGTTCTATTAAATGAAATAAAATTAAGAATTGTACAATGTATATTTTAGAAGTTATGAGCAATAAAGTGTGATTACTTTTGAAAAAAATTTAACCGCTTTTTATACCCACCATCTAAAAGATGGGGGGTATATTGATTTTGTCATTCAGTGTATAACATGTCGAAGGAATCATCTAAGACCCCACAAAGTATATCTTTTCTGGGTCCTGGTTAGATTCTGAGTCGATCTAGCTATGTCCGTCCGTCTGTACGTCTGTTGAAAGCAGGATAGGGCTCGAACGGGACAACGTAGAGGGACGAAATTTGGCACAAATATTTGTCTTATACAAGGTTTGTTTGGGATTGAAAATGGGCAAAATCGGTTAATAAAAAAGTTATGGGCTAAAAACTAGAAACACAGGGTGTCCGTTTTATACTTTTCTGCTGATATTCCTTCAACAAAAGCATGTACGACAACGAAATTTTGCATGTATAGTTCGTGAATGGATATAAACTCTGAAACCAAAAATGGGCGTGGTCCGACCACTTTACCGCCCACCTCCCATATAAGGTGAAACGTCAACGAAATTTTGCACAAATAGTCCAAGGACCAATGTAAACTCGGAAACAAAAAGAGTGATTCCAACAAAAAAACTCGGATATGGAATCACTCTAGAAACAATATTTAAGAAAAGAATTTTATGCTTAAACAATAAAAAACCTTTTTATAAATTGGAATAACAGAATGAATTGTTGCCGTTTTCAACATTAAACAACCGCGAATGTTATATCCGGCTCGGCCGAATCTATATACCCACCATCAACTTTTTAAAATTCCGAAAATTATGCATAACTCAGAGAAGAGTGGTATCAACGCTTTAATAATCACGTTTAATTTTCCTATTTATTAGTAAGAAAAAAACGCATTTTTAAAATTATAAGATGTTTTTTGTCCGTACTTCTATATATTTGGGTTAAATGGGACGAAAATGAGTTTAATTCAGGAAAAGGTGATATCCATATTTTTATAATCACATTATATTTATTAGTTAGTAAAAAAAACACACTTTTAGAATTCTAAAATATTTTTTGGCAGCATGGCAATGTCCGTCCGTCTATACATTTGGGTTAAATGGGTCGAAAATGACAATTTAGGGAAAGGTGATATAATAATTTTAATACTTTCATTTAGTTTTCATATTAATCGGAAATGGAAAATAATTATTTTTCGAATTTTAAATTTTTTCTGAAAGAATTCTAATGTCCGTCCATCTATCCGTTTGTGTGTTAATTTTTGCAAACTTTCCAATTCAAAATCGTTAAACTTTTGACTCAATATAGATAACGACTCAAAATTTTCTTTGTTCTATAGATATTTTTACTTTTTAACCAACTACATAAAATATAATAAAATCGGATGAAAATATTTGGCTATATATGGAGAAATCCAATTTCTTGCAAAATTAGTATTTTTGAAATTTCAAATATATGTATATAACTCGAAAAATATATAAGATAAATAGTACATGCAAGCAAGTTTTCTAAAGTATTTATCAAGGACTTTAAGGGGATATAACAATCTTGGAAATCGGGTAAGGAACAAAAATGCGCTAGTGGTTAAACATTCAGATTGAGAATGAGCAAAAAAATGAGAGGCTAGAATACACAAATAGTTTAGAGCAATATGGTGGTTGTAAATTTAGCATTGCTGCATAAAGCCCAAATTACAATAGCGCGTAGTCAGCAACAGTATCAGCAAAAATTATCAGCTGATCACTGTCAGCACAACATGTTGCTGCCGTTATAATTACAATTCAGCGTAGGCAGTCACAATTTACAACCACCATCTAGCTTTGTTCTACTTGTGTATTTTAGCCTCTCATTTATTTGCTCACTCTCTTTGTCTCGCTCTCAATCTGAATGCAGCGCAGTGAATTTAGAAACAGGGCTAAATGAAACAGCACTGTAAACTGCTGCTGACCAAATGTAATCAACACCATAACAAACAGTGCATTCTAAATAATCAGCTGATTATGGCAGCACACACTGCTGCTGACTACGCGCTATTGTAATTTGGGCTTAAGTTTAAATGTTATTATAACGGCATCAATATGTTATTCTGACAGTGAACAGCTAATAATTTTACTGATACTGTTGCTGACTACGCGTAAATGTAATTTGGGCTTAACAGTGAAGCATGTTGGGGGTAGCTTCGTAGTTTAGGCCGTCTGTCTATTAATAGTACTGAAAAGTTGGAATTTATTGGAGTAACAATGGACAGTTTAAGATATCATTAGATCCTAAAGGATATCTTATTGAAGAGTGCGGAAAATCAGAGCATACCATCATAATTTTGATATTGCCAAGATAGCGATCCGAAGAAAAAAAAAAAATTGGTATTGTGCAAACTTTGTTAATATATAAATAACAAAACTAAACTATGCTCCCAAAATATTCGCTAGACCTCAATATTATTGAAAATGTCTGGTCCATTGGACCAGTAACAAACTGTTGCATAAAATTAATAATTAATACTGTAATTCTTTCAAAAAAAGAACCTTTTTTTACAACTTCAAAAACTTAACAAAGTGCATAAACTTTTTTGGAAGTTCTTAATAATACCTTCAAGAAAAGTAAAAATAAATGAATTTTTAGCGGGG
The DNA here is from genome assembly GCA_951394005.1 of Protophormia terraenovae. NCBI lineage: Eukaryota > Metazoa > Arthropoda > Insecta > Diptera > Calliphoridae > Protophormia > Protophormia terraenovae. The sequence continues at coordinate 97,214,121 of OX596077.1, forward strand.
GGAAAAAATGGTAATAATTTCTAACAAGAATTAAATTTTAAAGCATTTTTATTATTATTTAATAGGTCAAAAGCAGAATATTTATTTAAAAATTGTATAAACATAGTTTGAAGAGAAGTGCTACAAAAGCAGTGAACAAGAATTATGAAAGAATAATATCCTACCAATGACAGCCATGGGTTAAAAATGAACTTCTGCAGCACTTTTTCACCACTAAGTACTTCCTTCCAATGACAACACAGTGTTAAAATCATGACTTTTTCAGTTCTTTTTTTCGGGGAAGTTGTGAGATGCAAATTTTGGTATATAAATGCCTTCAGTATAATTGAAAATTTTTGGTACATATTGGTCCAAACATATTGGAACGGTAACAACCCGGTTTTTTTCTTATTTTTAAGTTACTTAAAGGAAAACGTTAACAATAAATAATAGTTCTACGTTAAACTAGAAATCTTTCTCTTTCTAATGATACCAATTTTTTTGTTATGGTGCTTTAAAAATAAAATTGTTTACTGCATAATTTAAACTGAGAGCCAATGTATATTAAATCATAAATTCTTAATATTTAATTTTGCTTTTTTTTTATTTTAAAATTATATGAAATACATACATATATGTATATGTATGTATGAATAAATGAAAAATACTTCTCAAAATGAATTTAATAAATATTATGTAGATATAAATCTTAATTAATCCGAAGGAAATATGGCATTTTTTGTTATTTTTGAATTTGGTGTTCTATGTACTTTAATTAAACCATTTTCACCCCAAGTTGTATCGAATGAATTTTGCAACAACCAATAATCCATTCCCTCATTAGGTTTTGCTGTTTCCTTGCCATAGCCAACGACAACCATAAAATGAGAACCTTTTTTACGTGTAGCGGGTTGTTGGAAAATTCCTTCAGAATAATGCATAAATTCAAATGATGAAGGATTAAATTCGACTATCACAGGGAATAGATTCGATACATATTTCTTTAAAGTCTCATCATCACCATCATTTAATTTTGAATAGGCATTCAATTGTGTGACTAAATACTGGTTACCATTTTTCACTTTGCACATACCCGGTTGAAACTGATCAATGGTATTCGGGTAATCATCTGCAAAATATAATTCCATGTCATATTTTGTTAAATAATCAAAAGCAGCTTGGGGTACTTGATTTTTACAGGCTTTTGGACCTCCTGCACAATCTATAAAGTGTTGTGCAGATAGTGGTTTAGGCTGCGGATCAACCTCCGTATTTCGAAAAGCTCCATATATTTGTAATGACTTTGCAGCTGCATATGCCCAACCACTGTTACACTTAGTACCTTGATTTTCGACATTGATATCTATATCAAACTTGAATTCATTAGCGGCATCCTTGACTTCCGGTGCTTCTTTACTATGGGATATCCCTGATGATGTTGCCAATGGAAACATTGCATTAAAGTGTATAAATCGCATATCAGAAAATTGATTAACTTCCAATTTATAGGTTCTTAAACCACGTTCATACAGAGCATTGTGTTTTTCAATCATTTTCTTATTATAAGCATAATAGTATTTAGCATATGTTTCACCAAAGGGAGAATTTCTATAGTCCTTCTTAAATTTTTCCTAAGAACGAAAACATTATAATTAATTTATATTATTTATTTGTTATCATTTACCTTATATTCTTCCCAATCATGGTCTGGGACATAGAATATGCCCATTGCTAGATTCACTAAACTCACAGCCACAATAGCAACACATAATAGAGAAATCCTTGCCATTATATTTTCTCTGAGTACCCACTGTTATTCCAATTGATACTCAAACCCAACTAACTTATCATTTTGAAACTAACAAGACCTTTTATACTTTTTTTTCTTAATTAAGAAAATTTTACCTGTGTTTCATTCCAAATATAAGAAAATATTCTAACCCTTTTTAAATAAAATATGTAAATCAAATTTATACAAATATTTTCAATTCTAGTTTTATTGTTTTACCACAAAAATTATGAGTAAATAAATATTGTCATTGTTAAGTACTTTGACTAATTAAATATGGTTTTTGTGATGTTAAAAAGAAAATGCATTAGAGAAATATAAACAATAGAAGAAAGGTTAAATAATGCTGTGTTTGTTTAAACTTTAGTTTTTGGGGTTCAGGTTGGTACATAATACATGTAATCATAAGAAGCCAGAGTTTAATTAGGTAAATAATAATTGAAAACATACAAAAATATTAATTAAATGCAAGTATGACTGTTGTTTAATTCAACTACTGTTTTAATAAAATACACACTTGTTGCTTTCTTAGATATATGTACATTAGACTGCACCAAAATTTACCAATTTTCGAATTTTGACTGTAACTCAAACTAGAATTGTTCTTTGGGTTGTATAAACGTTCTGTGAAATATTAGTAAACCCGTGCCGCATCGGACGATTATATGGGAAAAAGTTGGCCTTTTTAGTTTTTTTTTTTTTTAATCCCTAGAGGAAAGAGAACCGTTTTAATATTAGTCACGTGACAGGTTCTTAGGGCTAGTGACCAGTCCCATTTCCAGAACTTTATATGAGAGAAACCTGTCACTTTTACATGGAGTTATTATTGGAGGTGGCTAATTAGCCTCTTGGAACAGGTCACAGGATAGGTCCAAGAGGACGTATTCAGTGTCAATTAATATAATAAAAATGTGCATCAAATTAGCACCTTATCGAAAATTGGCGAATACAAGTTTAATACTTTTTGGAAATTCGAATATTTAAGGGACAAAAATTGTACCTGTTTTTAGTACTTTTTTCACAAAATATTTATTTTTTTTACTGACATATAAATATTTTATCATTAGATGTCAGTTCAATTTAGAAATTCATTGAAATACAATATTTGTTACATTCAGGGTGAATAAAAGGTATCAAAAACGGGATAAAATCGCGATGTTAAATTTTATTCAAATTAAATAATGCATTTTTATTATATTAAACCTAGAAACATGAACTTATGTACATGTAGTCCTAAATGACTGAGAATTCACAAGAAAAGTATTTTTCTAATAATACTTTTTATACCCACCATCAAAAAGATGTGGGGTATAAAAAGTCCGCCCACTTTACCGCCCACCTCCCATATAAGGTGAAAATCAATGAAATTGAGTTCAAATAGTTAAAGGACCAATGTAAACTCGGAAACAAAAAATGGGCGTGGTCCGCCCACTTTACCACCCCCTTCTATATAATGCAAAATTTGAAAAAGTTGATGGTGGGTATATAGATTCGGCCGGGCCGAATATAACATTCGCGCTTGTTGAATTTTCTACAATGTTCAACCTAGAAACCTGAAATTAAAGAAACATGGTTCTAAGTGGGTAAGAATGCAAGAGGGGGAACTTTGTTATCGTTTACGTTCTTCAAATGGTATTTTTTGAATTTTCTACAAATATGAAATTAAAAATATATGGTCATAAATGGTTGAGAATCCAGAAAAGAGGATTTGTACTTTTACTTCGTCTACACTAAGGGAAAAAATTCGATTCAAAATCAACAACGGTTGTTGTCACATTGGTAATTTACGGTTACAGCTTTTCAATACCTTTCGTTAACAAATTTAATAGAAAATATATGTAATTTAAGAATTTGATACCGAAATGGTTTCAACTTGGTGCCAATTAGGTATCGATTTTCAATAAGAATTGAACATGCTGTGTTTAATTTAAACACATACGGTGTAGATTCACTATTGACACAGAATGGTATCGTTTTCAACACGTACGTGATTGATATTTCTCTGGGTGTAATGGTGCTTTTTGAATTTTCTAAAATATTGTAGCTGGAAACATGAAATTAAAGATACAAAGTACTAAGTGAATGAAAATCCATTAGTACTTTTTCGTTCTTCTAATGGTACTTTTAGAATTTTCTATAATATTGAATATAAAATCAAAGATATATGATTCTATGTGGTTAAGAATTCAAGAGAGGGGATTTTTTGGTATTTTTTTTTTTTTTCGTTATTATAATATTAATCTTTGAATTTTTTGTAATAATAATTAACTTTCGAACATTAAATTAAAGATAAATGGTTCTGTGTTGACAATCCGCAAGCGCTATTTGTCACATTCTTTTCTACTAAAATATAATAATAGAAATAAAATTAATTTTATTAAGTCCAAAAATAAACCAGTTTGAATATAAAATATAGACATATAGACGGAAGGACGGACATCAGAATTTTCAAATAAATATAATACAAATTTAAGTAAAAATAAAATTACAAATATTTTATTTATAACACAATCAAGTGTATGATACTTTCTACGATTCCATTATTTTTCGCTTAACACAACTTAATCACTTTTATTACTCATCACTTGAGTTCATATCGTTTTATAGCATATGGAAATTTTAATATGTACCTATGTATGTTTATTGTTTGTTAACACATCATTAGAACAAATATTTGTATAACATTTTATTTAATTTCTGGAGAAAATAACAAAAAAATATGCGGTATTGTCGAAAAACAAATCATAAAACTTTAAATCCGCTGCCGGTATGATGAGAATGCAGTCAAACTATCTGCACGTAATTTTTAAATTGTATCTACTAGTTAACAACATAAAAAAAGTATATTTTTTCTTTAAACCAAAGTTAATAATTAGAAAAATAAGTATACATTTAATATGTAGATCGAGCGTCCAGTGTGTTAATAATTGGCCTAGTTATAGAATAAATAAGAATAGGTTCTAATATTTAATATAAATAGAGGGGAATCTTATAACAGAAAGAGGGAAAGTGGGAAATAGTCAGAAATTAATATTGAATGAAACATTTATCTATTTATAAAAAAGGTGTAACAGTTACTACTGCATGTTTAAGAATATAAAATATCTTTTCTTTTTTGTGCCTGGATATTAATAACACTGGCGGACAAAAAAAATTTTTCGTCCTCCCTCAAAAAAAAAAATTAACTCGAATCTGCTTTCAGTTTTTTCCCATCAGGTCGAGACTTTTTTATGGGCGTGTCTAATATTGCACCCTAAATAAGCCGATTACTAGAGTATATTTCATTATAACTCGAGAACGGTATGTACGGTTTATATAAATGATACACCAAAATATACAAAATAAAATTGAGCAAATAAAAATTTTATAGTAAAACGACTTAAAGTTTTACTATAAGATTTTTATTTGCTCAATAGTTTAGGAGATATTCTAAAATAAGTGTCTGAAAAAATTTTTTTATGCTAAATTGAAGATTTTTTTTACTAAAATTTCTTTTTAAAAGTGAAAACATCTAAAATGTTTATTATCTTTATCTCAAAGCTGGTAAAACTACGAGTAAATAAAGCCACATTAGATACATTAGTGGGGCAAAAAAAAAATTTCGTTTTAAATAAAAAATAAAAATAAAAAATAGGTGAATTAGATGGAATTTCACGTGCTAAACAAGAATCAGCTTTCAGTTTTTTTCTATCACGTATTGATTTTTTTTATGGGCATGACTATTATGACCCCGCCTTTAGGCAGTGACACTTGTATAACTCAAGAACGGTTTGTCCAATTAAGATAAATTAATCTCCAATAGATAGCAATTTAAATTATCTTTAGGTAATTAGTGAAAATTTTGATCCATAACTCTGAAATTCTTGAGCGAATAAAAAATATTGTTAACACACCTTGAAAACAATTTTCGTATGCATCTTTTGGTGTATCAAAATCGTGTAAAGTGGTGATATTGGTCATGCCCATAAGAAAATTAGTACGTGATAGAAAAAAGTGAAAGCAGATTCTTGTTTAACTCGACAAAATCCATCTAGTCCAAAAAAATCTTTTTTGCCCACCATTGAATTGTTAGTATAACATGGGTATTTTTTAGGGTAATCGACTCGGTTTTCCGACCGGTTTTTAAACCGGTTTTTTCAGTCAATGTGCTGTCGGTTTTTTCAAAATATTCATTTTTCGAATGTCGAATAGACCGGTTTTTTAAACACAGAAAACCGGGTTTAAAAATATTTTTAAATATATTCAAAGATTTTGTTTTAAAAAAAGTTTCACCTACAGAATCTTTTTAAATTAAATTGATTCTGGCTTCTTCATATTAACCCATTTTTGTTTATGCTAAGTAAAAGTTAAATATCAGTTTTGATGATTATTTTCTTACAACATTTATACCCTACACCACCATAGGTTGGAAGGGTACTATGCGTTTGTGCTGATGTTTGTAAAAATATTGTCTAAGACCCACCTTAATTTACATCAATCGGCTTTAAGTCGATTTAACGATGTACGTTCGTCCGTCTGTCCGTCCATGTAAACCTTGAAATCAAAATACAGGTCGCAATTTTGAACATAAATTAATGAAATTTTCTTATAGTCCAAGGACGAATTGTGTTGAAATTGGTTGAGCCTCCATAAAAATATCCTCCCGGAAAAGGAGTTTAACGATCATAAATCCCATAAATGCAGCAAGAATTTTTGCACATGTAAGTTCCATATAATTTTAAATCTATGTGCCGAATTTCATGAAGATCGGTCCATAATTAACCATAGTATTGGTCCACAATCCCACAGGTCTAGAAAAAAAGGACCCCTCCCCGAATTTTTATGCACACAATGGTGTAGATATTGTCGGGCTTGACCGACTATATCTTTCTTTCTCGTTCTTAAAGGGTTAATAGTTACTTCCAAAAATAATTATGTTTAATAAATTTTAACTTGAACAATACAAGATTTATTGATTTTTTTTTAAGAAATGTAGTCTTTTGATAGAAATATTAACTTCTACAAAGAAAACGGGTTAACCGTTTTTTTCTGAATTTAAAAAAGTGCAACCGGTTTTTTCAAAATACCAACTATTCGAAAACCGGTTTCTCCAAAAAGTTGAATAATCGATCACCCTAGTATTTTTACTTAACTGTGAGTAAAATCAAGAATTGTGCATCAATTTAGAAGATACATGCCATAGTATAATTATAAAGTATACACGTAAGAACAGCTGTTTTACAATTGTAAATTTTAGTAACAAAAAAATTTAGCATGAACAATTTTTTTTCGGACACTTATTTCAAAATAACTCCGAAACTATTGAGTACATAAAAAATGAAGTTTGGGTGACTTGAAGATCTTTTTAGTTCGCATCTTTTGGTGTATCATCGTACACACCGTTCTTGAGTTATGAGGAAATATACTAGAGTAATGGCCTTACTATGGGCGAATTATTAGACACGCCCATTAAAATAATCCATACCTGATGAAAAAGAAAAAAATTTAAAGCAGATTCGTGTTTAGCACATCAAAATACATCAAGTTCAACTATTCGTATATGGTGGAGGAATTTTTTGGTCGAAGGGTGTAATTGTATTAAAATAAATCGACTACTAGATTGTAAAATTGGTTTTGCCGAAAAATTAAGGAACATTTCTTAAGTAAGTTATTTCTGGATAGTTTTCAAAATTCAAAATTTGCTAGATTTTTAAATTAATCAATATCCCAGCAAAAATTTTGGTTGCCATGTAATGAGTTAAGAAGCTAATATAATGGCTCTCCACTACTTACACATTAGCTGAATAACTCATTATTTTAAAACGGTGATGACATTAGAGGCAACTACTTACCCTATACATTACTTAGATGTCATTACAATAACTAATTACTTCCAAGCTGTTAAACAGCGAATTGATTTTAAAGCATTACTGAAGTCATGATAAGTAATAGCAATAGGAACTAGTTATATTTTAGATTATAAATAAGTAATGAAATGTCAGGATATAAAAAATTTTTTTTTTGTTGTAAAAAGATTTTTTAAATTTTAATTTAAAAAACTTAACAACAACCAAAAATGTAATTAAAATAAATGTAATAAAAATAAACTATTTTAGATTACAAATTGATTCATACGCAAATTTTGCCTTTCATTTATGTATCCCTTCTTCAAATATATGAATTTGTAACTGCATATTGGTAACATCAATAAAAATTAATATTTTTAAAAATCTGATCATAAATAATTATTTACATTCGGGTTATAAATCATTAGTTACTAAACAACTTATATGTAATACAGACAGTAGGTTGTTGTCGTTACAAAGTAACTACATCCGTAACTACATGTCATTACCAAGTTTTTGCTGGGATATTAAATGCAGTACGTTTTTACACTTAAAAAAGTTATTTTCAGTACCATAAACAGAAAGAAATAAAATCCAATTAAATCCTATATTTATTGATGTTCAACCTATGAAGAAAACTATGCATTCAATAGCGCCCAAATAATTGATACAACATTTTTAGTTTTAGATTAATCTTTTAATTTATTGCGCTACGTCCAGACCAAAGTAGATTAAGAAGGTAACGACAACTCTACAACAAATACAACACCAAAAAAAATCCCATGTATTTTTTTTGTATTAACATCTCTTATGTTAACTTTAATTTTGTCATTTCTCATGTTTCTTTACAAAAAAACAAAAATAAGGACTGCGCACGAAAAAATCCGTGCATGCTCTTGGGCTTATAACTTTTGATGTGGTGAAAAATTAATAATTCTGTTAACTGTTTTGTATGGTAATAGCAAAATTGGTTTTTCTTAAAATGAAAGTTTAACAAAAAACACATAAACACATATTTCAAATTTTTCATGAAATCTTACATTGGTCATATAAAATAATTGCAAGGAAGGCTATTTTGCTGAAGAATACAGTTTCTTAGGTTATAATATTATACAAAGAAGTTATGATCACTGAATGGTAACCTGGTAGTGGAAGATAAATAATATCTTCAGGCTGTAGGACTCAGGCAAAATAGAAAGGATTTTGAGAAAAATTCACCTCATCTTTGGAAGAAAAGTGCCACAAAAAGTTAATTGCTTTGAATTTTTATCAGAAAATTTGAAAGGAAGTCTAGAGTAAAGATCTATAAAGTAAGAAAAAAATCCTAATAACGTAAGTATGAATTTGGGTGTAAAAAATAACATGAAAGTTCTTCGTACGATTTTTTTCAGAAAATTTGTTTCTGTATAGTAGACGATGAAACGTTCGTACAGGGTGACTTTTTTCAACTTCCTAACCAGGAATTCTATGTCGCAGATGCTAGAGGGATTATTGCAGAAAAATGTCGTGTATCAAAGAAATCAAAATTTCCAACAAAGTTTTTGAATTGGGAAGTCATATGCATACGCTGGAATGAAGCACTTAATTCTTAATATATGGTTGCATTAACACAGAAATTTACGAGAATGAGTGCCTATGGAAAAGACTTCTTCTTTTCCTAATCAAATTCAGTATATCCCCTGCTTTCTGGCCTATTCCCGCTTCTTCTCATTACAACAACAAAACAATGGCGTTGTAACAAAGAAATTGTAAGAGTTAGTACCGATAGAGGCTAATCCATCAAATTGACCGAAACTCCGTGCAATTGAGAGCCCAAACACAACCTAGCGGATTATTTTTTTTATATGAAGATTTGGCAACTAAAACAACACAGCGGAATCCGCTGGAAATTAAAATCTATTTTAGAGCCCAAACACAACCTAGCGGATTATTTTTTTTATATGAAGATTTGGCAACTAAAACAATACAACGGAATCCGCTGGAAATTAAAATCTATTTTAATTTCACAACGGATTCTCAAAAGCTCTAATTTTCTCACTCTCCCTCTCTATCAGTGTTGCCGTTGTTGCAAAATGAATCACATAAGTTTACATTAAATTTATATAAGAAAGAAAGAGATAGATAGATTTGCCTTTTATTTTTTATGTATGGAATTTAAGAGAGAAAGATAAATATTTTTTTATATATGTAGATTTGTTGTTGCCAAACACAAAAAATATAAAGAAACAAAAACAAAATATATATGAAATCCGCTGCTGAATTCCGTCTTCATTTAATTTGCATTTCTCTCTTAAAGCGGAAAACAACGGTTGTGTTTGGCTCTAGTTCTGGAAAATATCAGATATTTCCTTAAAAACCAACAGGAACTAATTTATTCTTTTATGTTTAGAACTTGAACATAACAGTCATTAATAAAAATATCACTTTAAAAAAATTCGTCCACTGCTTTAGTTTCTATAAGCAGATTTGCATGCACGGATTTTTTCGCGCGCAGTCCTTACATTTGACATTTCATGTAATAAAAAAGAGGAGAAAGACGCAACAACAAAAAATGCCAAAAAAAAATGTAAACATAAACAACAATTTGACACTTCAAATTCCACGCACAAGCTGCCATATTGATTGCAAAAAGAAAAAAATTCTCAGCTGTTTTAATGTTGTTACCTTCTTAACTTTGAGTCTACATTAGACAAATTTTTATCAAGACAAACGTCAAAATTTTATCAAGATAAAGATTTGTCTAATGTAGACTGAATTTATCAGTATTATTGCAGTGTTAAAAGAAAATTGTCAGCGCTCGAGCTCTGACAACGTTGTCTTGATAATGCTTGGTAAAAGACGCCATCTTGATTGTTGTTGGTACTTTTTGCATGGTTTATTATGACATGCGTTTTCCCCTATAATTGATAGAGATAAAAAATTATCTGAAACTTAAACAAAAATTTGACGTTTGTCTTGATACAAATTTCTCTAATGTAGACTCAAAGTAATCTACCTTGGTCCAGACCATAGCACAACCATTTTAAATAAGGTAACCTTATAAGGTCAGCTGATTATTTTTTGCTCGTTGTTTCAAAGCAGACTATCTTGTCAAAATGTGTGTACCTTTGTTTGTTTCCAAGAAAAGTAAATAATTTTATAATACAATTCCTGTGTTATAATACTAAAATATATTTGTGTTGTTATTAATAAACTATTTTTTGTTACATTTCGTGTGTTTTGTGTTACAAAAAGCAAAAAGAAATAAAAGATAATATACAAGTTTTATACACATTAATATTTTATATAATTGTGCATTTGGGAGCTTTAATAATTCGAAGTAACTTGGATTGTTTAATGATAAAAATTGCGTTACAAATATAAACTGCCACTAAAAAAACGAATATAAGTTCTAAAATACACAACTTTTTATTTACTTTTCTCAAATATATTTAAATTTTTAGAACGAAAAATATAATAAAGGAAGAACGCAATAAAATGTTTACAAACAAAAATTAGTTGTTTTTGACGTTGTGTTACACTGACAGAGTTACGTTGTTGTAGTTGTTGCCGTTTTGCATATACCTTATAATACTTGTGCCATGGTCCAAACCAAGGTAGATTAAGAAGGTAACGAAAAAATTGTAAAACAGCTGTTCCTACGAGTATACTTTATAATTTTACTATGTTTTTCTTGTTCGCAAAGGAACGCAAATCATATATTATATAGTGCTGTGCAAGTATTGAGTATTAGTATCAAGTACCGAGTATTTGCACGCTTTTTTGGGTACTCAATACTGTAAAGTTGTTACTCAGTACTTTTAGAGTTAAATTTTTTAATAATATCATATTTAAAATATAACGGCTAAAATACAACTATTTATAAAGATACAAGTAAATGTTTAAATATATGAAAGTTGAATTTAAAGTTAACGTTTTTATTTATTTTTTGTTTTATATAAACAAATTTAAAAAAAATCATGGTAATTGGTTAAATGTATTTGTTTCAATTTTAAATAAAAGAACATTTATTAAAAATTATATTTCAAATTAAAAATCCTCTAAGTATCGTGTTGTATCGAGTACCCAAATGAAAAAGTATTGAGTAGTAGCGAGTATTCAAAAGTAGTAGAATTTGCCAGCACTAATATTATACATATATTTAATAGTTATATATCAAAAAGATGGGGGGTTATTCCGTATGTAACATGTAGAAAAAATCATTTAAGACCCCATAAAGTATATATGTTCTGGGTTCTGGTAAGATTCTGAGTTGTTCTAGCTATGTGCATAGGTCTGTCTGTTGAAAGCAGAATAAGAGGGGGATAAAATTTGGCTAAAATATTTATCTAATATAAGGTTTGTTTGGTATTGAAAATTGGTAAAATCGGGTAATAAACAAAAAAGTTATGGGCCAAAGAATAGGATCGATATAAACTCGGAAACCAAAAATTGGCGTGATCCGCCTAATATACCGTCCACCTCCCATATAAATTTTAAACATTTTGCAAATAGTGGTTTTATTGGCTAAACCGAATATAATATTCTTGTTTTTTTTTTTTTTTAATTAGATTATTTTTCACTATGCGTATCGTTTCTAATCGTGTGTATGTGTTTTGCAATTATTACTAAATCTACATAAATTAATCAGTTTTGCTGGCAAAAATATATTTTAATAAAATGCGATTAATCTTCAACTGAATTGAACTTTTATAGAAAATGTTTCCTTAAAATTGCGGTTTTTTCTAATTTCTTCCTTATAACACAATTTTTTTTAATCATTTATACAAGTTACACTTCCTTAGAACTGGCAACACTGGTTAAATTGGCTACTATTTTTATTTCCTCCTTCAAATAACGGTACTTACCTTTTTCTCTCTCTATCTGACTCAATTCTTTTCTTTCATTATTAAAAGCTTTTTTCCTATCATTAATTTACCTTGAAATAAAAACATAAATCAAGTTCTTTTTTTTGTGTGTTGTTTTTGTGAAAGTTTTAACTTTTATTTAGTATTTTTCCTTTATTTAATCATTTATTGATTTCTTCTACAAGCAGAGCTTTACAGACTTAAATACTAATTCATAAACAAAACTGAATGAAAGTAAAATATAGTTTGTTGTTGGTTTTGTTTTTTTTTTTTAATATATATTTCTTTTGTTGTTGTTGGTTGGTTTTTATAATGTTTGGTTAATGTTTTATTTTTTGTTGTCAAATTACTGGGGGGAAAAAAGTTGGTTTGTTGTTTTTATTATTAAATGAACTTATTAAAAAGTTACAAGAAAAGCTTTTTTCGTTTTTGTTTTTTTTTTGTGTTGGTTTGTTGTTTATTATTGGTGTTTGTTTAAAAACTTAAATAAATGTTTAAATATTTTTGTTGTTGTTTTTAGCAGTGTTTTTAAGGTGTTGTTTTGTTGTTGTTGTAGTTGTTATTTGTTAAAAAATATTAGAACCATTGAAGGTAATTCTTTTGTTTTTTTTTTTTATTGATTTTATTAATGATTTAATGCAGTTAATGACTTGTTTTGATTATTGCATTTAATGATCTTTTTTTTTTTTTTTTTTTTTTGTCAAGAGTTTAAGCAAAGCTCCATGATATGGTTTTACGCATATTTATTATGTTTTTTTTTTGTTTAATCAATTTATGCGTAAATATGTTTTTAATATTTTTTTTAATGTGTGTATTTAAGGAGGGGCGGAGTAATGTAAATGTAAGCGTGTCAAGTTACACGTAAATAATGATTTTTTTGTTTGTTTTTAAATATGTTTATATATTTTTTGTTTTTCTTTAAACTCATTGCTTTTTTATATATTTTTTTTATTTTCTTTATTTATATCTAATTAAAGTTTTTTTTATGTTAGAATTTCTTTTAAATTTATTTATTTTAGTTACTTTGTTTTATTAAAGAACTTTTTGTTTTAATTTTTTTAATTTTATTTTTACTATATTTAAACTTTAAGTTGGTTTGTTTTGTTTTAATATTTATTTTCTTATATTTAAATATATTTTAATATGAGATTTTTTCCGGCTAGTGTTTATTTATTTTTTTTATAACATATTTTTTTATGTACTAAAAATTAAATAGATTATTATCTACAATTTAATGAAGTTTTTTTATTAATAAATTAGTTGTTTCTTTGTTATATTTCATTTAAATTTTTACTAATTTTTGTTTTATATTTTTTGTTTTTTTTTTATTATGTTGACAGACCTTTTAACAAATAAATATATATATTTTTTTTTAGCAATTTTAACATCAATTAGTGATTTTTAATAAAAGAAATAAAACAAAATAATTAAAAAATAAAAATAATAATTTTATTTTTTTAAATAGGGTTAACCAATTCCCTTGATTTGTTTTTTTTATTGAAGATGGCAACTCTAATTGTTATATGATAAATAAATGTAAACAAAGATGCTTAAACTCTCAGCGTTGGAAAATAAAAATAACATAGGTAATATAAATTTGTTAATAAATTCTAAGAGAGTTGAATTAATTCAATATGGTTGGAGAGCACGTGAATTATTTGTTTACATATAAAAGAGAAACTTTTCATTACACCGGGTGACAAAAAATATTTCATCCTTGTATACATTAAATTTTATATTCACGAATAAAAATGTTTGTTGAAATATTTTTCTTTAAAATAATTTTATTAAAAAAAAAAAATAATAATAAAATATTTTTTGACAGATTAATACCTGCATTCTGAACTTTGTGACAATGACAAAATTAATTTTTTAGATTTTTTAATGAAATTTGTTTTCTTTTTATTGTTATTTGTTGTAGTTTTGTCATTGGCCTTAAAGTTCAGAATACGGGTTTTTTTTATTTTTATTTTTCCACATACATATGTTATATTAGTTTCTAAATCCTTTAAATTTTAATTCAAGTTCGTTGTGAAATTAAGTCAATTTTCAACAAATAGTATTTTTTAAAGAAAATGTCAAAGTATTAGAATAATTAGATTTATTTACTCCTTGCTATATTTTATTCCATTTTTAGTGATAACTCTAATAGAAAGGATAATTTTTTAAATTTAATATCTAGACAATTATTTCAAATATTGGCTTTAACAATATCGACTTAAAATTGAACCTTGAAAGGTTAAAATTCATCAAATCGACGACAGTAATTTTAATATTTATGAAAATTTTACGAAAATCTTTTTTTTTTTTTTGCTCATATTATTAGTTTATAACCTTTTAGATTTTTTTAAATTCTATACAATATTAAAATTTTAATTGTTCGTTGTAAAATTAAGTCAATTTTAAGCAAGTGGTATTTCTTTAAGAAAAGAAAAAACTATATAATATTTTTTCTTGAAATAATTTGGTTTATTTAGTTTTTGCTATGTTTTATTTAATTTTTTAACGATAACTTAATAAGAAGGATGATTTTTGTTTTTAATATATTGTCTAGAAAATTATTTAAAATATTTGATTTATCAATTTATATTATTTTTATACAAGCGATTATTGCAAATAAAAATAACTTGCAAATAAATAAACATTCTACGAACGTAAAAGGAAGTGGCAACGCTATACGTTTTATTTGCAATTAGCTTCACTAATCACGATTATTTTTCGTGAGTTACTAACTTACAATTATAGTACTAACTCACTGTTTATACAGCAAAATTTTCATATCGCAATATTTTTAATTGCGAGTAAATGGTGCGTATAAACGTAATAATAGACTTGTCATTAAACCGTGAAAGGTTAAACTTCGTCGAATCGATGAAGGCGACAAAAGGCAAAATAGATTTTTTTCTCCCATATTATTAGTTTATAAATCCTTTAGATTCTTTTAAATTTTATACAATATTAAATTTTTTAATCAAGTTCGTTGAGAAATTAAGTAAATTTTAAGCACATTATTTCTTTAAGTATACTATGTGCTTAAAAAAACTATTTTAAATAATTTTTTAACTTAACCCTGAAAGGTTAAACTTTATCGAATCGACGACTGTGATTTTATAAAGGAAAATTTGACAAATCGTTTTTCATTTAATAATTTATTTTGTCTATAAATGAAATATAATATCTAAATGTTAATGTGACTTAAAATTTAACCCTGAAAGGTTGAAATTCATTATATCGACAGGGGTGATGTATAATGGATATTATAAACAATTTACTCATGAAAATTTTTAAAAATTGTAAACTTTTAATAATTTATTTAGCTTATAAATGAAATAAAAAGAAAGAAAATATAATTTTTTAACTATTTTTTATTTAAAAATCAAATTTCAAAAGAAATTGTTTTAGTACTAAAAAATTAACATTCAAAAATGAGAAATCCATTCGACGAATTTACAGGGTTAAAAAGAAATCTTCATCAGCATTGACATGCCATAGTTTTGTAATACTAAGATTTCCTAAAAAAAATAATTTAAAAAAAAAAAATAATTTACAATTACAGTTTAACCCTGAAAGGTTAAAATTCGTCGAATCGTTGACATTCATTTTGTAAAGAATAATGTAAACGTTTTACCTTCGAAAAATTTTTAAAATTGAACTTTTTAATAATTTATTTTGTTTATAAATGAAATATTTTTGAAAACTTTGTTTTCAAAATATTGCTTTAATATTTAAATAAAGAAAAAACAAAGTATAACCTTACAGGGTTAAAAGGAAAATCTTTACTAGCTCTGAGTTGCCTTAGTTTTTATTGAAATATTTAAGGGAACATTTTTTTAATATCACGAAATTTCCTAAAAATTTTAAGAAATAATTTTTATTTACTTTTTTATTATAATTTTAAACCATATAATCTATTGGGAGCAAATTATATTATTGTTCAGTTTATTAAATTTATTTGGATATAATTAAAAAAATAGAAATTGTAATTTTTGCTAAATACTGTTTGTTAAGTTTTCTTTTCTTTATGAAATTAAAAACTTTTTTTTAAATTTAAATTTATTAAACAAATAATTTAAAATAAATTTAATACTTAAATAAAACTTAATTTTTTTAAATAAAATTTTAAAAATACTACTTATAATTGCACTTATAAATCTTATTTATCCAAAAAATAATTTAACTATTACCATTTTTTAATTTTTATTTTTATATATATAAATATATGCTTTCATTTATTTTTGTATGCATAATAAATAATTTTTTATTTTAAATTATCAACAAATTGAAAAAAAAAAAATTAACAGATTTTGTTTTTAATAATATAAATATATAGATTTTTTTTAGTTTGCTCTAATACTCTATGACATTTAAATATGGTTGTATGTATGTATATTTTAATGGTATCATAGGAAGATTTTTTTATTATTTATATATATTTCTTTATAAATTTTATTTAAATCTTGGTTTATATTAAATATTTATATATATAATTTTCTTCTGTATTTCATAGAAATTTTAATTCGATGAATTAGAAATTATTTTAAATGATGAGAGTGGTTGATTTTTTTTATTAAAGTGGACTTTAGTTATTTTAGTTTATTTCAAAATATTATTATAATTTTTTGTTATTGTTATTATTATTTTTTTTTAAGAATTTCTATTATTTTTATGTTATTTAGGTTTGAAAATTGTTATTATATTATGTTTTTCGGATAAAAATGTAAGTTTTTTTTCTGTATTATTTTTAAATTTTACAAAAGAAATTTATTTCAATTTTTGAAATGTTTTTAAAGATAAAACAAAGAAAAAAATTAAAAAGAAAATTCAATGTTATGGCCATTTATTTCTACTATATTATAGTTTTAAATGAGTTTTGTATTTTTACAATTTTTATATTATATATATTTATTTTTTAATTATTTAATTATGAAATTTTGTTTGAGAGAAATTTTATTTAAAAAAATATTTAAAACAAATTTAGTGGATATTAAAATTTTGTTTAAAGAAGAATTTCTATTCAGGGGATATTTTATTTAGAAAAGTAAAAATTTATTAAATATATCTCTCCTGAGAACCTTTTAAATTTAACTGTTTAATATGAATTTTTTATAACAATTTTTAATAATTTTTATAAAATATTAAATTTTCTTAATTCTTTTTTTTTTTAACTTATTTTCCATAATATTTATTATTGGCAGTTTTATTAAATTTGATTAAAACTTAGTTTTAATTGGCGAAAAATGGCATTAACATAATGTGGCAGTTTATTTTAAATATGAAAATATATAAATAGAAATTTTGGAAAATATGAACTATAAAATATGGAAAATTTTAAAAGAATACGAAATTTTTTCTTGTTTAATAGTATTTTAGCAAAAAATAATTTCATCAATATTTGTAGAAAATATAGGGATTAAAGTTTTGTAATCTCCTGAGATTATAAAACAAAAATTTTTTAAATTAATTTAAATATAGATTTAATAATTTTTGTTGTTTTCGCGACATTTTGCTTCATTTTACTTCTATTTACTTCATCAATTTTTAGTCCCGAAAACATTAAGTTGAAACACTGTTTTCCAGTCATCGACAATAAAGAGAAAATTCTCCCAAATAGAAAAGCTTTTTTCGTGAGTAATTTAAAAACGGAGTTACCATATTTGTGTTGTTATTTCTGCATATTTCATTATTCCAAAGGTAATTAATTTGTGGTTTCCTTTAAATAATAATTAAAACAATATTTTTTATTTTCATTAAATTCCACTAAATTTGTTTTAATTTATTTAGATCTTAATATTTCTTTTTTATATAAATTAAATATTAATATGAAACTGTGAATCAAACAATTGTTTTAAAATTTAAAATCTAAATTTATAATGATACAATATTCAAAAAATATAATAAAAATAATAAAAAAAAGAACAAAATGTTTACAATTTTACAACCACTTTTTTCTTGTAAATTTGTTTACTATAACATTCCGAGAAAAAGCCAATTATTATTTTACTTAATTCTTGTTATTACATATAATTATGTATTTATTAAATCTTCTTATCATTATAATACTTACTTAAAATTTAAAAATAAATCTTTAGGCAGTTTTACTATTGTATGGTTTGGAAAAGAAATTTGTTCAATAAGAAAACTAAGAAAAATATAAATAAATAAATTAATTTTTTTAATTTGAAATCAACGAAATTTACTTTAGCTTTAATTCAATTATTCAAGACTCAAACCTAATATTTTTTTGTTATTTAGTTTAATAAAGTTTTTCTTTTTTTTTGTTTTAATATATAGACTCTTTCAATTATTTAATAACTTATTCTTATTTAGATTTTTTTATCATTTTGTTTATCGTCAAGCGTAAATGTTTTTGGTTTTTTTATATATTTTTTTTGTTTGGTTTTGTTTATAATTTAGCTTAATTATTTATTCCTCTTTACTTTTCAACACCACAATTCATTGTTTTTATCTTTTTTTTATTTTTTACTTTGGTTTCGAATTACATAATTTCTTTAAGATGATGATTTTTTATTTTTTTTTTTCATATTTAGTTTACTATTATGGATTTTTCTTATATTTATGAATTTTGTTTAAAATGAAAATTGATACGTTGACACGAAAACATTATGAATAGGGCAGCTACTGTGTAGGGCATTAAATGAATCAAATAATTGTTATTGTTAAGTGTTGATGCAGCATGATTGCATAAATCAGTGGTGCAGGCACAATACAGAGCCTGGACATCATGAGTACCCGAGCGTTTCAGACACTCGTTGTCATCGGTACGTTCATCGGGTATATAACCGCAACCTCTTACAATGCGTACTTTACCATAAACTATATAAGTGTTTGATTGTTAAAAGAAAAAATTTAAGAAATTTTAATTATTACACATTTTCATTTATAGAATTTAAAATAAATTTATATTGTTTTCTAAGAATCTTACCCTTTTGTACAGTTTTACGGCATAAAATTGGTTTATACTTATCCTTGAGATGTTCACGTGGTTCCTGTTTACTGCAGTTAACTTCACCTATTGAATAAGGATCGAAAGGATCACCGCAGCGACGATCGTATTCACTATTACAGTCGTAGCACATTAAAGCAGTTGTAACTGAAATTAAAAGTAAAAAATTATATGAATTTATTTTATTTTAAATAAGTCGGCGAGAGAAGTAAAGAAAATATAAAAGTTTAGTATTCCCTTCTCCTCTTTCTCTTCACTCAGAATTGCGCGAGATAAAATTGCAGTGTGTGAATTGCTTTAACTATCGTACATACAATACTTTTGCTTCAACTGCAACTGACAGCTGCATTTATATGGAACGGAACCAAATCAGTACGGCAAATTTTTGCGTGAAGTACTTCAAAGATGAAAAATTTTCAACTTGAAGTGCCGAAATACGAAAATACATTTTGTCGGTTGTTTTATTCTTATTTTAATATTTTTCGTTGAGTCGGAAATTTTAAATTGCTATTCATTATTTCAACTGAGAACATAATTTAATTTTTACATTTTTATATATTATTATATAAAATTTTAATAACAAAATAATGCAACGACTGGCATAATATCATTTATGCGATGCGTAGCTGTCTGTCGCAATTGAAGCGAAAGTATTCTATGTAGTTGAGCCTTTAAGAGTTCGATTTATTTTTATGTAAGCATTTAAATTTATTAAATACACGTTAAAGTGATTTTTGGAAGAGGGTTTATATGGGAGCTATGGTTATATAATATTTTTATTTTTAAGGTATCTATTACTGTTAAAACTCTATTTCGGGAGGAAATTTGTATAGGGGCTAGGTGAAATAATGGGCTGATCATAACCAAATTCAATAGGCTTCGTTATTGTATTGAAAAAAGCATATGTACCAAATTTCATCAAATTATCTTTAAAATTGCGACCTTTACTTTGCACACAAGCTTTACATGGATAGTCAGCCAGCGGACCAGACGGACGGACAGACATCGTTAAATCGACTAAGAAAGTGATTCTGGGTCGAACGGTATACTTTAAGGTGGTAGACCGAAGATTTTTTATACCCCAACCACCTATGGTGGTGTAGGGTATAAATATATATGTAGGATAGATGGTTTTTGACGTGCACCAATCTGCTTTTAGTTTTTTTCCATCAGTTTGTTCATTTTTTTAATGGGCATGTCTAAATTGGAGTTTTTTTTTTAACTGAATTTGACAAACCGTTCTTAAGTTATACAAAAGCGACCACTGAATAAGGTGGTCTATTAGTCATGAGTCATGACCATAAAAAAATCAGCAGATTCTTGTTTAGCTCGTCAAATTCCATCTATTTTTTTGCCCACCAGTGCAAAGTGGGCAGAATTTTTTGAAATAAATCAGGATCTTTCAATCGGTTGGTTGGATTTAAATAAAATTTGACAAAGATTTTACTATAGATAAAATATTTATAGCTTATCCAAAAACCAATGTTTTTCTTTAATTCAAAAAATCGGTAATAGTATGAACTTGATTAGAAGATACAGATTTATTTCCAAAAATTTTCTATTCTGCCTCACAGTGTGGTGTATCTCCACTTGATTGTAGATACACATGGGTATTTTCACTTAGCTGCGAATAAGTTCATGATTTGTGCATTAATTTTGATGTTACATGACTTATTTTATTCTTAACAAATTAAGTTAAATAAACGAGTAAGAAAGATATAGACGGACAAAACCGACCATATCATACCCTACACCATTATGTATGAGCATAAAAATTCGAGAAAGGGACTTATATTAGACCTGTAGACCAACATTTTTACTAAAAGTAAAATAAAATGCGTTGATACTAAAATCGACTCAGAAAGTGATTCTGAGTCGTATGGTATACTTTAAGGCGTGGGTCCGATAATTTTTTCTATGCGTTGCAAACATCAGCAGAAAAGCATAATACCCCAACCACCTATGGTGGTATAGGGTATAAAAACAGAAACATTTTTAGCGTTTTAAATTTTTAAAAGAACTTTTAAGAAGAAAATCTTCAGTTTATCAAGAAAAAAATTTTTCATACACTAATTTCTAAACAACTCCGAAAATATTGAGCATATAAAAAATCGTTAGACACGCCCATAATAAAATCCAGACCAGTGGGCTAATTCTCGTACTCGTGATCGAAATAAATTTCAGTAGTACTTATTTTTCTAATGATGTTATTCGATAGCAAACTTATCGAGATGTTTCTTCAGTGTTGTGAAAAACTTGAATAAATTTGTTTTACAACACTAAATAAATATAAGGAAATGTAAACAAAAAACATATGTTTTCACAAAGTAAACAAAGAAAATATCTAAAATAAAAAGAAAAATTATATCCAATTTCCTTCTTTATTGCTCATTTTCCGATTTAGACGTGAAAGAGAACTTAAAAATCATTCAGAAAAAATACAAAAATGTTATTTAAGCATTTTTCTAGTTTGTGTGCGAAGCATCTAGAGGATAGGCATTATTTTGATGGTAAGATGTTCCTAAAGTTGGTTATACCTTTCTCTCCTTTGGAAACTATTGTGCGATAAACTCTCGGCCAAATCTATATGCTTTAACATTTATGTTCACATTAGGCAAATAAAACTTTTTGTAAAAAACGTCAAATATTAGTGTAATGTGAACTTAGCTTCAGAATCGTATTTTTTGTTTAGCAAAGCAAAAAAAAAAAAATAATAAAGTTATGTTCAGACTAGTCAAATATTTGACCAAAATGACGTAGTGGTTAAAATAAGGACTGCGCACGAAAAAATCCGTGCATGCAAATCTGCTTATAGAAACTAAACCAGTGGGCGAATTTTTTTAAAGTGATATTTTTATAAATGACTATTATGTTCACGTTCTAAACATAAAATAATAAATTAGTTCCTGTTGGTTTTTAAGGAAATATCTGATCTTTTCCAGAATTATTCTAATTAAAGGTTTTGTCGTGTTTCGGTCACTTTTTTGCTTGAATAAGTCGACTTATTTTTAAACTCCGTTTTATTTTATGCTGAGCTTTTAATGTCCTTTAAATTATTTTTTACTAGAGTCCAATATCTTTCAATTGCAAGGAGTTTCGGACAATTTGATGGATTAGACTTTATCGGTACAAACTCTTACAATTTCTTTGTTACAACTCCATTGGTTTGTTGTTGTAATGAGAAGAAGCGGGAACAGGCCGGAAAACCTTTTCCAAAGGCACTCATTCACGTATATTTCTGTGTTAATGTAACCATTTTTTAAGAATGAAGTGCTTCATTCCTGCATATGCATATGACTTCCCAAATCAAAAACTTTCTTGGGAATTTTAATTTCTTTGATACACGAAATTTTTCTGCCATAATCCCTCTACCATCTGCGACATAGAATTCTTGGCTAGGAAGTTGAAAAAAGTCACCCTGTACAAACGTTTCATTGTCTGCTATACAAAAACAAATTTTCTGAAAAAATTCGTCCGAAGAACTTTCATGTTATTTTTTACCTCCAGATTCTTTCTTGCGTTTCAATTAGGATTTTTTCTTACTCTATAAGTCTTCATGCTAGACTTCCTTTCAAATTTTCTGATAAAAATTCAAAGCAATTAACTTTTTGTGGCACTTTTCTTCCAAAGATGAGGTGAATTTTTCTCAAAATCCTTTCTATTTTGCCTGAGTCCTACAGCCTGAAGATATTATTTATCTTCCACTACCAGGTTACCATTCAGTGATCATGACTTCTTTGTATAATATTATGACCTAAGAAACTGTATTCTTCAGCACAATAGCCTTCCTTGCAATTATTTTATATGACCAATGTAAGATTTTATGAAAAATTTTAAATATGTGTTTATGTGTTTTTTGTTAAACTTCCATTTTAATAAAAAGCAATTTTGCTATACCATGAAACTTAGCACATGGCAAGTGAGCATAATAGCAAAATCAAGCCAGTTAACAGAATTTTTAATTTTTCACTACATCAAAAGTTATAAGCCCAAGAGCATGCACGGATTTTTTCGTGCGCAGTCCTTATTTTTTAACTATTTATTTTAATGGGAAAATGTTTTTTACTTATCATTAATAATAGCTAACAAATTGCCGAATCTTGTTTGATGCTGTTTTCTATTACAAAACATTAGCAAGATTAACGACAAACAATTTTTTTGTAAAACTAGTGGTTACGCAAATTTGGTCAAATATTTGACAAATGTGAACATAGCTTAAGAAACTGTGTTTTTTTACTTAAATTTATATTACGTACACACAATTTTAACTTATATTTTCTTATAGTTCGAATGCTTATTTGCTTACGAGTAAAAACTTGCAAGGTTGCGTTCGAATAATCTTCGATACGTCTTATTCGATATCGAATAAGAGAATCACAAAAGTATAAGAATTCGTTCGCAACAAATGCGAGAATTACCCCCCTGATGACGAAATGTGAAAGCAGGTTCAAAAGCAGCACATCAAAATCCATATAAGTAGTCGCATTATTCATGTTTAAGGGAGGATTTTTTTTTGCCTACCGGTGTTATTATTTTAATAACTTTTCTTATAATAGGAAAATACATTATAAGAAAAGTTATTAAGACTTAAGCTATGTATACACGGTTGTCAGATCTAACAATGTTGGCAGATCTGACAATGTGATGGCAATGTACTGACAATGAAAAATTGTTAGCAACAGGTAAATTGCCAGTTTAGACGATCGTAAGAAAACCTTACAATTTCATTGCCAGTCAATTGTCAGACAATAAATTTATCTGCCAACAAAAATTGTCAGTTTACACTGTTGGCAGGTTGTTGTATGGCAAAAGTTACCAGATCCGTCGTCAGACGAATTAACTTTGCTGTTTAATGTGCAGCGTTGCCATTACAAATGATTTATCTGACAATGGCGCCATTGTCAGATGCATAAAATTCGCACAGCTGACAATAACTTTGAGTCTACATTAGGCAAATTTTTATCAAGACAAACGTCAAAATCGGTGCGAATGTATACAAGGTAGTCTCAATTAAACAGCTGATTATTATTTTTGGTTGTTACAACTGTTAAACTGCATACATAAAAAAACATTATTGAATTCTCCCTATTGTTGTTTTTGCACAATTGTTGCCACCTTCCATAAATTCGAGTTCATTTTGACGTTTGTCTTGATAAAAATTTGTCTAATGTAGACTCAAAGTAAAAATTGTCAGACAATTATCTGGCAATGGCAACGTTATGTGTTTACACGATTGTCAGATGTCTAACAATATTATTGGGTTACAATTTACTGACAACGCTTTTTCTAACAACGTTGTAAGACATAAATTGTAAGTTTACACGGTTGTTAGAAATTTTCTGAACATTTTTCTGCCAACGTTGTTAGATCTGACAACCGTGTATACATACCTTTATTACATAAAAAAAAATATTTTACAAACAATTTAAAATAAATGATTAATCAGAATTTTAAAATGATTTTAAATATTTTTATTATTAAATAAATTACTCAAAATCAAAGTATTCTAACAAATTAAATTAAAATTTTACATAAAAATCTAAAATCCAATTTAAATTAAGAATACTGCATATGAATTTATAATATTAATTGAAATATATTCAATTATTAAAATTATTAATTATTTATATTTGATTAATTTATTAATTTATACAATAAGAACAATAATTAAAAGTCGATCAATTGTTTTACTTTTACTAAAGAATATTAGAATATTTGAATTTTGATCACTTAAATAATTGATACAATTAAAAAAGTAAATGGAATAGATTTTATCTTTGATAAATCGTTTAATAGACCATATTTTTTCTTCGCAACATAAGATAACTTTTTAATATTTTTGGAAAAGAGCTTTTTAAAAATTTAATTTTTATTATGAAATTTATTTATTTTTTTATTTTACATAAATTAGAATTTTTCGAAATATTTTCAAAAATATTGCAAATTTGTTAAAAAAAAACCTTAATATATATAACGAAATTCCCAAAACGGTAGATCAACTTTGAATTTTGAATTAAAGTAAAAGACTCAATAAATTTTGTGTTCATCAAACTTAAATTTCTTTACTTAAATTTCAGTAACAAGTGAACATTTTATTTTTCCATCCATAATTTAAAAGGAATTTTTATAAAACTAGCTAATAATATGTTTGTCAACGTCAACAACTATGTACGTATGAGCCCATCTATCAATTTAAATTCTCTTCTATGTAATACGCTTATTTACTTGTCAAATTATTTTAACATTTCATTATCATAAACTTGTGACATTTCAAAGAACACCTGTCACTAGAAAATATTAAAAGAGAAAAATAATCACAATAAGCAATTAAATAAAAAAGGAAAAAAAAAAAAAACTCTTAGAATATGTTATAAATAGTAAAACTATTGTTATTTATACAATATAACTGTTATATGTATAATAACTAAAATGAAATGTCAATAGCAACTATTTTCGAAGGAAAAAAGTAATCGTATTAATGCTATTAATTTAAGCTTGAAAATAAAATGAAATAACAAAACAGTAACTAAATAAAATGTAATAAAACTATTTAAATACCAATTAATCAAATTAGTTTAAAACATGTTTTTAATTAATTTAAAACTATTTTTTTTTTTTATTATTATTAAATACTCACCTTGCAGGCAGGCCAATACGGCAACCAAAAGTAATGTTCTTTCCATAAATGGTGACATGGTCAACTGTTTAGTTTTTCTTTTTAACTGTTTTACCTTTTTTTCTTATTTAATTTATATTAGAATGAAATAGAAAGAGAGAGTGGAGGGTCTCTTTTATAGTTTACCGTTATTAAATAAACGTTATAATTTTTACACGCACTCACGCCTTCCTCTTAGTTAAAATTGTACGTAAAACACACAAACCGCACGTTTCAAAGAAATAATATTAACAAGATTTTTATATGTTTCGTTCTATCTGTCAATCACTCGTTCGTTCGCTTGTTTTGCGCGTCCGTTCAATTCGATTCGATTTAATTAAATCAATAACGAAACACGCAATTTTATCCGTTTACTAACTTTTCTATTTTGTAATTTATTTATAATTTTTCGTTTTTTTTTAGTTAAAAACAGAAAAACTTAAAGAGAGAATTTTGTTGCTGAATGTTAAATCAACATGCCGCTTTATCTGCTGTATCTATTGAAATGAGAAAAAAGTAAAATACAATAATTATAAAAATGCTAAATGAATTATTTTAATATTAGATTTTTTTTAATTATAAATGCAGATTGTGTATAGAATACTTAGTTTAATTTATAATTTGTTAGTAAATAATATTATATTCAATTTGATCGTTTTTTTTTCTTGCGTTTTAATTTAGTTAGAATTTAAATTAACTGATTAGTATACTTATAAATATTTTGTACTAAATGTTTAATAAGAATATAAAATATAAAAACATATACAATAGTAATGTTAAATAAATATGGAAGCTTTAACCAAAATTATTCAAATTTTGTTATTCAAAATTGAAAAATCATATTTTAAGTTAATAAAATTTGTTGTTTAATTGTTTAATCGGTATAGAAATTAATACAATATTTTAATTAATCAATTAATCACGATTTCCTACAGTTATTTATAAGTATGACCTCAACTAAGAACACTTAGAACTTATGAAACATTTATCTAAAATAAAAAAAATATATATGTATATATATTTTTTTTGCGATACAGAACTTTAAGATGAAAATTCTGTTTCCAAATTATACCCAGAAAAAAGTCGCCAATCATCAAAATAATTCATTGAACATTGTTTGAATTTGCACCTCTCACCAAAATGATTATATAAATTATTAACAGTGTTGCCAATTCTTGATGATCAAAAATGGCTAATTTTGTGATAAAAATTGCTAACAATTTTTAAGGGACAAAACGTATAAAGATTAGAAATTATTAACCTTTTTCCCGGTAAAAATTCATTTATTTTCACATTTTTGGAAGTGATTATTAAGAACTTCCTAAAAAGTTCAAAATATGCACTTTGTTCCGCTTTTGAAGCGGTGAAAATGTTCTTTTTTGGAAACTCCTGAACGTTTTTTTTCTGGGTAGCTACATGGATAAATCTTTAATGTTAGAAAGCAAATATTTTTATTTTAACTGGGCCGGAGATCTTAAATTGTTCCTAAAATTTATAATTTACCATAACGTTGTTATTAATACAGTGCACGAAAAAGCCTAAGCATACAGAGTAAAAGTTTACATTTTTTGCTACGCATAAATGTTATAAAAATATGAATTATCTTTTTAAATACTGCAATATAAGTGCATTTATTAATTTATGGAAAATGTTATATTTTATATGGTTTATTTGGAAAAATATAAAAAATCTTTAAAAACTTCGAACGAAATAACCTAAGCATACAAAATAAAATTTTGTAATAATCATGATGCATTAGTCAGCATTTAATTAAAATAATACATTTTGGCATTAATGTTTCCCTAGTAATTGAACAATGTATGTTTTGAAATGTTTCATTGTATTAATGTAACAGTAATTAGCGAAATGTCCCGTTAACCCTATTGAATTAAATAACAGTCCGCCAGGTTGACAGCATTCAGAGAAAGTGGCTAGATTTTTTGTCAAATGTTTGAAAAGTAAGCCGAAATAAAATTTATCATATTTATGTGTCCAAACAATTACGAAGGCTACTAAAAGAAAAGAATTGAAAAAAAGGAATCTAAAATTTTTAATAAGGATATTATGGAAATAAAAAGAATTTCCACTAAAAAAGAAGTATCGCCTCGTCAAATATTAACTATTTTTATACTGATAAGGAGTGAGATCGAAAAATTCTTAACATACATTTTGCCTCATAACTTTTTTCGGAATCAATATTCAAAATTTTTTTGATTTAGTTATCATGGAAAAATAATTCAGTTATTATTTTTAATAACAACCATGTTAATTTGTCCCTATTTTTATCAAAATAAGTGACGAAAAAGATTTACGTCCTACAAGTTATTAAAAAATTTCAAATAATCTAAATAGGTCTTACAAATAATTGGCCACAGAATCAAATGTCATCCGTAAAACCGTTTCTAATGTTATTAAACAGTATCAGGAGAATTTGACTATTGATGTGAAACCTAGTTCGGTAAAAAAAAGAACCACATGATATTGGGAAGGCCAGAAAATTGAAGGCATATTGAAAGGAACTCCAAACACATCTGATAGAAAATCAGCTCAGTTTTCTTAGTGCTTCGACTATTTGGTGCGAAAATTTAAAGCTAATGGGAAAGTCGATAACATATAAAGTTCAAAAAATTCCAAACTGGAATTCTGCAAAAAAAAATTACAAGCGGAATTTAAAACCAAATTTCATACAAAAATACTCAAGCTGTATAATTGACGAAGAAACGTAGGTGCTGGCAGAATCTTCGCAGCTTGTGTCTCAAAAAAATTAAAGGCTCCATTACTCTACCGTAAATGTAAATGTAAAGGGAAACGTAAGTGGATAATTACTCTAAAAACGTAAATGTAGCTAGTACTTTGTTGTTGTTTTGTACACATGAACATCGGTGATGTCAATTACACATATTTCCAGCGGATAAAATTCAAATTGAAAATCGATAAATTTATTGGTTTGTATTTCAGCGATTTGTATACAAAACGAAATTTGTGCTTTTATGATAAAAATTTTGAACTTTAAATTAAATATTCGATTCTATGTCTTATTTAAATTATTTCAACAATTTTTTAGTGAAGAAAAAAGCTAAACTAATTGTCCAATTGATAAACCTTTTACAGCGATTTTTTACGCAGATTTAGTAAAAAATAAAAATAAATAAAAAGCTGTCAACACTGTTACAGCTGTCACGTAAAATCGTAGAGCGACCTAATTTGATTAGGTTGCTACGTAACATTTACGTTTTTTAGTACACATACACACATAACTCTCATAAGCAAAACGTGTCAGCTGATTTGCTACATTTACATTTACGGTCGAGTAATGGAGCCTTAAGACCCAAAAGCAGCAAAAATTTCTTACAAAATTCATGGTATGACAAGCTTTTTGCAGTTGCGGCATAACAGGAAAGTCATTTCATACATTCGGATCTATAAATACCAAAATATGCATAAAGGAATATTTGCAAAAAAGACTTCTTCTTTTCTTAAGAAAGCACAACGTGTCCACATATTTTTGGACCCATTTGGTATCATGTCACTACGGTAAGAAAGCTCTGGAGTGGTACCAAATCAATAACATAGTTTTAGTACCAAGAGAGGTCAATTTTCAAAATTGTCCATAGCTTAGACCAGTGGAGAGATATTGAGCTCTTGTGAAAAGTGAATTCAAGACCGAAGATTTTAACAGAAGATGTGCACACTGTTCCAAAAAATTGACTGAAGCAACTATCAAATCTCCAAAGAAAGGGTTTACAAAAATGGTCCACAATTTTATAATTAGTGATTAGAACCATAAAAATTATATATTTCTGTGAACTGTGCCAAATTATCAAATGATTAAAAAAATAATGAAAACTCTAAGATCAACCGTTTCCAAGTTATTGAATATTATATATGTTAAGATTTTTTCGATCTCACTCCATAGTATCTTTGAGTCGTATTCATACACTTAAAAATCATATCTCGACATATAGTATGCGAAATGGGATACTAAAATTGAAATCTTTGCCCTCTCATAAAGTACCAAGACTGTCGTTCGCCGAAAATCAAAGATTTTGGGCCAACATTGGAGGAAGTTGTTTTTAGTGACAATAAAATATTTAACTTGTATTACTAGATGGTTCTTTCGTAGATTGATACAAAATAAACGGCGGGATGAAAAAATCAGATACTTACCAAATTGCTGGAAGGATTTATTATAGAATATCATGCAAATAGTTACAATAAAATATTACTAAAGCGTTTAATAAGTACAGAGAATTATGATAAACGTTCCTTTTCTTATAAAAGGATTATTGGAACTTGGTCCATAAACTTCAGCGAGATATCGTCTCATCAAAAATTAAAAGTCAACAAAAACAATTTGTTTGCGGAAAAAAACTGTTCTAATAGGACATGATCAAGTTTTTTTATAGACCGGAATTATTCCGAGAGTATGCGAGGAATTATATGCTGAAAGGAGCCGCTTTAACACTATAAAAGGCCATAAAAAAATGTATGGACAATAATAATGCAATGTTGGCGTATATTTTGCCTACAGACTTCTTTATCAATGCTGTTACGATTGGAATATGTTATAAGGAATGAAATTAGCCATAAAAACTATTAAATCACTATAATATTGTATATAGTTTTAAATAAAGCATACTAATATAATTTGTATGCTTAGGTTATTTCGTTCTACTCTTCAAAATTGCATCATATTTCTTAAGAGTGATATTAAGTTTTGTAATTTTAATGTCAAAATATGTAACTTCAAATAGTTCAAAATAGAATGTGGAACATACTTTTTGGATATAAAATAAATAAATTGGTTTTTCTTATATTTTCATTGTATATGCTTAGGTTTTTTCGCGCACTGTATCTCAAAATCCAATTAATTTATTAAAATGAAAATTTGTATGAAGCTAGAGAAGATAATACTAAATAATACACCATTTACTACAGATTATTATAAAATTATATGGTGGCCATATTATGTCCGTCCGAATATCTTTCTGGAAAAATAACAACGTCAAATAGTATTCTATAATAATAGACTAAATCAATTGAAGAACATTAAAGCCAAGGGCTTTAATGTTCTTACCCACATTCCTCTATATGTTATAAATTTTGAAGCTAATGTAATCAAATAATACACTTCAAATTCAAGGGGATATTGTCAAATATTTTGCAAGTGGATTTAGTTTATATTAATTAACATTATGAAAAATATTGTCAAAATTATTGGCGCAAAATATTGTTCATTTATTATTAAAAAGTTACAGACTTATGATCAAAAAATTTCCCACTGAGCAACAAATAAAAATAAAATATTCTAGTTTATTTGAAATTAATAATATTTTTCTTATAACATATAAAACCTTATTACAAAAAAATAATATTCAGCTAATAATAACCAAAATCTACCTAGAAACAGTTTAAAAGAAAACCCAACCCCTTAAAACATGCAACACTTTTTTTTAACAAAACCTCAACCGGAAACAAAGAAAAAAAATTATATTGCATAAACCACAAAAAAAGCATACACACTCAAACTGAGACAATTGCTCTCTTAACACAATTGATTAACAGTTCCAGTATTAAGTATTGTTGTACTCTTTTACCATAAAAATAAAAGAAATTTTATTAACCCAATTTTAAAAGAACTCAATAGTCATCATAATATAATTAAAACTCAAAAGATTTATTTCTGTTTTATTGATTTGTAAAATTGTTTTTTTTATATCTTTATACTAGATCTTATAGGTCGTTATTATGTAAATATTAATATTATGTAAATGTGTGTTGGATTAATGAATAGTACTTGTAGTTATTTAGACAATAATAATAATTTTTTCTTTTCTTTTGGGTTTTTGGAGTTTCCCTAACATAGTATATACATATCATTATATAAAACAACATCAAAGTGTATTTAAAATATTGATGAACATTTTAGTTATATTCTTTAGTAAAATTATGATATTTAAGGTACCATTAATAGGTAAAAAAAAATGGTTTATTATTTAATTACATATAAATAATTCACAAATGAAGTGTACATATATTTAAAAATCGATTCTGAGAAACTAAATTTGAATAGATATATTCTTAATATTCATGAGTTAAAATCGTTTGCAAATATATTTTATTAAGTGTTCTAAATAATAAGTAATTGGTCTATCCATAATACCATTAATATTTCTTTTGAATGTTTTCTTATCCCTGCCAAAAACAATATGAGAAAAAAAAATTACAGTTAGTTACATACATACATGTCCACGACCTATTGAGTGCAATTCATTTTGATATTGTCGTTTTTGTTTAATAGTAATAGTGAGTGTTTTAAACTCATTTTTTTGCTACTCTATGTGTGTAAGTGTGTCATTTTCTATTTTATTGTTTTGTGAGTACGTGTATGTGTGTCTTATAATTTTTTTCGGTTGTTATTGTTGTTTAGTGCATTTTACTATTAAACTCAATACAATGATGACGCTATAAACGACCTAATTACATGCACTCACATACATACAGAGCACTAACTAAACACACTCACGAAAATAAAAATAACAAAACACGAAGAGAATTGAATGGTCTTAAGAACTATAAAAAAAAAGAAACGGGGATGGACATTTTAGATTTTTTTTACTAGAATTTTTTAACAAACTTAGATCTTAAAAACTTGTTTTTAAAACTAATAAATATGCTCTAAAATCCCTTTAAAAAATGCTCCTAAAATCGAGAATATGTCCATAAAATATAAAAAAAATGTGCTCTTTAAATATTAATATTTCTGCCTAAATTGTAAATTATCTACTATTCATGCTAAACAAATAACATGCGTTTTATTATTAGTTGCTTAAAAATACTTTCTTTTTTTTACTTAAAAACCTAAAACATTGAATCAAGAAATTACAAAGTTACTATGTCACTAATGCCAAATTATGTACAAAATTTGCTCTTAAATGAAAAATATGCAAAGTTTAGTCTAATATAAGTAAAATTATGTAAATTAAATTAAAAAAAATCGAATCTTAAGGATTTTCTATGAAAATATTACAAAATATGCAAAAATATGTTGTAACAAATCGATGCCAAAATTCCTTAAATTATTTGTATCGTAAGACGAACAATTTGATTAATTCCAAGCCAAAGGTTCGAAAGGCTTAATCCTCTAATTCATTTTTTAAAATCGAATTAAATTTATTATCATAGTCATTCTTTTAAAGTATTCGAATAATTTAATTCATAGACTTAAATTCTTTGTACTTCATATGAATTGAATTAATTCTGCTATGAATTAATTCCTTAAAGAATTCATTCATAAATTATAGAATTCAAGCTTAAAAAATATATTGAATCATTCAAATTTTCCTCAATTCAAAACTATTACAAATTAGCTTTAGAAAATATTTTTAAATTCATTTTGTAGAAGATGAAAAACAAAAGATTACAAATTGAATGAAAGAAAAATATTTTCATTCAATTTGGAGAAGATTTGAATTAACAAAAATTTAATGAATACTTTATGAATTAATTCTTTTCAAACAAAAGCCTTTGAATTATGCTATTGAATTATATTTTTGAGAATAGTATGGTGGAATTAAAAATTATTATTTCTTTATTCAAAATTAAGATTTAAAGGAATTAACCTAAGATTTAATTACTTCCTTCGAAGCCCTGTTTCAAGACTATGAAAAAATATGTTTTTGCTTCGTAGAGTACTGAAAGGTATAAAAGAATGTGATATAAATTTTTCACGATCTTTAAAAATGTTTACGCACCAAACACTTACATTTTTAGATTGATCAAAAATATTATAATTTCCTTTAAATTATATATATTTTGATCGCTTTGCTGAACGTCTTTGGTATAAAATTGTTCCGATCTGTATTAAACTGCGATGTAAATTTAAAATTTATAAATAATGCACAGTAGTCCTAAAACGGGTTCTTTTGTAAATAATTCTGTAACTTGTGAACCGTTGGAGATATTTGATTAAAATTTCACATGGTCGAATTGATCTGTATGAATACAAGCCTCTAGCGGGTAGACCTTCAAAGTTGGTTACCCCTGGTATGTAATTGTTTTAATTTCACTAAAAATTATGACTAATGTAAAAAAACTTAATTTTGGTAGTCCTTGTAAATCTCTAAAAAAAATCTCGAAACAAATTTTACCTCATTTTTGGCTACGTTTTTTTTAACTTAGGGTCCTTAATTGGGCAGCAAAATTTTTTGAAAATATCCATCCAATCCAATGTCAGTTATATACTTTAAAAATATATAAATTAATTAAACACACAAAAAAAGATATTCTGACCGAAGGTTTTTATAACGATAGGGTGATGTTTTCCATGCAAAAAAGTTAATTTTTTAAATATATTTTCCCCGAATAGGGGTTTTGGGTAATTTTATACAAAAAAGTGGTAGTTATTTATTATCTTATTTTAAGACAAGTTTATCTATATTATGTTAAAATTTCAATAAGATATCATTATTGGTTTATAGTTTATTTCAATCCAAATTTTTATATTATGTCTCCAAAAAAATAATAATAATAATTTTAAGTTTTTGGGGTCATGGTCTAAGAAATGTGAATTTTTTTTATATTAATAATTTCATTTTCTACCCCTTCTACTTTTGTCTTAACGATATATGGGATCAAAGCACTATTTGGCGTTCTGATCACTGTTAAAAGATTTTATGATTTTGTATATGTATTGGAATATACTTTCTGGGGCAGAAATGAAAAATATATGAAAATATATTTAAAATAAAATAAAATTATAATTTATTAATAATAATAAAATTAAGTCTAATGGAAGTTTAAAATATTTGTTTAACGTCCCAGTAAAAACTTAAAATTTTCAGAAAACTGAAAAAATATTACTGAATTTTCCAACCCTGCCATAAACTAAACTACTCTTCAACACACATACGCATACAAACAGAATTCTTGTACTCGTACTTGCATGCAGGCGATGAGTGCTTTTTATGCTTTTGTATTTGTGTCTTGTCAGCAAAAATTTTGTTTTGTTATTGTTGTTGCTGATGTGGTTTTAGTTGTTGCTGTTGGTAGAAAGAACAATTTAATTGGATTGAAATGTTAGCTTTTTAACTACACTTTGTAGTTAAAGCCCTTTTGAAAGCAAGAAATGAATACGAGTACAATAAAAAAAAAACACACG
The DNA here is from genome assembly GCA_951394005.1 of Protophormia terraenovae. Classification (NCBI taxonomy): domain Eukaryota; kingdom Metazoa; phylum Arthropoda; class Insecta; order Diptera; family Calliphoridae; genus Protophormia; species Protophormia terraenovae. Next base: position 97,249,340 of record OX596077.1, read on the forward strand.
AAACTAAACTAAACTACAAACCTCTTACTCACTTACTCAAACCTTAATATATATATAAGTGGGGGCTTTTTAACACTTTTTTTTTTGTGAGAGAGCAGAACTTAAAATGTATGCAATTATGAAAATGTTTAATAGCTTATCTCGTTATGTTCGAAGAAAATATAAAAAAACCTTCAAAACGGAAATTTTTAAGGAAATGAAAATTAAAAAAAAAATTTGAAAGAATCATTACTACATGCATGAATAGATTTAAAATAAGCCCCTAAAATATGCTTTACATTAGTGCTTATTATTAAAAAATTAAGTAAGTGCATACAATAAGTTTTTAAAAACATATTTTAGGGGTTTATTTTAAATCAATAAATACATTACGAAATGTACACACAGAACCAATTTTGCGCATAAATAAAATTATTTCGTTTAATTAATTTTAGTTCATAACATTTAAAAACTAATTTCCTAAATACATAATTAAAATGTTTTCATATTTGTTTGAAATGTAATATAAGTAATCAAGAAGGCTTAAATCATAGATTAATAAGCAGGGCAAGTTTTTCAAGCTTTTCGCTTGGAAAGTAAGCATTTGCATATTTCAGTGCTTATGTGTGCTTATTTTTTAAATCTTTGCATAAATTTGCATATAAAGGATACAAAAGTTAGTTTTCTTAACAGAAACATACTCTTTTTGTGATTTCAATAAAATGTTTTCTAAAAATCTTTTTGCGAGAATTTTGAGTACATTGTAAATATTGTAAAGAAAAAAAATCAGAAGGGTGAAATATGATACTTCAAATTAAAATAGTTATATTTTTAAAAACATCGAAATCTATTAGAGATTGAAAGTTAAAAAATGTATATTTGTGCATATTTTCTACACATTAACATATAAGTGCATAAGTTCGTTGGTTTTTATATACATATTCATGCTATTTTTGCATATTTCTATGCATATTATACTATTTTTTCGTGCTTTTTCAAGCGCATATTTCATTTTTTTTGTGCATATAAAAACTTGCCCTGTTAATAAGTATATATTTATGTGAGAGAAAAAAACCTAATTGAATTGTCAGAAACAAAAAAGTACATGTAGTCACATATATTTTGTTTTTGGCTTTTGAAAAAAAATCAGTAAACTTTTTGAAAATTTAGTATGATGTGCCTCTCACAAATACTTCTAGTTCTATTCTATGACTTAAACCACAGAATACAACTAGAAGTTTACTTCGAACTAAATTTTCAAAAATATTACTCTTTTTTGTCAAAACACAACTACAATATGACTACATGAATTTTTTGACTATTGAATTAAGTTTCCTTCTCTCATATAAATATCTACACTATAGAACAAAAGTGAACACTTTTCTTCAGACTATTTAATTTTTTAAGCTATATCTTCTAACGAGTAAAGTACATAACACAAAAAATAATAAATAATGTAAATTTATCAGAGTTTTGTTTAAAAATTAATTTATTGTTAAAATACAAAAGTTTTCGGTTTTGCTTCATTTTTGAAAAAAAAAAAAAATCTAAAAATATGTTTCAAAAACCGGTCATGCCTTTATTTTCGCGAACTAAACCCATAATATGATGTGTCATAGTCTCTTAAATTTTGTTCACTATGATTAAAAGCAAGTTCATTCTACTGTATCTTTATACTCCTTTACTGTCATCCCACATATCCCATTTTGATTTTTAATGCAAATCTCACATTTCTAAATTAGTTTAAGTCTGGATTTTTTCGGATCCATCTATAACGTGGCATTTTAAGTGTGTGTTCGAAAAGTTTGAATAAGAAAGGACTTGGATTTAGACTTAACTTTGCAATCAGTTTTATTCTGTAATGCAATTTTTGCAACATTACATTTCAAGAAACTGGTAAAATTTTAGTGAGTAGTAGAAGGATATTTTCTTAGCCCACAATGCTAATAACACTTTATTATTTGAAGCTTCCCTAAACTATTAGAAAACTATCTCCTCGTTTTATAGTTTTCTTAGTTTAGAAAAACTGGGAAGCGTTTCTTATTTGAAGCGAATTTAATTGCTACATTCAGGCAAAAATAATTTGGGTTTGTCTCTTCTTCCAACAGATAAACGTGGTTAAACTAATTTACATCCTAATTATTTCTCTACGACTTTTTTCCAAAAATTGTCGCTCTAATTTTCTAACTTTAGGGACACTATCGAGTTGACTATTTAGAGCGCATCAACGGGATATAGTGCACAATTTGCATTATTACAAGTGCAATACCTATTTCAATATTTCTGTTTAATTAAAGGATCGCACGGATCCACAAATTTTAACACTAAAAAAATAAGATTAAAAATTATACTACGAAGGACTAAAATTTAACCCTATTAAGCTTATGTAGCACTAAATAAGTCCATGTAATAATTATTAAAAATTCAAATAAATATCAGACTAATTCAACATGTTTGATAAAAGCCCATATAGCTACTTATTGAATAATTAAGGCAAAAGTGTTTTAGGATTATAATTTTGATTTAAGTTTAACAGAAAAACGAAACCTTAAAGTAAAAATAACGTATAAGCGTGTTATTTGCTTTTGTTGCCTCTAAGTAAACCTATGTTATCTTATCGATCTTTTAAAATCGTATGTGGGTGTGGGTGCTATTTTTAACCAAAACCATAAACAAAATTGGGAATTAATAATTAAGACAAAGAAATACAAAAATAATTAGAAATATGAAAAAACAGTGTACCTAAATATTTCTTTTTAAATCCGTTAATAACGGAATTAATCCGAAATTATTTTTCCAACATGTTATAAGAAGATATCAAAATTAGAATAGGGTTCTTAAACATTTTTTGAATAAATCGAAAAAAAAAACATTATTAAATACTTCTCAAAACACGATTCTCAATTATTTTTTTAATAAATTTGTCTGTAAATTATTTTTAAAATGTTGTTAAAAAGTTTTTAACAATTAAAGTAAATAGAATTTTATTCAAATACAAATAAATGAAAAGTAAGTTTGACAGTTCTAATTACTAAAAAAAAAAATCATCTGATAAAGTGAGGTCACTAATTGAATTCACGTTTAGAATGTATTTTTAAACAAAAAAGCAAAACCATGCTTATGACCAGGGCAAGTTTTTCAAGCTTTTCGCTTGGAAAGTAAGCATTTGCATATTTCAAAAGAATTTCACAAAAAATGCTTCTTTTTAAATCTTTGCATAAATTTGCATATAATGGATACAAAAGTTAGTTTTCTTTACAAAAACACACTTTTTTTGTAATTTTTTTAAGTTTAATCAAATAATTTCTAATAAAATGTTTGTGAGTATTTTGAGTACATTGTAAATATAGTAAGGAAAAAAATCAGAAGCGTCAAATATGATACTTAAAATTAAAATAGTTATATTTTTATAAACATCGAAATCTATTAGAGATTGAAAGTTAAAAAAAATGCATATTTGTGCATATTTTCTACACATTAATATATAAGAATAAATTTGTTGGTTTTTATATACATATTCATGCTATTTTTGCATATTTCTGTGCATATTATACCGTTCGTGCTTTTTCAAGCGCATATTTCAATTTCTTTTGTGCATATAAAAACTTGCCCTGCTTATGACTCATAAAAAGTGCAAAAATGAACTTAAGTGTTATGATACAAAAAAATATGCATTAAATGCTTTGATTTCCATCCAAACCATATTTCAAACGAGACAATTTTTTTCACTTTGATAATATTGCCAAGAAAAATGATGAACAAAACAATTATGAAATATGTGACACCACTTCTATACAACGTATTGTTGTCGCGAATTAAATTTTTTATACATGCAATTTGACACTTTAACTGCTTACCAAAAATTGTATTTATATGGAGTTTGACAGTTCTAAAGCCCAAATTACAATAGCGCGTAGTCAGCAGCAGTGTGTGCTGCCATAATCAGCTGATTATTTAGAATGCACTGTTTGTTATGGTGTTGATTACATTTAGTCAGCAGCAGTTTTTAGTGCTGTTTCATTTAGCCCTGTTTCTAAATTCACTGCGCTGCATTCAGATTGAGAGCGAGACAAAGAGAGTGAGCAAATAAATGAGAGGCTAAAATACACAAGTAGAACAAAGCTAGATGGTGGTTGTAAATTGTGGCTGCCTACGCTGAATTGTAATTATAACGACAGCAACATGTTGTGCTGACAGTGATCAGCTGATAATTTTTGCTGATACTGTTGCTGACTATGCGCTATTGTAATTTGGGCTTAAAGCCCAAATTACAACCACCATCTTACTTTATTCTACTTGTGTATTTTAGCCTCTCATTTATTTGTTCACTCTCTTTGTCTCGCTCTCAATCTGAAAGCAGCGCAGTGAATTTAGAAACAGGGCTAAATGAAACAGCACTGCAAACTGCTGCTGACCAAATGTAATCAACACCATAACAAACAGTGCATTCTAAATTATCAGCTGATTATGTCAGCACACACTGCTGCTGACTACGCGCAATTGTAATTTGGGCTTAAGTATTAAAAAAAACTGTCTTTTAAGAACCCCGCCCTAAAATATAGCCTAAAATCTAATATTTTTAAAGAAATTACGTGTCGAAATTTATATACAAATAGTATTATTTCGAGGCCTATCAAATTTTAATCTTATTCATTTAATTTCATTCTTTGTAAAATATATGATTAATGTTTCATTTTATGTGGGCAAAAACTCTGACCTACATATATTGGTATCCCATACAACTTCCAGGGGGTGTGTTATATTTACTCTACTAATCAAAAATTTTATGCTTTCTATAAAAATTTTCAAAAACAAGGCGCCTTCATAAAAAATATTAGGTTTTCCATTAATTTTATATGTATATTGGTAATATACCAATAAAATAATAGAATTTATTTAAAAGTATAATTAAGATAACGAAAGCAAACATCTAATAAAGTTAAATAATTACCTATGTATATACGAGCTAAGTGCGATAAACTAGTTGATTTATAATCTTAATTTTAAATTAGTTCCAAATAGAAAAACTAATAACTAAATCAAAATAAAATAATTAAAACAAATATCAACGGAAATATGATTTTAAAATACCTACGTAAATATAGATGTTTTCTTTATGAATGAATATAACAAAAAAAGTTTAGTTAATTTATGAGGCTCATCGCAAAAAAAATAAAAGGTTTTTTCTTAGCCATTCAATAATAAACTATTTTTTTTTTGCTGGCAAAATTCTTAACAAAATTCTTAGCACAAAGTATAAATCTAATCACAAAAAAAAAAAAAAAAACGTAATCAAAATAAATGGGGGCGCGTAAGGCGAATTCAAACAAGTGACTTCACTTAATCAACTGAAATTTTTTTTAGTACTTAGAACATATAAGTACAATTTTTTTTTACCCATTGAAATGTAAAACTCCATATATAAAAAAATAATTAATTAATAACTGTTGTCACCTGTTTAATTTCGCCATGAGCTATGGCAAAATGGCTACACTAATTGGAATCACTTAATTTATAAGAAAGGCTTCAATTGATCTTGCATTTGCATTTCTTTTTTATATGTCTTAATGATAGTTAAATCAATAGGTCTAAGGGTATCGGATATCATTTTCTGTAAAACATTAAAATCCACACATTTATTTCGAAAAAAACCTTAATTTTTTTTAATAAAGAGTTCAGCAATTCTTAACATAAAGTATAAATTTAGTACTTTTCTTTCCCTTCTATATTACAAGTTTCATGTAAGCCATCATATTTACTCTTGGCACATACAATTATCAACTCCATATATTATACATATTGACTACACTGTCATTCAAAATCTTCCAATTTCTTTCTTACGAGAAATTAAATATAAGAAGGTGAACATTTTTTTTTATCTCCTCTACACCCATATTAACCCGTGAAGTTTCATTTGGCTGCATAATAAAACGTTTAAGCCCCAACCAGTCAACTTTCCATCGCAACGTAGAATGAAGAAAAGTAGCGTGAAACATTTTGTTCAACCAGTCAACAAAAGTAAACGTAACATATGTTTTTCAACATTCATTGTGTAAACAACCCTGTTTTTCGGTTATTTTGTGAGCAAAATTAATTACAGGGTTGTTAAAAACTCACGCAGCTAAGTAAAAATCTATTTTCTGTAGATTTCTGCGATACGCTACCTAGAATTTTTGTGTTAATAGCTAGATACACACATCCGCATAAAGCAGGTTGAAACAGCTGATTGCGATACGATGATTTTTAGTTGAGTGGTTGGGCCTTTAGATTTTAAATTGAAATGTTTATAAAACCACACAAAATGAAAATTTTTAAAATGTTTTTTACTCGAATTGTTCGATTAGTTGCATTAATTTACACGAATAAATTTTTACTCCAATTTATAGATTAATTTAATTGAAAATTAATTAATTAATTAATTTAATTATTTTGTCAATTAACTGAACAAACATTATTCGAGCGAATTTTATTTCAGGAATTTTTAAAACCACAAAAAATTGCTATATAAGTGTTGCCAATTTCTGTGTAATTATCCAAAAATGAGACAATTTTAAATTTCTTGGATAATTTTTGGATAATGAAATTTTTGTGTAATTTTAATGTAACTCCATTTCATAAATAAGTAAATTAACTGTTCATAAAAATTAATTACAGGGTTGTTAAAAACTCACGCAGCTAAGTAAAAATCTATTTTCTGTAGATTTCTGCGATACGCTACTTAGAATTTTTGTGTTAATAGCTAGATACACACATCCGCATAAAGCAGGTTGAAACAGCTGATTGCGATACGATGATTTTTAGTTGAGTGGTTGGGCCTTTAGATTTTAAATTGAAATGTTTATAAAACCACACAAAATGAAAATTTTTAAAATGTTTTTTACTCGAATTGTTCGATTAGTTGCATTAATTTACACGAATAAATTTTTACTCCAATTTATAGATTAATTTAATTGAAAATTAATTAATTAATTAATTTAATTATTTTGTCAATTAACTGAACAAACATTATTCGAGCGAATTTTATTTCAGGAATTTTTAAAACCACAAAAAATTGCTATATAAGTGTTGCCAATTTCTGTGTAATTATCCAAAAATGAGACAATTTTAAATTTCTTGGATAATTTTTGGATAATGAAATTTTTGTGTAATTTTAATGTAACTCCATTTCATAAATAAGTAAATTAACTGTTCATAAAAAGTCTTTCATGCATATTTTTTGTACAAAATTGCTCCAATTTAAAGATTTAAGACTGTACAAAGGAAAAACTTAATTTCAAAAAAAGTAAGGTTCAAAAACACAGTAGTATTCTAATACAAGATTGCAACTGATTTACAGAAAATGCTTCCAAAAGAGAACTTTAACCACTCCAAGTAAAACTAAAAGCATATTCAGGACTTGTTTGGAAGTTATGATCAAAAAAGGTAAATTTCTAAGAAGATTAAAATTTTACAAATTTATTAGTATTTTTATTATCCCTTTTATTAGAAGCAGTTAAGAAAATTCATTCTTTATTAGAATACACGCTTTTAAAGCTCTTTTTCAGTGTTTTTTGCTTTTATATTTATATTTTAGAGATTATAGAGATAAGACAAAATAAATATATTTCTTATACTTTGCTATTACAATTTTTTTTTATTAAAATTAATTAATTTTTAAAAAGTTTCAATTTTTGTGTAATTTTTTAAATTTTGGATAACTTAAAGACTTTGGATGTGTAATATGAACTATCGGCAACACTGTGTTGTATCTATTCCCTATTACTTCGAGTCTACATTAGAAAAATTTTTACTAAGAAAACATCAAAATTTTACCATGATAAAGATTTTACTAACGTAGACTGAATTTGTCAGCATTATTGCAGCGTTAAAAGAAAATTGTCAGCGCTCGAGCTCTGACAACTTTGTCTTGATAATGCTTGGTAAAAGACTTCATCTTGATTGTTGTTGGTACTTTTTGCATGTTGGTACTTTTGCATGGTGACATACGTTTACCCCTATAATTGACAGAGATAAATAAGTTGTTTAAACAAACACCACATCGCATTTCTTAAAAACAAAATAATAAAGTTAAACTTCTCAATTAGGCTCAATTAGGCTCGGGAAACACTCACAAGCACTAGATAATATACACTTTATTGAGCTTCGATCTCATATTCCCCCACATATTCCAAAAAAAAAAGACCTTCATTAGGGAATCCGTGATGTAGGATACAATTAAAAACAAAGTTCAAGTGACAGTTGTAATGGTTTAAGATTTTTATTGGGCTCAATTAGGATTTTTTTTTTGGTAGCCCACTGTGGGAAATGTTAGAATACGAGTTGGTCATGTTTTTTGTCTGCCAAAACCAACCATATAATACCCTACACCGTTATGTATAAGCATCAGAATTCGGGAAGGAGTCTTATATCAGACCTGTGGTCCTTTGTGGACCGATTCATTTACTTAGTGTAAAATAAAATATACGAATAAAGAATAATGAGTTGATGCTAATATTTATATGAATTAATTCACTTTTGGGAAATTCCCGAAAATTACCTTATTCGGCATCTATGGTAAATTATGGACTAATCTTCTTTAAATTTGTACTTTAATTTATACTCATATCAAACGTATTTCTGTGGAATATTAACTTTTGAATTAGATTTATACCATTAAAGTGATTTTTCGGAAGAGAAGTTTATGAGAGCTATGATCAATTATGGACCGATCTTTTTTAAATTTGTTACTCAATTATATAGAGCTGTAATAGATAGTATTTATTTATTTCAATGAGATATCTTCAAAATTGCGACCTGCACTTTACGTACAAGGTTTACATTGACATCCCAATACGAGATGTTTTCGGTCAGATGGGGAGTGGGTACACCTCGAAATTTGGTCACTTCGGATATGTGATTTTTTTTTTTAAAATAGCCAAAAAGTTCACTTATGATTTGACAGAAAAAATTTTCTATACAAAAAATACTTTAAATGTGTAGGTTATTTCTTTTAGTTTAGCCTTTTGTATATAGATCCGATAAAAAATTATATAAATCCGAAGTTAGAACTTTAAAGAAATTATATGTATTTTTGTTTTTTTGGCAAAAAGGTGACAATTTTTGTTCACTTATAATAATTTTTTTGTTCTGGTCATACAATTTGTTTATTGTTTTCAATCTTTGTAATCTTAACAAAGATACGTGTAAACCAAACCCAGAGGCACTTAGGTTATCAGTCTCTTCACAAGCCTCTTATAGCGACAGAGTTACTTTATAAGTAACAAATTCAGATTAACCCTGAAACACTCAAAAGGCTACTTTCGTCGAATCGACGACGGTGATTTTAAACAAGTTTTTGTATACTATATAATCTTTAAACCCTTCCAAAATCGAACTTCTTTCCGTCCACTTTATTACCAAAAATTCAGTTTTCAAACTACTGCTTTTATATGTAAAAAACGGCAAAAATGCGTCGCCGATTCGACGAAGTGTAGCCTTGCAGGGTTAATATAACTTTTTATCGACACTTTATTTTTATATGAATCTTGCAGCAATATTATTAACAATATTTTAAAAAAACTAGGGCCAATATAAAGCTAGCCAAGTTAAAAAATAAAAAAAAACGGACAAAAACTAAGTTGCAACCTTAAAGTCTCTTAAGCTTAAAAAACCTACATATGTTAACATATTTTTTGTTAAGAATTACAACGAGTATCTACAAATATGCCATTTTTTTCTTTCAAATCATAAATGAATTTTTGGCGATTACAGTGATGATCGGAAATAACTCGTCTCTGGCCACGTGAAATTTTATTGAGATAGTTCCAATGGTTAACAAGTTACAGAATAATTAATAAAAAAAAGTTTTGGAACCACTGTGCTGGTCATTACCCTAAATATCATACATTTTTAATTTTATTTAAACTTATGTAATCAAATAAAAATAAATTGAAATAAATTTCAATTTACAAATGGTTTTAGTTCATATTAACTAATATTATGGAAAATATTCTCAAGATTTTTGGTACAAAATTTACAGACTTATGATCAGAAAATCACAAAAATTTCCCACTGTGTAGTGTATTAAAAACAAACAAAAAAATATTATCATATGGATATCACAAATTTGTTAGCTAACGGTAATGACACTTTTGTTTTTAATTCTAAAGATTTGTTTTCTACTTTGAACCAGAGTGGCACACAAAAATGTTTATTCGATATTGTATTCGTTGCCATAAAAGTTCTCAAATGGAAACTAATACCAATCTGCGGTCAAAACATCAAAATTCACCAGAAACTGTGATATCAAAATTCAAAATTTATTATTTGAATTTCATCAATCAAATGTTATGTTAAGAATGAATTTATACGAGTAGAAATTTAGCCAACACCTCTATATCCTCAATAAACTATCGTGAAATGTTTATATAATTGTTTTGGTACTGCGATTAGTATTGCATAAATAATTTTTATTCTATTGGACCAGACATCACTGAATTGTTAAGTATTAAAATATTTCTAAGTTGTCATAAATATACAAAATTAATAAAGTTGATTTTATATTTAAACAAAATTTATCATTAAATTGAAGCCAAATTTATATTAATAAATCTCCATAATTTTTTGAAATATTTTTTTTAAACTTCTTAAATTAAACTGTATTTTAATTTGAAATTAAGTTTATTTCAATATGTGTTTTTTTTTTATATTCATACGTACAATTTTAAGTAATGACCTCATTTGACCCCATTTCATTGAAAATGATGCAATGACCTCTTTTTTTCATCAATTCTTTTATGCTATTATAAAACCATTTAAATTTTCTTTATCTATTCATAAAATTAAAGCGAATTTACATGCTATTTGATTATACAAGAAGAAAACACTCTTTCATACAACTGCTATAGAGAGTATGAGGCTAGTTTTTCTTTATATATTGTTTTAACATGGCAACGTGAACAACTAACTATTTGTATGATAATCACAAAAAGGAAAAAAAATATATATGAAGAAGAGGCAAAGTAGGAATAAATGAAAAGTGGAAAAAAAAGAATATAATAAAAGAAAAAAAAAAAAAAAAAAAAACTGAAAAGAAAATTGATTTTTCATTTTCATTCTTTTTTTGTTACATTTACTACTGATATAACAGATTTTTGTTATTGCTTTTATATATATATATTTCTTATTGTTATACTATATACTATATTTAAGTTAACGTTACATAGTTCTAAAAGGAAATAACATTTTGTATGGATTTTTTTTTTTTTGGGAAAATATCCTGTTTTAAATTAGTATATATTTATATAATTTCCTGTATATATGTATGAGTGTATGTTATTTTCTCCTTAATAAAAACCTATTTGATGGTAAAAGAAAGCTTTAAAAAAACTTTTATAACTCTAAATGCTATTTGTTTCTCATTGACTCTCTGTTTCTCTTTACAAATTCCAAAGGCTCTCCCTATTCACACTCTTCTAGGTAACATGGCTTCAATTTTTTTCTTTTTTCACTTTTTTTATACATATTCTAACGGTAAAAATATATATCATCTACAGAGTTGTTGTGATTATTGGAAATTCAATAACTGACCTAGTTAAGTCAGTTTAAAAGAAGTTTTCCCCTTTTTTCTGTTTTACAAAAAATAACTTTTTTCCTCTTCCTTTAAGAAAAAAAAAAAAAATAAAATATTTTAAAATTGTATATAAACTTAACTGAAAGATTTTGTCTTTAAACTAATTTATTAAATAATTTATAAAATTTTAAACTTTTCTTACAAATGTTTTTAATTGTCATTGCATTTCTTTCGAAAAAAAAACTTATGTAATCATTAGTCATGCTCAATTATATGTCAAATGAAAACTTTTTAAAATATCTTTTTAAAAATTTTATATTTGAAAAAATAAATTTAAAACTTATTTAAATGTTTCAATAACTTAATTATTTTTTTTTTTCTTTTATAACTAAACACAAAAAAATATATTATATATTAATGGATTTAATCAGGTTACGTAGTTTATTACACTTTTTCTTTATTAGTAAAATTTTTCTTTTCAAAGTCCTTTTAGTTTAATTTTAGCTTTTTTATTAGCTTTTTTTGCTTTATTATTAATTTATTTTAAAATTGTTTATCTGTTTTTTTATTATTCAAAAATATTGTAACAATTTTTTTTAGTTTTATTTTATATATATTTACGTAAGAGCTTGCCTATATATATTTGCTAGTACCCGGACAACGTTAGAGTAGAAAAAGTTTTTATTCTTTTCAAAAATATTTCTTTTTTTTTTATATATTTGATGCGATGACAACAGCCAAACGTTAAACACCGTTATTTCTTGTTTTATGTTTGTTTAATTCACAAAAAACACGAGTCAGAAAATCCAGCAAGGACGTCTGTAGCTTACTGTTAACTCGCAACACAGAAAAACTGTAACAAACACTCGATATGCAATGGCAAAAAATGGTGGCTCTACGAAAAAAAAAAACATACCGTATGCTCTTCTCATTCTGTTAATCAATAAAATCCGTTATTTCACAGAGTTGCAAAAACAGTATTATGGAACTTAGAAATCGTTTGAATTCATGTATTGAGTTAAATAGAAAGAAAAAATTGCAAGTTTTTTTATAAATAAAAAGTCCTTATTCTTTACAATCATATGTTATTTAAGTTTCTCTAATAATTTTAATTTTAAAGATAATAATGCCTTTTCTAAGCAACCCTGATTTTCACAAAGGGGTTTAATTTTTGTTAACTGTTAAATGTCATTAAACAGCTCTGTGTTAGTTTTTAATGTTCTCATGCTCATACGTTTATTTGTTACAATCTCTGCTGTAAAAGAGTGTAAAAGCTTTTTAATCGTTAAAAATGTCCAGAGATTTGTCAATATGAATTACACTTAGCGAAAAACTTTGTTCAAAAACTATGAATAACAACTAAGAGTGTTATAACTACATAATACATTAGGTTGTGCCTCCAAGTGGTTTTCTATATTTTCAAAGAAGCTGTTATATAGAATTTGTGGACAATATTAATTCTTGTGAGATATGGAAATGTTATTTATACCTCTATAAATCTTATTATAATATTATCTTGATGCTAATTTTTATCTGTATTAGGTTTATACATTTAAAAGTAATTTTTGGTAGGGGCCTTTTATGAAAGCTATAGCCAACTATGAATTAATCTTCTAAACAATTAGATTAATGCTTACACATATATTTAAATTTAATTGTGCATCAATGTTATATTTCATGCGAATCACAGGTTATTCAGCCCAGAGAATTTATTTCCTAAAGTTATCATTAGGGGCGGATTTTTATGCATTTATTTTTGGAAAATATGCGCCTATAAAATGCACTTAAAAATTCAAAATATACCCTAAAAAATTAAAAATATGCATTTATTTTTTATTTTTTTTTTAATATTTATAAAATAAAAATAAAAAAATAAGTTATTCTATAAGAAAAAACAAAACTCGGACAATCTTAAGCTAATAAATGCAATACATTTTGTATTTTTAAAAGTTAAAGCTATGTTTTAAAAGATCAATATTAATTATTTGTACTTTTTTAAATTTGTACTCCTCAGATCACATTTTTTAAACTTATATTAGTGACATTGAGTTTAATACAACCTTAGTAAGATAGGTTTTTATTTATATACACAAACATATTTTTTACTAAGTTGTCAAATTTAAAAGATTGTCTATTTTGGCGTTAAACAATTTTATACATAGAAAATTATCTTTCAACGTAAAAAGAAGTGATAGGAGCATATTTGAATAATTGTAGTTCAGAAGAAGAGTATTCTTCTAAACACGAATCATCATCTGAACGTAAAGTAATTGATTCTATTTTTTTTTTTAATTTTCTCAAATCCTTTACTTTTTTTAATAACAGCTTGTTACTTTAATTTTATTTTTTTCAGCAACGGGGCCTTCTGCAACTTCGATTTTTGCAAGAGCACTATCAATTAAACTGATTTGAGTACTTAAGGAATCGAAACTCTCTAATTTAGTAATAGTTTCAGAAAGAAATCCATAGTTGGAAGAAACAAATTAGATTTTATTTTTAATATTGCTTGATGTTAGTACTCGTTTAATTTTTTTATAGCTTTAGAGTCGTTATCATTCAACTCATCCACAGCATTTTTGAAATCATCAATATGTTGTTGGTAGTATTTTACAGCATCAAGCCAAGATGCCCATCTCGTAATAACTGGTTGAGGCGGAAGTGGCAAATTGGGATAATTTTCCTTTAATTTTGCAACGCGTGTAAGAGCTTTTAAATATATCTGTTCTCCATAAGAAATCAACGAATCAATGTGAACAAAAATATTGCCACTCGGTGTAATGCGTGGGATAAACAGGTTACATGCAAACGTTTTTTGATAAAAAATCTTAATAGCTTTTGCGGATTTTACCATATGTAGAATTTGATTTTTATTAAAATCCTTTCCCAACAATTTAACTGACTCATGAAACGTACGGGCAATTGTTTCGTGGTTCACACATTCGAGTTTTACAATATAAATCAAAAACTTTCGTTTGCTCAACTCTACGTCGTGATCCAAAACTGCAACAATTACATTAACAATGTAATGGCCGGTAATGTCATTTGTTTCGTCCATACTTATCCATAGAAATTTATTTTTTAAAAAAGATTTTATTTCTTCCAGCTGAATACTGTACAATTTTTTCACATAACTTTTTCTAACTTCTGTGTTAATAACTTGTTTGAGAATAACCGGAAAATGAGTGTTAAAAATCACTAGAACACCTGTTTTGCACATTTTACCAGAGACCGGATTTTAATACTAAGAAAACAATCTTTTTATTTATTTTATTTTTTCAATCGAAAAGCATCCTTAATGTTCAAAAAATAAAAAAATCCATCTTATTTTTATTTATTTTTTTTATTTTCATCAATAGTTTAATTTTTTTCATCATGATCGAAATAAAATATGTAAATATCTTTTGTGATCTTTATTACAAAAATATAAAATTATTTTCAACTTAAACAAATTTTAAACAACAACAATTTTATTGAATAAAAAATATGTTTGAAACAAAACAAAAGTGTGAATAAATCATCTGAAATTTTTTCCATACTGATATTTATTATTTTCATCATGATGAATATTTATATTAAAAAATAAAAATCCCTCACATATTTTTAACAACAAATGAAAAATTATTTTTTGAACAGTAAAGATATTTATATTGATTGAAAAATACAAATAAAAAGTTTTTAAAGCTTGCATTTTACCTCAAAATGAGAAATATAAAAATAAGATTGTAACAAAAAAAAATATTTAAAAGCCAAAAAATTAAAAATATGCAATAAAAATATGCATTATTAGGTAAAATATGCACTAACAAATCGATGCCATTTTTTAGTAAAATGTCTGATTCGGATAGATAATAACATAAGATCATTTTTAAATGCTCCAAAAAAAAAAAAAAAACATGCATTTGCATATAAATCCGCCCCTAGTCATTATAATGCTTAATATGCATGTTTGTGTGGGTATTTATATTTCATAACAGATTTGTTTTAGTTTTTTGCCCATAACTCGGTTGATTATAAACGAATTTGGTTGATTAAAAAATCTGAAATTTTATAAAAATACTTATGACCGATCTGTAGCTTAAACATGGGCTTAAAAAATCAAAAATGCGTTTTGTCCGATATCTCGGTTATTATTGGACCGATTTATTTCATCTTTTCAAAACGAAGGCTTCAGAAACTGGAAAACCGGTTCTAAAAACCGATTTTTAAAGCATATCTCCGCAATGTATGAACCGATATTGCTGAATTTCAATAGCAAAATTCTCGAAAGGATTTCCGATTGTTTGATATATATATTATATATGTCAGTTATCGATGGGCTTCATAAACGCCATTTCAACCGACACACGGACGGACAGACGGAGGGACGAACGGACATGGTCCTATCGTCATCATTTCTTACAAGAATCCCGAAAATATCAACTTTTTTTGCTCTCCGACTAAAATTGTGGAAATTTCAAACGGAATGACAAACTTACCCAGTTGGCCATGTCTTCAAGACAACATCGACGACGCGTACAAGACCCATAGTAAATTCTTGACGACACGTTGACGACAGCCCATACAAATCGTCGACGACTTTTTCAAACAAATGTCCGCTAAATCGTTAACGACATTATTAGAAACAATATCGTGAAAATTGTCGTCGACGATTATATGGAGGACAATAGAGTTTAATCTGTCGTCAACGAATATTGGCTACATTTTTAAATGACTATGGTTGCAATAATATATTATATGGAATAAATCAAACTCTTTTTGTAAAGATTTAGAAATTTTGTATTTATTGAATTGACCCACGAAGGTCATCAAGATGTTGCTGAAAATTTTCGTGCATTTTGCATGGATGTGGAATGTCTCTGCTCTATTGATTAGGGTGAATATGAGCGGTGGATTATGTTGATTGCAGAATGTTCATAGTGGCATTTTTCGGCATCTTGCAGCTACCACATATCGTCTATCAGTATTTTTTTTTTTTTTTCAAATCAAGTCTGAGAAGCAGTACGTAAAAATGCTGCCACCGACCAAAAATCAGCACGAAATATTACCGTTGTATGAATATATAATTTATGGAATAAAAACACGCTTTTAACAAATAGAGTTATATTATAAATTTTTTTCAACAAAACTAATATTTTTTCAGAAATAAATAATTGTTTGACAATTGGAACATAAACAGGACATTGTCGCTCATGTAGTCCTTAATTGAACCAGAAGCACGACAATATGCATGCAATTGTTACTTAATTTGTCTTGAATAGAATTTTATAAACGACAAAATATACAATTTCCTGCAGACAACGTCGACGACAATATCGTCTATGATCATTCGGCCAACTGGGTATTTATACCCTTTACACTTGTGGTGAAGGGTATAAAAAAAACAATAATTTGAAATTTTTTTCATACTGATTTTTATTTTTAAAGATATTTATCGTTAAAGATATTTATTATTTTCATTATGATTGATATTTATATTAAAAAATAAAAATCCTCCACATTTTTTTTTTTTTTTTTCAACAAATGAAAAATCATTTTTTGAACAGTAGATCAAAATTTCTTTTGATTTTTGGATATCAAGGTTTTTGCAGCAGTAAAAGTAATGGCGTAATTTTGTTTTTTAAATTTTAACTCCTTCTTCTGCATATCTATCTGTGGTTAAAAAACGCAAACTTTGAGCGCCATTTTGCGGGTTGATTTATACAAAATTTTATTTTATACATCGATTTAACATAAAATTTTAGTATGAATGAGCATTATTCAACCCGCTTAAATTGTATCATGTTCCAATTAGGGTGTCAGAAAGATTGACTTTTTTCTCTGCTTTTGAAAAAAACGTCCCTGGACATAAAATTCAAAAAGACAGAATTTCAGTCCTATTTGGTGCAAACTCTGATGGATCACATAAATTAGTTCCATTGGTAATTGGAAAAGCAAAAAACCCCAGGTGTTTTAAAAGTTTCAATAATCCTCTGCATTACAACTTTTCAAAAAATCGTTGGATGACTTCTCGGATTTTTCACGAATGGTTTCACCGAATATTTATTAACCTTGGAAAGGGTTTTTTTGAGAATTTGGTATATCACCTGCTGTAAATAAGATATTGATGTCTCCAAAGGTATGTTGTTGTGAGTGGTCTGGAAATTAGTGTTTTAAGCAACCTTGTTAGTCGAAACGACTAACGAAGCACTTAGTGTGACTTTTTGAACTTTTAGCGATAAAGTAATTTAGTAAATAAAGTAATGCAGTGTATTTAATATTTGTTCCTATAGTGTAAAATATATTTTTTGAGGGAAAATAAATACAGTATGACTTACAGAAATAATTTTAACAACACATAAATATATTTTTTTGTCGCATTATACAATGATGATGAGGAAGCACTATTTCCTATATCAAATAAAAAAGGCATGCTGAAGACTAAATAAAGCCATATTATAAAGTACTAACGATTACAGATCGACTTCATCTTATGATTTCTATAATAAAACTTTAGGACGCGATTGATAATTTTGACCAAATATGCAGTGAAATATCTCACTAAATCAAGACTAATCGGTGCTGCTCTACATTTTCTGCATCGAACTAAACATTAATTATATTAATAGTTTATTCAAAAAATATATTAAAAACAATTAAAGAAGATTTTTTATAAAATTTCCTCAAAAACTGCAAAAGGATGTAATTTAGCGACAAATGTCTTATCGACTATGTTCTACTCCCAATATAACAACGAAGCGTAGTAAAAATTTCGAAAATCTCCTATATTCAGAAAAATTTATAACAGTAAAAGGAAAAGAAAAATAAGATTTGCAGATTCTGCGGCTAAAAATGCACTGTACTACTAAGGGATACTGCAAAAAAATGCAAAAAGGTTTCACAAATTTTAAATATGCACAGAGCATGCAAAAACATTTATTTTTAAACTCTTTTTTGGTTAGAATAATTATAGGATGCACACATTTAAAAAAAAAACGTATGTTGGCTATCCCAAATTTATTACACAGCTAACACAAAGGGTACTTATGTAATACCATCTCTGGAAAAGTACAAATATTGACATCTTTTCAATTTTTGCTTAATATTTTGAAAACAAAGGAATGTATTTAGGATTTTTTGCTGTTATTTTATTTAAATTAATTCATCAACCATAAATCAATTGTTTTATTTTTCATTTTAATGATACGTCTTGAAATATGTTTAATAAATGTTAGTGTTAGTCGTTTCGACTAACGAAGCCTTTAGAAGGGTTAAAATATCGAAGCCCTTCCAGGGTTAAAGAGGTAAGAACAAATATTGATTTCAGGTTCAGTAATTTTAAAACATTTAAAAATTACAGGTAATCCGCTTTTCTCAGGAAAATAATTTGCCACCGAAAGCCATTTTGCTTATAGATAATTGCTCCGCTCATGCACCCATTGAGAAACTTAAAAGTGACGATGGAAACATAGTTGCATTATTCTTTCCACCAAATGTAACAGCAGCTTTATAACCAATGGATCAAAACCCTATTAAGTTAACAAAGCTCAATTACAGAAGTATGTTTCTTTCTCAATTAATTTCTGAAGGTGGTGAACTGAAGAATCATTTGAAATCCCATTCTATCCGCAATGCAATATTATTACTGAAACAAGCTTGGGATGAGGTACCACAAAGTGTTATGAAGAAATCTTGGTCTAACCAATACGACAGCGACGATGACGTGCCAATAGCGCAATTATTGCAAATAGATCAGCACTGCAACAATGGTGCAATAACAGTGATTTGTTTTCCACTAAGCACATAAGCGATCATTTGGCTTTCCGTATTGATATTTCGAATTCGATTAAACCAAAAATACAAACAAATTTAACTGATTATATGTCAAACAAAGATTAGTTGTAAATTTGGCCATTGTGCAGTCTATCCCTCCAATAACTTTTAACTTTATTATTTAATATTTTTTTTTTTTTTTTTTTTTTTTTTTTTTTAAATACATATATCAGGTGCATGGACTGACAGAGAATACGGTCATGCAACCGTTTTGGGATTATTTGATGACATTCCTCGCAATATTGACTATTGCACTCCTATACCTTTTCTTGACAGAGGCTTCTCAGTGTCAATCTCGACTGATCCTGTACTGAGTGACAGCACAGTGGAGGTCTACACTGATGGATCCAAATCTGCTGATGGGGTAGGAGGGGGTGTCTTTATTCCCGATTATAGGAAAAGTATTTCCTTTAGATTGCCGGATCACTGCAGTATTCCTCAAGCAGAAATCTCGGCCATAAAAAGAGCGGTGAACTGGTTGATGTACTACAGGGTATTCAGTGTGAATATCCGGATTTGTACGGACAGTCAAGCTGCGATCAAATCGCTCTCGGGTGTCTTTTCGACATCCAGGCTGGTACATGAATGCCGGATATCTCTAAACGAGATGGCGAGACATTCAAACCTGGAGCTTGTCTGGGTTAGGGGTCATTCCAATTCCCCGGGTAACATTACTGCGGACGAACTGGCCAAAAATGGTTCCCTTCTTCGACACGAAGAAGTGGATCAACTGGTCGGAGTACCGCTCTCCTCCTGCAGATCTATAATACTGCGGAATCTATCGAGGATTGCACAGGATAGATGGTCAAATCTGTCCATATGCACAATCTCGAGGCAAATATGGCCCCAATATGATGAACCTCGTTCAAATCTCATTTTGGGACTACCAAGGCATCGGTTACGTATTTTGATATCCGTTGTTACAGGGCACTGGATTGCTGGTGCGCATGCTAGGAGATTAGGGCTCCCTTTTAACGACTTCTGTAGGAGTTGCCTTGATGAAGAGGAGGAGGAGACAGTGGAGCACTTCCTATGTCACTGTCCGACTCTCTCGGAAACGAGGACTGCTATACTCGGCAGTCCGATTGTGCATGTACTATCTGATCTCTCTGATACTGATATCAGAGCGATCAACTCCTTTATACATGCGTCAGGTTGGTTCGATTCGAACGTAGTTCCGGACATATGAGCTTTACCATATGATCCATTAGGGAATCACAACGGGACCAAACTGGACCCACGTGAGCTGTCCTATGACTGTTTGGATAGCTGCCCACTTAACCTAACCTAACCTAACCTAAATACATATATAAAATATTTTAGTTTTTTGGACTGAATTGTTATGTTATTTAATTTAATTTATAAAAATACATTTAATGTAATGGACTGGATTGTTACGTTTTGTTTTCTTGTTTTTATCAAATAAAATTGAATTAAAAAAAAAATCAAAAGTGTTTTATTTTAGTTTTTGAAAGTAAATTTACTGAATTTTTTATTTTTTATTCGAAAAAAAAAATAATAAACGTCCAGAAACTAGAATAATTCAAAAATTAGAATTGCCTCAAAAACAAAGCGGTTCTAATTTGTGAGCGTCTACTGTATATGCAAATTTTTTTAATGCCTTATAACTTTAAAGCGAAAAGTGGTAAAGTAAATATTTTTGCTTTATATTTCTAAGCAAATAATATATTTTCATTGTATTTATAAAAAAATATATTTTTATTTTTTTTTTTTTTTTTTAAGTAAATTTTTCGGACACCCTAATTACAACACGCTTTATTTTAACCCTAGAATACTAACGATATTTTTTATACGTTAATACTAACGATACGTAAATTTTACGCATGGATAATCCTCTAAAACACTTTATTTGTTGTTGTTACATCAGCTAAGTCCATTTTTATTATTTATTTGCCTTTAAAGTCTTGAAACTAAAAAAAAAACATTTAATAAATAAGAACAAAACATTGAAAAACCCTCCAAATTTCATAAAATTTTATTTATGAAAAGTCATGATAAATTATGATCTGGTGCTTAGCAGCGACTTGAGATATTTTTTTAAATATAATAAATAATATGTTCTATCCATCCATTTTTTGCATAAAGAATACATTTTTCGCTCCTTTTTCTATAAAGTTCTTAGTATAACGGTAATCTCGCCAGTTCATATATTTTTTTCGATTATGACATTAATTACATTGAAAAGCTAGAATTGACCCATCAAATTAAGATTTTTCGGCGAATATTTAAACATTCACCCTTCCATTTGAAATCACATTTCCATTTTTATATTCAAATTTATACTGTTAATACTATCGATACGTTAAATTTACGTATAAAATTTATACTCTTAATACTAACGATACGTAGTAACTTTTTTTGCATTTGCATTCAGAATATGGAAATATATTTAAAAACGCCTAAAGAAAGAACTTGAGGAATTTCATACACATGTTTGCATGCACGAGAGTAATAAGGATTTGAAAAAAATGTATACGTCGAATAATGCTGATTCTTACTAAAAATGTTTGTAGAATTGCTAGATAAAAAAATTTTTTTGCATAAATCAGCCCGATTTGTCTCTGCGCAAAATGGTGCTCAAAATTAGCGTTTTTAGTCGCAGATATGCAGGAGAAAGAGTTGGAATTAAAAAAAAATATGCCATTATTTTTACTGCTGCAAAAACCTTCTAAAAAGGTATGATATCTTAAAATCAAAATTTTTAAATTTACCCTAATATTTATATTGATTGAAAAATAAAAAATGAGACTATAAGATTGTAACAAAAAAAAAAAAAAAAAAATTAAAACCAAAAAAAAATGCATTATTAGGTAAAATATGCATTTTCAACAAAAAAATATGCACTAACAAATCGATGTCTAATTCGGATAGATAACAACATAAGATAATTTTTAAATGCTCCAAAAAAAAAAAAAAAAAAAAAAACATGCATTTGCATTTTTTAGCTAAATTGTTATCTATTCTTTTTGTAGTATTTCTTAGGCTGTTGTATTAAAATAATTTTGCAACCATAAACTTCATTTACTTTTTACAAAAAATTAAAGAAATTAAGCTAAAAGTTATTTTTGACTCGCCCGCACGCAGAGAAAAAACATGGTTACAGTGTGATCACCACAACTATTCAATGATTATTTTACCGTTTTCTCGTTGATTTAAATATACTGTGGTCATGATAGCAACGTTTATGATTCTGTTTAATCATTTAATGATTACTCATAATCAAAATTTTAATATGGTTCACTGAATTATAATATGTATTTAAATATGTTTATATGAAATCATATTTATGAATAAATACAACCATTTAGTCAATTCTACAATTATTTAGTTAATTCTACAATCATTAAACTAATTTTACAAATTTAGTTAATTCTACATATTTTGTTTTGCACAACTGTTGAATGTTTGTATTTGAAAATGTTTATGTTTTCCTCAAATATAAAATATTCGTTTTGGATTATAATTTGATTTCACACAACTATTGTATTTTTATGCACAACTGTTGAATGTTTGTTTCTGAATATGTTTATGTTTTCCTTAAATATAAAATATTTGTTTTTGATTATAATTTGATTTCACACAATTATTACATTTTTATCGTCTGTATAACTATTGAATACACATTTTTGTGTATAAGTTCAGTAGTTTGTTAGAAGGCAAACGGTATAGCTTTGTGTTTTCGGAAAAGTATTAAATTTTTTGTGTTCTAAGTTTAAAAAATTATAAAAATTGTGAAAAAAACCACAAAATAAGAAAATAAGTAAAAAAATGTCTTGGTGTGAGATATGCAAATTTGATTGTTATTAAAAACTTATTTCGTAAGCACGGCTCATTAAAATTTGTTCGTATTTAACAGTATGGAATTAATGTTATTACTGTTACGGATTATTTCACACCTTCAATATGAAAATATGTATTTCAAACCAGGAACTTAAAACTGTTGAATTAAATTCTTATGTAAATATTATAAAACAACATAGAAAATTGTTAATAATATTTAAAAAATGAATATGTAAATATATGTTAAAAATTAATATGTAGATTATAAATATTATACAAAAAACTATTAATAACTTATAATTTAATAATTAAAAATTAATAAATTTTTATACATGTAAAATTTTTCCAATATTTTTAATAAATAAATAAAATTTTCAAATAAATGTGCTTTATTTTAATAATATTCAGTATTGCAAACTCGGGGATTATATATATAATAAAATGGGATTATATATATGATAAAATGGGATTATGTATATGATAAAATGGGATTATATATATAATAAAATGGGATTATATATATGATAAAATGGAATTATATAAATGATAAAATGGAATTATATATATGATAAAAGGGGATTATATATATGATAAAATTGGTTTATATACATGATATAATGGGATTATTAAATGATAAAATTCGTTTATATATATGATAAAATGGGATTATTAAATGATAAAATTAGTTTACATATCTGATAAAATGGGAAGAAATATTATAAAAAAAGTTATAAATATGATTAAACTGAATCATTAAATGATGAGAAAATGATTAAATGGAATCAGAGTAATGATTATGTACAAATATACTTAGTACATTAGTTTATGGTCACCCGAACCATATTTTTTTCTTTGCGTGCGAAAACGACATTTTTTCAACTTTCTCTAGAAAGAAATTAAAATAGAATAATGCCTGAAAAATTTGTCATTAATGTAAAACAAATTGATTTCATCAAAAACATGTAAATTTTTAAAAAATTTACCGTTACATTTGCCGCTTTTTAAAGCGAAACAGAAATGATTAATTGTTTGAATACAACATGACGTTTTTCGTTCTTTCCATACCAAAAAAATAAAAATAAAGGTAACGTGTTTAACATTAGAAAATTATACAATTTTTTATCCGAATTATTATATTTAATTGCATATACTTTATAACTTCCGGTGCACTTCAAACAATCAAAAGAATTACTTATCAAGAAATATTGACTAAATATCTCTAATATATCACTATTATAGTTAATATATTATAAATTATATCGCGATTGACAAATTGTCCAATTTTGATTGAGATATAACAAATATGTTCTAAAAAATTTAGTTCGAAATATATTTTGTACAAATTAAAATAAAAACAATAATAAACAGAATTTTTACCTTAGATCTATTATATATATTATACTGCAGCAAAATTTAACAACTTTCGAATTTTGATCGTAACCCCTAGAATTGTTTTTTGGGTTACAAAAACATACTGTGTGAAATATTAGTGAAATCGGATGTCGTTAACCAGTGCCGCATCGGAACTGAAGTTTGTAGGGTGCGTTTATATTGATTTTGTCATTCCGTGTATAACATGTCGAAGGAATCATCTAAGACTCCACAAAGTATATATTTTCTGGGTCCTGGTTAGATTCTGAGTCGATCTAGCTATGTCCGTCCGTCTGTCCGTCTGTTGAAAGCAGGATAGAGCTCGAACAGGAAAACGTAGGGGACGAAATTTGGCACAAATGTTTATCTTATATAAGGTTTATTTGGGATTGAAAATAGGCAAAATCGGTTTATAAACAAAAAAGTTATGGGCTAAAAACTAGAAACACAGGGTGTCCGTTTTATAATTTTCTGCTGATATTTTTTCAACAAAAACATGTACGACAATGAAATTTTGTACGTATAGTTCAGGGATCGATATAACCTCGGAAACCAAAAATGGGCGTGGGCCGCCCACCTCCCATATAAGGTGAAAATCGACGAAATTGTGTTCAAATAGTTCAAGAACCAATGTAAACTCGGAAACAAAAAATGGGCGTGGTCCGCCCACTTTACCGCCCCCTCCCATATAACGTAAAATTTGAAAAAGTTGATGGTGGGTATGTTTAGTTTTAATACGACAATATTATCAATTATTCGGGTGTTCATATTAATCGGTTTATTCGACAAATAATTATTCGAGGTTAAAAGTTGATCGGTTAATAACCGATTATTGAAAACTTATTCGATTAAACGAATAACCCTAGTTATATATGTAAAACATATAAATTACACAAATTATAGCATTTAATCTATTGAAATAGTTACTTAGAAACATAACATAAGATCTAATTCTTTTACAAGGGAATCATTTCGTAATTATTTTCGCTTTATTTAATACATTTTTTACTTAAGTGTATTTTCTGTGTAAGAATGATAATTTGTTAATCGAGTCTAAATTAATATTTTTTGGGTACAGTTAGGGGATGACAATTAAAAGTATTATGACTTATGTAACTTTGAATTTACTTTAATCAAAGTAATGTTTTACGAATTTCTATTGATACAAGTTTAGTTATTTATCAAGATATAATATTTTTACCTTTTTTTATCGCTTTTTATCCCAACAAAAAATGCATCCAAAGAAGTCAGAAAGATACTGAAATTGTGACCCAGAAATAGTACAAATTCGTATAATTTTCAATGAATTGAATTTTTTGATACCTGTGCTATGTCATGTCATATTCACGATGTGCAAAATTGCAATGAATATCCAAATTTTTTTAACGGCTCGAGGAAATTAGTTTTAATTTTTATTATTATTTTAATATAGAAAATTATGCATAACATTGTTTTTCATTTGTTTACATTTTTTTCTTTTTTGTAAATTTATCATAAAAATAAAGAAATTTCTAATTTAAAACTCAAAAACTACATTTCAATTAACCGGTTATTAGAAAGAAATTATTCGGTTTATTCGTTATTTGAAAATTTAAGTTTTAAATTATTCGGACAGTTAATCGACAAAAATTAACCGGATAACCGAATGACGGTTAATCGATTGGATGCCCTAGACAATACTCATTCAATATAAGTGAATTTGTATAATTTCCTTGCGGCGAAATGACTTTAAATGGCGTTATGTGTGCAGTTTGAAATTCCGGTTTTGGTGCCCTTAAAGCTCATGTCTTATATCATCCCAGTAGTAGGGTTTTAAAGTTTGAACAAAAAGTCGACTTTTCGACTTTTTTAAATAGTAGATTTTTTGATTTTTCGACTTTTTCAATTCTTAATTCTTTTTCGACCTTTTCTGACTATTTTCGAATTTTCGACTTTTTCCGACTATTTTCAACTTTTCGAACATTTTTGATTTTTTCCGATTTTTTTTTATTTTTTTTTTTTTTATTTTTTTTGACTTGACTATTTTTTGTTATTTGTCTTATAAAAACATTAAAAATAAAAAAAATTGAAAAAAGATTCGGCTGTACCGAATCTTTGATACTAGAGATCTGCATAAATATATTTGTATATGTAGGGTACACGTGTACTGGCGAAGCCAAACATTTATCTATTTAATTGTTTGTGTATTTAATTATTTTTGTTAATTTATTTCTTTGTTTATTTAGTGGCTTTTCCTTCTTATTTCGTTAAATATTTGTTTAATTGTAAGGAGGAAACGTCACATAAACATCCAACTAATTCACGCTTTACTCAAAGCGTTGCAAACAAAAGATGTACACATATTTGTGAACAACAAAACTTTTGAATAACTACCCAGCAGTTTTTTCGTTGTCAATTCACCCGCTTTAGCACAGTAAAGTCCATTTGTGACTACCCACCTGACTCATTCAAATGTGTACGCTTTTTTATACACCCTAACTTCGCATATATTGTGAGCGATAGTTAAGCTATCGTATTTTTTATTGACTCTTTTGAAAGCGTTGAGGTGGCGATAGCACTATTTATTGACTCTTTTGAAAGCGTTGAGGTGGCGATTTATAATTTATTGACCCTTTGGTGAGCGTGGAGGTGGCGATTGGTTTTTTTTATAAGTCACAAAAACGTCAAAAAAGTGAATAGTTCATCCATTGGCAGTACAGGTTGGGTTACTTGACTAACGGCAATAAATATATGGTAGGACATTTGGCTCTGATGCATCTTTTTTAGACGTGTGTAGAGTCAAATAGCAATGTTGACATTCTTAGTAATTTGTTTTTAAATTTAAAATTTTAAAATAAATTGTCGTAGGTCACCAATGTTGATGTTAATATTTCAATATTCAAATTTCAATTCATCTATTTTTCCAAATTGAATGACAACAAAATAAAAACTTAAAAATGAATAATTGATTATTTTTAAAACTAATTTGTAAAGTAGAAATACTTAAAGTATCACTACAACTCCATGTGCTTAATAGTCTCCTGCGCAATATGATTTGAAAAGCAAACACACTTGAATTTCAAGTGTGTGTTTCATAGCCAACATGTGCAAAAACAACAATAAATACTGTTCGTACTGTTCGCTGCCCGAAGCAAAGCAAGTGTGTACTGTGTATGAGCGACTGCAAATCCGTGAGTTCAAATCATTTATCGTAAACAAGTGGTGCAAGTGGTGTGGCAAAAAAAAGCAAATCATACAAGACGTTGAGAAATGATTTAAAGATTTCAAGTGGGCTTAATGATTTGTTTGTTTTTTGTAATACCAAAGAATATTCATATATAGAAGGCGCATCATGTAGAAACAAAATTTCTTATGGCGGGTTCTAATCATAGAACCTGCTCTCATGTAATTCTCGCTCTCAACATTTTGCATTGATGAGGGGGATAAGTAACAAAGGAAAACAAAATCCACCACCAAAACAGAGAGAGAGAAAGAGTTTAAACATATGTGTTTGTACATGTGTGTATTCCTTATAAAGAAATGCAAATAAAAACACACAGACATATATATGTTTGTACATGTATAAAGATCTTTATTTCAAATTGAAAGAAACAAATAATATTTGTTTCTTTTGTTTTGAAATAAAAAGTGCCAACAGAAATTTTAGTTGTTTATTTACTAATGGAAAAGATATGAACGTTAATATTACTGTAGGGCATAGCATGCATGTTTTGTTGTTTTACAAGTAGAAATACTCTGATCTGCACCGTCGTGCTTATACCTTTCTTAGTGACGTGACAAATTTTTGTATGATTTCGAAGTTTTCAATTTATATTTTATAGTTATATTTTTGATAAACTAATAATTGTTATATTTTACTTTTATATATTATACTTTTATATATTTCATAAAATGTGCATACAATTTGTTTTTGTTGTTTTTTATTATTATTTAAAAAAATACTTTTATAGAGAATTTTTAATTTTAGAAATTATTATTTAAAAAAATATTAAAATTTTTTCATTTTTAAAAGTACATATTTTTTCCATTTTTTGGATTTTTTAGAAAGAAAAATAAAAATAAAGTAAATAATAAATAAAAGTTTTTCCTTTTTTTCGGAAAAAAAAAATATTTTGTGATTTTTTCCAAGATTTTGAGTTGTATTTTATTTGAAACAAGAAATTGTTATTAAAATATATATTTTTTATAGAAATAAATAATATTAATATTTTAAATTTTAAAGCTTATTTTTAATTATATATATTTTATTTAGTAAAAAAGTTGTTTTGAATAAAAAAGTATTTCGTTTCTTTTATTTTTGGACAGAAATAACATTTATTTTGAAAAAAAATAAGTTTTTGATTTCCTTTTTCTAAGCAAAAAGTTATTATTTTTTTTATACAAAAAGAAAAAAATATTCATACAGCAATGTTTCAATTTATAGAATTAAATTTTTTTATAAACAAAAATACTGAAATTTTTTATTAATATATAAAAGTTATTTTTTGGCAGGAAATAAAAGTTATTTTTATTTATTTATTTATTTAGGTATATACAAATTAAATATTTTTTACAAAAGATCTTTTTTTAATATAATTCCACCTTCTTTACAGAATAAAACAAAATTATTAAAGGAAAATCTAATTTTTTGGTGACAAATTTGATATGAATAAAAAAAATAAAAATATATTTTATATTTTTTTCAAGTGTATATAATTTTATATTTTTGTTTTTATTTATTTAATTAATATACTTAACATTAACATCTGTTACTTTGAATACATAAGTAACAAAACTACACAAATCAAATTTTAAAATATAAATTTGATATTCTGAAATTATATTTACATAAGTTCATATGACGTTAAAAAGGCATAACTAGTTCGGTGCTGATTAAAGTATTTCTACTTTTAAAACAACAAAACACATATGCTATGCCCTACACTAACATACGCGATCGTATTTTATCTCCTTTAGTAAATAAACAACCAATTTCTTGTTTCTACTTTTTTATAGGCACTATACCAGCGATCTCCACACTCATACATTCACAATTACGTTTGTGTATGTTTTGTTTTTCTGTCCCATTATGAAATTATACACCAAAAAAATAACATAATTTTTATAGTAATTTAATTTTGAAATTTTCTTCGTCAATTCAAGACTTGTAAGTGGAAATACACGTTACTAGTTTAGAATTTGAATAATAATAACCAGGGATCGCAACGATTACCATACTAATCATAAAAATTACGATTTAATGTTTATTTTTTCTACTCTTTGATTAAAAAAAATAACGATATATTAATAATTTAGGATTTTAATTTCTTATTAAAAAATATCAAATAATACTAAATTTAATTCAGTACGAACGATTATTTCAAATTTGTATTTTATAATAAATATATAATTGTATTAAATTATGATTTCTTAATTAAAAAAGGATAGTTGTTTAATTAAGAGACAAAAAATCATATTAATATTTTTCATGAGTGTATCTCAAGCAACAAGCAGTAACACAACATTCTTACTTGAATGCTCGTGCGAGACTGACTTTTTTGTGTGTTTTTTATTAATTTCAAGAGCATAACAAAAGAGAAAAAACACACAAGCTTCTTTTCCTTTTGTCTTCCCTCCCGCATCAAGAAATACTTTTAAAAAATATTTCAATTTTCATTGACATGCGCTTTCTATATATTGTATATTCTTTGGTAATACGTAGTTGCTGTGTGTGGCAAAAAATCTTCATAATGTGTAAAAAGTGGTTGTTTATAAATATTCTTGCATACACACACATATATACAGTATGTCTATATTTTATTGTTGGTTCTTCTTTTCTAAATAAATGTAAAAGGGTGAATTCATAAAGTTATTAAAAAATACTCTTTATTAAGAGTTAAAAAAGTAAAAAAAATAAAGTTGACATTTGAAACTGTCAGTTACATATGTAAGTTAGAAAATGTTTATCTTTAGTATTTATTTATATTTTAAATAAAGTTAGTCTTATAATTAATTGTATGTTTATAAAAAATTTTAAAATTGTACTTATTTATATTATGATAGATTTTATTGCATTTAATTTATATTTACTAAGTAATCATTCTATTTTAAAACTAAAAGGAAATAATATAGAACAATGTCTTTTCATTTTTCAAATTCGTTTCCATATACGTTTACTCCTTGACTAATAAAACTTAATGCATGTTTCTTTAAATTGTTATAACTAGTAACATTAATAATTTATTTGATCGTAAATAACAATAAGTTTATAAACAATACTTTTAAACGACTGTTTTACTTACGAAATTACTTTATACAGTCATGAACGCACACACACACACATATAATTTTAATAAAAAAGAAAACACAATTTTTTTCCTTATTGAAGCAAACAAGTGGTCAAAAGGCTTGTATTTTTTTATACAAGCCTTTGAGAGGCTTGTTTGGTCGCTATCATAGCACACTCATGATTTGTTCATAAAGTTGAAGCATACACGCAGTATTTGTATGGTTTTAAGTGCCTGCAGAACAGTATTTATTACTCCGCACACACACTGATAACAACACTTGAAAAATATCAAGTGGCTTGTACAGCCTTAGGCCCAATTTTGACGATGATGGTTTTGCATCTGATGGTTTTAGTTTGTTGGCAAGAGGTGTAAAGAAGCAAGAGGGGTAAGAAAACAAGCACGAATCGTGATTTCATGTGTGTTTTTTATGTTTCTTATTTACAGCATTCGCACTTTTCTTATGTTGCTTTATTTATTTTCGCTTTTCAGAGTGTAAAGATCGTCGCTATGATGCTTAAACTTATATAAGTGTTACCATATGGAAAAATTGTGATAGACAAAATTTAACAAGTAAAATTTCTATTTTATACACAAAATAAAAAAAATGTGTAATTTTGTTTTTTTAAATCATTCATAAAGGCAATAAAAAGAAATAATTATTGAAATAAAAGTAATTTTATCCCAAATATGAAGGAAAATAATTTTTATTTTATAATTTATATGAAGAAATATACATATAAATTTTGTTGTATAGTTAAATTATTTTATTGTTAACATTAATTAATTCATTAATAAATGATGTAATTAATATGCTTTCTTAGTAAAATGGAATAATTATTGAATCAGAAATACTTTTTTCCTCTTAAATAAAGTTCTATTGACAACGGCAACACTAACATAAATTTTCAAACAATCATGCTCAAAATCATCGTCAAAACGTACGAGATTTTACAAAGATTGCTTAAAAGAAAATAAAAGAAAACATCATGACTGGACAATCATAGTGAAAAACCCCACTTATAAGACACAGTTTGCAGGGCTCTAGTGCTTAACAGAGTCTTTAGTATTTTACTTTGTAAGAAAAAAGTTAATTATGTTTATATATACAGTTAGGGACAAAACTATTTGTACACCTCATATATTTCGTATACCTTCACGCACATTTTCAACAGATCCGCTGTTTTTATACTTGCTTAAAATGTATTGTACTGTGGAATGTTGCAAATTTACTAAATTACTTATATTCCGGAGAGATTTTCCTTTTTTATGTTCATCAATAATTAAATTTTTAATATCCAAACTCAACTCTTTTCGCTTTCCCATTTTTGATGTGCTTATTATTCAAAACGTTAAAACCAACTTCTTATTTTGTAAAATAAAACTCGATTAACGAAGAAAATATATCGGTATTTAAAAAAATCATCATACAAGAGTCCAACGTACAAATAATTGTACAAAGTACTGATGTACAAATACTTTTGTCCCAAAGATTTTTACTTAAATTGTACTTTTTTTTAACAATGTGTTATATATTAATTTATTTTTTATCAAATAATTCAATAAAAATGGACCTGAATTAAAACTACATATAATATTTTTTTATTCTTTATAAATTATTGAAGATATACGAAATGCATGGGTGTACAAATAGTTTTGTCCCTAACTGTATATATATATTTATATATATATATATATATATATATATATATATATATATATATATATATATATATATATATATATATATATATATATATATATATATATATATATATGTATATATATAAAGGGCTGCATGAATGCCGAAAAATGAATGCTGAATACATTCATCGTAAAAACAGTTAGTTCATGTTATGTGCTTTTTCATTGTGAAATGAATGAATGAGTATTATCCACAATAACTGACCACGAAAACTCAAAACATATGAGTAGAGAATGCAAAACCATATAGTACAGAACCTATGTGAGTTGTGTGGATATGTTGTATACGATTTCATTGTGCAATGAAATAGATAATTCATTGTATTTTCTTTTTCGCTTTTGTTTTGATTTGTATATAAAAAGTGCGTGGCAAAAGCAAAGACAAAATCCACCACCAAAGAAGCACAAAAAAAAGATAAAAAGCCATATATGAGTTCGTACATGTATGTACTACCCATAAAGAAATACAAAAAATACAGAGCAATACATTAGTTTATACATGTGTGTTCTTTTTATAACGTTCTTTAATTTGAAGTTTTGGTTGTTTGTTTACTAATGGACGAGTTGTGACCTTGTTGTTACTGTAGGGTATAGCATACGTGTTTTGTTGTTTTACAAGTTGAAATACGTTGATCCGCACCGAGTTGATTATACCTTTCTCAGTGACATATCTACTTTTAAAAAGTTAAATTTATATCTTAAACTTTATAAATTTAATTTAAATGTTATATGAAAATTTGATAATTGTATAAGAAATTATTATTTGATTTTTATTGAAAGTAAAATTTTCCATTATTTTGTTTTGTATTTCTCTGATGAAAATAAGTTTTATTTCTGTTAAACTAATAATTATTATTTCAGGCTTTTATATATAATATAATAAGTTTTGAATGTTTGTGAATATTTTCATCTAAAATATTTGTTAAAAATAAATTATTTTATGTAGTTTATTTATATTTTAGATGTAAAATAAAAAAAATGTAAAATATTCTTCAATTGCTTGAAAATAATTTGAAATAAAATTTTTTAAATATTTTTCTATTTGTCATATAAAATAAAAATTTTAAATCAAATTCCAAAGTCTTCAACTAAATTGAAAATATACATATCTTATTTCCTTAGGTTGAATACAATTAATCCATATTTTATATTCAATTTTAAAAAATCTTTTTCAAAACATTTAAATTTTTCTATTCTTAGAAAATATTTGAATATTTTTGATCATCATTAATATTTTGTAATATTTTTAAATTTGACTGGAATAATAAAAATAAGTAATATTTTCATTTTTATACTTAAATATTTGAAAAAAACTATGTAACTTTTTTTTCAAACCTTCTGTGGCTGAATATTTTTATTTCTTTGGAATTTTTGCTTGATAAAATTATTTTTTTTTTTTTTTCTATTTAAATATATTGTTTTGCAATCAAAATCATAAAAATTTGTTGAATTTTTTTCATTTAAATAAAATATATATGAAAATTATTTAAGATATTTTCTTAAGAAAAAAATATTTGTTTTAATTTTGATTAAATTAAATATGTTCTTCTTTAATTATTTTTTTTTAATAAAATAGAAAATTATAACAAATTTAATTGATGTATTATAAATAAAAATACAATTAAAATATCCCAATATTTCATTTTGTAACTATATCAATATGTAAAATCTTTAGAATGTTACCATAAACTTCTGTTTTTTTTTTTTTTTACTACGTTATAAAGCAACCACCAAACAAGCAAAACATAATATCCATCACATAAAGCATAAACATTCATAGTATCTACTGATAATTCGAATTATTCATGAAAATGGTTGTACACTGAGTGAAGTTGATACGAACAGCGAAAAAAACTCACAACGAAGTAACTGTTAGCCTACGATCATTGCCAAAACACACACAGAATTGTTTTTTTATTTTCGTTTTATCTACTCACACTTTCTTATAATGAATGAATGGTATACTTATCTATACACATAATTTTTCACTATAACAGAGTTCATTGAAGTGAATGTTTTACGCCGGCAAGAAAATGAATGTGTTTGCGCAGCCCTTTAATATATATATATATATATATATATATATATATATATATATATATATATATATATATATATATATATATATATATATATATATATATATATATATATATATATATAAAAATATATATAGTTAGCAAATTTTGTCGTTAAGTATTGTTGCATTTTTTGCATGCCTATTCCGTTTTTATTTAAAATTTATGCATATAACTCCCATATATTTTCTATTTTATTATACCCCTACAAACATTTGGAAGATATCTTCCTAGGAAGAGGTGTATTGCCACCAAAGGACCAAAAAGTTTCGGTAATGTGACTAGTACGAAAAAGACAATTAAAAACGAGAGAAAAAGATATAGTCGGTCAAGCCCGACCATATGATACCCTACACCATTGTGTACATTATAATTTGACTTGGAGTCAGATGTGGACCGATACTCATAAGTGTAAAATAAAACATACGAATACAGAATATTACGTTGATGCTGACATTTATAAGAATTTATTTACTTTGGCACACTTATTTAGATTTACATAAAACATATATGTTCCAAATTCCATTAAAATATTGCTATATTTAAGGGATTTATGATCGTTAAACCCTTTTCCGGGAGGACATTTGTATGAGGGCTAGGTGAAATAATGGACCGATCATAACCAATTTCAATAGGCTTCGTCCCTGGACTAAAAGAAACCTGTGTACCAAATTTCATTAATTTTGATTAAAAATTACGACCTGTAGTTTGATTACAAGGTTTACATGGACGGACAGACGGTCAGACGGACGGACGGACGGACGGACGGACGGACGGACATCGTTAAATCGACTCAGAAAGTGATTCTAAGCCGATTGGTATAAATTAAGGTGGGTCTTAGACCAATATTTTTGGGTGTTACAAGCATCAGCACAAACGCATAATACCCTCCCCACCTATGGTGGTGTAGGGTATAAAAACACAAATGCAGAATAATTGATTTCTTTATTAATTGTAAAATCCTAATTAGCAAGACTAGTACCGCAATTCCGTAACTTTTTTCATTTACTACCGATATCGTTAATTAACGAAATTTTTCGGTTGTTTTTGATTTTGCTATTCTCTACTATAAGTTTGCGATCTTTTTCGTAAGTATATTTTAACGACAAATATCGATAGAAATGATAGAACGTCATTATTTGAAAAAAAAAAAAATTAAATTTTAATTGGATTTTTATTTAAAAACAAAAAAAAAAATGTCTTGAAAAACATGTGAAAAAAGTGTAAATATTATATAAATGTGTGCAGATTGTCTTCCAACAATTAACCAATATGAATATATGTATGGTATATTGTTGGAAATATTTGTAAAATTAATTTAATGTTAAATGTTTCTTATATTAGGCCCGTTCATTAAAAATTTGCTTTAAATTTTAAAATAACATAACTATGGAAACTTATGTTTAAAAACTCCTTAATATTTTTCGTTTAAACAAATTATTCAAATATTTTATTTCCTCTAAAAATACCAATTCTCTAAAAAGTTCTAATTTTTGAAAAATT
Organism: Protophormia terraenovae; assembly: GCA_951394005.1. NCBI lineage: Eukaryota > Metazoa > Arthropoda > Insecta > Diptera > Calliphoridae > Protophormia > Protophormia terraenovae. Next base: position 97,285,402 of record OX596077.1, read on the forward strand.
AAATTTTGTTGCAAATAAATTAAAATTTTCTAAAATGGAGAAATTTTTAATAAGAATCAAAATTTTTAAAAAATTCTGAAATTTTTCTTAAAATTTAATTTTTTATTAAAAATTAAAAATTTTACCAAAATTCTGTATTTTCAGTAAAATAAATTTTTTTTACTAAAAAAAAAAACTCACTAAGAACTGAATGTAATTAAAAGATGGAATTAAAAAAAACTCAGTTATAAACTCTAATTTTAATCTCTACATTTTTGCTAAAATTCAGTAAAAACATTTAATAAACGAAAACTTTTACGAAAAAAGAAAGTACTTATTATTCATTATATTTTTTCTAATTACATTATTTATAAAACAATGTTATCAAAATTAAAAAAAATATATTTAATAGCCAAAATCAGTTTCTTTATCGTTATGGTTTTACGACAGCTATTTTTTTTTTGCAGTTAGCTTAAGTTTTCGTTAACTACAGAATAACACTTAACGACAAAATTTGCTAACTATATATATATATATATATATATATATATATATATATATATATATATATATATATATATATATATATATAAAAATATATATAGTTAGCAAATTTTGTCGTTAAATGTTATTCTGTAGTTAACGAAAACTTAAGCTAACTGCAAAAAAAAAAATAGCTGTCGTAAAACCATAACGATAAAGAAACTGATTTTGGCTATTAAATATATTTTTTTTAATTTTGATAACATTGTTTTATAAATAATGTAATTAGAAAAAATATAATGAATAATAAGTACTTTCTTTTTTCGTAAAAGTTTTCGTTTATTAAATGTTTTTACTGAATTTTAGCAAAAATGTAGAGATTAAAATTAGAGTTTATAACTGAGTTTTTTTTAATTCCATCTTTTAATTACATTCAGTTCTTAGTGAGTTTTTTTTTTAGTAAAAAAAATTTATTTTACTGAAAATACAGAATTTTGGTAAAATTTTTAATTTTTAATAAAAAATTAAATTTTAAGAAAAATTTCAGAATTTTTTAAAAATTTTGATTCTTATTAAAAATTTCTCCATTTTAGAAAATTTTAATTTATTTGCAATAAAATTTAATTTTTCAAAAATTAGAACTTTTTAGAGAATTGGTATTTTTAGAGGAAATAAAATATTTGAATAATTTGTTTTAAGGAGTTTTTAAACATAAGTTTCCATAGTTATGTTATTTTAAAATTTAAAGCAAATTTTTAATGAACGGGCCTAATATAAGAAACATTTAACATTAAATTAATTTTACAAATATTTCCAACAATATACCATACATATATTCATATTGGTTAATTGTTGGAAGACAATCTGCACACATTTATATAATATTTACACTTTTTTCACATGTTTTTCAAGACATTTTTTTTGTTTTTAAATAAAAATCCAATTAAAATTTAATTTTTTTTTTTTCAAATAATGACGTTCTATCATTTCTATCGATATTTGTCGTTAAAATATACTTACGAAAAAGATCGCAAACTTATAGTAGAGAATAGCAAAATCAAAAACAACCGAAAAATTTCGTTAATTAACGATATCGGTAGTAAATGAAAAAAGTTACGGAATTGCGGTACTAGTCTTGCTAATTAGGATTTTACAATTAATAAAGAAATCAATTATTCTGCATTTGTGTTTTTATACCCTACACCACCATAGGTGGGGAGGGTATTATGCGTTTGTGCTGATGCTTGTAACACCCAAAAATATTGGCCTAAGACTCACCTTAATTTATACCAATCGGCTTAGAATCACTTTCTGAGTCGATTTAACGATGTCCGTCCGTCCGTCCGTCTGACCGTCTGTCCGTCCATGTAAACCTTGTAATCAAACTACAGGTCGCAATTTTTAATCAAAATTAATGAAATTTGGTACACAGGTTTCTTTTAGTCCAGGGACGAAGCCTATTGAAATTGGTTATGATCGGTCCATTATTTCACCTAGCCCTCATACAAATGTCCTCCCGGAAAAGGGTTTAACGATCATAAATCCCTTAAATATAGCAATATTTTAATGGAATTTGGAACATATATGTTTTATGTAAATCTAAATAAGTGTGCCAAAGTAAATAAATTCTTATAAATGTCAGCATCAACGTAATATTCTGTATTCGTATGTTTTATTTTACACTTATGAGTATCGGTCCACATCTGACTCCAAGTCAAATTATAATGTACACAATGGTGTAGGGTATCATATGGTCGGGCTTGACCGACTATATCTTTTTCTCTCGTTTTTAATTGTCTTTTTCGTACTAGTCACATTACCGAAACTTTTTGGTCCTTTGGTGGCAATACACCTCTTCCTAGGAAGATATCTTCCAAATGTTTGTAGGGGTATAATAAAATAGAAAATATATGGGAGTTATATGCATAAATTTTAAATAAAAACGGAATAGGCATGCAAAAAATGCAACAATACTTTAAATTAATTAAATTAAAAAAAAAAAAAAAAATATTTAAACTTTAGTTCTTTCTTTAATTTTATAAATAAAAAAATAAATAAATTCTGATTTTATACCTATAATTTATATATTTTGGTTCTATTTTTATTTCTGCTTTCTAAATTTAAAAATCCTTGTTATCCCATTTTTTTTATTGCATATCTAAATTTAAAAAAATATTATTTTTTAAAATAAAAAATAATTTTTAAATAACTTATTTGTTATAAAAAACATAAACAAAACAGTGCAAAGAAACCATAACATAAATTTTATTATAGTAAAATACATAGATTAGTTTATTTATTACTTCCCGTAAAATTATATTTCAGTTTTGCCCTTTAATATGAAAATACTCGTGGTACCATGTGAAGTGAACAATATACTTGTAGTACTATTTGTTTGTTCATTACATTTGTTTGTGTTCACTTTTATCGGAACATGTTTTTCTGTTGCTACTTACTCGTAGTTATTCGACAAACAACGAGTAACTACACTTCAGTACTTGTGCTCTGAGAGAGAGAGAGTACGATTAGTAATTCGATGTCGATCTTCACTTATTCGTTGCAGACCTCTATTCATTATATTAATGCTGTTGCTAACTAAACTACTTGTCTTATAGGCAAAAACGTCACTAATAAGGAGTGAGATCGAAAAATTCTTAACACACATTTTGCCTCATAACTTTTTTCGGAATCAATATTCAAAATTTTGTTTGATCTAGTTATCGTGGAAAATTACTTCAGCTATCATTTTTAATAACAACCATGTTAATTTGTCCTTGTTTTCATCAAAATAAGTGACGAAAAAGATTTATTTATTTAGTTATTAAAAGATTTCAAAAAATCCAAATAGGTCTTAAAAATAATTGGCCACAGAATTAAATGTCGTCCGTAAAACCGTTTATAATGTTATTAAACAGTATCAGGAGAATTTGACTATTGATGTGAAACCTAGTTCGGTAAGAAAAAAGGACCACATGATATTGGGAAGGCCAGAAAATTGAAGGCATATTAAAAGGAACTCCAAACACATCTGGTAGAAAATCAGCTCAGTTTTCTCAGTGCTTCGACTATTTGGTGCGAAAATTTAAAGCTAATGGAAAAGTTGATAACATATAAAGTTCAAAAAATTCCAAACTGGAATTCTGAAAAAAAAATTACAAGCGGAATTTAAAACCAAATTTCATACAAAAATAATCAAGCTGTATAATTGACGAAGAAACGTAGGTGCTGGCAGAATCTTCGCAGCTTGTGTCTCAAAAATTTTTATTGCTAATGCACGAAGCAATGTTGGAGATAAGTTTAAGACCCAAAAGCAGCAAAAATTTCTTACAAAATTCATGGTATGACAAGCTTTTTGCAGTTGCGGCAAAACAGGAAAGTCATTTGATACATTCGGATCTATAAATACCAAAATATGCATAAAGAAATATTTGCAAAAAAGAGTTCTTCTTTTCTTAAGAAAGCACAACGTGTCCACATATTTTTTGACTCATTTGGTATCATGTCACTACGGTAAGAAAGCTCTGGAGTGGTACCAAATCAATATCATAGTTTTAGTACCAAGAGAGGTCAATTTTCAATATTGTCCATAGCTTAGACCAGTGGAGAGATATTGAGCTCTTGTGAAAAGTGAATTCAAGAGCACAAAAAAGGTGTCCCAAAATACCGAAGATTTTAACAGAACATGTGCACACTGTTCCAAAAAAGTGACTGAAGCAACTATCAAATCTCCAAAGAAAGGGTTTTCAAAAATGGTCCACAATTTTATAATTAGTGGTTAGAACCATAAAAATTATATATTTCTGTGATCTGTGCTAAATTATCAAATGATTTAAAAAATAATGAAAACTCTAAGATCAACCGTTTCCAAGTTATTGAATATTATGTATGTTAAGAATTTTTCGATCTCACTCCTTAGTCATTACAATGCTTAATATAGAAAACAAAGTCCAAGCATTCTTTGCAAAAACAAAGTCCTTAGTATATACAGAGGCTTCAGAAACTGGAAAACCGGTTCTAAAACCCGGTTTTTTAAGCATATCTCCGCAATTTATGATCCGATCTTGCTGAATTTTTATAGCAAAATTCTCGAAAGGATTTCCGATCGATTTGATATATAGATTATATATGCCAGTTATCGGTGGGCTTCATAAAAGCCATTTCAACCGACACACGGACGGACGAACATGGTCATTTCGTCAACGCTTCTTACTAGTATCCCGAAAATATAAACTTTTTTGCTCTCCGACGAAAATTGTGGAAATTACAAATGAAATGACAAATTTATATATACCCTTTACACCTGTGGTGAAAGGTATAATGAATACAACGCAATCAAATATATTGATTAATTAACATACAAAACTATCCAATGAAAGTGCTGGTTACACACAAAAATATGTATTTACCAGGGGTGGGGGGTAATCATATAATACATAAAATGTTGATTTTTTTTTATAGATAATTTTTTTTTTTTCGATAAAATTTATTTTTAAAGGATTTAAGAGTGTAATAATCGTAATTTATTTTCAATTAAATTGTAATTGTAATTGGAAATGTTCAATTAAAATTACTGGTAATTGAAAAAATATCAATTACAATTTCTTGTGTTTGTAATTGAAAATGTTCAATTACAATTACTTGTAAAGTAATTGAAAATGTAATCATTATCCCCCAACCCTGGTATTTACTATACGAACGGTTTGATGATATATAAATATATAAATAAAAGCTGCTAAGAAACTATTCCTTTTAAATAAAATAATTTTTTAAACATTTTTCTACTATTTTCGACTTCGTTCGACTTTTCGACTTTTGGCATCAAGAAAGTCGATTTCGAATTTTCGACTTTTTGCAAGAAAATGTCGATTGTTCGATAATCGAATGTCATCTGCAACATTTAAATTTAATTTAAGGTGATAAATTTTGGTGGTGTAAATGAAAAGTATTGATGTTTCCAGCTCAATTGAAATTTTACTTCATTCTAATATAGAAAGGACTTAGGGCCGCGTATTTAATTACGTAACAAAAATTTAAGACCAGGTCCAAATAATTCCAAAATTTTGCAATTTTTCACATGAAATTTAGATATTTTAATTTTATTATTTAAAAAAATAAGACTAAAATAATACAATATAATCCTCCATGACGTATACCGAAGCGGTTTTTTTCCGTTATTTAATTTTCGGACTTGTTTGAATTTTATTAGAATTTTTCAACATAATTTCCTTTCATATACAAATATTTCTAGCATTTATAATTTTCTAAAATGTCTAAAATGTTCCTAATGTTTGGTCTTATTTGGTAATTATTTCGTTCGAACCTCAATTGTCTTTTTCTGTGTGTCATATATTTCTGAGATAACACTTAGGTATAGTTCCACAGAAATATCAAAAACAAATGTGTTCTCATACATATTTTGTGTGGTGTATTATTGATACATACATACATGTATGTTTAAGGTATTTAAAAGATCAAAAGCCTTTATATGGGAGCTAAAAAGATTCTTGTGTCATTAAAATTTAACCTGTCAAATTTAATTGCACTTTTAAAATTGTGTCACTCTAATATTTTAATCACTATATTTTTATATTAAAAAAGAATAATCGAAGGGAGATTTGCGGTCGAAATTCACAGTCTAATGGAAAGTCATCCAGAAGGACGGACATCGTTAAATTGACTCAGAAACTGATTCTTATTCCAATTTCCCAACCACCTATGGTGGTGTGGAGTATAAAAATAAATCATAAAATTTATTAACTTGATTTATTAATATAATAAAAATAATTTAGTAGCTTGTTATAATAAAAATCTGATGATTAATTAAAATGTATACATACAATAAAAATGGGTCTATTGTTAGTTCAATAACAAAGATATGTTTTTTTTTTTTTTTTTTTATTCTGGAAATTTTACCACGCGTCATGTTTTTTGTTAAATAGAAGTACTTAATGTGATGCTTGTAAATTAACGGGTAATAAATATTTACCAAACAAATAAAATAAAAAGTAACAAAACAATAGTCGGTTAAACACGATAAATAAATCTGGAATCCGATTTCCGGGCTGGTCCGATTTCCATGAAATTTCAGACAGTGTTATTAGAGGTGTAGGCGAGTTTAGGTTTTGAGTTTAGACGTTATAAGCATAACGGGGCCGGGTCCAGAGGGTCCTAAAGTTGGACACCTCGGGTGTTCAAAAAATTTAAAATGATCCAGATTCGTCATATCTCAGCCGATTTAAATGATTTTTACGTGAGTGGATTCTGCTAGTCAAGATCTCTTTTTAGTTTAAGAGATATTTGGCTTCAAAGATTAAAATTGTTAGTTTTGGACTTATCTTGGTAAAGTTTTTTCGCTGTAGCGGATCCAAATTTCACTCGATATTTTGAAATAATTTTTTAATTTATTAACAACAAATAACAAGATTGTGTAGAAAAAATCTTTACGCAATCAAAAGTTATGTGCATTTGAATTTGAATTTTGAAAAAAGTCGATTCTTCTTCTTTTTTTGAGAAAAAGGTAGTTACGTTCTTTGTGAGTTATAAAAAAAATTTCTTAAGTAACATATATAATATTTATACTTTTCTGAAAGATTACTTTATAAGGAATTGTGTGAAGGCCAAAAAAAATGTAAAACATTAATACTGCGTGAACTAGGGTCTCTCAAAATTGACCCATTTTTTATGATTTTCCAATTTTTGCCTTAATTTCTTTAATCGCAAAGCTGGAATTAAAAAAAAAAATATATATTTTTTACAAAGTTTGATGTGTTTTTAATTTTTTGGTAATAGAAATTTTTGATCATGTACAAAATCGGCTGAGATATAACGAATCTGAATCGTTTTAAATTTTTTGAACACCCGAGGTGTCCAACTTTAGGACCTTCTGGACCCGCCCCCGTTATGCTTATAGCGTCCAAACTCAAAACTTAAACTCGCCTACACCTTTACTAACATCGGACCAACCGTTTGGAAATTCCAGATTTATTTCCATTTTATTGATTGAATGGGACACTGTGCGTCATCCAAAAATTATGTCCCCTTTACGGTCCAAAACTGAGTGTCCGTCGTACCTAGAGTTAAACTTTTCTGCCGATATCTCTTAAATTTAAATTAGGGTGACACAAAAAGTGCTAGATGATGGATATAATAGATTAAAATTTAATGCCTAATAATAAACAATTTAATCTTTGGAGCCTAATATCTCGTAATCTAAAGGAGAAAGATGTACATACGAAAATTTAGATCCATTCATATAAAAAATGTGCATACCCGAGATATCAAACTTTGGAACCCGATGGATTCGCCTGAAGTATGTCTATATAGTCCAAACTCAAAACATAAACTCGACTACACAACTAATTTCACTACGTGTAGTTTGGATCGCCCACTGTGCATAGTTTTAAATAAAAGAAGAGCAGATTATGCTAAAATTAATAGAAAATTTATTTACTGCAACATTTGTTCTGCAGATTACATATAATTTGTTTTTAATATTTTGGATTCTATCACCCAATTTATTATACCCACCATTTTCCACTTTTGGCGTTACCCAAATATGAAAATTCACTTTATATGGGAAGTGGGCAGATCATTCCCATTTGTTATTTCCGAGTTTTCATCGATCAGGCATAATCGTCGGCCCAGCTGATTTGGTTTTTGTGTAGGAGATCTTTCAAAGTTTTTTTTTTTTCGTTTTATTTTTTACATAAAGAAAAACAAAATAAGACGTCTCTGTTTTCATACCCACCATCAAAAAGATGGGGGGTATATTGATTTTGTCATTCCGTGTGTAACATGTCGAAGGAATCATCTAAGAGCCCACAAAGTATATATTTTCTGGGTCCTGGTTAGATTCTGAGTCGATCTAGCTATGTCCGTCTTGGATAATCAAATAATAACCCTATGCATTGTAATGGTTCATAAACTCAAAATTAAAATATACCTTCAAGGTGAAACTTTTCCCTATACTCTGAGTAATTTCAAAACTGAAATATTACCATAATGAAATATGGTAAGAGTAAAAATACAAATACAGTTCAAAATATTTATTCTGGAAGTTTCATTATTTTGCGAATCATATGATAAAATTATTTAAAATTAAGTTCAGTGTTAATTGTGATAAGGAAAAATATTGCTCTAAATATAATTAAATTTGTAGAGGTAAAGGTCAAAATTTATATTTTTGTGTTTGAAATAGAATGATTTATGTGTGCAAATGTACCTTGAATTTATTATGTTCAGTGCAATCAAAAATAATTTCTCTGGTTATATTTAATATTGTATACTTTTCCTTAAAAACAATGATTATACCCTATACCACCAAAGGTAGTTGGGGTATTATGCGTTTGTGTTGATGTTTGTAACGCACATAAAAAATATTCCAACATCCACTAAAAAGTATCAACTTAGAATAACTTTCTGTGTTGATTTAATGATGTCCGTCCGTCCATCCGTCTGGCTGGTTGTGTGTCCATGTAAACCTTGTGCATAAAGTACAAGTCGCAGTTTTGATAATTTTATGAAATTTGGCACATAAGTTTATTTTGGTCTAACGACGAACTCTATTGAAATTTGTCATGATCAGTCCATTATTTTACCTCGCCCCCATACAAATACACTCCGAATAGGGTTCTAACTAGGGAGATATATTATTCGACCGGTTAACCGGTTTTTTGCAGAAGTTAAATATTTATATCAAAAGACTACATCGCTCAAAAAAATCAATAAATTGTATAATATTCAAGTTAAAATTTATTAAATATAATTATTTTAGGATTAACTACTAAACTGTAGGAAAGTAATCATCAAATATGAGATTCAATTTTACTTAGCATAAACAGAAACTACGGCTTATTAGTATGGAAGTCTGCTCAATTGAAACGATTCTGCAGGTGCAATCTATACACCCACCATAAAGTAGGCAGACCACGCCCATTTTTTGTTTCCGAGTTTACATTGGTCCTTGAACTATTTATACAATATTTCGTTGATTTTCACCTTATATGGAAGGTGGGCGGACCATTTCCATTTTTGATTTCCAAGTTTATATTGACCCTCGAACTATCTGTACAAAATTTCGTTAACGTACATGCTTTTGTTTAAGAGATATCAGCAGAAAAGTATGAAATGAAGCTACAACGGACATCCTGTGTTTCTAGTATTTTGCCCATACCTTTTTTTTATTAACTGATTTTGCTCATTTTCAATACCAAATAAATCTTATATAAGATAAATATTTGAGCCAAATTTCATCTGCCTAGGTTTTCGAGCTGGTTTTCCTGCTTTCAACAGACAGACAGACGGACATAGCTGGATCGACTCAGAATCTAACCAGGACCCAGGGGTCTTAAATGATTTTTCGACAATATATTTTTGATGGTGGGTATAAAAATTTAAATTGGGTGTTAAAATATTAAAGGTTTTACAAGAGATAAAACAAATTTCATTCAGGATAATTATTACTGATTTATTTGTTTAATCTTACAGAATTAATTTCAATTTAACCTTAAATTATATTAAAAAATAGGAAATAAGTTTATGAATTTCGATTCAAATATCAATATTTAGTACATGTTTTTTGAAATAAAATATTATTTTTAAACCGATTTTGTGTATTTAAAAAACCGGTCTATTCGACATTCCAAAAATGAACATTTTGAAAAAACTGACAGCACATTAACTAAAAACTGCAACGTTTTTTTCGAACATTTTGGAAATTTATTTAACAAACTTTTTTAAGTTTGAAAATGGAGTCTTGAAACAGACTTAAAAAATGGAAACATTTTTAACCGATCATGGAAACACATTTTTCAGTAATTACGGCTCAAATGTTATTGAAAATTGTTTTTTATTTAAACATCTTTCAAAAAATTTCAAAAATCGTTGTACACTCCTTACACTAGTGTTCTAAAACACTTTAATGTTCTGGGGAATTCGTAATAACTTCAACATTTTTTAACCGATTTTCTCTTTTTATACCTTAATTGATAGATAATTATTTAATAGCTAATTTTTTCTAAAAACCCTACAAACTTCAGGTCCGATGCGGCACGGGTAAGCGATATCCGATTTCACTTATATTTCACACAGTTCGTTTTTGCAACCCAAAGAACGATTTCAGGGGGGAATTACGTTCAAGCTTCGAAAGTTAGTAAGTTTTGATGCAGCCTATTTGACAGCCAGCCAGACGGACAATCGATCGTTAGATCGATTAGGTATAATTAAAGGTGGGTGTTGGATAACTTTTTTATAGTGGTTCAGGGTATAATAACGAAAAAATTTTGCCGTCAGTGGAATTTGAACATAGGCACGAATCAACCATCCGTTTCTAAAGACTAATGTCTCACTCCGGACACCATCTCACACCCATTTTTATTACTGATAGATACTTTTTTACTAAAAAATATCTTTATAAACAACAACTAACAGCATGGGGTTAAACCAACAACCTTCTGGTTGTTAATCCAGCGCTCTAGCCAACGGATCCACGTGATTTCAATATTGTTGTGCTATTATAATATTGAGTACTTATTTATGTAATATAGAGAAAGCAAACAATATAAACGCTTCATTACCGAAAACCAAAAAGTTTTTACTGGGATGTTAAAATATACCCCTCAAATATGTTTCAAATTATGGAATTTCCATGAAAATGTAACATTAGAAAAAGAAAAGGAAAATAAATTTGAAAATCTTGTATAGGTCATCACCAGGGTAACCAAAAACATGCAATTTTTTCAGACATTTTGTCATGGACTTGTTACAGCATGTTTTTGTATATTTTAATCTAAACAGCATATTTTTGCAGACATTAGCTTAGCAGCATATATTGTCACATATTCATAGAAAATTCATATTTTAGAACATTTTTATGACATATTTATACATATTTTATAATTAAGAACATTATTTTTCATATATAAATATATACATATTTTCACCTAATCGATTTTTTTATACATTTTTTATTAGTAAAGCAAATCCGATTCCTTATTTTCATATATAAATTAATAAATATTTTATAATTTCCTAATAAAATTTGAATGTTTTTAAGCGCGAAAAGCAAATACAAGCCCGACCATATAATACCCTACACCATTGTGTAATTAGGGGAGGGGCCTTTCAATAGACTTGGAGCCAAATGTGGACCGATACTCATATTAAGTGTAACATAAAACATACGAATACAGAATATTGCGTCAATGCTAACATTTATATGGATTTAATCACTTTTCGGTGATTCCCGAAAGAGAGCATTATATGGGAGCTATGGTAAAGTATGGACCGATCTTTGTAAAATTTGACACTATCATTTATGTTTATATAAAACTTATTTGTGTCGAATATTAACTTGATAATAATATTATCAATCCCATTAATATTTTAATGGGATTTATTCCCATTAAAGTGATTTTCTGAAAAGGGGTTTAAATGAGAGCTATGGTTAATTATGGACCGATCTTTCTAAAAATCGGCAAAGCTATTTAGACTTATATGAAACTTATATGTGCCAATTTTCTTTAAAATATTGCTATATTTAAGGGATTTATGATCGTTAAACCCTTTTCCGTATGGAGGCTAGCTGAAATAATGGATCGATCATAACCAATTTCAATAGGCTTCCTTCCTGGATTGACCTGTGTGCCAAATTTAATTAATTTTTGTTCAAAATTGCTACCTGTAGTTTGATTACAGACAGACGGACGGACATCGTTAAATCGACTCAGAAGTGATTCTAAGCCGATTGGTATAAATTAAGGTGGGTCTTAGAATAAAATTTTTGGGTGTTACAAACATCAGCACAAACGCATAATACCCTCCCCGCCTATGGTGGTGAGCATTAAGTGCTGAAGAATGAAAAGAAAGTAAAGTAATATCAAGCCCTTTTTCTGATTTTGAACAAGAATCTTGATTATAAAATTAAACCGTACTGCACTATTAGTAGAGTATTCATTTTACTCGACTTTTTCATTGTTCGAATAATTAAATAACTCGAAAATGCAGTTTTTAAGTTACTCGAATAATCGAGTAAAACTTTTAAGTTACTCGAGTTATTCGAGTAAATTATATCTTAAAATTTTACTCGTTTTTTCAATGATTATTAAAAAATAAAACAAAAATATATCTTAAAATAAGAAATAGTCTTTCGAAAATAATATATAATTAAAATTTGCGTAAATATTTATGAATATTTGTCTTTTTTGATTATTATTCAGTGATAGTAAAATAAATAGGTCTAAAAATTTTGGTGTATTAATTCGAACAAAATTTTATATTAAAGTGTGATTCGAAGGGCTTTTTATCATTTTTGAAACCCTATAAAATGACCAGTTTTTACACTAATACCTGATTAAAGGTGATTATCTATACTTTCGATAACAATTTAATGTTGAGTTTTTAACCACTTTGAAGTAATTAGAGATTTTGTCTCATAGCCTCACTTTTCAATTTGGACACATACTAATCTATGTGCTACACAGAGGTTTTCAGTTATATTCAAAATATTTGTACAATATTTTTAAGTATCGAAAATCTACTAAACCCAGTTTTATTTTGAGCATAAAGACATTTTATGCTCAAAACATACCTCGAGTATCAAAACTACACAAATTGAAGTTTGGGAACATTTTACCCATATACTACAATGACTCATCGCCAGACATAGCCAAATAAATTAAGTTTTTGACAGTCATTTAATATAGTTGGAACAGCTTTTCTCCATTTAATAGACAAATTTATTGTAAATTTAAAATTTATAATTCTTTCTCCCAAATGTACGCGTAAGAATTATAATTGACCCTATTTTGAAATTAACCATAATTTTTTCCCAAAATGTTCAATATTTTATTTTTCCTTTCTTCCTATTTTTAATTTCATCCAAGCCATCACCATCATATCCTCCATACCAGACTGAGAATTTATTGATATGTTTTTCTAAATCAAGTTTAAAATCCTCCAATTTATTTCTTATAAAACATTTAATATATAGAGGAGAATCCATTTCCTTTTTCCATTTCAAATTATTAAAATTATAAAAAATTATTTGAATTTTACATTATAATTTTTTAAAGGGACGTTTGTATTTTTGTTTAATTTTTGTGATCGAAATACTACCTTTAACTAAGTGTTGTAATTTAGGCATATATTCTGTTCTTTTTACTAAATACAATTTTTTTAATAAACTTCCTAATTGTGGTGCCACTTTTAGATTCTAAACATTCTATGATAATTTTTAAACATTGTTTTCAAGCTAAATTTTGTTAAAAACTAAAATTAAAACATCCTAAAAAATAGTTAAGACAGGAACTATTTAAAATATTTTTTTAATCGAATTATTCGATTAATCGTCATAATTTGCTCGAATAAATGTTTACTCAAAATTCTTGATTTTAATTTAATCGAACCAATATTTGATGTTAATTTGTCAATAAATCGAGCAAACAATATTCGAGTGAATACCCTAACTATTAGTTTCAAGTCAAGTAAGTGCAGATATGTAACCTGTTTGTTTAAAATAATATTACCACAAAACTTATTAAGGATTAAGTCGATATCATCCAGCTTAATATTTTTTTTTTTTTATAATGGTCCATTGTCCTAATGTTTGATGGCCCTACAACGAATATGTGCTTTTTATGAACTTGGCGAATTGTGTAGCGTCCTGTTATCAGCCAGCTTAATTTTTTTTTTTTAATGGTCCATACACATAATTCATTGTTCTAATGTTTGATGGCCCTACAACGTTTAGGCGGCTTTTTACGAACTTAGCGAATTGTATAGCGTCCCGTTTCTATGAAATCGCATCTAACAATCTTGTTGTTCCCACGATATTCATTCGATAATGGTACATTGTCGATGACGACTCTAACACTAACTCTTACTGCAATAGATATTTGGCTTAATAGTGTCCATTAATTGAAATTTTAAAGTTAAGTTTCTATAATAATTTTTGGTGTCTGGTTAAACTAGATAAAATTTTGCATCACTAATTGTTAAAATATTCAGTTTATGTGTAGTGAGCTGCCAAATTGTACAAAATATTGTTCTTTCCGTGTACAGTAGAAAAAATGGAAATTGTGTTCAAATCGACTGCCTATATTTTAATCTAAGCCTTCTAGAAATAAAACTTGGGTATTTTGTTATCCAAAAAGTAGGTTTTTATTTCTGGATATTATATAAAAATATTTAAAAAAAATTAAAAATTGGGGTATTTTTTATATATTATGGTTTAGATCTTTTATATTGTGTGATATTGGGCTGTAGATTATATATATTTTTTTTTTTTTTTGTGTGAAAAAATAAAAGTCTGATATATTCAAACTTATTTTTAGAAGTTCAATTCTTCTGAAGATAATTATTTAATATTTTAATTCCGCTTAAAATTTTGTTATAAAAATAATATTTTGCCAAACTACCAGAGTGATTGCGTATTGCAAAACTGCTCCGAATCGGATTTACTAAGTTTAGGATTTTATTATAACAAAATCGTAATTAATACATAATTATCTATCAGTAAACAGCAGAAAATAAAAATTTCCCCGAACATTAATGTGTCTCATACCACTTTTGTGGTTTATATATTTTCAAAATATGTATATAAATGATATAATATTTTTATTAAAAATTTCTTTTATAGTTGTTTATTTGAAAGATTTCACTTTTTAATTTACATTCACATATTTCTGAAGTCTATAAACTGAAAAGTATCCTTAGGTGTATGTCTTATATGGGTACTAGGACCAATCGCTTTTATATTTTGTAATAAGAATGTTGTTTATATAAAAGATTTGATACATTTTTTTTCTCAATATCCTCATCTATCCATTTGAAAAACCATTTAAAGCCATTGAATAAATGACCAAATTGATATACATATTATAGGGTTTATCCGAACCTCTTACTTACAATTAAAAATATTGCGATAAGAATTTTTTGCCGTATAAACGGTGAGTAAATATTCTATTTGCGAGTTGGTAACTCACGAAAACTAATTGTGATTAGTGGAATTAATTGCAAATAAAGCGTACGACGCTTTGATCCCATACAATAATGGGACAAAAATAGAAGGATTTTTATGTTTTAATCGGAGCAAAGACACCTCCCATATATACTGAAACTAAAAAACGGATTTACTGCGTGAATACTGGTCAGAATTCCACCAAATTTTGTGATTATAGTTAAATATAGACTATTTACGATTTAACCAATTTTTATTTAAATCGGAACAAGAACACACCTACCTCCCGCATTTCTGGCTAACACACCGATTTTAATTTTATAAAAATAGAAGGAAGTGTCGCAGAAAATTGAAACTTTGCACATATATTAATATACAGATACAGAGTAACTATATAGATAGTTTTGAAAAAATCGGAGCAAGAACACGCCTACCTCTCATGTATTCTGAAATGTGAAAAACGCATTTTCTTTCAAAAAACTGATCAAAACAGTATCAAAATTTACGATAGTTATTGGAAATAGGTTTTCTATAGGTCAGACAATATTATATTTAATAGGAGCAAGGGCAAACCTACCTCCCCCATTTTGGAATAATTTTTATAATTTTTTTATTTTAATTTAGCAAAATAAATTACGTCTACATTGAAGACACTTTGAAATTAAAGTAAAAACGGAAATTAAGACACTTTTTCAATTAAACTTTTTTTAAAGTTGTGGCAAAAAATAGGCTCCAACTGTTTTTTAATCTATTAAATAACTATAAAAACTTACATAAACTGAAAAAAAAAATTGTATAATTTTTTATAATTTTTGTATATCCTTCACCAAATTTAAGGAATTTTCTGGTTTTGTGTAAAAAAATAAGTGTGAATTTGAGCAATCATATTTATACATTCGAAACACTATATTTAAAAAATGGTAACCATTTTAATTTACCAATATTCTGAGGTATTAAAAAAAACAAAAATTGGACACATTTCATCAAAAAATGAATTTTTGACGATTTTTTTCTTAAAACTGTTTAAAACCATATTTTTGGTTCATTAATATTGGCTTAAAATTCCTCGACTTTAGCGCCCTCTAGTAGGCACAAAAATAACTGTATTCAAAAAAATCTTTTTAAATTGTATGATTTATATTGTGGCCTTTCTAAAAGCATATATTTCAACTCAATTTGAAAAATGTTTTTATTTTGATTTTTGTCTATGGGGCAAAGCACTGTGCGGCGTTGCCACTTTCTTTTACGTTCATAGAATTTGCGATGATTATATTTGTATTTTTCCCATTTGACTCGACGAATAAAGAAATATATTTCTTTAAGCAATTTGCGTATAAACAGTAAGTTATTTATTTTCAAGGTATTTTTGTTTGCAATAATCGTGCGTATAAACGTAATAATAGATACATATATTCAGAATTTGCTTATCCTAAAAAAAAGCAATTTGTAATTTAACCAAAAATGCTGTTAATTGTGGAAGGCCAATTTACGTTTTAAGTTTTATGTTATGACGTGCGGCAATCAACTGATCTTGTTTTTTTACGCGCATGCGCGGAGCATATGAAAAAAGTTGAAACGCGTGGTGCGACCACATCTTACAGCATTGTCAGATTAAATTTATGACAATGTTTTAAAATCATCTTTTGTAAATTTTTGTATACAAATATTGCTTTTTTAGCTGATAATAAGGCTGCCACTGGTCGCCGCTTGAGGCGTAAATTGGCCTTCCACTATAATTAACGACAGACGGCAGCTGCCTTAAAATCTAAATTATGCGCCATTTTTTTTATTCCATTCAAACCAATGTGCATAGTAAAAGTTCTTATAACTTTCAACCTTCTACTTAAACACTGCGTAACGCAAATGATCATTGCTCTATTTCCTTTGATACAAATACTTATACTATTAGATAAGAATAATAATAAATATTCGGTTTATTATCATATCTTTTACCATCAGCCCCATTGTGTGTTATTTATAAAAACATTGATTTTTAATTTTTTAACTAAGTGTTAATAAAAACGCAATCAAACATTTGTAAATTTGGGAAAAACCACGAATAATAAAATATATCAATTTAAATCTCAACTTTCTCTACTTTCCACATAAAATGGTCATAAAACTGCCAAATAAAAATTTATGATACAAATTGAACAATTTTCCTTTTTCTTACCTTAAATACCCCCAGTGTTATAGAAGTTAATTTTTATCTTTATAACGACAATAAATTTAACAAATAATAATTATAGCAGGAGTTATGTATTTAATACTAAATATTCTAGATTATTGATTGATCTCTATTCATATTATTATTATTAAAATATACTCTATTCATTCTACTTATCTAATCCGTTTAAGCAAAAGAGAAAGCAAATGAAAATGGTTTTGATTAAATTTCAATTTATTCCCACACTTGCTTATCAAAGAAATTCTACAGTTTAAAAATTTGCTCGATGTATATAAAGCCAGGTAGAAATTAAAATTTCAAATCATAACAGTTAGAAAATTCAAACAATAATAACTAATACGAGTACTAAAGAAAGTTAATTAAAGAAAATGCAATTGATTTTTGTACTATTGAGTTTTTGCTATTTGACGGCAGCTTTGCCGGAAACAGATATACAAGAGAAATGGTTAAGTTTTAGAAGTAAATATGGTAAAAATTATCGTAATATAATGGAGGAAAGTCAACGTTTTATGAATTTTAAAAGAAATTTACAAAGAATATGGCAGCATAACCAGCGCTATAAACAAGGACTAGAATCATATGAAATGTCATTGAATCCTTTTAGCGATATGTCATTAAAGGAAATGGAAAATTCTTATATGGGCTTAAAAATAACCAATAAGTATGTTTAAAAATTATAAAATTTTAATATTCATTATAATAACATATTTTCTTAAATTTCTAGGGATAAAGAAATATTTAAAAATTCTACATTATTCTCAACCCCCATAAGCCTCTCTAAATTACCCAAACATGTTGATTGGCGTGAAAAAGGTGCTATTACTCCCGTCAAAAATCAAATGTCTTGTAATTCCTGTTGGGCTTTTGCCAGTGTAGCAGCTTTGGAAGCACATTACTTTTTGAAATATCAAAAAACAATTTTATTAAGTGAACAAAATTTAGTGGATTGTGTTAAGGAGAACTGGGGCTGTAGTGGTGGTTGGATGATACCCTGTTTTAATTATGTACGTAAAAATTCAGGTCTTAATCCCGAAATCGTGTATCCCTATGAAGCTATTGATGGTAAATGTCGTCACCGTCCTAATATTGGCGCTACAAATAAAGGCTATCTAGTAACAAATCCAGACGATGAAATGCATTTACAACTTGCCGTAGCCGTAGATGGTCCAGTCACAGTGGCCATACAAGCAAATGAAAATTTCATATATTATAAAAGTGGCGTTTATGATGATCCCAATTGTAGTGAAGATGTAAATCATGCAGTTTTAATTGTGGGTTATGGCACAGAGAATGGCAAAGACTACTGGCTGATTAAGAATTCTTGGGGCACTGATTGGGGTGATAATGGCTATATTAAGATGGCACGTAATAAGGGAAGTCAATGTGCGATTGCTAAGTATGCTTCGTATCCTGTGGTTTAAACTGTTAGAAACGGATAATAAAAAGTAAAATTATTCTCAACTTTAAAGTGATATTACACGAGTACCTAGCCATTAATGGCATTAAATTTTAAGCAGAATTATAGTATTAATATTTATGACATTTTGTAATAATTTACAATAAATAAAAACATGCATATGACAAAAAAAATAAATAAAATACAACCTCTTCTTTATTAGCATATCCATTACACAGTGGGGCCAAACGAAAAAAAAAATTGTATCTACTGGTCAGATCAAATTGAAATGTATGAAAGAGTTGAAGAGAACATCATTTTTCAGAAAAATTATCTTGTAGTCACCCTGTGACGAGATAAGCTATAAGTTGTAAAATTTTACCATTTCCAGTATATGAAAGTTTAAAAAAGTCTTATCTTCTACAAATCAACTCCGATTTCAAAGATTATTACTTTGAGTCTACATTAACACATTTTTACCAAGACAAACGTCAAAATTTTATCAAGATAAAGATTTGTCTAATGTAGACTGAATTTGTCAGTATTATTGCAGCATCAAAAGAAAATTGTCAGCGGTCGAGCTCTGACAAAATTGTCTTGATAATGCTTGGTAAAAGACGCCATCTTGATTGTTGTTGGTACTTTTTGTATGGTTTATTATGACATATGTTTTCTCCTAAAATTGACAGAGATAAAAAATTATCTGCAAATCAAACAAAAATTTGACGTTTGTCTTGATACAAATTTCTCTAATATAGACTCGACGTTATATTTATGTAGATTGATTGGCAATATAAAGAAAAAACATGCTTATTCAAGTAAATTATCTAAAAAGATATTTACGCTTGATTACACTGGTCGACAAAAAATTTTTTTCGTGCTCCTTCAAAAAAAATATGTGGACTAGATGGAATTCCGCATGCTAAACTCGAATCTGCTTTCGGTTTTCTCCCATCAGGTCGAGATTTTTTTTATGGGCGTGTCTAATATTGAGCCCTAATAAGCCGATTACTCGAGTATATTTTACTATAACTCGAAAACGGTATGCACGATTTATATAAATAATACACCAAAATATGTGGAATAAAACCGGTTTTAAGTCGATCTACTAACACATTTTTATTAGTTCAATAGTTTAGGAGATATTTTCAAAATAAGTGACCGAAAAAAAATATTTCATGCTAAATTCAAGATTTCTTTTTTTTTACTAAAACTTCTTTTTAAAAAATGTTTCAGTTCATCATCTTTATCTCAAAGCTGGTAAAACTGCGAGTAAATAAAGCCACGTATCATAAAGGCCCTTTCGTAGTACCGAAAAATTGGTATTATTGAACAACGCATTTTTATGTTGCAATTCAATAATTCACATAAAATATTTAGATTTTATTAATATATATATATATATTTTTTTTTATAAAAAAGTACAAAACGAAACAAGTTATAATTAATTTGTATTGTTTTGAATTCATTTTTTGTACTTACTCTACGTCTCCACGCAGACATTTTTATTTCCTAACACAAGAAATAACGTCGGCAGAATAATTGGAAAAAGCTTTTATTTCCAATTTTATGTTAAGGGGTGGAGAAAACGTACATGAGAAATAAACATTTTAATTTGTCTTTTTTAAGGAAAATTTTATTCTCGGTTTTTATTTTTTATTTATAGTTTTAAAAAAAAATTTAATGCATTATTCATCTTTATTTAGCTAAAATAATCAAAATTTAAAAAAATAACAATAAATTTGACAGCTTATGTTAAACATTATTGCTTAAGCTATGTATACACGGTTGTCAGATCTAACAATGTTGGCAGATCTGACAATGTGATGGCAATGTACTGACAATGAAAAATTGTTAGCAACAGGTAAATTGCCAGTTTAGATGATCGTAAGAAAACCTTACAATTTCATTGCCAGTCAATTGTCAGACAATAAATTTATCCGCCAACAAAAATTGTCAGTTTACACTGTTGGCAGGTTGTTGTATGGCAAAAGTTACCAGATCCGTCGTCAGACGAATAAACTTTGCTGTTTAATGTGCAGCGTTGCCATTACAAATGATTTATCTGACAATGGCGCCATTGTCAGATGCATAAAATTCGCACAGCTGACAATAAAAATTGTCAGACAATTATCTGGCAATGGCAACGTTATGTGTTTACACGATTGTCAGATGTCTAACAATATTATTGGGTTACAATTTACTGACAATGCTTTTTCTAACAACGTTGTAAGACATAAATTGTAAGTTTACACGGTTGTTAGAAATTTTCTGAACATTTTTCTGCCAACGTTGTTAGATCTGACAACCGTGTATACATACCTTTAGCTTTGTGTTTAAACATTTATTGCGAAATAGACTGCGCAATAGATTTCTTATTGGTCAATTGCGGACACAAAAATGTCTGCGTGGAGACTAGGGGTTAAACAGGCATGAAAGAACATACAATGTATGTACATATACATACAACAACAAAAAAAGACAATTTACTTATTTAAAAAATCCGTCATTCAACATTGAGGTTTATTACTTTTTAGACTGATTTCTACAGCCTTTTCATAAAGACTTCTCAATAATAGTATTTTCGAGGTTTCAATGTTGTTCTCAACAGCCCATTTAATACATGTGTCAAAGCAGTTTATTGCATCCGCATATTTTATTTTTGTAGAGTTATTGTTAGGAACTAATAAAATATTATCCTCATCGACATCATCCATTTCAATTTCTTCACTTGGATCATCAAGATTCCATTCAAATAAGTCAAGAAAATCAAATTGTGAATTTGGAAAATTTGCATGTAGTAAATTGTGCATTTTGGAAATTGTTCTTATCTCCTCACTGTCACGCACTACTGATAGTGGAATATCATTTCTTTATGGAATCACTGGATACTTTTTCCCAGGCTAAGGCAACCAATGAAACGGCTTCAAATAAAGTGGTTTGTTTGAGGGACATTTCTAAATTTTCGTTGGAAGATATAATTTTTGACAGTAAACTGTTACGGTAATGCAGTTTTAAGAGCCTAATTGCATTCTGGTCCATGGCTGTATTAGTGGAGTTACATTGGGGGGCATATACATTACCCAAATCTGTCCATCTTTAGTATCATGAACCAGTTCATCTGCCGGTGGATGACTTGGAGGGTTGTCTAATATTAGAAGAGCCTAAATTGACATTTTTTTTAAATCTACCTGTAAATATATTTTGAATTTTTTTAAATCATTAATAACATTAAAACAATTTACTAAAACTTACTTCTGGAATAAATTTATCAAAAAAAAAAAACATTTTTTGAACAGAGCTGCATTCATCCAAGCAGATTTAGAGTTTCCGTACTCAACAGGAAGAATTTTGTTCCGAAAAGATCTCGGTTTTTGAGCTTTTCCTGTTACAAAAAGTTTAATTTTCTTAGTTCCTGCAGCATTAGCACACATTAAAAATGTTAATCTCTCCTTTGACAATTTTCTACCTGGAGCAGATTTTTCTCCACTGTGAACATATGTTTTGTTTGGCAACATTTTCCAGTAGAGACCGGATTCATCCGCATTAAAAATTGCCTCGTTTGATAGCCCATGCTCCATAATGGTAGACGCTAACTTATTAACGAATGACGCAACAAGTTCTTTAGAAGAAGATAATTTCTCAAAAGACTCTTTTAACAATCGTATTCCATAACGCTTTTTAAAATTTGTTAGCCAACCATCACTGGCACAAAACTGACCATTGTAGAATTTTTTGTGCAACTCCACAGCTTTGCATTTTAATTGTTTTCTACCGACTGTGATATGGAATTTTCTTTGTGCTAAAAACCACTCGTAAAGTGCATCCTCCTTTTTTTTAAATTCACCACTTGTAAGTCTATACCGGTTTTTTAACGAACTCATGGAATTACCCAGCAGTTGCGTTTTTTGTTTAATGATTGTACATATTGTGGATTTGGATAATCCATATTTATTTGAAATTTCAAACAACGATGTTTTATTTTCATGGTCTGCTATAATTGTTAATTTATCTTGCAAAGAAATTGTCTTTTTTTTACATCGTTTTACTTGCAACATTTTAACAGTTAAAAACACAAAACACTTTTAAAAATAAAAAAAAACTTCACAATAACTTCGCTAAACGTGGATGACCGCGAAAGAATGAAGTAAAAACATAATAAAAACTTTATTCATACGTAAATAAAACAAAAATTCTTATAACAAACCACCATTCGCACTATCGAATAGAAAAAATGCCTATCTATTCGTACTATAGAGTAGTCAATGCAAAAATTTTGCCATTCGTATTATTGGAAATTCGTAATAAAGAGCGTTCGTACTACTGGACGTCCACTGTAATTATTTTGTTAAAAAAACCGGTATTCAAATACCGTTTCCTTCTGTACCGGAATATACCAGTATTTTAGTTTCGGTATTTCAAAAATACAATTTTTTCAACATAAAATGGTATTTCTTATATAATTTACTTCAGGAGATAAATAAGATAAAATTATTTTTAATAATAAGAGTTTATTTAATGTAATACAGTGAGACCTCGATTATCTGTAATGGTCGGGACCGGAAGCATTCTGGATAATCAATTTTCCCGGTTACGTGAGTAAAACATTTTTAAAACATTTCTTATTTATATAATTCAATTATTCAGGGATGCTTAAATAATATAAGGAAAAAAGAAATAGTAATCAATACATAAGGGTTTAATTTTACGTAGTTTATTAAAAAATCATATAATGTTGTTTGTTTCTTCTTTTTCAATTTCATATTTTCGTTAACTAGAATGCAGTAAACTTGGATTTTACCTTGCTTTGACTCATCTTATTCAAGCGAGGGAATTCCCCTTTTTTTGTTTTATTCACATTGTGTTTGATTGTTCAAAAGCAATCGGAAAAAGTATGCTTAGAATCCCGGATAATAGAGGTAATCACGGTTAATCGATGCAAAAAAATTAAATGGATGGAAACAATTAAAACAATTACAAATTTTCTTTCCCAGATAATCGACGTTGCCTGTTAATGGAATCACGAATAATCGAGGCTGCTGTATTTAAAGAATTTTGTTTTAAAGAGGACTCTTTTTGTTTGTTTCTTAAAAAGTCTCAGTGCAAATACAAAAAATGTATTATATAAGATATAGACATTTCAATTTAAGATATGCTCCTAATTATTTATCATATGACGCCCATGAATACTCTTGAAATTATTGATAGGTTCTTAGTTTACTGTTTGATATTTTTTTCTATAAAGATTCTCCTAAAGACCGACAAATTTCCTTCCGAAAGTAAAAAAGCAAGTAAAAAAAATTAAACTTTGATTGAAAGGATTTTGTAAGTATTTTAAATATACGATATAAATTTGTCAACGGTTTCGGAAAAGATGTTCATCAGCCACTGCTTTAAGAATTATTAAATTCTAAATTTTTAAGTGAATTTTTAATAAATTCATTTTTCAAAAAGATTTCCGAAGCTTGTGTAAAATTGTTTGAATAAAGTATATAAAATGTTTGAGTAAGTATTTTTTATTTAATTTTCTGGCTCAAATACGATATTTTTTGATACATGTCCGATATAAGTATAAATAACAATTGTGCGGATATTCAAAAAACTGCTTCACAAGTCAGAATTACTTTGATTTGAAAATTCAGTAGAATAACAATTGTTTTAATTTCTTTTTCTCTGTACATTTACAAACCTCTTTAAATCTGATAATGGAAAATTTCATATCTTATTTGGGTATTAAGGTATGTATACACGGTTGTCAGATCTAACAACGTTGGCAGAAAAATGTTCAGAAAATTTCTAACAACCGTGTAAACTTACAATTTATGTCTTACAACGTTGTTAGAAAAAGCATTGTCAGTAAATTGTAACCCAATAATATTGTTAGACATCTGACAATCGTGTAAACACATAACGTTGCCATTGCCAGATAATTGTCTGACAATTTTTATTGTCAGCTGTGCGAATTTTATGCATCTGACAATGGCGCCATTGTCAGATAAATCATTTGTAATGGGAACGCTGCACATTAAACAGCAAAGTTTATTCGTCTGACGACGGATCTGGTAACTTTTAACCATACAACAACCTGCCAACAGTGTAAACTGACAATTTTTGTTGGCAGATAAATTTATTGTCTGACAATTGACTGGCAATGAAATTGTAAGGTTTTCTTACGATCGTCTAAACTGGCAATTTACCTGTTGCTAACAATTTTTCATTGTCAGTACATTGCCATCACATTGTCAGATCTGCCAACATTGTTAGATCTGACAACCGTGTATACATAGCTTTAGTTATTCAACTAATGATTGGAGAGATAATTTAAGTATTTAATCCGGAATTCCGGGAAGTCGAAGATTTTTTCCCGCCATCTCGGGAAACCAAAAAATATGGGAAAATTTTCTCTTGAGTGACTTCAGAGTTTGAATTATATCTGAACTTCTCAATCTCATTTAACTATGATTATGGCGCGTCGTTTTAATCCAGCAACTTTAAACCAGTAACTGAGTAAATGGCGAGTTAGGGATCTAATTATTAATTTCTTGTTGGAGCACTATTTCTCGTCTATAATTGACGCATTAGATTTTACTCTTACCTAAACAGTTATATAAACTAAAAACTCTTTGGGAATCATATTATCTTTACTAATTTTTATGGTGATTGGAATGAGTATTCCTACGATATCGAAACGCATTTTCCATATTTTTGTAGCGTTAACCACTGATGAAATATTTTTTCTGTATTAAAAAACTGTGGTAAATACAAATTTTGTCCAAATTTTTAAATTTACTGTATACAAAAAATGTTACCAATTTGTCTTTAAAAAGTCGAGTTTAATATTCCTAAATGCTTTGTTGCCAAGCATTTCTAACGAAAAATATTAATATTTCAGAAAATTTCAAGTCAATATTTATTAAAGAAAATATACAAATAGGTATGTAATTTAATAATTTTTTTGTGAAATCTAATTAAAAATTATATAAAAATTTAACTTTTTTAAGATTTTGTCCAGTTTTTTAATAATAACGTTATTTACCCGTATTTTAGTTTCGGTACCGATATCGATATAATTTAAAATACCGTTAACGATACCGTTACCGAAATAAAAATAAATTCAATACCGATACCGTTACCTATACCGTTATTCGTTTCGGTTTCCAAACCTTGATAAAAATTTATGTACAAATCATGATTGTATTCACAGTTAAGTTAGGATACCCATGCATACCTACTAGGGTGATCGACGCGGTTTTCCAACCGGTTTTTTCAGTCAATGTGCTGTCGGTTTTTTCAAAATGTTCATTTTTCGAATGTCGAATAGACCTTTTTTTTTTAATACAAAAAACCGGTTTTAAAAATAGCATTTTATTTCAGAAAACGTACTAAAAAGTGATATCTGAATCGAAATTTAGGAATAATTTTTTTAAATATTTATAAAGACTGATTTCTTATGTTTTAAAACTATATTTTAAGTCTAAATTGGAATTTATTCTGTAATATTAAACAAATAAATAAGTAATAATAATCCTGTATGAATTTGTTTAATCTA
The DNA here is from genome assembly GCA_951394005.1 of Protophormia terraenovae. Classification (NCBI taxonomy): domain Eukaryota; kingdom Metazoa; phylum Arthropoda; class Insecta; order Diptera; family Calliphoridae; genus Protophormia; species Protophormia terraenovae. The sequence goes on from OX596077.1 coordinate 97,311,953, forward strand.
TTGTAATATCTGTAATGTTTTTACACCCAATTTATTGTAATTGATGTTTCACTTTGATATTTTATTTAACAATTGAAAAATTATATACAATTTTTTCATTTACAAAAAACAAAATTTCCAAAGCTTATATAAAATAAAATAAATTTAATAAGTATATTTATAAACAAAGTATTTTGTTTCTACACTCCTCCTCTTTGTTTACAATTTACATAAGTCCTAATAGTGTTCTTAATAATAACAATCGTGTTTTACAAAATTTGTTAATACAATAATCTTTCACAAAATGGTACTTAATATCAATGTGTTTAGACCTGGCATTAAAATTTTCGTTTAAAACCATCTTAATACAACTCTGATTGTCTTCCATAATTGTAATTGGTATATTCACAATGTAGCACATTTCTTTTAGCAGTTCATGTATCCATTTAGCCTCTTTACAAGCTTCTGATAATGCTATGAATTCTGCTTCAGCTGTAGATAGAGATACACAACTTTGTTTTCTACATGACCAGTTAATAACACCACCATTTAAATAAAACACGTAACCACTATGAGATTTTCTATCAATATTGTTTTCAGCCCAATCCGCATCCACATACCCGTATAAAGTATTATTTTCTGTCGAACTACTTAATTTTAATGACAATTTAGATGACCCTTTAAGATATTTTATAACTCGTTTAACTTCATTCCAATCCTCTTTTGATGGTGCTTGAGTTTTCTGAGCTAATATTGCAACACTTGCAACACTTGGTCTTGTATTTAAAGATAAAAGAGATCCAATAGCTTTTTGATAGATTTTATTATCTATTAATTTTTCTGATTCTAATGTCTTGTTATAAGATGGAATTAACAGAATATCTGAATCTTTTGATTCTTGAAGTCCAAACTCGTTTACAATTTTCTTAATGTATTGCTCTTGACTCAACAAATAATTTCCATCTTTATCTTGCTTAATTTCCATTCCGAGATAATGTTTGATGGGTCCCAAATTCGACATGACGAATTTAGAATTTAACATTTTAAAAATTTCTTCTATAAAGTTTACATTTTTACTTGCAACAATCATATCATCAACGTATATCAAAAGGTAATCTAATCCTTCTTTTGTTTTTCTGATATATAACAAGGATCCATTAGACTTTGCTTAAATTTAAATTCAATTAATGCTTTATAAATACATTGATTCCAGGAACGAGCGGCTTGTTTCAATCCATATAAACTTTCTCTAAGTAAACAAACTTTATTTTGATTTTCATTCGATATAAAACCAGGAGGTTGCTTCATGTAAATCGTCTCTTGTAAATCACCATTCAAGAAAGCCGTCTTAACATCAAAGTGATATAAATGCATTTTCTGTTTACCAGTAATTGAAAATAAAATTCTAGTTGTTTGTTTAACAACTGGAGCGAATACTGCGTCATAATCAACACCAAATTTTTGATTATATCCTTGAGTCACGAGTCTTGCTTTATAACGTTATATTTCTCCTTTTTCATTTAACTTTTTCTTGAACACCCATTTGCAGCCAATTGCTTTACGGCCTGGGGGGTGATCAACAAGAACACATGTGTTATTTTTCTGGATAGATTTTAACTCCTGTTGCATCGCATCAATCCATTGTGATTTCTCCTCCTTAATTGAAATAGCTTCATTGAAATTACTTGGATCTGGTGTAAAAGCGCAGAATTTATTTCATATCGGCCTGGATGCATCCCCTTATTAACTCTATTAGACACTCGACGAACTGGAATAGGACTTTGTATTGCATCTTCAAAAGTTTCTCCAGCGCCTGACCATTCTGAATCCGAAACTTGTCTATCAGATGTCATACTGTCTATGCTTACTATAGTACTTTCTGAAATATCATTTTCCTCAAGATTGCTATTATCATTAGTTCCATTTTCACTTTCTCTTTCATTTCCAATTTCATTTCCACTTCCTGAAGGTATTTCGTCATCTTTGCGGTTACTTGTTGGAAAATATACTATGTTTCTGTTTTTCTGCAAAGTTTTATTGTCTGTATCTTTAGTATCTATGACAACAACATCACGTGAAATCTGAACCTTATTTGTTTTTGGATCAAAAACTCTAAAACCTTTAGAATTAAAATCATATCCAATACATACTTTTCGAAGTGTCTTTATATCCAGCTTCTTCCTTTTTTCTTTTGGAACATGAACATAACATAAAGATCCAAATGTATGAAAATCTTTTAACGATGGTTTCTTTTCATATCTTAGTTCATATGGTGTTTTTGATATACTTCTTGAAGGTAACCGATTCTGAATGTAGTTTGCAGTCATTAATGCTTCACCCACATGTTCTTATTTAAACCTGAATCGATTAACATACACTTTACCATTTCTATCAAAGTACGGTTCTTTCGTTCTGCGACCCCGTTCTGTTGTGGACTGTATGGAACGCAATACTGAATTTCAGTTCCACATTCTAATAAAAAGTATTTTACATTAAAACTTATGTATTCTCCTCCTCTGTCAGATCTTAAGGTTTTTGGGTAATGACCAACTTGATTTTTCACTAAATTCCAATATTCTACTAGTTTACTATAAACTTCAGATTTAGCCTTTAGTAGATAAATAACACAATATCTGCTATGATCATCAATGAACGACACGAAATATTTATAGCCACTACACGTTGAAGGAGATATAGGACCACAAACGTCTGAATGAATAAGATCAAAACAATTCTTTGATCTTGAAAAACTTTCTTTAGGAAAGGGATTTCTTGAAAATTTTCCTTGCAAGCAGATTTCACATTTTTCTTTATGATTTTTACATTCATTAATTCTTATGCCTGTTGCTAAATCATCTTTAAATATTTTTTTAATACCTTCTTCATTATGATGACCAAGAACTCGATGCCAGTAGTGTATACAACCTTTATTACAATTATTAACCGTGAAAACATTTTCAGAAGTTGCATTAAGTGTATATAAACTATTCTTAAGAAATGCCTTACAAATAAATTTAGAATTTTTCTGTAAAATATATACGTTTTTAACAAAATTTACAGTGTAACCTTTTTCTGTAATTTTTCTAACTGATAATAAATTAGAATTAAAATCCGGAACATAGTAGACGTCATTCACTAATAAAGACACATCTCCTACCTTGATTTTGCACACACCTTTGCCTTTAGCTTGAGAAGTGTTTCCATTTGCTACACAAATTGACTGTCCATTATCGCTATAGTTGAGTTCCGTAAACAATTCTTTTTCATGGGCAATATGGCAACTTGCGCCCGAATCTATAATCCATGCAGCTTGATTTCCTTCCGAAAAATTAGTCATCAACACAAATTCAGCATCATCATCTTCAGTACTAATTTCTTCAATTATATTAACAGATTTTTTGTTATTTTTACACCATTTCTGATATTTATGGCAATCTTTCTTGAGGTGACCCGTTTTCTTACAAAAGAAGCAGGATTTGGCATCAAATTTCTTTACTGCTTTCGATTTCAACGCAGAAACGTTCAACGAATCGTCACGAGATAATTTTTTGAAATATTCTTCTCCAAGCATCAGAATCTTGAACTGGATCTTGAAATACTGACCAAAGGTCTTCCTTAATTAAATACATTCGCATCTTGAATTTCCAATTGTAATAATTGTCTTGATTTAGTTTTTCGATCCCATAAAAACGATTTTCACTCATCTTGAAGTATGTATTTATCACTTATTCTTGAATGTTATTTCTTTATTGATTGTTATCCTTAATATACAATATATATCTTTAAATTATCTTGTGAAACAACAATGGCCCATAACCTATTGTAATTGATGTTTCAGTTTGATATTTCATTTAACAATTGAAAAATTATATACAATTTTTTCATTTACAAAAAACAAAATTTCCAAAGCTTATATAAAATAAAATAAATTTAATAAGTATATTTATAAACAAAGTATTTTGTTTTTACACAATTTAATTTTTTTGATCCAATATTTCCTTTTTTTTAAAAGGTGTTGTGTTAAAAAAGTTTCATTTGCAGAATCGTTTCAATTGAGACAGGCTTCCATATTAAGCCATGATTTCTGATTATGCTAACTAAAATTTAGTCTAATTTTTGATAATTTTTTTATTCTACAATTTTGAAACATAATTATCTTCTAGTAATCAAAATATATAATTTGCTTAGCATTTTTTCCCTTTCTAGAGCTCCCAAACGACGTGGAAAATTAAAATTTGGCTTAATTAGATTTTGAAATCTCTATCAGGGAGCGAAAATACGTAAATCTATATTTATGGATTTATATATATCTTTCCTAAGCATTGTTTTTTCTCCAGACGACGTAAGAAACTAAAGATCGGCTTACCTATAAAACTATTTGTTCTAACGGAGCCAGACTCTAACGGAGGCAGATGTTTCTACCAGGAATCGAAAAGTCTGTTTTGGTATAAAGAACTTTTGAGTTGCTATACTTATTGTTTGCTCTCCAAATCCTATCAAAAACTGATTCTGCATTTCGGACAGGGAGCGCATTTACGAAATTTTATTTATTTTGAAAGGTTTACGAATTTAAAACTTTAATCAATATTATTCCAATAAATTCTAACGGCTTCAAATAATTGACTTCGATTAGGGAGAGGAAGGTGTCCATATATTGTTCATATTTTTTTCTTTTAATTTTCGTTAGTTTTTTTTTTGTTTTTTTTTATTATTATATTATTTTTCTGGCATTGTCAGGCTTATACACTTGTATTAAATTTAAACTTGAATATTATAAGAATTACTGATTTTTTTTAAAGAAATGTAGTCTTTTGATATAAATATTAACTTCTGCAAAAAACCGGTTAACCGGTTTTTTCTGAATTTCAAAAAGTGCAACCGGTTTTTTTAAAATACCAACTATTCGAACTATTCGAAAACCGGTTTCTCAAAAAAGTCGAATAATCGATCACCCTAATACCTACAGTTAAGTGGAGATACACTAGTGAGAAAAAAAATGTTTTTTTTCGCCTTAAATAAAAAAATAGGTGCATAGATAGAGTTTATCAAATTTGCAACTTTTAAAAATATTTTAATTTTATTTACAACTTTTGTAAAGAAGTATGTTAACATTAGCTTCATATATATTCATATATGTATATTGTTATATTTAAGGGATTTATTATCGTTAAACCTCTATTCCGGGAGGACATTTATATGGGGGCTAGGTGAAATAATGGACCGATCATAACCAATTTCAATAGGCTTCGTCCCTGGACTATGAGAAACCTGTGTGACAGATTTTATTAATTTTTGTTCAAAATTGCGACCTGTAATTTGATTACAAGGTTTACATAGACGGACAGACGGTCAGACGGACGGACATCGTTAGATCGACTCAGAAAATGATTCTAAGCCGATTGGTATAAATTAAGGTGGGTCTTAGAACAATATTTTTGGGTGTTACAAACATCAGTACAAACGCATAATACCCACCCCACCTATCGTGGTGTAGTATATAAATATGCTTGTGGAAATCTTTAGTAATGTATAAACAAAAATAAAAAAAAGTAGAATTTAAACCAGAAATAAACAAAAATGTTTTTTATTTTGTTCATGTTTGTGGTTTTTAGTTATTTATTGAATAAAATGTTAAATGCTAAAACATTATTAATATATTTAGGATTACATTAATAAAATTATATAGAAGACTAGTCAAATTAATTACACTGGTCGACAAAAAAAATCCTCCCCCAAAGATGAATAGTTGAACTTGATGCATTTTAATGTGCTAAACACGAATCTGCTTTCAGTTTTTTTCCATCAGTTCTGGATTTTTTTTTTTTTTTTATGGGTTGAGTAGAAATACAGTGATGGGCAAAAAAATTTTTTTTTATTTTTATTGAAACAAAATTAGGTGGACTAGATGGATTTTGAGGAGTTAAACAAGAATCTGCATTCACTTTTTCTCTATCACGTGCTGATTTTTTTTATGGGCATGCCTAATACCATCACCTTATTCTGCAGTCAGACTTTAAAACTCGAGAGTGGTTTGTACAATTTAGACTATAACTCAAGAACCGTTTACATGATTTTGATAAATGATACACCAAAAGATGCACAAAATTGTCTTCTAGATTTGTCAACCTAATTTTTTATTAATTAAAAAATTTCAGAGTTATATATCAAAATTTTCACGATTTTTTGGATTTTTTTTTTTAATTTTTTTGCTACTAATTACCGAATAACTACGGAAATATTAACTGAACAAAAATTTATGTAAATTCCGCTCAAAGATAATTTAAATCGCTATCTACTGGAGTTTAATTTATCTTAATTGGACAAACCGTTCCCGAGTAATACAAGTGTGACTGCCTAAAGGCGGGGTCATAGAAGTCATGCCCATAAAAAAAATCAAAACGTGATAGAAAAAAAGTGAAAGCTGATTCTTATTTAGCACGTGAAATTCCATCTAATCCACCAATTTTTTTTTATTTAAGACAAAAAAAAAAAAAAGAAATTTGCCCCCTAGTGTATCTCCACTTAACTGTAGGTATGCATGATTTTGACTACTATTTTTTGTTAGTTATTAATAAGTTCAGTGGTGAAAGTATTGAAGTAAACGCCGCTTTCGGACATACCACAGAGTTAAAAACCCTTCCGCCCGGCCGAACACCGGCTATTAAGAAATATTATTTTGCCGCATCTTCTACCCCAGTCAAATAATTATATGTGCATACCTATAAAGTAATTTATTTTCTTCAAAAATAGGATTTTCAAATTCAAACCTTTTTTATATTTTTAATGTTTATTAGAGCTTTATAAGTCAAATGAAAAATTTATTTCTTATGTGTATTTTGTAGCAAAACTTAATTGATTTTAAAATTGTTCATAGAAAATAATTATATGTGCACAACAAGAATTTTATAAAAATCCTTTATTTAAATAAAGTTAATTTTCAATATTCATGAAAGTTGTTAAGGAATTGTGTTGTCCTAATATAACGTTACCAGATGCATCCTTCGTTATACAGATTCGTCCTTTTTGCTTTACATATATATAGGTCAAAACTGTAGTATATTTATAAAAAATCAATTTGAAACATTTGATATTGTCATATAGCTCTGAATCTAAATATATCTCAGCATACAGTATTCTTTGGAAATCCTTATGTCATGAAGGTCTGAGGATCATTACTGGTCGCTGCAGAAATATAATATTTTGTGACTTAAAAACCGATTTTGAGGCCCGATATAGTAACATCGTCACATTAATTTACTGAAAAATCTAATTTTTGTAGGAAATTCATCAACGAAGCTATTGCATTTTTTTTAAAGTAAATTTATGTTGTGCTGTGAATTAATTTAGCTACGTCCAATAAATATTTTCAACTTCTATCTAGAACTAAAATTGACTTATATTATGTGCGATTCGATACTATGATTACGCTTCAAGCATGTCTTTTGTAGACGTCGAATACCCATGTAATATTTTTGATAAACACTTGGATAATTTAAATATAATATTTTTCATCTCTTATGTACATGAACTCATGGTGTACTTAAAGTTTTTAACCAAAAAATTATATTTATCATAAAATCCTGCGTGTGGATTTTTGTACCGCTCTATTAGTTATGTTTTTGCCACCCAAAGGTCATAATTTTAATCTAAAACCTCTTTTATTATTTAATGCTCACGTCCAATTATTAAAACCCGTTCATTTGGCCGATATTTTTCTGTAACACATGTTGTTTTTCCTTGAAAAATTTCCTTAATCCCCGCTAATAAGCAATTGATTATGGGTTACCGCTCCTAGAATGATAGCAATTTCTCAGATTTTTTTAAAATTTTCAACAGTATTATGATAACCATTTTCTGTATACACCATTTTTTGGAATTTTACATAAACTGACGTCTTACTTTAATGATTTCAGCTCTTAAACTGACAGTTCATGACCTGGTAACATATTTTGGCTATAAATAAAAAAAAAAAAAATAAAATTTTTTTGGTATTTTAGGTCTAATCATTTTAAATATTCCCCAAATAACTTTAATTTTAACTTTAATTGGTTAAACGGTTCAAACTGTGGACTTCATGTCAGTCTGTTGAGTAAAAATTTCAATTTGCACATATAATTATTTTCTATTAAAATTTAGAGAATGATATGTTTATTTTAACGGTACTTTTAATACAATGACAAGAGGAACCTAAAATTTTGCAAATAGGGACATTAGGTAAGAATGAAAAAAATTGTAAACCAAAGAAATGTATATCACTCTTGGAATATATAAAAACCAGAAAACAAATATTGCACATATAATTATTTGACAGAGGTATCTATCTATCTTCTATATATATAAAAATTAATGTGTGTTTGTTTGTATGTATGTATGTTTGTTTGAAGTCTATAGCCGCCTAAACGGCTAAACCGATTTTCTTGAAATTTTCACAGTGTGTTCCTATATGCCGGGAAGGAAAAATAGGCTACTTTTTATTTTGAAATTCCAAGTGGGCGAGGTGCCACGCCCACTTACTAAATAACTATTAAAAGTAGTATATCTCGGAAATTGGTAATACTAGAGTCCTCAAATTTTGCACGAACAACTTTGACACCTATATGAACCTTCTGGTAAAAAATAGGCGAACTAGCAATAGGGGGTGTGGCACATCCCACGCCTAATATTGCTTGCCAATACCAAATGCCGTAAATTTAGGAAACTATAACAGTTACATATCCCAAGTTTTGTACAATAAACTTAGGTGTCAATGTGAACATTTTGTGCAAAAATGGGCGGAAAAAAAATAGTGGGCGTGTCATCTCTCATATAAAGTTAATACCAAAATTTTTATATCTGGAAACTACAAAAGTTAGAGGGCTCAAATTTTGTACGACTAGCATTAGCTTCAATATGAATATTTTGGACAAAAATTGGTACACTAGCAATAGTGGGCGTGGCACCTCCCATATAAAGAAAATATTAAATTATCATATCTGAGAAAATATAACAGTTAGAGTTCTAAAATTTTGTCGGAGCCACTTTGGTATCAATATTAATATTTAAGAAAAATATGGGCGGACTAGAAGTAGGGGGCATGGTACCTCCCATATAAATTAAATGCAAAAATTCGTATATCTGGGAAACTATTGGAGTTGGAATGCTCAAATTTTGCACAAAGAATTTTGACATCCATGAAAACATTTGTCTAATAAATTAGCGGATTATGGGGGTATGGTCCCTCCCATAAAAATGAAATACAAAAATGAGTATATCTGGGAAACTATTAGAGCTTGAATTTTCAAATTTTGCACGGGAAACATCTATCTATCGGGGGGTGGCGAGCACACCGGGTATTAGCTAGTGCTAAAATAAATGAATAATAGCCCAAAAAACATTTTTGGGTAATTCTACATTTTTAAAATTTGGGTGATTGTTCACAATGAATAAACACCAAAAATATTAAACATGTCAAAAAACCCAAGCACAGTGAACAATCAAATTGAATTTGTCCTTTTTTAGGGCGTTAGTTCATTTATGGGGTTTGGGCGATTTTCCCTTGGGCGATTACTCGTACACTCGTACAAATAGAAAATATAAATTTTTTCCGTGGCTTATAAAAATTTAAAGTGGCGTAGTTTCGGTTCTATAAAATATATTGATTTCAATATTTTTCTATATAACAAAGAATTGTGTAAGCTAATCAGTGTAATTTAGATGAAAAAAATCGAGTTTATACTTTTTCTGATTTTTGAAAATAAAATAAAAATTTTGTAAAAAATTGGTTTTTTGAGAAACTATAAATATTTTATCTGTAATGAAATCATTGTTAGTAAAGATATCTTAACGTAATTATCAATGAATGTACCAGGATATATATATGAAAAAAACAGGACCAAGAACATGCAAAATTTAGGTACTTAAAAATTCAAACGCAAATAACTAAAAATCTATAAGAGAAAAATAGGACATGCAAACATGTTTTTTGTAGGCCTTAGTAGGGCCTACAATAATTTTTGAAATCGAACAAGAAACAAAAATTTGGCGATTAAAAAATTTTAAATATTAATAATTTCCAAAAATTTTTGATTCTACATTGGTTGTTGGTGATTATTCGTAAATATTTGGTAATTTTTTCATTTTTTTCGATAAATTTTCTTTTTTGTTTTATTTTTGGATAATATTTCATTTAAATTATATTTCTCTACTTGATTTGGGTCATTGTGCTGGCATTGGTTTGTTCATATTATTATAATTCTTGTTATTATTAATAATAATTATAATAATATATTTTTTCTGGAATTGCCAGTATTATAAGCTAGTATATTTATAAAATATTGATGCAAAATTAAATGTGTTAATTGAAAAATATGCAAACCCCACTTGGTATGCAAGACTCTTGGAAGAATTTTTTGGTTTCCTAGGAGAAAACGTATTATAAACCATGCAAAAAGTACCAACAACAATCAAGATGGCGTTTTTTACCAAGCATTATAAAGACAAAGTTGTCAGAGCTCGAGCGCTGCAATAATACTACAAATTAAGTCTACATTACTTTGAGTCTACATTAGAGAAATTTGTATCAAGACAAACGTCAAATTTCTGTTTGAGTTGCAGATAATTTTTTATCACTTTGAGTCTACATTAGACAAATTTTTATCAAGACAAACGTCAAAATTTTATCAAGATAAAGATTTGTCTAATGTAGACTGAATTTGTCAGTATTATTGCAGTGTTAAAAGAAAATTGTCAGCGCTCGAGCTCTGACAACGTTGTCTTGATAATGCTTGGTAAAAGACGCCATCTTGATTGTTGTTGGTACTTTTTGCATGGTTTATTATGACATACGTTTTCCCCTATAATTGATACAGATAAAAAATTATCTGCAACTCAAACAAAAATTTGACGTTTGTCTTGATACAAATTTCTCTAATGTAGACTCAAAGTCACTGTCAATTACACTGGGTCTCCACGTAATATTTTTATATCAAAATATGTAACAGAGAGTGTCAAATCCGCTCTCTGAGAGAATTATCTCACGTGTAGACTAAAATATTAGTATTATAAGAAATATTATGAGACTGTTGTGATAAAATTTTTCTACACAACTATCTTATAAGATTTACTCCCAAAAAATACACATATACGAAAGTTTGTTTGTGCGTGTGAATGTTTATTTTTAAAAGTACTTAAAAACAATGTTTTTTTGTAAAATAGTTTTATTTTAATGGTTATTCTACATTCAGAAATATATTTTCATTAAAATTGTGCTAAAAAATTTCGAATTTCTTAAATAAAAATTTCATGTTTACTCTGTGACTGAATGAAAATAATGAAATATTATGAGATTTATTAGAATACATTTACCCCTTGTTTAAGATTTAACATAATATTAACAAAATGTTTACTCTCTTCTGCCGGCGTTATCTTACATATTATATCAATGTGGAGACAGTATGTTATAGGGGAAAACGTATATCATAATAAACCATGCAAAAAGTACCAACAACAATCAAGATGGCGTCTTTTATCAAGCATTATCAAGATAAAGTTGTCAGAGCTCGAGCGCTGACAATTTTCTTTTACTTTGAGTCTACATTAGACAAATTTTTATCAAGACAAACGTAAAAATTTTATCAAGATAAAGATTTGTTTATTGTAGACTGAATTTGTCAGTGTTATTGCAGCGTTAAAAGAAAATTGTCAGCGCTCGAGCTCTGACAACTTTGTCTTGATAATGCTTAGTAAAAGACGCCATCTTGATTGTTGTTGGTACTTTTTGCATGGCTTATTATGACATACGTTTTCCCCTATAATTGACAGAGATAAAAAATTATCTGCAACTCAAGCAAAAATTTGACGTTTGTCTTGATAGAAATTTCTCTAATATAGACTCGACGTTAACGCTGCAATAACACTGACAAACTCAGTCTACATTAGACAAATCTTTATCATGATAAAATTTTGACGTTTGTCTTGATAAAAATTTGTCTAATGTAGACTCAAAGTTAAACAAATCTTTATCATGATAAAATTTTGACGTTTGTCTTGATAAAAGTTTGTCTAATGTAGACTCAAAGTTATTATATTAAGATATATTTTTTCTATTTCACAATGCAACATTTTTTTTTTGTCTTTTCAATATTGAATTATTTTTAAAACTTTCAATGTTTATAACTACCCACCCACATATTTATAAGTATAATCCAATAATTAATTTGACTAGTCTTTTATATACTTTTATAGCTCCTTCTCTACATTAGTGTAATCCTAAATATATTAATAAAGTTTTAACATTTAACATTTTAGTCAATAAATAACTAAATAACTAATAAAAGGATAACTCTTGTTATCCTTGGATATTGAACAATAATATATTGATACAAAATTTTATGAATACTTAGTATTGGTTACTTATTTTTGTGAATTAGTAGAAAAAGTCAATTTTGCTGAATGTGCCCCACGCCGGCGTAATTTCGATATTTAACGTGGCACATTCGCCTATCATGTTCTTACAAACAATTGGATATTAAAAATTTATTTATAGATAGAATTAGGTGTTGGTTAGGTTGGTTCATTTATTAGCTGGATAAAAATAATGAAAAATAAACATATTTCTTTAACCCTTAAAACGAAACACAATAATATTGCTTATTAAATAACTATCTCGTTTTTTATGTGCGATTCAATTGTTTGGCGTTTAATATTGTAATTTCTACCGGCGGACGTTGGAGTCTTAACACCACATAAAACATCATATATTCAACAGATGCCGAATCTTCCCCGATTTAAAATGCTGAATCTACCCCGAAAGCACTACTTACACTCTTTTCTTTTCTTTTAATCTCCAAAAAAGATTTGGCTTTCACTTATTTTTTAGGAATATAGCACAATTCTTAATGATACTTTGTAAACTCTGTTTTAAATATTGAAAAATCTCAAATACAAAATACTTAACCCTAGGATTACTATCTTGGTCTGGTCAGACCAAATTTGACTTTGGAGTTCAGTATCTTTCATTTTAAGTAGAAAATCAGAAAAGGATGAACATGATATCTATAACTGATATCTACTGAATCGAATGAAATCAATTTTGAGTCGATTGGAGTACGATAACTGGGAAAATTTTGGGTTTAAAGAAAAAGTACGCTAAGTTGACCTCTTGGTCTGGATAGACCATAAAGTGTTTTTTTTTTTTTGTTGTTGAAAGTATAGAATGTCTGAATAAAACTGAATTTACCCAAAATTGTGAGTAAATGTTCGTTAATTATGATCGAAAATTAAGTTACAAAAAAATTGGCAATTCCTTAAAAAAAATTTTTTCTTGATGCAAAAAAATGTGGTTTGGACGTTATTAAATGCCATAAAATGGACTTTCCAGATTTTAACGCCTTACAGTAACTAAAAAGGAGTAGGATGAAGAGGGAATGGTGTCTAGTCTAGTCTTTGAAATTGAGATAATGTGCAACTGTCATTTCCATGCATTGATGATGAGGGTGACGAAAAGTTATGCTCAGGAATTACTGGATATTCAGCAAAAAGGTAAATCTGATATTCAAATGTACTTAATTGGAACCACTTAAAACTCTCATATTACTATAACAAAAAGTTACCAACCAGACAATTTCCACCGAGTACCATAAACATTTTTAAAACAATATTTACTCCAGAAGTGCTCAAAATTATTGTTCAAGATATTAAAAATAAATTTCAATAGGTACCTTGAATAATAATCAACCAATGTTATAGGTTTAGTCGATTAAGGTTTATATAACTTTAATATTGAAAAGGCGAAAATGTCAATAAGATGCTTCAATACATTGCTTTTTTTCCGATCTGACAGTCCAAATACATGCCCAAAGCAGCAATAATTTAGAAAATTAGCTACCGTAGAGGATCTTTGAGTAATTCTCATTGAAAACTTGGAGTCATCATATACCCCTGTCGTAAATTTGTACATGAATAAATAGCTTATCTTGTACGTTCATGTTTCAAAATATACATTCCGCCAGAATTAGAAAAATATGGCCATACAAACCCAAATTATCTCCTTAGACGACGAAATAATGAAAAATAGGTATAAAAATTAATCATAAAATAGTTCTTCGATGTAAAAAATGAGACATTACTACCAACCTATGGCATTGTAAATAAGCAAATTCATATATTTTCAATTATTGCCAAGAAGAGTAATATTTGATAAACATTATTTTTAATAAAAATTACAATATTTATCCACTTTCTAAGCATATCGTTTATAAATAAACCTAAAATTGCGTTTTATTTATAAAAGTCCAAATTTTCAGATTTTTCATCTATTTTTGTTTTTATCGCTATAATTATTATTATAAGTCAAGCGAAATATTTCCACTTTATATTAACAAATATAACTTATATTAACTACTAACCACAAAATCAAAACAAAAGTGCTACTATAAATTGTTCCTAGGGCCAATATTTTACCTATAACCGTTCTGTGGTCTGGCCAGACCAAGAAGATAACTTAGCGCTCATAATGTTACCAGTCATCCTAGGGTTAAAAATTATAGTCAAAATATTACAAAAACACTTGCAAAAATACTAAAACATCTGCATCTAAGTCAGTTGGTAAGCTAGAGATGACAAATTTCGTGTGATTTATTTATTAAGCTTTTTGATAAATTTACATAAATTGTTAGTGCAGCACAATGGTTGCTTCATATCGAAAACGTCATTGCCGAAGCTACCCCAAAGCCGAAGCTGCCCCAGTCTCCCCTACTAAAGATGTCCACACACAAGCATATTTTTTCACATATTTTGTCAACATATTTTTTCACATATTTCGTACACATATATTCAACTTGTCAGCTTCGTTTATTTCTACACATTTACTTTGTAGTAAGAAATGCACAAGCTGAAATATTTTACGCAGTTCGTAAACAAAATATTTTGGAGAACTAGAAAATTGATAACTTTGAGTCTGCATTACTTTGAGTCTACATTAGACAAATTTTTATCAAGACAAACGTCAAAATCGGTGCAAATCTATACAAGGTAGCCTCAGTTAAACTGCTGATTATTATTTTTGGTTGTTACAGCTGTCAAACTTTAATGAATTCGCCATATTGTTGTTTTTGCACAATTGTTGCCACCTTCCACAAATTCGAGTTCATTTTGACGTTTGTCTTGATAAAAATTTGTCTAATGTAGACTCAAAGTTAGAGAAATTTTTATCAAGACAAACGTCAAATTTTTGTTTGATATGCAGATAATTTTTTATTTCTGTCAATTTTAGGAGAAAACGTATGTCATAATAAACAATGCAAAAAGTACCAACAACAATCAAGATGGCGTCTTTTACCAAGCATTATCAAGACAATGTTGTCAGAGCTCGAGCGCTGACAATTTTCTTTTAACGCTGCAATAATACTGACAAATTCAGTCTACATTAGACAAATCTTTATCTTGATAAAATTTTGACGTTTGTCTTGATAAAAATTTGTCTAATGTAGACTCAAAGTAAAAGACGTCATCTTGATTGTTGTTGGTACTTTTTGCATGGTTTATTATGACGTTTTCCCCTATAATTAATAGAGATAAAAAATTATCTGCAACTTAAACAAAAATTTGACGTTTGTCTTGATACAAATTTCTCTAATGTAGACTCAAAATAATGTTCAACTAATAAATACAAAAGCTAATATAAATTATGTTGATGTGTGATTTTTGTTAAGTAAAACTGCTGAAAATATTTAAATATCCACGTGAAAACATATATGGCGCTCCACAGTGGTTTCAAAACGCTTTTTTTTTTTGGAAATAATTCAGTAACTAAGGAACCATTAGAGATATCTCAATCAAGTTTCACATGATCAGAGCTGTGGTGTTTTCAAGTTGATTTGAAGTGGTACAGGCCACAATCGGGTCATGGGGGAAGTGGGTGGCCCTCCAAAGTTGCCCATCTCGGGTATGTTTTTTTTTTTGAAAAATCGCCAAAAATTCATTTGATATTAAAAAAAAAAATTTTACATATCTTGCTTGTCTTTACTGTCAAATTTTGTTTTTTTGTTATGGTATTTGTAATAGTATAATAATAAAGTACTCGCACATCTACAAAAACAAAAATTGCTTGTATTTTGTTAGTGTAAAACTACTGCCCACAATGTCAAAATGCTTTGAACGGAAAAATGAGAGAATAAAGGAGAGCAAGAATAAAAAAACTCGAAAAAATTTTACATATGAATACAAAAACAATTTGACAGTACCGCGAGGTTTGCCAATGAAAAAATTGTAAAACAGCTGTTCTTACGAGTATACTTTATAATTATACTATGGTATTTGTATCTTTGTGTGTTTGTTTACATTTTTTATTTCATCGTTGTTATTGTATCAATCAGCAAAATTTGACATTTAAGAATAGCAATTGGTAGAAAAAATCGCTGTTGTTTTTGTATTATTGTATTTGTTGTAGAATTGCTATAACCTTATAGTAAATAAGCTTTGATTTAAATGTTTTTAGAAAATTTCCAACAGGGTATTTATGGGTTTTTTCTTATTTGAAACAAAGAAAGTAGATGTTACCATATTCATTGCAGAACCGCAAAAGATATTATCACTTGATAATGGAGTATATAAACTGAAGTAAAATTGTAAAAAATCATACAGTTTAAATTAAAAATGCATTTTAAAATATTCTTAGCACTAAGTTTTTGTTGCTTGACTGCTGCTTTACAGAAAGAGGAAATACGCAAGGAATGGTTTAAATTCCAACTAAAATATGGCAAAAAATATCTAAATCTAATGGAAAATAACAAAAGTTTCAAGAATTTTGAAGAAAATCTACAACAAATACAAGAACATAATAAACTTTATAAACAAGGTTTAGTTAGTTATAAAATGGCGGTGAATCCTTTTACCGATTTGAATTTAGAGGAAATGGAAAAATCTTATATGGGTTTAAAAATGACCGAAGAGTAAGCATTAGTTATACTAAATTAAATAAGAAAATATAAACTTAATTACTTATTTTTCAGGGATAAACAAATGTTCCTTAATCTAACAGAATTTACACACTTAAGTAAGTTTAACCATGCCACTTCTGTAGATTGGCGTGATAAAGGGGCTATTAGTCCTGTTAAAAATCAAAAGAATTGTGGTTCTTGTTGGACATTTTCTAGTACCGGTGCTTTAGAAGCTCACTATTTTTTAAAATACAACAAATCTGTCTTATTAAGTGAACAAAACTTAATCGATTGTGTCACCAATAGTAATGGTTGTAACGGTGGTTGGATGATTCATTCCTTTGATTATATACATCGAAACAAGGGACTTAACCCAGAATCTCAATACCCATATGAAGGAGTAAATGGTAAATGTAGATTTAAATCAAAATATATAGCTGCAACTTGTAATGGCTACGCAAAAGTACGCCAAGATGAAAAGCATTTGCTTGAAACTGTATCCTTAGTAGGTCCTGTATCAGTAGCAATTTCCGCTAATTCAAACTTTGTAAAATATACCAAAGGAATTTACAATGATCCACATTGTACTCAAAATGTTAATCACGCAGTCTTAGTGATTGGTTATGGCACAGAAAATGGTCAGGACTATTGGTTAGTGAAAAATTCTTGGGGTACCGAATGGGGTATTGGAGGTTATATTAAAATGGCACGTAACAAAAATAATCAATGTGGAATTGCCATGTATGCTTCGTATCCGTTGGTATAAAATAAAAATATTATAAAAATCTAGATTCACAAGATTAAAAAAAAGTAAGTTGCTAAGGAAATAATGTATCATTCTTAAAAATCACATTAAATTATTTTTAGATTTTTTTATCATATCAATAAATAAAAAAACATATACTACAAATAACATATACATAACATATACATAATCAAGGTACGAAAAAATTCGGATTTCGAACTAAATTTTAATTTTTATTGGCTTTTTTAAATATTATTCGTAAATTTAAAAATAAAATTCTTTTTGGATTAAAATTCTTTTCTTTACTTTTTTAATTTGAATTACGAAAATAATTTAAAAAACTTTTTTTTTTTAAATTTGTATTTGTGGGGAAGATCGTTATTTTACGATTACAAACGGTTCGGTAGCCACAAAAATGTGCGCAAAAAAGTGGTTGAAAAATAAAAATAAAAAAAAGGTTCTGTTTGTGCATGTACATTTATACATACATGAATGAACTGTCGAAAAAAAACGAGACTATAAAAGCTCCAATAATATTTTTATTTTAAATTTGTATGTATGCAAGTATATCAACTGATCCCAGAAGGCCGTTACATGCAGAAAATATCGACGATGTCTTGATGATTTGAAACAGTCTTCGATGACTCATATACGACATCTCCGAACAAACATTGGTGACATTTTCGAACAAAGGGCACTTGAGCGAAGTCGTCATGCATATTGTCGTCAACCTTATTAAGAAAAATAAATAAAAAAAGTTCCTGAGATTTGAACCCAGGCCACCAATTTCACTTTTCTTTATTGAGTAGTCAAGCGCACTAACCACTTCAGCTACAACATTCTGTCTTTCAATGATTTTATAAATACTTTTATTTATCTGATAGTTTAAAAATAGTTGTTTATGACATTGTCATGCTGAATGTCGTGTGTTTGGTTTAACTCACGACATTCTCGCTGAACATTTAACTCTTGTTGTCCTGAATATGGTTCGATGTACGACAATTCAGAATATTTTGTTATTACAGTCTCCGATGAGATGGCAATACACGTGAGATGACAATACACGTGACTTTTAATCAAATTTGTCCTCTACATGCATTATTTTGACTACAAATTTTGACGACATCCTCGATGAAAGTGTCGTTAATGGACATATGACCTACTGGGATTTTGTGGCTGTCATGCAAATAATTTTTTATTTTGTATGTAAACAAATACATACAGTGCTGTGCAGAACAAAAGCAATAAAATTAGGGTAAACCTAAAAATAGTTTTATTTTTTAGAATATTTGGTTTAATTTTATTTATATTTAATTTTAGGAAATTATATACATATTTAAGGATTATAAAAACAGTAATATTGTTATTGCTTAGCCTGTAACTTCTTTAAATGCTTTCAATGGACTTTGAGTAAAGTATATATTAAACCTTAGAGATTATATAACCTATCTATGTAGACAAGATCGTTTTTATAACGTGTTAACTATTTATTTTTAATAATATTTCTTTTACATGCACTGAAAAGTCACATTTTTTTTAAATTGTGCTTTCAAAATAAATTTGTTTACCTAAATTAAGCAGTATTGTATAATTTGTATTATAAAACAAAGTTACTTTCCATTTTTCTTATTCCAAATAAACTAAAAATTTATTGCATCGGCCTATATTGTCACAAATCATAATTCTTATTAAAAGAAAAAAAAATAACAAAAATATGTGTAAATAATGCTGTATTCACATATTTTTACTATTAAACTGCTATTTACTTAAATAGCAATAAATTTTAAAATTTTGTGTCAATTATTACAATTGGAAATATTATTGCTTTTGATATGCTATACTTTCATATAGAGAACATACAATATTTTTCTCGTTTTTTTTTTCGAAAAGAAAGAAAATCAATTTTCTTCTAAGGTACAAATGTTTGTTCGTACTCAAATGTGTTAACAATGCACATTGGGGTAAAAAGGTCGAAAATAGCGCTTAATTCAGGGAAAGGTGATATCAATATTTTAATGATCACGTTTTATTTTTTTTTATTAATTATTAGTTAAAAAAATTCTATTTTAGAATTTTAAGATTTTTTTTAGCAGAACGGTAAAGTCTGTCCGTCCGGCTATACATTAGAGTTAAATGGGTCGAAAATTATGCATAACTCAGGAAAAGGTGATATCAACACTTTAATGATTACGTTCAATTTTTCTATTTATTAGTAAGTACAAAAATGTATTTTGAGAATTATAAGATATTTTTTGGCTGAATGGTAATGTCCGTCCGTCTATACATTTGGGTTAAATAGAACGAAAAAGGCGCTTAATTCAAGAAAAGGTGATATCTAAATTTTGATGATTACGTTAAATTTTTACTATTTATTAGTTAATAAAAACTGCATTTTTAGAATTCTAAAATTTTTTGGCAGCGTGGCAATGTCCGTCTGTCCCTCTATACATTTGTTCGAAAATGCCACTTAATTCAGGGAAAGGTGATATGAAAATTTAAATACCTTCATTTGGTTTTCAAGAAGTTATATTAATCAAGAAGTTGAAACAAAATATTTTTCGAATTTTAACATTTTTTGAAAAAATTCTAATGTCCGTCCATCTGTCCGTATGTTTGTTAATTTTTGCAAACTTTCCAATTTAAAATCTTTTAACTTTTGACTCAATAAAGATAATGACTCAAAATTTTCTTTGTTCGATAGATAATTTTGTTTTTTAACCAACTGCATAAAATGTAATAAAATCGGTTGAAAATATTTTGCTATATATGGAAAAATCTTAACCAAGATCTAGTAAAATTGAGATTTTTGAAATTTCAAATGTATATAACTCGAAAAATATGTAAGATAAGTAGTATATGCAAGCATGTTTTCTAAATGATTTATCAAGGACTTTAGGATGATATAAAAATCTTGGAAATCGGGTAAGGAACAAAAATTCGCTAGTGGTTAAACATTCTCCATGATACTAGTACCCTATTTTGAATCCCCATA
The DNA here is from genome assembly GCA_951394005.1 of Protophormia terraenovae. Classification (NCBI taxonomy): domain Eukaryota; kingdom Metazoa; phylum Arthropoda; class Insecta; order Diptera; family Calliphoridae; genus Protophormia; species Protophormia terraenovae. The sequence goes on from OX596077.1 coordinate 97,332,585, forward strand.
GTTTCGCTCCCGATGCTTATAACTCAAAATGCTACTGTCCTCTGCTATGCCTATGTAACTTCTAACCAGCCGATTAGAAGTTACAGATTTGTTTCGATTCTTTCCCACTGCTTACTGTTTGATAAAGCTAAGAAAATGTTTGCACTCAAGCTGTTTTTTGTATGAAATCTACTGTTTTTATTTTTTTTTAATTATTTTCGCAAATCGGGCTATATATGCGCAGGATTTTTTTTTTTTTGTTTTTTTTTTCATAATATTAAAGTGGGCAATATATACTATTTTTCAGAAAATCTTCAGAACAAACATCCTGTAACATTTTAAGTTGCATTCCATGAAAAGCACTGTACATACATACATACATATATACATACATACATACATACATACATACATACATACATACATACATACATACATACATACATACATACATACATACATACATACATACATACATACATACATACATACATACATACATAAATACATACATACATACATACATACATTTAAAAATTAAATTTGCAAGCAAAAAAAATAAAATTCTTTGTAATAATTCGCTGATAAAAATTATGTTCCGAACGAAAAAAAAATGAGCGTTCTTCCTACTCTGGTTATAATATCCATACGTACAGTGGGGCAGAATCTGTAACTTCTGATCGGCTGTTTTGATTTGCATGAAATTTGGTATAGGCGTAGCAAAGGAGTATACAATGTTAAGTTTGGAAGGGGGACCCAACAGACCCCTCATGGGCGGAGCTAAAGAGGCTCAAGTTTGGGTATCTCTGACCCTTATAGTTTTTGAGTTATTTGCGTTTGAATTTTTAATTACTTAAATTTTAAGTCGATATCTTTACCGAGTCCAAAAATAAACGATTTTGAATTTGAAAATTGCTATAATGACGACTTTTTGTGTTTTTTTGGCCGAAAAAGTATCATCACTCTTTTTTGTCTAAAATAAAATTTTCTTCAACAACATATAATAATTTTATACTTTTCTGAAAGGTATCTTCACAGAGAAGACTTTAAAATAAAAAGTATTCCCAACAACTGAAGTGGTCAATGTACACACCCTCCCGAATTGGACCCATTTTTTATGAAAGCTTTGATTTTAGTCTATGAATGCAGTTTAGGAATTTACAATATGCTGTTAAAAGTTTTCTACGATAAAGTCTATATCCACCGTAAATTTCGTTAAGATATCTTTAATAAAAAAAAGATTTTATTTCGGATGAAATATAGTTTCTCAAAAAAACTATAATATTTTTGTAAAAAATTGTTTTTTTGAGAAATTATAAATATTTTATCTGTAATAAAATCTCTGTTATTAAAGATATCTTAACGAAATTTTCAGTGGATGTAGAGTTTATCGTATAAAATGAGAAAGTGAAAAAATATTTAAAAATTTTGTAAAAGGAATCCCATAATTCCCAAAAATAATTTTCACTTTTTCGGCTATAAAATCCACATTTTTCCGAAGTCCCGTAGATTTTGATTGAACATTTTTAACAACATATTGCAAATTCTTAGACTGCATTTCGCTTGCGGATTCGTGCTTTGTGATTTGAGAAAATATAGACTAAAGTCAAAACTTTCATATAAAATGGGTCAAATTCGGGAGGGTGTGTACCTTAACCACTTAAGTGATTGTGCTTGTTTTTTTATTTTAAAGTCTTCTCTATGAAGATACCTTTCAGAAAAGTATTAAATTGTTACATGTTTTTAAAGAAACTTTTATTTTAGAGAAAAAGGAGTGAAGATACTTTTTCGGCCAAAAAAAAAAAAAAACACACAAAAAGTCGTAATTTTTGCAATTTTGAAATTCAAAATCGTTTATTTTTGGACTCGGTAAAGATATCGACTTCAAATTTTTTTTATTCAACAGATAATTTTATTCTTTAATTAGCTAAAAATGAAATCGGTCGGAAACAATAGGTTATATATGAAAAAACCTGGACCAAGAACTTGCAAAATTGAGGTACTTAAAAATTCAAATGCAAATAACTCAAAAATTATAAGACATAAATAGGCAATCATGTTTTTGTAGGTCTTATCAGTGCCTACAATAATGTATAAAAATATTTTAAATTGGACGAGAAATCAAAATTTGGCAAGCGATTAAAAAATTTGTATATCAGAGGTACCCAACTTTGAACCCCTTTAGCTCCGCCCCTGATGGGTCTGTTCGGTCCCCTTTCCAAAGTTAGCATTGTATACTGCTATACCTATACCAAATTTCATGCAAATTCAACCAGCCGATCAGAAGTTAAAGATTTATTTCCAAAAAATTTCGATACTGAAAGCAAAATAAATGGTAATAAGTCTGGAACTTTGAAACCACTGAACCGATTTAGATGAAACTTGGAACATAGATAGAGGACGAGTTAGGTTTTCAGAATATCTGTAGCTGCAGAACGGGCGCCGCTACAGTGGGCCAAAGTTGACTTCCTCGAGGGTGGAAAACATATCGGGGCTCATAACTTTTACAAGTATTAACCGATTTTAAATATTTTTACATTTTTGAATTCTCCTAAGCAAGACAAGGAAAAACATGCTTAATTATCTTGTATGGTTTAAACGATATTTCACTTCAAAAAATAAATTTTTCATTTTTGCCTTGACTTTTATGCTATTTTGCCCTATAACTCTTAAAATAAGATTTCAAATTTTTTTTTAAAATATGTTGAAATTCTCTACAATTTTCTAAATTATGTTAATGAAAAAATTTTTTTGTTATCTCAATTTCAAAAATTTTCAAAGTCAAAATTTCAAAACAGGTCTCAAAAATTGCATTTTTTTGCCAAAGAAGTAACTTAATATATTTAAATTTTTTAAAATATTTTGTTAAAAAAGTTTAATATTTTTTTGACATTTTCAGAAAGACGGAACCTCCAGAAAACGTGTAAATGTAATTTCGAAAAGTTCTAAAAGTTCACCCTACATCCAGCAGTGGTTAAAAATGATCAATTTTGGATGAGTTGAACTTTTTGAGTCTGTAAATTGATTGTTGATTTTGGTACTTCTGTGAATTAAACTATATAGCTCAATATGTTCTTAAAGTTTCTGAAAAAAATTATGACAGCCTACCGGTAAACTTAGTCACACGAGGAAATTTTCCGAAAATACCCATATTTCCAATAATAAAATTTCAACTCCTAAAAATATATAGTAAAATTATATATATTTTTCTGATTTTCACATTTATCAATTCTCCATTAATTATTTTATATCTCGTGAAAAAATTATGTTGATACCTAAAAACATTTAGAAATTATTCAGTCTTAAATTTTTGAAATATTTCCATATAAACATAATTTGCATTTGTTCGCTTTGTTTTAAGAAAAGTGTGCTAAAAATTTTAAAATAGTAAAATTTATTATACATTAAACAAGTTTGCAATCGTAAATTGCCTTGTTGTCTCTGTTTGGCGGTACCAAAGCAGAGTTTGTGGACTATAATTAGACACCAGCAGAATGTAATACGTATTTTCTGTGCCGCTACACACTTCATCAGCATTCGTGGTGTCTTATCCATTTCGGTTTCGTTGAAACCTAAACATGTCGCCCGCCTTGCACTGGGTGCAATTTTGAGGGACTCAGTTAACAGCGCCAGGCGTTTGGGGCAAGTAAAAAAGAGGTTGAACCTAGCGTCGTAAACGCTGTTTAAGATGTGGTTACATAGTGTCGTAAGCCGACATCCGGCTCGAAGGACCATAAACAAGTTTGCCTTGTTGTCTCTGTTTGGCGGTACCAAAGCAGAGTTTGTGGACTATAATTAGACACCAGCAGAATGAAATACGTATTTTCTGTGCCGCTACACACTTCATCAGCATTCGTGGTGTCTTATCCATTTCGGTTTCGTTGAAACCTAAACATTTGAGGGATTCAGTTAGCAGCGACAAGCGTTTGGGGAAAGTAAAAAAGAGGTTGAACCCAGCGTCGTAAACGCTGTTTAAGATGTGGTTACATAGTGTCGTAAGCCGACATCCGGCTCGAAGGACCATAAACAAGTTTGCAATCGTAAATTGCCTTGTTGTCTCTGTTTGGCGGTACCAAAGCAGAGTTTGTGGATTATAATTAGACACCAGCAGAATGGAATACGTATTTTCTGTGCCGCTACACACTTCATCAGCATTCGTGGTGTCTTATCCATTTCGGACACATGTTTTAAAGAAGACATAATTTCCTTCAAAATGATATATAATATGACTATTTTTTGTCAGTCTAAAATTTTTGAAATATTTCTATATAAACATAATTTGCATTTGTTGGTATTGTTTCAAGAAAAGTGGGCTAAAAAATTTAAAATAGTAAAATTTATTATACATAGCTTTAAAGAAGACATAATTTCCTTCAAAATGATATATAATATTACTATTTTTTGTTTGAAACGCTTCTTGTAAATAAATTTGAAATTAGAAGAGTTGCTAATTGTAAAATCTTTCGTTTTTTGTTTTTGATACGGCCTTATTGAACTGTTTTATCTCACTGCACTACCAAAATAAAAGGAAAGATGAAGATTTTGCAATTTTTTTGGGGTTTTGCTTATTTGCTTATTGAATTTATAAGCGTAATAAACTAAAAATAGTCACATAATATATCAATTTAAAAGAAATTTTATCTTCTTTAAAACTATAGCTGTGTTTTGTTGCTAACGTTTATAGTAAATTTCATACAAAATTTAAATTTATATACGTTAGGAGTTAACGTGTAGAATTTTACATGTTAACTTTAACGTCGATAAAAGTGCTGCCAATTTATGTACAAAAATACAATTATGGATATTTGAATGTCAATAAATGGAAAAAATATAAAAATACAATAAAATATAGGTAATTAAAAGAAATTTCAATTTTTTGTTTTTTGAAATAAAATATAAAGATTTATTTGTGTCATTTTCTGCTGAATATCAAATTATACCAAGTCGGGGGAATATCGTTTTTTTTGCTAACTATCAACGTTAACACTAGGGATGCCAATCCCGATCCCGAAAATCCCGGTATTTTTCGGGATTATAAAATCCCGAATCCCGGGATTGGACGAAAATAATCCCGGGATTTTATTTTCGGGATTTATTGACATAAATTCAATCCAAAAATTAACTAAAGGCAAGACAGAACATTAAAATATTTACAGACAATTGAAAAATATTTTAAAAATCGATTACGTAGATAAGAACATTGTTTGTATGCTATTCTTACAAGTTTTACTACTTTTGCCAGTATTTTTCTCAAAAAGCGTTTCTCTGCACATAACAATAGTAAAAGTAGTAAACATTTCAAGAGAAAATAATTTTCTCTTTTGCAATTTTTTTTACTTGAATATTTTATACCAGAAAAGCTAGTAAAATATTTTATTTTCAAATTCCTATTGAGTTTTAATTTGAAACATTATGTTTAATTTTTTAGCGATTTTTGTTGGAACCTGTGATCAATTTTGAACAAAGTCTTGCAAATTTTGAATTTATGATTTATACTTTTATAAATCTTATGTTTAAATGTATTGTAATACTAATTTTGCACCTTTAAGATCATTTTAAAAATTGATACATTGATTTGTGCCAATTCGTCTTCACATTGTCATTTTTGCCTGATTAATGCTCGTTTAAGTAAATTAGGAGAGGTCCTTGTATGTAGCTTATGGTTAATTACATTATGCAACAGTATTTATATTTATCTTTATAAGGTGTCATTTCTAGTACGTTTTAAAGAAATGACATGAAGGCCGTACAGTGTACGATTCAAAAAATGAAATGGAAACAATTATGGAACTTTGCAACGGCTGCTCCGAATTCCATGAAATTTCACATGGTGATTGTAGACGTATAGGCGAGTTTAAGTTTTGAGCTTGGACTATATAAACCTACAGGGGGCGAGTCAACAGGGTCCCAAAGTTGGACAGCTCGGGTATACTAAGTATACCCGAGGGTAATGTAAGTATACTAACAAGCAGCAATAGACTATCACAAAAGTAGGATTCCTATGACTTGATATAATCTCTCAGTAACAGCGCACAGTGGGGCCAAAAGCAAAATAAATGGTAATAAGTCTGTAACATTGAAACCACTCAACCGATTTAAATGAAACTTGGAACAGGAAGGGACTCGCCCACCTCCCATATATCTCGAATTATAAAAAATACAAAACAAGATTGATAGTAAGGGAAAAGGGATAAGAGAAACGAGAGAAGAAGATATAGTCGGTCAAGACCGACTATATGATACCCTACACCATTGCGTATGAGCACACAAATTCGGGAAGTGGATTTATATTAGAGCTGTAGACCAACACTTTTATTAAATCTAAAATAAAGTATACAAGTACAGAATAATGGGTTAATAATAATATATTGATGATTTTATGCATTATAGGGCGATTTCCGAAAGTAGGTTTATATGGGAGCTATGGTAAATTATGGACCGATTCTCATAAATTTTAACAATGTTGTTTCTACTTATATAAAACATATTTGAGTCGAATATCAACTTGATACTATCTTTCGTATGTGATTTATGCACGTTAAAGTGATTTTCGGAAAGGGGGTTTATATGGGAGCTATGGTCAATCGTGGACCGATTTTCATAAAATTTGGTACAAAGATTGGTACTTACACAAGTACCAATCGAATTTCATTAAAATATTCCTAATATTAAGGCATTTTTGAGTGTAAAAACTCTATTCCGGGGGGACATTTGTATGGGGGGTAGTTGAAATAATGGACCGATCATAACCAATTTCAATAGGCTTCGTCCTTGTATCATAAAAGTACCACCTGCCAAATTTCATTCAATTATCTTCAAAATTGCGACCTGTACTTTGTGCACAAGGTTTACATGGACAGCCAGCCGTCCAGCCAGACGGACGGACATCGTTAGATCGATTTAAAATGTGATTCTGAGTCGATTGGTATACTTTAAGATGGGTGTTGGATAACTCATTCTATGCGTTACAAACATCAGCACAAACACATAATACCCCAACCACCTATGGTGGTGTAGGGTATAAAAAGATATAAAATCAAATTATTAATGAAATTTATTACATTATTAGTATTTTACATTTTCAAATGTTAGTTTTATTATATTAAAAAGGTATATAAGTAGGCGAACAACATATTTCACTCATCACTATCACTCATATAAGATTCCGATTCCTCCATCAATTCATGACTAGGTATTACACTTGTGCAAGTTCCTTCATCAATTACATATAATTTTAAATCTCTCATATCACACCTTTTTAAAAACTTTTTCTGGCTATAAATCGAAATCAATGGTTCTGACTGCAGGATTAGATAAACTATGATAAACTATCCTTATTAGTGTCAATTCGGCTTCTTTTTCTAATATGCCTTAACCTTGCATTTCTTATAATCTTGTGACATGATTCTTAGCCTCCTCTGATAACAAACCAATAGGAATAGCAGAATACTTAATGTAATCAATGCCGTGAATTAAAATTTTGTGTACTGTTGCTGGCATATAGTACCAAGAATACAATTTGAAATATAATTGTGCAGTTTCTTTTAAAAGTATTTCAAAATTTGGCACATTTATATCAAAGCCACTGGATAGAGTTCTTAAGATAATGGACAAATTTTGAATTAACTTTTTATCTACACCTGTTATTTGAGCAGAATGTTCTACATTTGAAAAGAAACGTCTAGCCGTATTCCCATCATTAGACGTTCCATAACCCATTTTTAAATTGTTCTTGTATATGCCTTTTCCTCTCATCTACTTTGTCCTTCATTTCTTTCCCGGTTACTCTCCATGTTTTAATGGGTTGCTTGTACGCAATATGTAAAATACATTCAAAGCATTTTATCCATGCATGAAGTCTCGACATTCCATACTGGTAGCACTCCTCATTGACTGCCCTTTCAAAAATTGATGTACAGTTCATTTCAGTCGGTTTTGCTCCACATACAAAACAATTCGAACAACTATTTTGCCACTTAATACATTTAAAACCGCTCCGTCTATCATTGTCAATTTCATTTTATAATGAACGTTAAGATTTTTGTTCTTATAAAAATATGTGTCTAAGCCATAAATTTCCCTTTGAATGCTTTCCCTTACCGACCTAATTACATCTGGACTCTCTTTAGTAAATAATATTTTTAGAAGTCTACATAACCTCCATGATGAATGTCTATCGTTTTGCAATACCACTTTCTCATCTGCCCAGTCTAACAAACGTAATGGAACAAATGAGGCATCAAATATAAATTCATCTCTAGCATCTTTGTTCTCAAATTTTTGTTTATAAACACTATGACCACTACTACCATCAAATCCCCATTTGCACTCAAGAAATAAATCGTTTTTGGTTTTAAAGTCATACTTATTTAAAATGCTGATAGCTGTTTGGTCTAACATTTTTTGCAATGAGACTTCTGCTAAAGTTTCTGATATTTTAATATTATCCAGGATAAATTTCTTTTTAGCTTCTAAGATTTGATAATATGATGGGAAACAATTTTCGTGAATAGAGTTCACAACTTTCCTCATAATATTGTAACAGAGAGATCCATATCAATATATAGGGCTAGAGCTTACTCCACTGATAATTTTTTAACAATTTTTTCTGCAGCTCTAGTTATAGCATCCGCAGAAGTTGATGCCACAAGTTCTTCAACTCTCCTTCTTTTAGTCCGTTCCGATGCTTCTTCGTAACTTATATTTGGGGCGTTCTCTACCGCAACTTGTACTTAGAACCTAATAGAATCAATTCAATTATATGTTTAAAAATTAAATTCTTCACAATGTGAAAAATAACTCACATCACAAACTTCTTCATTAAATATTTCAGTGTCTAACCAGCAACTCAATTCAGCTTCGAATCTAATTCTTGTACGGGAGTGTTTATTCCAATAGTTATTGATTTTTAAAATCATAAAATTTATTTTCTGTTCCTCAGAATCTTTTAATACCCTCTCCAAGTGATTTTCAACAAATTCTTTAATTTTATTTACCACACTACATGTTTTATATTGTTTTAAAACAAGCCACTGTTCGAAAATATCACGAACATGAAGAGATGTTGACACTAAAAAAAAAAATTCGTCAAAAAAATTCGGGCAAGTCGGGGCAGCTGAAATTTATATATGTTAATATACATACTTGTTGCTTTAATATATAAAAAAATTGGAAAAGTATTTTTTGAGGTTTTTTTTAATTCACTATTGAATTTTAGTTTTGTTGAAAAATCTTGACTTTATATTATAATTGTCTTTCTGCTAACGGTACATTTCATATGATCAAAAATTATAAACAATAACAGTGTTGTATTTTCAACCAGAGATCAGAGTTGCATTTTGAATAAATTTTTAAGCGACCGTTAGCAAAAAAAAAAACTTAAATTTACTATTAGAAAAATGTTAAATTTCAGTAGAATTCTTTGAATTTACTATGTTTCATTAAAAAGTCGTACATTGAGCTGTTATAACTCAAAAGTTAATCAACATTTTTCATAAATATTTTGCATATAAACTAACTGAAGTGTTTTCTATTAAAATAACAAAAAATCAAATTTTAATTCTTACATCAATATAAACCATTTTTGGCCACGCTCGTTACATTGTGCGCCGCTAAAGTGAGTCAAAATTGACCACCTCGAGAGTGATAAACATATCGGGGCTTAAACCGATAATATTAATAATAATATTTTTATATTTTTAAATTCTCCTAAGCAAGACAAAGAAAAGCATGCTTATTGTGCTAAATTATCTCGTATAATTTAAAAGATATTTAACTTCAAAAAATAAATTTCTCATTTTTGGCCTTGACTTTTTTGCGATTTTGCCCTATAACTTTTAAAATAATTTTTTTTTTTTATATTTTGAAATTCTCTATAATTTTCTTAATTATGCTAATAAAAAATTCTTTATTATCTCAATTCGATAACAAGAAAAATATAATATAAAATATAAATATAAAAATATTTATATATTTAATTTTTCTTTTTAATTTTGTTAAAAAATTTTAATATTTTTTTGGCATTTTCTGAAAGACTGGACCTCAAGAAAACATGTAAGTGTAATTTTGAAAAGTTCTGAACGTTCTCCCTACATCCAGCAGTGGTAAAAAATTATCAGTTTTGGATGAGAAGTTGAACATTTTGAATCTGTAAAAAAAAACTGATTGTTGATTTCGGTACTTCTGTGAATAAAATTAGACTTCTCAATATGTTTTTAAAGGTTTTGAAAAAAATTATGACAGCCTACCGGTAAACTTAGTCACACGAGGCAATTTTCCGAAAATACCCATATTTTCATAACAAAAACTTCGAACTTAAAAAATATATAGAACTTAAAAAATATATAGTAAATTATATATTTTTTAACAAATTGGTTACAGATCTGAACTCACAATGTTTCTTTTTCTAACCATGATTGTTGTTCAAAGTTCTAGAATATGGAAAAACGGATAAAAACTACTTAAGTTTTTACCATTCTTCTACAATTTCTGATCGCGCGTTTATACTTTTTCTTACTCTATCTTACTCTATCATAAGTAAACTAATTAGACTTAGTACATAAATTCCACACCATCTCTGATGTTGTGCAGACTTTTAACAACTAAATATAGGGTAGTAAAGTTTTGATGACAAAATTTTTTGGTTTTTTAAATTTTTCAGTTTTTTGGGCGCGGTCTGTGCGCCCCTCCACAGAATACCAAATTTGGGATAGGGAGTGATACTTGTAGTAATTGTGCGTATTTTGCGCTATATCTCGTTGATGTGCCCGAAATAGTCAACGTAGTAGATAGTCTCAAAGTTTGGAAAACAAGTGCGAAAAATTTTCCATTAAATATTTTATATCGTGTGTTTTAAAATTTTTGAAATATGTCCATGCAAACATAATTTGCATTTGTTCGCTTTGTTATAAGAAGTGAGCTAAAAATTTTTAAAATAGTTAAATTTATTATACATAGTTTTAAAGAAGACACAATTTTTAAATTGATATATAATGTGACTATTTTGAGTTTATTACGTTTATAGTAAATCAATTTCAAATAAGCAAAACTCAAAATATGTATTGTGAACTCTTCATGTTTCCTTCTATGTTTGGTAGTGCAGTGTGATAAGACAGTGCGATAAGGCAGTATCAAAACTAACATGAAAAAACGAAAAATTTTACAATTTGCAACTCTTTGCTAATTTCAAATTTATTTTCAAGAAACGTTGCAAACACAAAATAGTCATATTATATATCATTTTAGAGGAAATTGTGTCTTCTTTAAAACTATGTATAATAATTTTTTCTATTTTAAAATTTTTAGCACACTTTTCTTGAAACAATACGAACAAATGCAAATTTTATTTATATGGACATATTTAAAAAATTTAAGACTGAATAATTTCTAAATGCTTATAGGTATCAACATAATTTTTTCACATAATATAAAATATTTAATGGAGAATTGATAAATGTGAAAATCAAAAAAATATATATAATTCTACTATATATTTAGTAGGAGTCGAAATTTTATTATTGAAAATATGGATATTTTCGGAAAATTTCTCGTGTGACTAAGTTTACCGGTAGGCTGTCATAATTTTTTGCAAAACCTTTAAGAATATATTGAGCTTTATAGTTTAATTTTTTTACAGACTCAAAAATTTCAACTTCCCATCCAAAATTAATAATTTTTGACCACTGCAGGGGATGTAGGGTGAACGTTCAGAACTTTTCAAAATTACACTTACACGTTTTCTTAAGGTCCCGTTTTTAGAAAATGCCAAAAAATATTAAACTTTTTTAACTAAATTTTTTAAAAAAGTTAAATATATAAAGTTACTTTTTTGGCAAAAAATTTAAATTATTGAGACCTGTTTTGAAATTTTGACTTTGAAAATTTTTTTCTTGTTATCGAATTGAGATAACAAAAATTTTAAAAAGTAATTGCATCTCTTGAAGCAAATTTCCGCACACTTTTTTATTTGTAGTTTGATTTCTAATCAATTAATTCTGTTTAATTTTTCGTTTTTTATTTTTTAAAAAATATTTTAATAAAGAAAATAAAAAAATTTTACATTTAATAACACTATGCAACAGTATTTTGGGGGCGAAATCATTCCGATTGCAAGTGATAGCTCTTGATATGAGTAATAAACCCTCCAAAGGATTTTTCGCTGGTAGGCAAAATTTTTCTTTTATGACCACTTAAACTTTTCTATTTTTGCACCAAGGTAGTTACAGATAAATCGAAAAAAATAATATCAATATAGTTCGTAGCTAAAATAATTTTCCATAAATGCATTTAACTTTAAATTCATTTATCTTACCTTATAAGATAGTCCGTTTTAAGAAAATGACATGAAAGTCGATTTAAACTTGAGTTTAATGGGTTAAAATATTCTACAGATATTTTCTTCTTCAAATTTTACTAGGGGTCTCCAAAGATAAAAAATTCATCCGACTTATCATATGTTGTTAAAAAAGAAAATTATAAAATTTTCCCACACTTCTTATATAAACTCCTTAAACTAGGCAATGAAATATAACATAAAATTAAAAGTTTTGTACAAATCGTAAACAAAATTAATAATAATTTTATCAATTTCATTTTTTTGGATAAACGCTTCACCGTATGAACTTTGGACCTTCGGCGACCCCTAGTGAATTTCGACGTAGAAAATTTCTGTTGAATATTTTAACCCATTAAACTTAAGTTTGAATGGACTTTTGTTTAATTTTGTTTAAACGGACTAGAAAATACCCAATATAATCAGAGATAGATGAATAGAAAGTTCTAATGAAATATTGTCATTTAAGTGCTTTAAACATTTATGTTAAAATATTTTAGCTTCGAACTATATATTATTTTTTATTTATCTGAAACTGCTTTGATGCAAAAATAGAAAAGTTTAAGTGGTTATAAAACAAAAATTTTGCCTACCAGCGAAAAATCCTTTGGAGGGTTAATTACACATATCAAGAACTATCAATTGCAATCGGAATGATTCGGCCCCCACGCGATGATCATCAATTTTTTGCATAGTGTAATACTTTCCTTAATAATTTTTTTGATATGTATTTTATAAAATGAAACTCTGGTATTAATACCAAGGAGATCGATTTTTGGCCCAAACCCTTTATCGTTGTCGGATATTGAAAAAAAAAATCATATTTCAAGGATATTGGACTTGCTGATTCAAAAAATTAACTAAAAAATAAAAATGGTTGCCAAAATGTTTACAAAATTTTCTGATCCAGCTAAAATTTTGTGTATATGCAGTTTTAGAGTTATTTGATTTAAAACTGAAATCAGAATTCCAAAAAACAAAATGGCGTACTTAATATGTTTTTTTAATTTATATTAATTTCTTCAAAAATATATTTTTTATAATCGATAAATGTGTCAAAAACCAAATACAAGAAAACTTTGAAATCTGTATTTTATAAAATTATCGAAAATATTAAAAAAATGCAAAATGGCGGAAACAATATGGCGTCCAAAATTTTTTTGTCGCCATATCTTTCTGAAATTAAGTTTTCTGTTTGTTTATGATGTTACTGAATTCAAGAGCAAGTTATAGTCGGTCTATCCCGACAATATAACGCCCTACACCATTGCGTTTGTGCATTAAAGTGATTTCCGAAATTTTCGAATATGGACCTAATATGAAATTATATGATTTTTACTGATTTTAAATTTATTTGTGTCAAATATAACCATAATACTGTAATTTATGTTCGATTTTGGGAGTTAAAGTGATTTTCGAAAGTGGGCTTTGTATGGGAGCTACATTGCATTAAGCTTATTTGTACTAAATTTTATTGAAATAGTGATATAAATAAGGAATTTCTAAGCGTTAAAACCCTATTCGTGGGGTATTTGTATGGGAGCGAGTTGAAATAATTGACCAATCATGACGAATTTCCATACTGTTTTTCTTTTTTTAAACAGAGATAAAAAAATTAATGGTATCTATAATTACATAGAAAATATAAATTTTTATCAGTTGGAGCAAGTTTGGGCAACTTTTTTCAAAAACTAACATTCTATTAGATATAAAAATAGAAAAAAAATTAATTTTATCGGACTGTGGATTCGTGTGGATTTCTTTGAAAGAAGGTTAATATCAAAAAAGATTTAACTTATTTGATTAAAATTAAAAAAAAAAAAAAATACGATGCGAAAAAAAAATTCAGCTTTTGCCATAAAAACATGAAGCAAAAACCAAAAAAAATGGACCTTCAATAAAAATAGAGCCTATTTATATTGGGGATTATCGCAGCATTTTTTAATTATATTCCAAATCCCTTCTGCATTTAGTCATATAAAATAGTATTGTGAAATTTTTTCAAAAATGTTTGACAAAAGAACAACAAATCATAAAAATTTAAAATAAATTTGAAAAAATTTCATGAAATATTTTGGCTTTGCGACGACATGCAACTTTTCTTACCCCGCTTGCTTCTCTACACCTCTTGCCAACAAACGTAAAAGTTGCAGCGATTTTTTCCAAGCGATATCCCCAATGTAAATGGGCTCATAATTTCTAACAATTTTTTTACTTTGGTTCGATACAGAAGGAAATGAAAAAAAAAATCGGGAAACATGGTTTTAAATGTTCTTAATAATTTGCCATATTCGTTATTTTAAAATTCTTAAAAGTGACTCATGGCCAAAAATCTATCTCTCTGGCCCTCTGTGCATTAGCCAAGCATAATATAACATTTTTAATATTTAAATGTTTTAAAAAATTTACTACGTGGTATTTTTGGGCTTTTTTTACAATGTTATTCACATGCACCCAGGTATAAAATAAAATTAATCTTACATAATTTCATTTATATTACATGTAATTATTTTGTGATGAAAATACAACAGACCAATGACCTAAAACGTTTATTGAATTAATCATACAGGTACTGAACGTATCTAATCGAATATTGTACTTATTAAACGTTTCTTATCTGAAATAACGAAAGGAGATGTTACAATATCCATTGCAGAAGCACAAAATACATTATCTCTTAACAATGGAGTATATAAACTGAAGTTAAATTGTAAAAAATCATACAGTTTAAATTAAAAATGAATTTTAAAATATTGTTAGCACTAAGTTTTTGTTGTTTGACTGCTGCTTTACAGAAAGCGGAAATACGCAAGGAATGGTTTAAATTTCAACTAAAATATGGCAAAAAATATCGAAATCTAGTGGAAAATAATAAAAGTTTCAAGAATTTTAGAGAAAATCTACAACAAATACAAGAACATAATAAACTTTATAAACAAGGTTTAGTTAGTTATAAAATGGCGGTGAATCCTTTTACCGATTTGAATTTAGAGGAAATGGAAAAATCTTATATGGGTTTAAAAATTACCGAAGAGTAAGCATTAGTTATACTAAATTAAATAAGAAAATATAAACTTAATTACTTATTTTTCAGGGATAAACAAATGTTCCTTAATCTACAAGAATTTACACAATTAAGGAAGTTTAACTATGCCACTTCTGTAGATTGGCGTGATAGAGGGGCCATTAGCCCTGTTAAAAATCAAAAGGATTGTGGTTCTTGTTGGGCATTTTCTAGTACCGGTGCTTTAGAAGCTCACTATTTTTTAAAATACAACAAATCTGTCTTATTAAGTGAACAAAATTTAATCGATTGTGTTACCGATAATTGGGGTTGTAACGGTGGTTGGATGATTCCCTCCTTTGATTATGTACATCGAAACGAGGGCCTTAACCCAGAATCTCAATACCCATATGAAGCAGTTAATGGTAAATGTAGATTTAAATCAAAATATATAGCTGCAACTTGTAATGGCTACGCAAGAGTACGCCAAGATGATGAACAGCATTTGCTTGAAACCGTATCATTAGTAGGTCCTGTATCTGTAGCAATTGCGGTTAATTCAAATTTTGTAAAATATACGGAAGGAATTTACGATGATCCAGATTGTACTCAAGATGTTAATCATGCAGTCTTAGTGATTGGTTATGGCACAGAAAATGGCCAGGACTATTGGTTAGTGAAAAATTCTTGGGGTACCGAATGGGGTATTGGAGGTTATATTAAAATGGCACGTAACAAAAATAATCAATGTGGAATTGCCATGTATGCTTCGTATCCGTTGGTATAAATTAAAAATATTATAAAAATCTAGATTCACAAGATTAAAAAAAAGTAAGTTGCTAAGGAAATAATGTATCATTCTTAAAAATCACATTAAATTATTTTGAAAGATTTTTTTCAAACACAATCTTATCAATAAAAAAAACATAAGAATGTATAATATCCATACTATGGTGCAACAATGATATATATACAAAATCATGGTGGGTGGCATTAAATTTTTGAATGGCTTTGTTATTAAAAAAGGAGGAAATAATAGGTATAGCATTTTTTTTTATTTTATAATAAAAATAAATTGGACGGAACATACATAATTCTTTGCAAACATTTATTCGATATCTTTAATTAAATTTTATTATATCTACATACTAGTTATTCTAAACAAATAAATGTTTGCTAAAGTTATCAAGTACTGCCTAAATATGGGTATGATCGTACTCAACAACTTAATTTTTATTTGGTCTAACTTTTTAAACAAATAAATATTCCATATACATACATACTTATAGATCAATGTCTGTCAAACTTCTTATAGATAATTTTCTATAATATAGAAAATGATTGGTCTTTGTCTATTTAAAATTTTTGATAAAAGAAATAAATGCAAGACGATTAATATCAACTTCATTCACAAATACTGCTATTTATAAACATTTTTATTAGGGTGGTTCCGATGTTATCAACTGAGATGAAACTTTAAAGATATCGTTTCTTAAAATTTATTTCCTGGTCTTGTTTCCTCGCTAATTAGACCATAGGATAAAATGGTGCTTTTTTATTTTTCCCAATTTTTCAAATATATTTGTTCCTGTTAGAAATTTTTGTTATGGCATCAAATTTGTCCTTAACGTAAAGTCTATACTAGAGAAGTTTTATCAGAATAAGATTTTGCTAGTGTAGAGAGCTGCAATAATGCAGCATGGCAAAATTCAAATTCTTATCATGATAAATGTTTTTTACGTGTATACCAAATTTATATTATTGCAGCGTTATAATAAAACTGTTATAGGTCAAGCAAAGATAAGTTTGTTTTGCTTTCAAATATCACTTTAATTGTAATTTTTTTTACCCAAAAGAAAAAAAGAAAAAATTGTAGTAGCTCTGCCGACGTTTTTTTTTTACTTTTTATGATAGAAAAATCTGTCGTGTAGACCATACGTAAAACAGTGCTCAAGCGCTGACAACTTTGTCTTGACGTTGCTTAACTTCGAGTCTGCATTAGACAAATTTTTATTAAAATAAACGTCAAATTTTTATCAAGATAAAAATTTGTCTAATGTAGACTGAATTTATTAGTATTATTGCATAGTAAAATAAATACAAAAACAAAAAATTGCTTGTATTTTGATAGTGTAAAACTACTGCCCACAATGTCAAAATGCTTTGAACGGAAAAATGAGAGAACGAAAGAAAGCAAGAGAAAAAAAAACTCAAAAAAAAAATGTACATGTGAATACAAAAACAATTTGACAGTACTGCGAGGTTTGCCAATTAAAAAATTGTAAAACAGCTGTTCTTACGAGTATACTTTATAATTATACTATGGCATTATTGCAGCCATAGTATAATTATAAAGTATACTCGTAAGAGCAGCTGTTTTACAATTTTTTCATTGGCAAACCTCGCGGAACTGTCAAATTGTTTTTGTATTCATATGCATAGCGTAATTAAAAAGTGCTCGCACATCTACAAAAACAACAATTGCTTGTATTTTGTTAGTGTAAAAATACTACAGATAATGTCAAAAGGCTATGAATTGAAAATGAGCGAATGAAGGAGAGGAAGAGTAAAAAAAAAACTCGAAAAAATTTTACATATGAATCATAGTATAATTATAAAGTATACTCGTAAGAACAGCTGTTTTACAATTTTTTCATTGGCAAACCTCGCGGTACTGTCAAATTGTTTTTGTATTCACATGTAAATTTTTTTTTTATTTTTTTTTCTCTTGCTCTCTTTTGTTCTCTCATTTTTCCGTTCAAAGCATTTTGACATTGTGGGCAGTAGTTTTACACTAACAAAATACAAGCAATTTTTGTTTTTGTAGATGTGCGAGTACTTTATTATTTTACTATGATATGAATCAGCGTTAAAACAAAATTATCTGACGTACAGTCTATACTAGCCTTTTTCTTGTTCGCACAAGAACAAAACGTCGGCAGAGCAACACATACAATTTGTTTTCCATTTGTTTTCAGTGGGCAGAACATTTGTCGAAAAAATCATAATTTTTTGTTTGCCGTCAGTGTCGCTTCGATACTTTTACATGCAGCGCCTCTTCTTCCACATACAAAATGACGTTTGATGGCAGACATGGTTGCTCGAACAATTGTGCGAACAAGAACAAAACATGAACAACTTGAGTCCACACTATCCATATGCATATGCGCACAACATTTTCTTCAATGTGCGAGCATGAAAAAGGCTCGTGTGGACCGCAAATTTGTCTTGATGTTGTTGGAAAAATCCGTCATCTTGATGCGCTTCTTCTTCCGCATACAAAATAACGTGTAATTACACATATCGTGTGTAATTTTTGTTTACATGTGTAGCCCATGTGTAATTAGTTTCATGTATAATCTAAGTGTAATTTTAAGTCTCAGTGTAATAAAGTTAATTTTTTTTCTTCTTTAACATTTGTTTAATCTGCCAAATTTTCTTTGTACAACTCTTTCATGGAAAACATTACTTCAGAAAAAACAATCTTATGGGGAATTTTACTTACACCAAATTAAATCTAAATTAAATCTTGTAGATATTGTTAATCTCAAAATTTTCCAATCTTTTCAACTAAAGAAAATGCACACACTTTTAGATAATGAGAAATTTAATCTCAATATACATATATACTGGCCAAAAGTTTTCATTTATTTCAAATTTAACGTTGATAACGGCAACACTTGTATTTTTTCCCCTCTTTACATACTGTC
Organism: Protophormia terraenovae; assembly: GCA_951394005.1. Taxonomy (NCBI): domain Eukaryota; kingdom Metazoa; phylum Arthropoda; class Insecta; order Diptera; family Calliphoridae; genus Protophormia; species Protophormia terraenovae. The sequence continues at coordinate 97,351,609 of OX596077.1, forward strand.
TCCTCGTTGATATAAAGCACAAATTACAATAGCGCGTAGTCAGCAGCAGTGTGTGCTGCCATAATCAGCTGATTATTTAGAAAGCACTGTTTGTTATTGTGTTGATTACATTTGGTCAGCAGCAGTTTGCAGTGCTGTTTCATTTAGCCCTGTTTCTAAATTCACTGCGCTGCATTCAGATTGAGAGCGAGACAAAGAGAGTGAGCAAATAAATGAGAGGCTAAAATACACAAGTAGAACAAAGCTAGATGGTGGTTGTAAATTGTGACTGCCTACGCTGAATTGTAATTATAACGGCAGCAACATGTTGTGCTGACAGTGATCAGCTGATAACTTTTGCTGATACTGTTGCTGACTACGCGGTATTGTAATTTGGGCTTAATATGTAAGATAACGCCGGCAGAAGAGAGTAAACATTTTGTTTATATTATGTTAAATCTTAAACGAGGGGTAAATGTATTCTAATAAATCTCATAATATTTCATTATTTTCATTCATTCACAGAGTAAACATGTACTTTTTATTTAAAAAATTCGAAATTTTTTATCACAATTTTAATGAAAATATGTCTCTGAATGTAGAATAACCATTAAAATAAATCAATTTTACAAAAAAACATTGTTTTTAAGTATCTTTAAAAATACACATTCACATATACAAACAAACTTTCGTATATGTGTATTTTTTTGAGAGTAAATCTTATAAGATAGTTGTGTAGAAAAATCTTATCACAACAGTCTCATAATATTTCTTATAAAACTAATATTTTGGTCTACACTTGAGATAATTCTCTCAGAGAGCGGATTTAACACTCTCTGTTACATATTATGATATAAAAAAATCATGTGTAGCCCCAGTGTTAAATATTTCCATATTAAACGTACCGTCTATACTTGCCTTTTTCTTGTTCGCACAAGAACAGAACATTTGTCGAACAAATTATAATTTTTTGTTTGCCGTCAGTGTCACTTCGATACTTTTACATGCAGCGTCTCTTCTTCCACATACAAAATGACGTTTGATGGCAGACATGGTTGCTCGAACAATTGTGCGAACAACGGTGTGTGAACAAGAACAAAACATAAACAACTTGGGTCCACACTATCAATGTGCGAGCATGAAAAAGGCTCGTGTGGACGGCAAAAAAGGAACTTATGAGCCATAGACTAACTAGACGCGCTACTGAGAGAGAAAAAACCTAAGTTAGCTGTCAGAAAACCTATGTATAAGAGTGTATTGGTAAATAAATTTGTAATAGTATTGGTTTAAAAAACTTTTCACCGCAATACCATAGTAAAATAATAAAGTACTCGCACATCTACAAAAACAAAAATTGCGTGTATTTTGTTAGTGTAAAACTACTGCCCACAATGTCAGAATGCTTTGAACGGAAAAATGAGAGAACGAAAGAGAGCAAGAGAAAAAAACTCAAAAAATATTTTACATGTGAATACAAAAACAATTTGACAGTACCGCGAGGTTTGCCAATGAAAAAATTGTAAAACAGCTGGTCTTACGAGTATACTTTATTATTATACTATGCGCAATACTTAAAGTTAACATAGTTGTTCCAAAGGTAGTAAAAAAAGTAACATATTTTATTTTAAATTTACTGATTGCTTTTTCGGGAAACATTTACCAAAACGATCAACTATTTTAGCAAATAATAGTTAATATAACAAATATTAATTGTCTTTTAACATTTATATTAAGAAAAAAGTTAAAATTTTAAAAAATAATACAAAATTTTAATACTGAAAAAGGTTTAAAAATGCTACTGTGAAAATTACTATGGTGAATATATTTTTTTTATTTTAATATACCACATATAAATAACAAAATGTCACAAAAATTAAATTCGTTAATAAAAATTGTTGAACATTTTTTAATTATTTTAAAATTTTTATGTTTTAAGAGTTTATTTATTGATTTATATTAAAAATATACAAAAATATAATATAACAAAACAATACGCATTGTTTAATTGTAATTGTGTGCATTTGTGAATCTGATGTTTTGTTTTCATTGCCAAAAATCTTCTTTTTTAGTAGTATTTCTTATCTTTAACCGAGACTTGTTAATTTTTCCTTTATATATCGGGCTCTGACCACCAAAATATCGGAACTTTCTTACAACCAAAAAAAATGTTAAAACATGTTCTAAAATCATTAGTTCTAGAACTGATGTAATCAGAACCACTTTAGATTCTTTAATAACATCCTCAGAACTAGTGTTATCACAGATAATTGTGACACTAATGGAGTAGAACCTTATTATGATTCTAAATTCGTGTTAAGGAGAGTTTTATAGATCTATTGCTTAAGAACTAATTCTGTATGACTTCTACATCACTTTTGAAAACAAATTACTGGTTCTCGAATGACTTCTGGTATTGTTTAAAATAGTTGTATAAAAACCAAAAATTAAAAAAAAAAGTATTTACAAAATTAAGTTGATTTCAAAAGTAGCCTTTAGGAAATAGCCCATTAGAATAAAAAAAAAAACAGATTCCAAAACCATTCCTAACGCTTCTATGGAACTAGTTCTGAACAATTTCGAACAAAAATCACTGATTAAAGAAGTAGTTTTAGAACCGTTTCATAGAATGTGTCCCAGCAAAAACTTAGCTTCTATTTTGAAAAGTAACAGCTTCATGTATGCATTACAATGTAGCCTTATTCGCCACCCGCAGCATTACCTAATAGTAGGGAATGGTAAATCGATTTCGATTTTAGTCGAAAATCGATTTTCAGGGGAAAAAAATCGGTTGTTTGCAATCGATTTTATGTCAACAATTTTATACTGAAATCGATTGTTTAGTTTCAAAAATCGATTTTGTTTTAAAAACTTATAAAAATATGTACAATTATAAAAATCTTATAAATTAACTATATTTTTTTTTTTTTTTTTTTTGTTGATAATAATAAAGTTATGTTAAATCAGTTCTATAACGATCTACAAAGGAATAAAAAATATCAAAATTTTAAAAATTCAGTAAATTTCTCAACGACGTCGTAAAAATTTTTGAATTGCGTGCAGAAAAAAATCATTCGGCTTTAATCTCTTTTGATGTCTGCATTTTTTTTAACATCATTTGGCGGTGAAGGAGTAAAAGTGAAATTTAAAAATGACCCCAAGTCGAGTTTCCAATGTTTTAAGAAAATAGAAAATTAAAAAATCCCAATATTCAATTCGCAAAAGATCTTAGTATTTTTACATATCATCCCTAGCTGGGCATTTGGCAAAACAATCGTCTAAATCCTCTGAAGGAAAAAAATAATAAAACAATTTATCCAAATATTAATGAAATAGCTCAAGAATATCAGTATCGTGTGAACGTCTATTCTTGAAGGATGGCCTTATAATAACCCAACAAAGAAACAAGATTAGTAGTGAACATTGATTTCAGTAAGGCTTTTTTACAAAGCCTTACTGAAGAAGATTGGTTTGATGGAAAAATTAAATAATCATAGATTTCTTATATTTTATATACTTAGCTTTTATACATGTATTACTTGTGACCTGAATTCTTGAAATTATCCAGTTGGGCATCTCTTCAAGACAACATCGACGACGCGTACAAGACCCATAGAAAATTCTTGACGACATGTTGACGACAGCCCATACAATTCGTCGACGACTTTTCCAAACAAATGTCCGCTAAATCGTTAAGGACATTATAAACAACAATGTCTTACAAATTGTCGTCGACGATTTTGCTGAATTTTCTTAGTAACATCTTTCGCCATCCTGTTGGAACCAATATCGTCTTTTCCATTTCATTTAATTCGGGCCAAATATCTTTAAAGCAGTACGCACAAATGATGTTGCCGACCAAAAATCAATTTCTTTTAATTTCAACACGCGCTAAATAATTAGTTATATTTTTATTTTTTTTGGAAAAAAGTTAATATTTTTTTCAGAAATAAATAATTGTTTGACAATGGAAATAAAGTTTAAATATTACGAATTAAGGACATTGTCGCTCATATAGTCGTCAATTGGACTGGTAGCACGACAATGTGCATGCAATTGTTACTTAATTTGTCCTGAATTGAATTTTATAAGCGTCAAAATATACAATTTCCTGCAGACAACGTCAACGACAATATCGTCTATGATCATTTAGCCAACTGGGTATTTTATATGTTTTTTTTTTTAATTTTTAGTTGTTTTTGATACACTTTTGAATTTATCAATAAAAAAAATCGACTTCAAAATAAAACCGATTTTGGGGACCGATTAATCGATTTTGAAAATCGAAACGAAAAAAGTTGATCGAAAAATCGAAAATCGATTTTTGGCATTGTTTACCATTCCCTACCTAATAGTACTTCAATAACTAGTATTTAGTAAATATGAAAGTAATTTGATTTTTACGTGGCTCAGTTGTCTAGAGCGCCTAACTATAAAAAAGGGTACTTAAATTCAAAGAGAGTTCAACCCCACTTGAGGCAAATATTTATTTATATTTTTTTTATATATAAATTGCGTTTATTTATTTCCCTGTATGAAAACCACATTTTAGCACATAAAACATAAGTCGGTTGCGGTGTATCGAGTAAGACGGCAGACTAACAAACACAACCAGTATGCCGATGCGTGGGTTCAAATCTCAACCGAGCCAAATGTTTTTTTTTTTTTTTTTTGTACGTAAAAAAATCAGCATCCAAAACAACTCTTTTGGAACCCAAATAAAAACTTATTTAATTTTGGACATCTCAAACAAAATTCATCAGTTATATCACTAAAAATGGAAGCTGTTTTTCATACCGATTTCGCTTACAAATCACGTTATTTAGTAGGCGAAGTTTTTGCTAGGGTACTGGCTATCTAACGCTTCCACAGAACTAGTTCTGGAGGTGACAACTTCAAACAAAAATCATTGGTCGTAACACCAAAGTAGAACAAGTTCAGGATATCTTCATATATTCTGGAACTAGTTGTAGAACCAATAAAATTTTTCCAGGGAACTTTAATATTATATAATAAATTTAAAACTATATTTTTATCTTTATTTACTATTCCTTTACATTATTTTCCAAAACAGATTTAAAACAGAAACATTCAGTTGAAAACTAACTGTTTCTATTTTAAAAGTAGAAGCGGATTCTTTTTAAGCTCGTCTAGGTCAATTTACTCCATCTTTTCCGTTTAAAGAAAATAAAAAATATAGATTTTTACTTATTTGTAAGGTATTTTCACTTAACTGTGTTATGGTATGATTTGACCAGCGAGGTTTCCGGCTAATTCGCATGTTTCTCAGGAGGTTCCAACCCTTCCCACTGATCACATATCCACACAAGAAAAAAAAAACTGAATATTAACAAAAAAAAAAAAAAACAACTGACTCTACAATACAGCCATGCCACAGAACATTTCTCAGAGACAGATGGACGTCTCTCGCCCTCCCAACCTAGTCGCTAACAATCCAAACGCGTTCTCTAGCGACCCCAAAATCCGTCAGACCCTATCTCCACTTACCTTTCCACCATTTCCAGTACCTCTATATAAATTAAGCCAACATGGTATTTACTATTTCTACAAAATTAAAACATTATTTATTATAAACAAAAAAAAATGTTAACAAACGATATAATAATAATGAAAATAATAATAGGGGTGTTACCAATATAAAATATAATAAATACAAAATATAATAAATACAAAATATAATAAATTAAACTCTTGATATTAATAAATTTTAAATAATTACTAATCTTTTTTTTTTCTCTTATATTTAAATATTTTTCTTTCTTTTTTCTCTCTCTTTTTTCATGTAGCCGTTACAAAAAATATTGTTTTTATTTTCTTTTTTAATTTTTTTTATATTTATATATGTATAAGTATATCTCGCAATTATTAAAAAAAAAACTATTATTTCCTTTTTTTATATTTAATTATGAAGATTATTTGATTTTTTTATGTTTTTATTAAAATTTTTTTTTCTCTTTCCTAGGGCTCAAGCTACTTTTACTCTTTCAAAAAAAATATTCATTCATTTCCCGCAAAAAAAAAAAAGAATTTACTTCATCATCCTAAAGGAGCTCCCTGAGGTTCTATGATATTATTCCTGCCAATATACAGGATCCTTCTTTTTAACAACACGACTACGATTTTCACTTAAGCTCTAACCAAAAATTTTTTTTTCTCTTTAATCTATTACTAAATTTCTTTTCGAGATATAATTATATAAAAATCAATTTCCGGCTATAAAAAAAAAACTACTCTAAAATTAACAATCTTATTCTACTAGCATAAACTAAATATATTTTTTCTTAAAAACTAATAATTTACTATTTTTTTATTTTTTTTTTTTTTTTCTCTTTTCAAAATATAATAAAATTATTATAGCGGATTAATACAATATTTTTTTTATACTTTTTATATATATATATATATATATATATATATATATATATATATATATATATATATATATATATATATATATATACTTTTTTCCTTTTGTTTTTAAATAGATTATTAATTTTTATGATTCCACACTCTTATAATACTTAATAAAAAATTTCCTTTTAAGTGGGAATATTAATTAGCATTGTTTCCAGATAATTAATATATATAAGCTTTTATTTTTTTATGAGACGTAAATGTTATTTTGAAAATAAAAATTTTTAAAAGAATAATTTCTCTTGTTTTTGCTGTCTTTAAATATATGGTTTTAAATATGGTTTGTATAAATAACTTGCCACTTTTATTTACTGTTTCTTTAAGTTTGGAAATATTCCCAGCATAGAATTCAGATCTTTTTTTCTTATTCGTTCAATGGTGTTAAGAATAAAACAATTACCTGGCTATCACTGTGTGGTTTGGGATAAATCTTAGAGAATCCTTTTTAAATTATACTCCCAGAAAGAATAGCCAGCTAATAAAAATCAAAAATGATATATTTTTTTCATTACTGAATTGCCTAAGACTATTCTCTTTTTTTTTTTATTTCAAATATTTAAATTTATAGATTTTTCTGAATATATTAACTACACTATTTTGAAAAACTTACGTTTATATATGTTTTCTTATATTTAAAAATTTTAATTTAATTTCCCTTATTTTTGGAGTTTTTCACCACACAGTTTTTACTTTTCTTGTCACAAATCTTGTTTTAATTTATTTTGAACAATCACTACTTTTTTTTTTATTTTTACACGTCTCACTTAATGCTTTGTTTACTAATAATCTAAAGTGTTTTTTCGCGCATGCTTAAATACCCTAATCTTATTTACCAAATATTTGTATATTCTCTTAGTTCAAAAATTCTAAACACCAACAAAAATCGATTAAAAAAAATATGTGTAAAAAATCTTCTCTTGGCGCCTTTTTGGTTTACAGCAACAAGAACTGTTCAAAAAAAATATCAATACATAAATTTTGTCATCGATCACCTCATTATCTTTTCTGATTGGTCGATGATCACGACACTTTTCTCTCGTGATTGGCAGAAAGTAAATTTGATCACGACATTCTTTGTCATTATAGGTAATTTTTTCGCAGATCGCGTCATTTGACATTATATATGAAATTACCCTGCCGATCAATTCCTTTGTCCTCCAAATATATTAACTATACCATTTTCATTTGGCGGGTTTTTTTTTTTCTTGAAAATATAATAATATCGAGACTAAAGTTTATTTTTATTATTTATTTATAATTCTCATCATGCACTTTTACCGAGATTTTCCTTCTTATGCTATCATGATATATCAGGCTCTCATGAAATTCTGCAAGTAAATTATTTTCATTCATAAATTTTATAAATTTAAAATTTCAATATTTATTTTTCCTTAACTGAATGAAAAATACAACCCTGTACCACTTTACTATAAGTACCGTGTGGCCACTCAGTTTTTTACTATCTTTAGTACTAACACAACTCTACATATATCATGATACACTAACACATATGAGTAGTTGTGTTCTTTATTTATTTGCCGGCCATTAAGGGAGAATTCACATGTAAGTATAATTTTATTAATATTTATTTTCCTTTTCTTTTCAGATTTAAGGACTTAAAAATAACATAAGGAGAAGTATTAGAGTAAGTACATTCCTTTAAAGGTTTTATTTATTTCAAAAAACTTATTATACTTTTTCTTTCAGGGTAAAATATAAACAAAACAAAAAAAAACTTCAACAACAAAAACAAACAAAAAGAAAACCTAAAACCGCAACAAAACTCCGGGGCTGCTGGGAACACACAGAAGGAACGGTGTGCGATTTTATAACGCTGTCAGCTCCAACGTGGGGAACTCTCACGACCCTGGGATTTTTATTTTACCTAGATCTAGCCGGGCAATTAATTATAATCAGTTTACGGAAACCTCGCAATATTCCCTATACCAAAATTAATCCTATATCGCGTGAAATCACAAGTTGGTGGAATGTAAACGACGTCATCAAAACTAGAATTTAACACTCTTCCGTATTCTTTCCCATAAGGTAAAAAGAAAAACGTAGAGGCAACCCATTAATTTTAAATTAAATAATTTCTTGTTACTGAAATTTATTCAGTAGTGCACAATATGTGCTGATACATTAAATCGAACGGCCTTTGGAGGCAAACAAAATATTACTAAATTTCTAGGATCCGTAGAGCCGCGTCATAAAATACAATAATTGGGTCACGCCTCTGTCATTCTTTCCCTCAAACAATATACACAAACCTAGTTCCTGACTTTGCCCTCTGAGGGCCTTTTAATGATAAAAGGTTCAGAGAGTTGCTACATTCTTATGCCTGTCATATCACGGGAAGTATTCTTTTCCAAGTTTTCACCAATAACTTTTACTTTGTGATTTCCTTCTATTTTCCTTTTCAGGTTGTATGGACTATTATTGGAAATACAACAGCCACAACATAGTTACTTAGACTATATTGCACCTATTCTAACGCTATACATAAAGGAACAAAGAAAGAGACATCACATACAATTTTGTCAAATATTCAAGTTCTATTGCGAATTCCTAAACTACATATTGCACTGCTTGACTTATCTAAGGTATGTAAAAAAAATATACTTTATATAAAGCTATCAGGTACGGTGTTGCTAATTTATCACAGATATTATATTTCTTTGGTTGATTTGTTCATAAAAAAAAAACTAATTGTTTCTATAGGGTAAATACTATTTCTTTTCGGGTTTCTCTATTCCGCATTAATCTTATTGTTCGAATTTGCTGTTCGTTTACTTTTAAACTTTGATGTCCTTTACGTGATATATTCCTATGAATTTTCCTTGTAATGTTTCTAATTCATACATATTGCTACCTACAGGTCTGACCACTCTACACTTTAAAAACTTCCGGCAAAATTTGGCGTTTCTATTTTTCCCAAAATCACTTAAAACTGTGTTTCTACGGTAAACTTCTTGGCCAGGTGTAAACACTACATTTCGTGCTCTCTTGTTGTATCTCTCTGCACTTTTTTCATAGGCTTTTTTCATGTTTTGTTTTATTTGTTCTCTAATGATTTCTAACTTGTCGCCTCTATTTAATTCCAAAATTTGATGGTTAGTGAGCGATTGCAATTTTTTCCCTAATTTGTATTCAGCTCCATTTGAATACATGTGATAGCCGAATAAAGCGAAGAAAGGTGTGTAGCCGGTTGCCGAATGTACAGATGTTCTTAAAGCACATTCTATTTCAGACAGGTATAGGTCCCAATCTCGATGATCTTCTTTGAGATATGCACGAATTGCTGAGAGGACCGATTGGTTAACTCGTTCGCTTGCATTACTTTGGGGAGAATATACAGCTGTCTTTATGTGCTGTATTTTATATGTGTTCATTAAATTTTCAAAACTTTTTGCCACAAATTGTGACCCATTGTCACTATGGATGACTTCCGGTACTCCAAATTTGTGGAAAATTTCTTGAACGAGAAATTCAATTACGTTACTGGTTGAGGCTTCTTTCATGGCTTTTAAACAAGTAAATTTTGTAAAATGATCCACTACTATAAAAATATAGCAGTTACCATTTTTAGACCTTGGATATTTTCCCATAAAATCTATATATAACTTTTGAAACGGTCTTTCTGTAACTACTTGTTTTCCTATTTCCGGTCTGAGATTTTGGTTAGTTGGTTTTATTTCCTTACACATTTGACAATTTTTTATGAACATTTTTACTTGGAATGACATTTTTGGCCAATAAAAGAATCTTTTTAACCTTTCTAATGTTTTCGCCACTCCTCCATGAGCCGTTGTTAATGTAGAGTGTGCTTTTTCTATCATAGCTTGAGTGATATTTTGTGGGATCCAGAGTTTCCATTTGTATTCATCTTCTCCCTCTTCGAATGACATTTTTTTATAGACCATTCCATTATCGACTTTTAAATCAGGAAGTTTTTCATGGTTGTCCTGAATGTGTTTTATTAAGTCCAAATATTCTTCACTTTCAAATTCTGTCGTTTCGAAATCGAAAATATCTTCCATGCTTATTTCACTCACCCTCTCATCAGGCAATCTAGACAACATGTCAGCCACTACATTTTCTGATCCTTTTCTGTGCATTATCTCAAAATCGAACGCTTGCAGTTGAAGTGACCATCAGGCTAGTCTGCCGGTTAGATCCTTTAGTGACATTAGCCATTTCAGACTTGCATGATCCGTCACAATTGTGAATGGCATCATTTCGACGTAGGGTCTGAATTTCTTTACTGCCATGACAGCTGCCAAACATTCCTTCTCCGTCACACTATAATTTCTTTGGCAAGTATTTAATTTCTGTGAGTAGAAGGCTATTGGATGCTCTTCTTTGTTCTCATTAAGTTGATACAAAACTGCACCAATACCATAGTCACTGGCGTCGCATTGGATATAAAAACGTTTAGAGAAGTCAGCGTGCCTCAAAACTGGAGCTGATGTGAGGGCTTTTTTTAATTCCTCAAATGATTTAATGGCCTCTGGCGTCATGCAAAACTTCTTGCTCTTTTTTAAGGTATCCGTTAAAGGTGCTGATAGTGTCGAAAAATCTTTAATAAATCGGCGATACCAGCCTGCGGTACCTAGAAAGCTTCTTACTTCTCTCGGCGATTTTGGAATCTTAATTTCTCTAATGGCTTTTACTTTTTCGGGATCTGTTCTTAACATCCCACCGCCTATTATAAAACCAAGGTATTTCAATCGTTTAAAACAAAATTGAGATTTTTTTAATCCTATGGTTAGATTTGCATTTTTGAGACACAATGCTACCTCTTTTAGTAGTTCTAGATGTTTTGGAAAACTATCAGATATGACCAATAAGTCGTCTAAGTAAATGAATACATTTTCTTTTAACCTCTGCGGAATCACCTTGTCCATTAGTCGACAAAGTCTTTGGGCCGCGTTACAGAGTCCAAAAGGCATAACGCGGAATTGGTAGAGTGGCCGCCCCGCAACAGTAAACACGGTATATGGTCTGCTATCTTCCTCCAATTCTATTTGCCAGAAAGCGAATTTGAGATCAACACTACTAATATAATATGTCTCATCTATTCTGCTAAGGATGCCATCTATATTTTACAGTGGATATGCATCTTTTACTGTTAGTTTGTTCAACTTTCTGGCGTCTAAGCAAAACCTATTTTTCCCTGGTTTTCTCACTACTGTTGTCCTGTTGCTCCAGGGACTTTCACTCTCCTCAATTACGTTTAATTCTAACATCTGATCTATTTCCTTGTAAACAATTTCTTGTACAGCCGGAGATATTGGGTAGTACCTATATTTTACAGGCTCTGCACCATCAATTAGTTTTATAGAATGTTTTTCTAGCGATGTGCACCCTAAGCCTTGTTTCTCAAACGCAGGAAACATTTGTACTACCTGGTTCAATTCTTCTCGTTGTACTTCATCTAATTCATGAGGATCAGATTTATGATTTTCAGTTATAAAATTTTCGAAAATTTTTTTCATATCTATTTCAGCTACGCCAACTACTTCCGGTGCTAGTTTGAAAATCTTCCAAAAATCTACTCCTAAATACGCTGGTTGTTCTAGATCTGGACAAAGATAAAATTCTATTTCACTTATCTTATTATTATATTCTATTTCTAAATTAATTTTTCCTAATATTCTATGTTCCTGTCCACTAGCGGTGGAAATTACTGAAAATATAGGTAATATTTGCAATTCTAGTTTCTCAATTAGTTCTCTACAACCTTTTCCTAAAATGCTCACAGAAGCACCAGTATCAAGAAGACCATTTATTTTGATATCACCAACTTTAAATTCAGCATATGGCCTTGGATCTGATAATCTCCGGTCTGCTGATCTTACTGCTTCAATTAACAATTTCCTTTTCCGTTTTTTCTCAGCAAACTTTTCTCTTAATTTTTTTATTCTCCTTGATATAGTTGGTCGTCTTATTTTAATTTCTGAATTGAATATTTTATTTCAAATTATCTCATAATTTAGTTCTCTTTCTTCTAGTGTATATAAGTGTTTTTGTTGGGGTATAAACTTATTAAACTTCTTTATTTCCTTCACTAAATTTGCTTTGTTTATTCTTTCAGAGATGCTTGCGGGTTCTTTGTTGAACGATGGTCCCCCGCATTCCCCTCGTTCCTGGGAAAATTTCGGTTTCTACAATTGATGCAATTAGGAGAAATAACATCTGGCTTGCCGCACTTGTAGCAAAATATAGCTCTCTCATTTGATGGACAGTCCATGAAAACGTGGCCATTTTGTCGACAATTCCAGCATACAACTACTGTTCTGGTTAGAGTATTACCTGGATTGCTTACTCTTATTGCTGCCAATTCCTTGTTTTCTATTTCCGGCATTTGGTATACTTCAGCACATTCTTCACTTAGTTCAATCACTTGTCTTGGATAACGATTTACAGAACTTGGTAGAATCCTGGTATCTTTCCTAAGGAATGTTTTTTCCGCATCTATACAACTTATCCGCAATTCTTCTACTGATGACACATTCATTGGGTAAACTATTCTTCCAATATTTTCTCTCAAATTCTTTTTAATCATTTTAATCATTTCAGATTCGGGCATAGATATACTCAATCGAGATCGCAGTTGAGTCATCGTAAAAAAGAAAGCATCTATTGACTCCCCCGGTTGCTGTTTTCTCTCCACCATGTCCCTCATGAGTTCAAAACTTGACCTGGTGGATTGATACTGTTTTAATAGAGCTAATTTCAAAGTGGACCATTCTGTTACGTAGTTCGTTTGAATAAACAGCCAGTACCACTTTTCTGCAGCACCTTTGACCAAAAGATGAAAATTATCTAAAACTTCCTTCCATGCGATACCGTACTGCTGCTGTAGACGCTCTAATCGGAACACGAAGTCTTCTACAGCCAACTTGTTGCTGTCTCCATCGAATTCTATACCCCATTTATCTATGCGAGGTCTATTATAACCTCTGACATAATCGTCACCATGTACAGAAGAAGCTCTGGAAGACTGAGATGCAATACCGGACATTTCCATTGGCTGTGGACCTTCAGTTGAAGTTTTGGATGTATTTGGTAAGTTTGATTCCATCAGCTTTCTATTTTCTTGTTGAGTTTGCTGGACTACTATGCTGAGTCTGCTTATAGTTGATGTTAATTCTGCCATAGTTTTCTTGATATCGGCCATTTGAGTGCTAATTCCCTGATCAACTAGTTTCTTAATAGAATTTTCAACATTTTCAAAACTATTGGGTTTGGCTGACTGTCTACTTGTGCTCTGACCTAATGTCTCTGGTGGTAGTGTAGATACATTTGGTAGAACGTTAGGATTACTCGAAATTATTGTCTTTGATAAATCTTTGACGTGATCAGTATTTTTTTCTGCCATTTCTAAATTAAATTTTAGCTTGGGTTTAGATTTTGGTGTATTAGGTTTATATATTTTGTATGATACGTGAGGTGTAGAACGATTTAGATCGAATTGAACTTGCCTACTTCTTTTCCTAGATCTTGTTGTAGGTGGGCTATTACTCATGCTAAATCTTCGCGAAAATTGAGCAAAAGTACTTTTTTTTTTGTTTTGTTTTACTTGTTAAAAAAAATGTAGAAATAAATGTGGCAAATTTCAATTTCAAGTGGCAAAAAAAAAAAAATTATTTTCAAAATAAAAATTAATAATAAATGGATTATACTAAAATTGATAAGGTATAAGAAAATATAAGTGTATACTAATATAAAAACAATAAAAATAAATAAACAAAATATACGTAAATGAAAAATTCGAAAAATATATAAGTAAATAAAAATAACTAAACTAAAATTTAATGATTAATAAATATAAATGATAAAATAAAATAAATCAGATATTAGATAAAAACTCAAAACAAAAGATTTTATACCTAAATTAAATAAAATTTGAGTATTATTTTTATTATTATTATTATTTTTTTTTTATTATATTAATTTTGGTTCTGGAAATGATAGACGGATGTGGAGGTCTAGGCGGTTTAAATTTTTTTTTTTTTTGAAATCTTCTTGATGTGGCCTGGAAAACAAATTAACTCAAAATTTTTTTGTGGAGTATACTTCTAGTGTGGTCCCTCGTACTGATTCAACAACCTGATTATTGAGTTTACGAGTGACTGTTAGTGACATATGATACAACTAACCTCGAATCACTTATTGAATCGAGAGGATATCATTTGCTACTAAACTCACAACACCATAATTAAATCCACTTTGTGTTACTCTCTCAAAAAAAAAAAAAATGCAATTAAGGAATAATTTACAATACATTTAGAGACTATTAAATGTTCACTAAGATATTGTTATTTATCCCCGTAAGTTTTATTAGAAAAAGAAAATATCTATAGCATATTTTGGATTTACATACAACATCTCTCTCTTGTTCTTTTCCTATAAGAGTGGCTATGTAAACCAAATACCACTACGTTACAAAATCTTTTATCTTTTCTGGCTATTAATAAATTCTAGTAGACTATTGGCACATGTGTTGTTGACGATACATGTAGTTCATTCTATAACTACAGTACATTTTTATATAAATACAATAATGTATTCTAAGCTATCGCATTTCGATTGGGCGCCATTTCTGTTATGGTATGATTTGACCAGCGAGGTTTCCGGCTAATTCGCATGTTTCTCAGGAGGTTCCAACCCTTCCCACTGATCACATATCCACACAAGAAAAAAAAACTGAATATTAACAAAAAAAAAAAAAAAAAACAACTGACTCTACAATACAGCCATGCCACAGAACATTTCTCAGAGACAGATGGACGTCTCTCGCCCTCCCAACCTAGTCGCTAACAATCCAAACGCGTTCTCTAGCGACCCCAAAATCCGTCAGACCCTATCTCCACTTACCTTTCCACCATTTCCAGTACCTCTATATAAATTAAGCCAACATGGTATTTACTATTTCTACAAAATTAAAACATTATTTATTATAAACAAAAAAAAAATGTTAACAAACGATATAATAATAATGAAAATAATAATAGGGGTGTTACCAATATAAAATATAATAAATACAAAATATAATAAATACAAAATATAATAAATTAAACTCTTGATATTAATAAATTTTAAATAATTACTAATCTTTTTTTTTTCTCTTATATTTAAATATTTTTCTTTCTTTTTTCTCTCTCTTTTTTCATGTAGCCGTTACAAAAAATATTGTTTTTATTTTCTTTTTTAATTTTTTTTATATTTATATATGTATAAGTATATCTCGCAATTATTAAAAAAAAACTATTATTTCCTTTTTTTATATTTAATTATGAAGATTATTTGATTTTTTTATGTTTTTATTAAAATTTTTTTTTCTCTTTCCTAGGGCTCAAGCTACTTTTACTCTTTCAAAAAAAATATTCATTCATTTCCCGCAAAAAAAAAGAATTTACTTCATCATCCTAAAGGAGCTCCCTGAGGTTCTATGATATTATTCCTGCCAATATACAGGATCCTTCTTTTTAACAACACGACTACGATTTTCACTTAAGCTCTAACCAAAAATTTTTTTTTCTCTTTAATCTATTACTAAATTTCTTTTCGAGATATAATTATATAAAAATTAATTTCCGGCTATAAAAAAAAACTACTCTAAAATTAACAATCTTATTCTACTAGCATAAACTAAATATATTTTTTCTTAAAAACTAATAATTTACTATTTTTTTTATTTTTTTTTTTTCTCTTTTCAAAATATAATAAAATTATTATAGCGGATTAATACAATATTTTTTTCCTTTTAAGTGGGAATATTAATTAGCATTGTTTCCAGATAATTAATATATATAAGCTTTTATTTTTTTATGAGACGTAAATGTTATTTTGAAAATAAAAATTTTTAAAAGAATAATTTCTCTTGTTTTTGCTGTCTTTAAATATATGGTTTTAAATATGGTTTGTATAAATAACTTGCCACTTTTATTTACTGTTTCTTTAAGTTTGGAAATATTCCCAGCATAGAATTCAGATCTTTTTTTCTTATTCGTTCAATGGTGTTAAGAATAAAACAATTACCTGGCTATCACTGTGTGGTTTGGGATAAATCTTAGAGAATCCTTTTTAAATTATACTCCCAGAAAGAATAGCCAGCTAATAAAAATCAAAAATAATATATTTTTTTCATTACTGAATTGCCTAAGACTATTCTCTTTTTTTTATATTTCAAATATTTAAATTTATAGATTTTTCTGAATATATTAACTACACTATTTTGAAAAACTTACGTTTATATATGTTTTCTTATATTTTAAAATTTTAATTTAATTTTCCTTATTTTTGGAGTTTTTCACCACACAGTTTTTACTTTTCTTGTCACAAATCTTGTTTTAATTTATTTTGAACAATCACTACTTTTTTTTTTTTATTTTTACACGTCTCACTCAATGCTTTGTTTACTAATAATCTAAAGTGTTTTTTCGCGCATGCTTAAATACCCTAATCTTATTTACCAAATATTTGTATATTCTCTTAGTTCAAAAATTCTAAACACCAACAAAAATCGATTAAAAAAAAATATGTGTAAAAAATCTTCTCTTGGCGCCTTTTTGGTTTACAGCAAAAGAACTGTTCAAAAAAAATATCAATACATAAATTTTATCATCGATCACCTCATTATCTTTTCTGATTGGTCGATGATCACGACACTTTTCTCTCGTGATTGGCAGAAAGTAAATTTGATCACGACATTCTTTGTCATTATAGGTAATTTTTTCGCAGATCGCGTCATTTGACATTATATATGAAATTACCCTGCCGATCAATTCCTTTGTCCTCCAAATATATTAACTATACCATTTTCATTTGGCGGGTTTTTTTTTTTCTTGAAAATATAATAATATCGAGACTAAAGTTTATTTTTATTATTTATTTATAATTCTCATCATGCACTTTTACCGAGATTTTCCTTCTTATGCTATCATGATATATCAGGCTCTCATGAAATTCTGCAAGTAAATTATTTTCATTCATAAATTTTATAAATTTAAAATTTCAATATTTATTTTTCCTTAACTGAATGAAAAATACAACCCTGTACCACTTTACTATAAGTACCGTGTGGCCACTCAGTTTTTTACTATCTTTAGTACTAACACAACTCTACATATATCATGATACACTAACACATATGAGTAGTTGTGTTCTTTATTTATTTGCCGGCCATTAAGGGAGAATTCACATGTAAGTATAATTTTATTAATATTTATTTTCCTTTTCTTTTCAGATTTAAGGACTTAAAAATAACATAAGGAGAAGTATTAGAGTAAGTACATTCCTTTAAAGTTTTTATTTATTTCAAAAAACTTATTATACTTTTTCTTTCAGGGTAAAATATAAACAAAACAAAAAAAAAACTTCAACAACAAAAACAAAAAGAAAACCTAAAACCGCAACAACTGTGGATAAAATCAAAATTTGTGAATCAATTATGATGATTCATAATATGTTTTATACGTAGTACTAGCAGCTTTACGCTTAAGGTTATAGTCGGATATAATAAAAAGAAAAAATCTTAAATTTTTAAAGAAAAACTAATTTATAACACCAATTTCTAAATAAATAAAAATATTGATCATATTCTGTTATGGTGGCATAGGTGATTTAGCATTTTTCACTAATATTAGAATAATTAATAAAAATCGAACAATTCACCTGGGTGGTATTTGTGCGCATAAAAGTTAGGCCATCTTTAAAAATTGATTAATTGAATTTTTCATTCATAAAATAAAAAAATTTGCTTTTTTTAACAAAAAATTTTTAGTTTTTAAAAGTATTAGTTTTTATTTATTTATAAAATGTCAACAGTTCGTGGTAAACTCTCTAAAGTATGTTGAATACACACAGTACCCGTATATGTGAAGAGAGTAATTTGGCTTATTCTCAGTAGCGCCTCTATGTACTCTATGTTATGAGCGTTAAACCCATGATGGAATTACTTTAACATTACTCATTCCACCATGGTTAAACCGGATCACACTTGATTTTAGGCCGCCGATGAAATATTTAGAGCAGGCCGTCTATTATTTTAGTTGACGCAAGTCTGTGCCAATTTTAGCCGTGTATATCAACTCTGTGTTTATTTATCAATTTCTACTACCTTTTCGATACACTGTTATTGATAATTATTAAAGGGTGTTATCCAGAGAACCAGGCCGACTGGCTCAAAATCGGCGGCTAACCGCCGCCGCTTAATTTTTCAAGCCGTGGCAGCCGCCGACATGTATCGGCTTAAACGGCTGAGCCGACTCAAGGTAAGCCGCCGATACAATCGGCCGCGCCAAAGATAAAAAATACAATTTTATAATTAATTTTCTGTACTTTTGGACTTCAGACCCATTTTTGACTTAAATTTTATATTTTTCTGCCATAATTAGGGTTGCCAGATGGGCTTAAATGAGCTTGATTGTCAAGGTCTTGTCAAGTTTCAAGCTAAAATACAATTTGTCAAGCTAAAAATATTCTATGCTACTTTAAAAAATTCCACAATTTAAATTTCTTAAAAAATATAATAAATTTAGTCAAATATAAAAAGTATGGTTTTCTCCGTTACAGATTGTATGTGTTTTGCCCATTATTTTATTGTGAAATTTGTGAGTACTCAACATCAAATATTAAAAAAAATTAAATTAAAAGCAGCATTGCTCCAAAAAATTTCAAAATCCGTTTCAAATTTTGTAGTACCGGCAGTATTAAAGAATGAATCACTTGATTCAAAGGCTGAATTATTACTTGTTTTTCATAATATAATACATAGACTTAAGCTGGAGGTCCACACCAAAGAGTAACAATAGACGGGACTAATTGTCAAAAACCTAAGTCGGTTGTCAAAAACCTAACTCATGCAACAACAAAATACATGTAATCAAATACATTTTGTTGTTGCTAGAAGAAAATAAAAACACATTTTTGTTTACAAAGCAACAATTTTTTTCAATTGTCAATCGAGAATTTCATCTCTATATGTTACTCTATGGTCCACACCACGCGTTCTACGCGTTTTCGCATTCTACGCGGCTGTCAAAAAAGTATAATTAATGTATTTATTTGGTGCAAGTTAGACGCACAAAAGCGTAGGAGGAAAAGTAGTCACTTTTGTAAGCATCACAAGCGGCACGCGTCCAAACAACTGATTTTGACAAGTTGTTTTGTTTTAATTTGTTTAAATTTTTTTATGAAAAATGGAGGAAAAATTAATTGAAGCTGTAAAAAACATGAAGTTCTTTATAAAAAAAGCTCGCTCATTTTCCATTTTTGTACGAAATGTTTTATTCAAGTATTTTCAATAAAATGTTTTTATTTTGTAAACAGCTGATAAAAACAAATATTGGCGCGTAAAAAGCGTTGCATGTAAATTGAAGCGTAGCATGCGAAGAAGGTATGAAATGCACGCAAAGCTTTGACGCGAAAACGCATAGTGTGGACCTCCAGCTTTAGTTATAAAAGTTTAGATTGTAAACTTAAATTATGTTGATATTTATACTGCGATAGTAAAATTGCTAACAAAATTACTTGTGGTCATACTAAAGTAGTAGCAATTACAAGAAACGTATTGGCTCCATATTCACAAGAAAAAGTTTCTAGTGCCTTAAAAGAAAGTTTATTTTTGGGAATCTTTAGTGACGCATCAAATATTGGAAATACAAAAACGTATTCATACACAGTGCAATATTTTAGTATTAAAAATGGTATTCGTAGACAAATTCTGGATTTCTATGAAGGTCCGAATGAAACTTAAACAAATGTTTTCAAAAATAGTAAAAGAATAACAATAGAAAATAAACTAGATCTTCAAAAAATTACTTTATATAGCGCCAATAATGCAGCTGTAAATTATAGTGTTCATAATTCCGTGTTTCCAAAATAAAAAAATAAAAACAATAAAATAAAAAATAATTGCAACTGCAATGTGATAAACAATTGTGTAAAAAGTGCGTTGAATACTTTATCAGACGACGTGGAAAATATCGTAATAAAAGCATTTATATTACTCTGAATTTTATATACATATTTTTTGTTTAAATTAATTTTTTAGTTCCTAATAATTTTTTTTTTTTGAAAAAATTAAAAATTTTTTGGATATACATAATTGATGCGTCTACAATTTTCTTCAGATTTCAGTTTTTTTAACATTTGTGGTTATGTCAAGTTGATTTGTTTAAAATGAAGCTGAATTTTTCCAAATGTCAAGTTAAACTATCAAACAATTCTGGCAACCCTAGCCATAATATATTCAAGGAAACGTATTTTTCAGCGTAATGTTCTTTTAGAACACACTTTACTTTTTTGTTTTTTTATAATAATTTGAATACACTACTGCCACCCATGATGTAATTATACCAGGTGACAGTACTAAATCAGCTGATGATTTTTTGCCGACATTTATTTTTTCCAGATTACTGTCAAAAGTTGTTTACATAATACACGTGGTTTTTTGTTATTTCCTTTTGTGAATAATTTGTGCATTGTAATATTGTGGTACAAAATAAAATTTTAATATTTATGTAGAAAAAATAATATTTGTTTTAAAAAAGAATAATAATATTTGTTTTGAAATAAATAAATTTGAGTTTTAAATAAAAATATTAAATACTTTTTCAATTAATATTGGTTTTTTTGTTATTTTCTTTTGTGAACAATTTGTGCATTGTGATTGTGTGGTACAAAAAAGTTTTAATAATGGTGTAAATTTGTGTAGAAAAAATAATAATTGTCTTAAAAAAGAATAATATTTGATTTGAAATAAATAAATTTGCGTTTAAATGAAAATATTCTATAATTTTTCAATTCATATTTTTTAGGCGCTGTTATTTTGCTTGTTTACTTTTCTTGTTTTTTGTTTTCTTATTCTTGTTTTTTGTTTACTTTGTTTTGTTATTTTGTCGAATGTTTTTGACGTTGTGCTGGAAAAACCAAAAACAAAATGCATGGTTGTTTTTGCCTTGTTGTATTTGTTGTAGCGGTACTGTCACCTGGTATAATTTCATCATGCTGCCACCTATACGTATGTTTACCGTACTAAAATTTTTTTATTTTTTGCGCCCAAAAAAATGTTGGTTTTTCTAGGAAAAAAAACGGCAAGCCGACATATAAGACGCCGCCATCGGCGGCGTATATGTCGACTTGTAAAAGCCGCCGCCGCCGACGAAAATATGCCATGCAGCCGCCGCCGACAATTTCGCCTCGGCTTGTTTCTCTGGTGTTATCACTTCATAGCAGAGGCCTGCGCCGACCGGCTGAAATTTGGCTAAGCCGAGCCGCCGAGGAAATTTTGGAAGCCGCCGCCGTAACATTTTCGGCTTAACTCGGCTTAAAAACAGCCGCCGTTTTGAAATTATTTTTGAAAAATATGATCAAAAGAATACACTTTTTTATTATTTGAAAGCGTCATTTCCCACTTATGTATTATAGCTATGAACCCTGCAATACTAATGTACGTAAATTTTACATATACCAATTTTTTAAAAAACATTATTACTCAGGCGTCTGAAAATTTCATGCGATCAAAATTCAGAAAAATTTTCTGGAGGTGGTTTTTATATATAGATGCAAAAATAAAGCATTTTTAGTCGTTCATATGCTTAGAATAGAATTAAATAAAAAAGTAGTCAATATAACATTAGTGTTCTAGGCATGGCACAAGTATTATAAGGTATATGCAAAACGGCAACAACTACAACATCGTAACTCTGTCAGTGTAACACGACGTCAAAAACAACTGATTTTTGTTTGTAAATATTTTATTGCGCTTCTTGCTTTATTATATTTTTCGTTCTAAAAATTTAAATATATTTGAGAAAAGTAAATAAAAAGTTGTGTATTTTACAACTTATATTCGTCTTTTTAGTGGCAGTTTATATTTGTAACGCAATTTTTATCATTAAACAATCTAAGTTACTTCGAATTATTAAAGCTCTCAAATATATAAAATATTAATGTGTGTCTATAAAACTTGTATATTATCTTTTATTTCTTTTTGCTTTTTATAACACAAAACACACGAAATGTAAAAAAAAAATAACAACACAAATATATTTTAGTATTGCAACACAGGAATTGTATTATAAAATTATTTACTTTTCTTGGAAACAAACAAATGTAAACAAATTTTGACAAGATAGTCTGCTTTGAAACAACGAGCCAAAAATAAACAGCTGATCTTATAAGGTTACCTTATTTAAAATGGTTGTGCCATGGTTCTAGGGTTAAAAAAGGTTTTTTTTTCCGTTAAACTAGTTTTTTTTTCTGGTTTTTAACTTGTTCTTCATATAAATTTAGTTAGTTAAATGACAGAAACAAAAAACATTATAAAAATGCAAAAGGCCGTATCTATAAGTTTAAATTTTTTGCTTTGTTAATCATTCACTTAAAGCATAAAATAATCTTCGAACCAAATTTGTGTTAAATGAAACAAGTTTGACAATGGCTTCGTTTATGAAATTGATGTTACAGCCTTTTGATTTTTGTTAATATTGATAAATATGAAGTTTTTTGTATAAATGTAGTTTGGATCAGTGCATTACAATACAGTAAAAAAACCAACATTTGATATTTCAATGGTAACGCCCATAGTATAATTATAAAGTATACTCGTAAGAACAGCTGTTTTATAATTTTTTAATTTGCAAACCTCGCGGTACTGTCAAATTGTTGTTGTATTCATATGTAAAATTTGTTTCGAGTCTTTTTACTCCTCCTCTCCTTCATTTTCTCATTTTTCCTTTCAAAGCATTTTGACATTGTTTTACACTAACAAAATACAAGCAATTGTTGTTTTTGTAGATGTGCGAGTACTTTATTATTATACTATGGGTAAAGGCCCAACCAGTCAACTTTGCAACGCAACGCAGAATGAAGAAAAGTAGCGTGAAACATTTTGTACAACCAGTCAACAAAAGTATACGTATCATGTGTTTTTGAACATTCATTGTGTAAACAACTCTGTTTTTCGGATATTTTGTGAACAAAATAAACTACAGGGTTGTTAAAAACTTACGCAGCTACGTAAAAATCTATTTTCTGTAGATTTCTGCGATACGCTACCTAGAATTTTTGTGCCAATTGGTACATACATACATCTGCATAAAGCAGGTTGAAACAGCTGATTGCGATACTTTGAGTCTACATTAGACAAATTTTTATCAAGACAAACGTCAAAATCGGTGCGAATCTATACAAGGTAGCCTCAGTTAAACAGCTGATTATTATTTTTGGTTGTTACAGCTGTCAAACTGCATATATAAAAAACATTAATAAATTCGCCATATTGTTGTTTTTTCACAATTGTTGCCACCTTCCATAAATTCGAGTTCATTTTGAAGTTTGTCTTGATAAAAATTTGTCTAATGTAGACTCAAAGATACGATGATTTTTAAGCCCAAATTACAATAGCGCGTAGTCAGCAACAGTATCAGCAAAAATTATCAGCTGATCACTGTCAGCAAATGCTCATGTTGCTGCCGTTATAATTACAATTCAGCGTAGGCAGCCACAATTTACAACCACCATCTAGCTTTGTTCTACTTGTGTATTTTAGCCTCTCATTTATTTGCTCACTCTCTTTGTCTCGCTCTCAATCTGAATGCAGCGCAGTGAATTTAGAAACATGGCTAAATGAAACAGCACTGCAAACTGCTGCTGACCAAATGTAATCAACACCATAACTTTGAGTCTACATTAGACAAATATTTATCAAGACAAACGTCAAAATTTTATCAAGATAAAGATTTGTCTAATGTAGACTGAATTTGTCAGTGTTATTGCAGCGTTAACATACTGTCTCCACATTGATATAATATGTAAGATAACGCCGGCAGAAGAGAGTAAACATTTTGTTAATATTATGTTAAATCTTAAACAAGGGGTAAATGTATTCTAATAAATCTCATAATATTTCATTATTTTCATTCAGTCACAGAGTAAACATGTAATTTTTATTTAAGAAATTCGAAATTTTTTAGCACAATTTTAATGAAAATATATTTCTGAATGTAGAATAACCATTAAAATAAAACTATTTTACAAAAAAACATTGTTTTTAAGTACTTTTAAAAATAAACATTCACACACACAAACAAACTTTCGTATATGTGTATTTTTTGAGAGTAAATCTTATAAGATAGTTGTGTAGAAAAATCTTATCACAACAGTATCATAATATTTCTTATAATACTAATATTTTAGTCTACACGTGAGATAATTCTCTCAGAGAGCGGATTTGACACTCTCTGTTACATATTATGATATAAAAATATTACGTGGAGACCCAGTGTAAAAGAAAATTGTCAGCGCTCGAGCTCTGACAACTTTGTCTTGATAATGCTTAGTAAAAGACGCCATCTTGATTGTTGTTGGTACTTTTTGCAAGGCTTATTATGACATACGTTTTCCCCTATAATTGACAGAGATAAAAAATTATCTGCAACTCAAACCAAAATTTGACGTTTGTCTTGATACAAATTTCTCTAATATAGACTCGACGTAACAAACAGTGCATTCTAAATAATCAGCTGATTATGGCAGCACACACTGCTGCTGGCTACGCGCTATTGTAATTTTGCATGGCTTATTATGACATACGTTTTCCCCTATAATTGACAGAGATAAAAAATTGTCTGCAACTCAAACAAAAATTTGACGTTTGTCTTGATACAAATTTCTCTAACTTTGAGTCTACA
The DNA here is from genome assembly GCA_951394005.1 of Protophormia terraenovae. Lineage (NCBI taxonomy): Eukaryota > Metazoa > Arthropoda > Insecta > Diptera > Calliphoridae > Protophormia > Protophormia terraenovae. Next base: position 97,376,724 of record OX596077.1, read on the forward strand.
TTAGACAAATTTTTATCAAGACAAACGTCAAAATTTTATCATGATAAAGATTTGTCTAATGTAGACTGAATTTGTCAGTATTATTGCAGCGTTAAAAGAAAATTGTCAGCGCTCGACCTCTGACAACTTTGTCTTGATAATGCTTAGTAAGAGACGCCATCTTGATTGTTGTTGGTACTTTTTGCATGGTTTATTATGACATATGTTTTCCCCTATAATTGATAGAGATAAAAAATTATCTACAACTCAAACAAAAATTTGACGTTTGTCTTGATACAAATTTCTCTAATGTAGACTCAAAGTAATATAGACTCGACGTAACAAACAGTGCATAGTAAAATAATAAAGTACTCGCACATCTACAAAAGCAAAAATTGCTTGTATTTTGTTAGTGTAAAACTACTGCCCACAATGTCAGAATGCTTTGAACGGAAAAATGAGAGAACGAAAGAGAGCAAGAGAAAAAAACTCAAAAAATATTTTACATGTGAATACAAAAACAATTTGACAGTACCGCGAGGTTTGCCAATAAAAAAATTGTAAAACAGCTGGTCTTACGAGTATACTTTATTATTATACTATGCAAACAGTGCATTCTAAATAATCAGCTGATTATGGCAGCACACACTGCTGCTGGCTACGCGCTATTGTAATTTGGGCTTTAGTTGAGTGGTTGGGGCTTAACTTTGAGTCTACATTAGACAAATTTTTGTCAAGACAAACGTCAAAATTTTAAAAAAATTGTCAGTACTCGAGTTCTGACAACTTTTTCTTGATAATGCTTGGTAAAAGACGCCATCTTGATTGTTGTTGGTACTTTTACATGGTTTATTATGACATACGTTTTCCGCTATAATTGACAGAGATAAAAAATTATCTGCAACTCAAACAAAAATTTGACGTTTGTCTTGATACAAATTTTTCTAATATAGACTCAACGTAACGCCCTTTTGCATTTTATGTGACGATATTTTCCTGCTGCTTGAATATAACATATAAATTAAAATAAAATCTTTAATTTCGCTAAAAAAAATTAAAGTCCTATTTTCATAAACAATGTTCAATAGGGAATGAAAATAAGATTTTTTAATTGGAAAATGTATGCTTAGTTTCGGCCGGCTGACAGTTGATTTTAAGCCGCCGCCGAAGCTTTTTTACACAAGCCGCCGCCGCCGATAAAATTACTCTTCGCAGGTTTCTGCTTCACAGTGAATATTTTTAATAAATAAAATAACCCGTTCAATTGTTAAAAAAAAGCCGAAGTTTCTTGCATTGGACTTGCAGTTTCGTTGTTTATTAACAAATTGTAATTTAAACAAGTTGGTCTCAGAATTTTAAAAATAAAAGTAATAAATATCTTTTTAAATATTTAATATAAAGGAACAACAAAGAAATATAAAGACTTATTAAATTGGTAAGTGGCTATTGTGTTCGACTATATTTTAATTATAAACAAAAACTTAGAAAAAAACATAAAAATCTTATTGCGTCATATTTTTATGTCAAAGCAAAAGGAATAAAATGTTTTTGATGACATTGCAATTGTTATTATAAATATTCTTTTGTGTTCAGAATGTTTAGTTTTTCTATGTAAAAATTCTTTCTTTATGTTATTGCGTGATAATCCAAAAACCATTTTATAAAACGAAATTTTAAGTTTTTGGTAAATACTTAGAAGTTTTTTTATTTCTTTGTGTTTCATCATTAACTGTACTTTTTGTTTTGGTTTTTTACCAGTTGCTTTTTTTTTTTCAAAGATCCCGTTAGAAAAAGGTTGCCCTAGGATTTATTATAAAAGTATAGTGTCTAACAAAACTGTTTAGATATTAAAGGATATATTTTGGCTTGTAAAAATTATATTTTTTGTTCGTTTTATTGGTTTAAAATCCTTTGTATATTAAAAAAAAAAATGACGAATAGATTAATAAAGCGAAAATCAATGATAAAAAATATTAGTTTTAATGATAAGATAGCACAAAGAAAAAACGCATACAGTTTCTAATAGTTTTGCAAAAATTTGTTTTTAAGCGGTATATTGTAAACAAATAATTTTTGTGTGTTTTCTTATACTTTCTCTTTATCTTTAAAGACAAAGATTAGTGAAACAGATCATTAAATTGTTATGTTTTGTTTTATGCGTATTTAAGTTTTTTGACAAGTAGTTTTTGTTTTGCTCTTAGAGGTTATTTCTGTTATCATCAAAACAAATTGTTTATAAATTTTGAATACAGATAAAAAAGTAGAGCAAATATAAATACCTTGTTTTATCGATCAACGCCCCATAATTTTAAAATTATGGGGTTTTTTTCTAAGATTTACATATATTTTAGGTCATGTTACGCCCTAGTTTAATAAAAAATAAATAAATTTTAATAAAAAGAAGTAAATTAAATTTTACATTGAGCTAAATATTTAAAACTGATCGTGAAAAAATAATAATTTTTAAAATTCAAAACCTGTTTTCATTAAATCTTCTTCCTAAGTCGTGTCAATGCTAAAAGGGGGAACCTTTTGTAAAGCTCTTAATGTTTTGTTAAATGTTTACGATCTTTTTTTTTTTAGTAAAAAAAAGCTTTTTATTATAAAGAAATATAAATTGTTTATATGATATTTAGTTTACTAGTGTGAAATTATTTCAAAAAAGCTTAATTTTCATACAAATTTAATGTTAGCTTTTATTTTGATTGTATTTACATTAGATATTTAGCCAATAACTAAATGACGAACTGACTGACCGACCAATAAAACGTTATTTGGTGATATAAACTAACTGGTACAAAAGCCATTAATTGTTTCATTTAGATTTTTGTGATTTCAATGGAAAATTATACATTAAAATTAATAATAAATTAATTATTAAGAGGCATGACCATAATATGTATAGAACTTTAGTAACAAATGTTTTTTAAAATAAAAAAAAAAAAAATACATTTTTGTATTTTGTACTTATTTAAAATTTGCCACTTATTTTTTACAGTATTTAATTTACATCAGTTCAAATATCATCACCAAAAACACCATCACCTTTGGTATATCAACAAAATGCGTACAGTATTAGCATTATTGGCCATTGTAGCCTTAGCGCAGGCTGTATCCTTGACAGATCTAGTTAAAGAAGAATGGCATACATTTAAGGTAAGTTAAAATTTTATTTATTTGAAATAAAAATTTAAAGTTTATGAAAGTTCAATTATAAACTTGTTTTTAAAAAAGTTTAATCCCTTGCACAAACTTTAAAACAATTCTACGAAACTGATAGCTGCATATTCTTTGTTTAGTCTTTAATAAACAAAATGAAGTACATTACATATTTAGTTATTAGTCATACATCGTTTAAGCTTATCGTAAAAATTATAGGAATTTTTTGCATTTACTTATTAAAATCATTTTCTGTTTGAAACTCACATTTTTTTCTACAACTGTTTAAAGGCCTTTAATTGATAAAATAAATACTTTGTTTAGTACATAAAATAATAACAAAAGAGAAAGCTTCAAAAATAACACATTTAATTTGAAAAGAAAAAAAATCTATCATTTGCAACAAGAGTGCTATATTATTGCAATACATTCCTATTTATTACCATTTTTATATATAAAATAATGATATAAAATTAGTAGTGAGTGATTTGAAAAGTTAATCGATCAACCATTTTAATTTAAATTTTTATAGTCTATTAATCGAATTCCAAATTCGATATAACTGACACTGAAATCGTGTTCGGAGTGTTTTCTATTAAATTAGAAAACACTTGTTTTGGAATCACAGACATCGATTTATTTCTAGGATCATATTGTGATTAAGGCGCGGAATTCATATGTGGTGAAGTTTTTTTCAACGAATTTTAATTTCTTTTATAAATTATACTTAAAGTTCGTCCAATGTATTGAATATTTATTTCTTAAAATTTTCATTCGAAATCTTTGCATCATGTAATTATTATTATATATGCAGAAAATTTCCATTTTTTTAAGGAAATTTTTAACGAAAATTTCAGCCATAATAAAGACAATTTTCTAAATGTAATTTTTTTAAGCCACAAAAAATGCAATACTATCATTCACATTACTTGAAGAATAAAAATTCTAATTTGAATGTTTTTGATAACTTGTTTTAAAGAACTGATTCTGTATGACTTCAAAACACTTCTCTGAACAAATTACTGGTTCCTAAATAACGTCCTAGAACTGTTTAAAAGACTTAAATAAAAATTTTAAAAAATTAAATAGATTTAAAAAGTGGCCTTTAGGAAATTGCTCATTAGAAAAAAAATAATAAAAAAAATGTTCTGAAATCGTTTCCTAACGCTTCTATGAAATGAGCTCTGAATGTAATAATTCCGAACAAAATCATTGATAGAATGGGTGGTACTGACAAGGTAAAACTTCTACAGATCTAGGTCTGGAGGTGACAGTTTCAAACAAAAATCATTGGTCGTAACGCCAAATTAGAACGAGTACATGAACTAATTCAATTATTTTTTGACAAAAAGAATCAATTTTCTACCATAATAGAAATAGAATCTCCTAATATCTTTAACGATATTAATATAATTCTATATCATATATATTTTTATTTAGTCAGTCAATTTTAACTGTTCGTTGAACTTGGTTTGAAATGAATGGCGCAATATTATTAGATTTTATTAAAGTTTATTTTCAATTTAATTGCGACAATTTATGTATAATAATTAAAATATGCACAAACAAAATTAAAAGAAAAAAAATATTAACAACATATGGACACTTTCCTCTCCCTAATCGAATTCAATTATTTGAAGCCGTCAGAATTTATTGGGATAATATTTAAATTCGTAAACCTTTCAAAATAGAAAAATTGTCGTAAATGCGCTCCTTGTCCGAAATGCAGTTTTTGATAGGATTTGAAGAGCAAACAATAAGTATAGCAACTCAAAAGTTCTTAATACCAAAACAAACAGGGATAAATGGCTAGGCGGCCGATTCGTCGACGAGTTGGATACCTTATCGGGAATGGATATGAGTAGCTTAATAGAATTCGTCATGGGAATAGGCTGGCTAAAAGAGTGCCGTTGGCATACGGCGAATGAAGTAGGGCGGTAATATCTTCCTTCTATCCTAAATCTCTTTCTTCAATTCTTTTCTGTTCTTTTCTTGATCTCAACTTCCTGATATCTTTTCATTTCTTTCTTACTTTCTCTGTAAATTCTTCGAAGGGACTCACAATGGACCTCTAGGTCTCCGAGTGGAAGCACAGGAACTCTTTCGAGTACTGTGCAACCCTTCTCTACCTACCTACCTACTTACCTACCTAAAACAGACATTTCAGTCTCTGATATCTGGCTTCGTAATAATTTGTAGAACGAATAGTTTTAAGTAAGTAAGCCAATTTTTAGTTTCTTACATCGTCTGGGAGCTTCAGAAAGCTCTGGAGAGAAAACAATGTTTAGGAAAGATATATATAAATCAATACATCCACGTATTTTCGCTCCCTGATAGAGATTTTACAATCTGGCTCCATTAGGATTTGTAGGACGAATAGGGTTATAAGTAAGCCGAATTTTAATTTTCTACATCTTCTGGGAGCTTTAGAAAGCTCTGAAGGAAAAATCATATTATATCCACTCCCTGATCAAAATTTCAAAATATGGCTTCGTCATGATTTATTGGACGAAAAGTTTTAGAATTAAGCCAAACTTTAATTTTCTACGTCGTTTGGGAGCTTTAGAAAGCTCTGGAAAGAGAAAAAATGCTAAGCAAATTATATATCTAAATAACTAGAAGATAATTATTTTTTAAATTTGAAGAAAAAAAAAATAAAATAAATAAAATCAAAAATTAGACTAAATTTTAGTTTGCATAAACAGAAACAATGGCTTAATATGGAAGCCTGTCTCAATTGAAACGATTCTGCAGGTGAAACTTTTTTAACACAACACTTAAAAAATATTGGATCAAAAAAATTAAATTGAGTGTAAAAATATTACAGATATTAGAATAGATTAAAAAACTTCATACAGGCTAATTATTACTTATTTATTTGTTTAATATTACAGAATTAATTCCAATTTAGTCTTAAACTATATTTTTAAAACACAAGAAATAATCTTTATGAATATTTAACAAATTATTCCTAAATTTCGATTCATATATCACTAATTAGTAAATTTTTTCTAAATTAAAATGCTATTTTTAAAACCGGTTTTTTGTGTTTGAAAAAACCGGTCTATTCGACATTCGAAAAATTAACATTTTGAAATTTCCAAAAATTGATGACGTTATATGCAAATTATGCCTTAAAATAGTAAAACTCACCTATAAATTAATTTAAATATGTTTCAAAATATATGAAATGAAATAATTAACATTTAAGAGTGACCTTCTCAAAGTACAGATGTATTACCAATAGAAATTTTATGAAATTGAATAAACAAATATAATAATATGACCAAACTGATGGACTTAAATATTGCTAGAGATATGCAGAATATACATATGTAGTCACTATGCCAACAAGTTTAGCATTAATGTATCAAAATATAGGCGGTCATCGTTGCTATTAGTAACCATGTTTACTTATTTATGGAACATTTATTTTTTTTGGACTTCTCTAAAAAGAATCATATTCACTAAGTAGTAATGTGTAGAATTGAATCCTTTAATGTTTATTTTACTAAAAGGACATCATATATTTATAATTATATTCTACTTTTAATATCTTCGATCTACATCTTTAAATGGTACCAATTCAGTTCAAAATACTACTTTGTTTTCTTATTTTAGACATCAACTGACATCCTTAGAAAAATACCAATTCTTTATTTAAATAATCTATCTTCTGAAATTACCAATAAAGAGTAATAAACTAATTAATATTTTTAAAAATCATTGTAATCAAATTTTAATTATTTATTTCCTTTCAAATATTATTAAACCCCATTTCAATAAAACAATTTGCGAACAATAGATGATAAGAAAATAATATAAGGAACTTTTTATATAAACATGTCAAAAAAAAAAGTATAATGACCCATTTAATATATATATAACGAAAAAATTGTTTATATAAAAGATAATTCAATACAAACTAAAACGCCATTTTCATTGCAATTTATTGATAATAGAAAATAAAATAATATGGACAACAAAAATAAAACTATCTAGGAATAATAATAAAAACTACAGACAGCAATAAATAGAATAAATAAAAAAATAAATATATACCTAACTACTAGTAAAGAAAGCAATTAATTTATTTATTTTTAATACGGCCTTGTATATTTTTTCAACATTAAGATTTTTTATTAATGATTCTGTAAATTTAATTTAAAATACAAAAAAAAAAAATATTATCAATATCATTTATTTATAAAGGGCATATTTCAGACTTTGGATGCATTTTTCTTATTTACTGATAATAATTTGTATTTCTTTAAAAAATCCTTTTATTATAAATTATGTTTTTTTTTTTTTTTTTTTTTAAATATTTTTTACAAAAACCATAAAAATTATGCGATAAGTAATTTCAAACGAGAAAAAATGCAAATTCCAGTTACCACCAGCCAAACTTCTTATCGCTTTGCTAATATGTATAACGTTTCGAAAGGCAATAACATTAAACATTATTAATCATTTAATTGTACATTGTATCAGCTCTAAAATGCAGCTGTAAAGTCATGCTCACTGTCATGTGATGTTTTTAACCCAGATGAAGGTTTTTTATTTAGAAATAATGCAAGAGTATAAAACATTTTATTTTCCATACGATATTATAATTTTTTTTGATAAAGGCAATCTTCGTAATTCTATTTTTAACAAGAACTTTTAAGATATCAACAATTTCAACTTCTATGATTTTTAATAATTTAAAAAAAGTTCGCACTTTACTTGCTTCTGTGAAATATCGTCTATCTGCACCATCCAAACTTATGCAATCATATGTTTTATTCAGAAAACCAATTGTTTGTTTATAGTTTTTTTTTTAATATATTATTGCTGTTTTTTAATAGTTTTTCTTTAGTTATTAATAGAAGCCAAATAAACCAATAAACTCAATTACTCTAGATAAGTTATATATGTACTTTTTTAATTTTTGTTTGTCTCTTTTAGGATTTATTTTTTTCTATATAAATTGCTTTTGTATTGATTTTTTAAATGACATACTTTAATGTTATCTTTCATAGTTAGAATGTCAATGTACTTATTTTATTTACAGAATTTTTGTAGTATCATTTATAAAATTCTATAATGTATAATTGTTATAAATTTGTACAAATGTAATTCATTTTATTTTATTGTTTTTTAATTTTAAACCAACATTTTGATTCATCTTATTATGATTAGTTTAATTTATTATTTATTACTTTTTAATATTATGGTTAATTTATTACTTTTTAAATCAATTTTCATATCTTAAATTATAATTGTTTTTATACTGTATTATATATTTTTAAGTAGAAATTTGTAATCGATTATGGCCAATAGGCTAGGTTACTGATACATTGGAATAAATAAAATAAAATAAATAAAACAAATTTTCTACGATGAGGGTTCAATTTTATACTACATTATGTGTTTAATTTAATTATTCTCATAATGTAATAAAACAAAGTAGAATCACTAGAGAGAGTCGTCAAATTTAATTCTTGTTAAGTAAAAAAACTGAAAAATTAAAAAAAAAAATCTAGTATGAATTAATATAAAATATTTTGTTTCCATTTATTATTGGAAATACTTCCTGAAATACAGAACTCCATTTTGAGAACGTTTTTATGAACCTTTATTAGATTTATTTGTACATTTACATACAAATATATTAATGTACAGTTGCTGTCAATAATAAGTACACAAAGTAGTATCTTGAACTCAATGAGTTCTATTTGAAGTTGTAGATCGAAAATATGAAAAGTAATAATAGCCACGATGACCACCTATATTTTGATACATTAGTGGCAAACGTGTTGGCATAGTAACTACATATATTCTGTATATCTCTGGAGAAAATTTAGGGGTCTTAGTCATAATTAAGTCCATCAGTTGGTCAAATTATAGGGACTCTATTTTTTTATTCATTTTTATGCAATTTCCATTGATGATAGATCTGAACCTTGAGAAGGTCACTCTGAAATGTTAATTATTTCATTAGCTATATGTATATTTTGAAACAAATTTACACTAATTTATTGATGAATTTTCCTGCTGTAGGATAAAATACACAAAAATTAAACAATAACTTTTTGGAACTATTATACCTTTTAACAGATAAAGGTTAATCTAGGGTTTTTACCTTTGTGTACCACTATTTTTTGCAATTTTATAAATAGAAATGCATTTCCAAACCATTAACCCCTTTCCGCCGGAATTGAGTATTGGTTTTCTATGTAGTTTCAATATTTAGGTTATTCACGGCCTGTCCCATGATGTCGAACATAAAATTCGTTTCGACAATTTATATGGGAAACAACAAATAAATTTAAAATTTTGTTATTGTTTTTTATACATTTTGTCGAAACAGACCGTCAGTCTTTGTTTCCTAAAATTTTAATATTTTAAGGCATAATCTGCATAGAACATCATACAATTTTTTTTATTTATTATACTTATGTATACAACGTTCCATACAGATAGATTATGTTTTCCATATTCATAAATTGTTCTGTGAGTTGAAAATTGGGGACATAGTTACCGGTCTTTCGGAATAAGTTTTGATAAGAATACTTGAGCAAAAAGCATAGGATTTTAAATCTAAATTGTTATCTATTTAGATTTTATTAAAGATTTTTGATATATTTATATATGTTTCACCTTTTTCGTATTGTGCGCTATTTGCTATCCTTAAGGTCGAAATTATGGTTGAATAAAATTTTTTTAATTGTATCAAATTTTCTAATTTAATTGAAAATGTGATTTTTTATTTCTCTTATACATATAATAACAAATAACTACCGCTGTTGTGCTAAAATCATTTTACAATGATAAACTTCACTTTTAACAAAAAATTAAAGAAATTAAGCCAAATGTTGCTTGTTTACTTATTTTTGACTCGCACGAAAATTACGTTTTTTTTTTAGAAAACAAGTTGACTTCATCAAAAACATGTAAATTTTTAAAAACGGTTCGTTACATTTGCCGATTTTTAAAGTGAAACAGAAGTGATTAGTTTATTTACTTATTTATAACAGGCGCTATATTTTTTCCTAGTTTTTAATAAAATTAAGTTGAAACAATTTGTTCACAGAAAAATTTTTATTTAATATAAAATATTTTCTTTTGTTTTAATTTTATCGATTGACTTTTCAGGGTAAATAAAATCGAGAACTAACTTTCTAATGATTCTTCTTCTAGTAGTTATATCATGGTTTTATAGGTATTAAATTTTACACTCTTTGTGTAAAGCGTACAAAACCATAGAAAACAACTAGAACTCCAACTTGTTCACAAAAAACCTTACTCAATTGTCAAAAAACCTAACTCTTTGTATGTGTTAGTAAAATTTTATACAGAACAAATGTATTCGTGTTTCTGAGCGAATGAAAAGAGTCGGACTTCAAGTTATTTTCTATGTACAAAACACTCATGATAGAATAAATTATCAAATAAATTTTCCCTAAAATGTCAATCACATATAAAACAAAGGAAAATATGAAAAATTATACGTTGTTCCCATAAAGGAGTTGCATTATAATAAGTAATAACACAGGAAAAAATTTATTAGTTCTACAACTAGTTCCAGAACGCATGAGAATAGCCTGTATTCATTCTACTTTAGCGTTACGACCAATGATTTTTGCTTAAAAATGTCACTTCCAGGACTAGTGGAAATGTTAGCTAGCCAGTACCATTCTAAGGAACGGTGCTAAAACTAGTTCTTTAATAAATGATTTTTGTTCGAAATTGTCACATTTAGAACTATTTATATAAAAGCGTTAGGGAACGGTTATATAACCTATTTTTATTTTTTATTCTAATAGGCTATTTCCCAAAGGCCACTTATTAAATCAATTTAATTTTGTAAATATTTTTTTATTTTTTTTTTTTTAGTTTTTGAACTGTTACATTCCTTAAAACGAATTAAGAATCACAATAAGGTTCTACTCCATTAGTGTCAGAATTGGTTTATACCACTAGTTCTAAAGATGTTATTAAAGAATCTGAAATTAAAACAGGTTCTAAAATTTTTCCTGGGAATATACTTTTTTAAATGTAAACAAAACGTTTTATTATTTCTTCCTTTTGTAGTTTTTTGTTTTTTCTTTTAAATTTTTAAATTTTTTAACTTAACGCTATGTTCACATATAAAGGTTTTTTTTTTTTTAAACGAGTCGTTTTCTCAAAAAACACAAACAAATTGATTTGTTTTTTTTTTTATATATTTTGAAGCCAAAAAATATCTCGATTCGAGTTTTTTAATTATTTAACATACATGAAAATTATGAAATTTATATTTGTTCATAAATTTTATTTGTTTAAAAATTTAGTTTTTTGAAGTATTTGTGTGTGAAATTTCTATTTAAATCAAAAATTTATGAAAATATTTTGGCATACTAAAAACAGGCCAAAAGGAAAACCACAATAAAATGATATGTGTTTTTTTAAAATCAAGTCAAAAACTAATGTGTGTGAACATAATATAAGACTTGAAAATGAAAACTTTCCCTAATAATTCTACCTGGTCTAGTTGTATCATGCAATATACTAAAATATTTGAATAAATAATTTTTTGTTTGGAAAAAATGTTGTTAATGTTTTTAAAATAATTATTAAAAAAAGAAATATTTTCTTCACAAAAAATCAATATTGAATTGTTTAATAAAAAAAAACACTTTTTAGATTAAAAAAAAATTAAAAATCGTATGAGAGAACAATTTCAAAAATGCATTTGAAATGTAAATGTATTTTTATAAAAATTTTGTTTTTATTTTAGTTAAATCTGTTATAAATATTTGAAACTAGATATCTATATCTTTATTTTTGACAATTTTCCATAAACAGAAATCGCGAATAAAATAGCGAGTTCAGCTTAATTTGAAGAAAATGGGAAGAACTAATGTAATAAAAAACTTCATTAATTTCTTCGATATTTCGTGGTATTCATGACTACTGTGTAAATAGGACAAAAACTATTGCCTATCTTAAGGCTTCACAAAAATGTGATTAGCTTTTGTTCTTTTTCTCTTTTAATATGAAACTCTTTAAATAATTTACTCTTTATTTTCTCTTGCAATAATGAATTTAAAATTATCATTTTATTTAAAAATTATCTTAGAAAAAAATCCTAACTTAGAAGATATTAAACAATAAATTTTAAATATCTAAAGATATAATAAAAATGAATTGTTTATTAAAATTACTTTTTATTTCTTTGCATTTGTATTATAATTGACCTATTCAAACTTTAAATATTAGTTTAGGATAATAAACTAATCGAAGAATAACTACAAACATTTATACACATGAAAAAAGGAGACCTTTTTGTAGCTAAAGGAGACCGGTCTATTTTAATCTCTCATCATAAATAACGTGCTAGTGTGGTTGACTAAACATATTTATTGAGTTTTTTGTCTCATCGTACGTACATATTCTTGACTTCTTTTTGTGTGTTTTTCTGTCTTTCACGTTTTTGTTGTTATTTGTTTGTGCTGAAAACTCGTGAAAAATAAAAATCCAAAATTATATGTACATATGTACTAAGAAAATAACAACTACTAAACAAGTAGACACCAGACAGCTTTTTGAACTAGAGTTGTAAAATGGGTACATATTTTTGCCCCTTTTTTGTTAAGACTATTTGATAAAATGTATACATGGAAAATTCAATGCTACAAGAATGATAACTTATCAATTTCAGATTTTTAATACTCATTAATAAAGTGATATATTAATGCTCTCATTTTCATGGCAGAAGATGATTAGTTGTGCTTAAAATTTTATAATAGGACAATGTCTTTAAAAAGAGGAAAATCTTTAGATAGATACATTTTTGTTGATGAGAAAAATAATAAAATGAATATTAAATTCGTTACAAAATATACTATATAAATACTTTAAAATATATGGAAATGAACATATTTTAAGTACTTTCTAATGTACTTTGGAGAGTACCTACCATTACAGTTTTTTCATCACTATTTTATATATTTTGTTCATATTTTGCCTGCGTGCTCTGCAATGTGAGTGCTGGTTGTATTTTGTTGTGATAATAGCTATATCTGTATTCCAACCCTCAGTAGTATTAGAGTCTTGCTATAGTTTGGTTGCTTTTTTTTCGTTCGTTAATTTACGAGCGAACAAGACACATTTTGGTTCCATACAAATTTATACATATTTTTAACGGCAAAAAATGACAAACTAAAAAAATTATAAAAAAGAAAATTAAGCAAAAGTATTAAATTTCATGAGTTTAATTTATTTTGACAATCTTAAAAAAAAAAATTAAATTAAAAACTTTTCCAACTTTAAATATACTAAAGAAACAAAATAATAAAATTCAACAAATCCAAAATGGTTATGGAAAATAAAGAACTTGATGTTATTACCGATATTGTAATACCGGCCATAATTATTGTTGGTCTATTCGTAATAAATGGCTTTATTTTATACTTCATATTCAAGAAACGTAAAACAATTGTCTACGAGCAATACAACGTACAAAATCAAGAAGAACCCGCAACCAGTCAACCTTTATTTGCAGCTACTCCTAAAGTAACCTCTACAGAAGACAATGAGGCAGGCATAGAATTGGAAAGACTTTGATATAAAATAAATTCAACGATTTAATAATCCAACGAATTAGTAGCCATAAGTTTAACTCTGCCGTGTTTTAGTGTTTAAATAAAAAAACAACGTATGTTTAATTTAAAGTTTTATTTATAAACTAAAGTGCATTTTTTTAATCTTTAAAAAAAAATTTTCAATTTTATTTTTAAAGATTTTCCTTTAATACTAAAATTTTAGAATCTAAAATTAAGTACAATGCCAATTTATAAGCAATAATTTGGTAATAGTTTTCTGTTTTTAGTTAAATTTTTTTCTATTTTTAATTTGATACATTTTAGCCATTTTTTTTATTTATATTATTATGTATTTTTCTTACTTTAAGAAACATTTTTTTTTATCTTAAACTAAGTAGAGATTACTTTTTAAATAAAGTTTTTTTTTTTTTTTCATTTTATTTTTATATCATTTTAGTAATTTAAAACAGTGTTAATTATTTAAACAAAACAAAATAATAATTATACATATAAACTTTGCAATAACACATTAAGATAAATAACAACAAGTTGAATAAATTCTATGAACTGAATTAAAATAATTTCATAAAACAATTAAATTTTGGAATGATTTAATAAGATTAATTATACCGTTTTCTTTTAGAAAAATCTACTTTTAACAAGTAAATCAAAATAGATTTTGTGTATTTCCTCTTGATATATTTAAATTAAATTAATAATTATTAAAGTTTTGTTATAAATTTCGAGGTATTTTTTTATTAAAATTTTTGTTATTTTACACTTTGTATTTTAATTATGTTTCTAAAAAATTATAGATGTTCTCATTTCATTACAAATTAGACTCCAAAATGAAGAAAATTTTAAACTTTTCTTATTTTTTTCTTTTTGGTTTCGCCCTTATTCTTTTTTGTTTTTTGTCTGCTCAACTGTAGGGAAAATCAATATAAATACAGTAGGGCCTCGATTATCCGTGATTCGATTAACCGGCAAGGTCGATTATCAGGGAAAGAAAATTTTTAATTCTTTTCTTTTTTTTTTTTTTTTCATCCATTTAATTTTTATTGCATCGATTAATCGTGATTACCTCTATTAATTTTTTTCGAGTGTTTTTGAACAATCAAACACAATGTGAATAAAACGAAAAAGGGAAATATTCCCTCGTTTGAATAAGATGAGTCAGAGCAAGATAAAATCCAAGTTTACTGCATTCATGAAAAGCTAGTTAACGAAAATATGAATTTGAAAGAGAAGAAACAAACGTAAAATGAAACCCTTATTTTTTTCTAAAATTATTATTTTTTCCTTATATTATTTAAACATTTATATTAAATCCCTGAATAATTGAATTATATAAATAAATAAAAAATGTTTTAAAAATACTACTCAACATTTTTACTCTACCGGGAAAATTGATTATCCGGAATGCTTCCGGTCCCGACCATTACGGATAATCGAGGTCTCACTGTCTAATATATTTCGCTTTCTTTTCTTTACAAAACAAAATCATTTTTGTTAGGTTATTTGTTAGACGTTGGACTGATTCATTGTTCTGCATTTAACACATTTTTGTTGTAGTATTTGATTATATGTTTGATATCTTAACTTTGCTTTTGCTGAATGAGTAAATTAATTGTGTATAAGATGATTATAATAGAATTTGTTATGTTATAGTGTTGATTACTATAACAAATACTAGTAAATTTTGTTATTTTTAATAGTGCACATTTTTTGGAAATTTAACATAGGCGTTCAGACCCCGCAGAAGCCTCGGGATCAAAGTGTAGGGTACTTCAGAAAGAAAATTTTAAAGAGAATGCAATTTTTTATAATTTATATAATTTTTTGATACCTAACAAGAACAATTTAAATCTTATAACTCAAATACTTCATTAAGAGCCGATACGTAAAAATTTGTTGTTTTAGCCTACCGGGATGGGATTTTGGAAAATTGTTTTTTTTCCACATTTCAAACGATAAAAAAGGTAAAACTTACCCTTGTAGAAAAAATATGTATGTATGTATATTAGAGTGTCCCGTAGGCAAAAAATTTGTAGGAAGACCACTCAAACGATGCGTAAAAATTAGCTTAATATTGAAAGTCACGGATCTAGAACATTTCGTCCAAAAAATAGTATTGACTTTTGTCTTGAAGCGGGTATCGAAAAATTCGTAATTTTTAGCCAATTATAAAAAAAAAAAAATATCTTAAAAAATTTTGGTCCATACACCGTCATTTTAGTACATCATGCAAAAATTAGATATTTTTCTTAAAAAATGGATAAGAATTTTATAATTTTGTTCACTTTATGGCTAAACTATTAAAAATTTGGATTGTAGTAAGTACTGTTGATAATATATAATTTTCCAAATTTTTCCAAAAAAAAAAAAAAAAATGTTCATAACAAAGTCTTCTAGCGAAACAAAATCCCATTGGAAAAATGTTTAAATATCTTTCCATAACCAACTTAAAATTACGAATTTTTTGACACCCATTTCTGTTAAAAAATCTAAATTTTTTTTGACCAAAATGTATGGGACGGACCCATAATATTTCAATCGCTGGTAGGGAACTGAAGACCAATTTTAAACCAATTTGGACCATTTTTAAAACTCCTCTATTATAAAAATTTTTGTTATATGTAAATTAACTTCAAAATATATTAACACTAGAAATATTTTATTAGTAATTTAGCATATTTCGGAGATTTTTTAACATATATTGGGTTTAAAGGCACCATTGGAATGGTCTGATACTATTGAAAATGACCGATAAATAACCCTCTAAAAGGCAAAGAGTCAATTTTATACATTTGGTTCCCAAAAATTAAATCAACAATTTTGGCAAAAAAATTGTATAGTATTTTGGCAAAATTATGCTTCATGTGACATTCATTATCTTAACTTACCATTTATTTGCCATAAAAGTGAACTTAACCTATTATGGACCGGTAATCCCAAAATATTACTTTTGTTACTAAAGGGTTAAATGATAACATATAACAATAGTACTCAATAAAAACATTCCAGTGATACTCTAAAATCTAAATTACGATAAAAAAATAGAAAAAAATATTTTGTTCATTATGGATTAAACTTCATTAGTTATTATGTTATAATTTGTTTGAAAAAAAGTTAAAAATTGTGTACACTGTAGATCGAAAACCATATTTTGGGAAATATTTGAAAAATGATCCAGCTTAAGTGAACGAAATAATTGAACCGAAATATATTTGGGGTTTAGCTTAAAACAACATTTTTTGTCTCCATACAAATCAATGCACTTTAACATACATACATATTTGGATACAAACAAGGCAAATATGCTAAACTTTTATGGCGTAACATAATCCATCCCACATTAACTTGTTGAAAATACAATAACAAACTGTAAACTAAATTTAAAGTTGAACAACTTTTAACTTTAGGCTTATGAAAATATATTTTCTATTTAGAAAATAGCTACTAAATAAGTGCTTTAAAATATTAATATAAGTCATTGGGGCGATGGGGTTGCATTAAAATCTTTTTCAACGAAACTTAAATGGATAAGACACCGTGAATGCTGACGAAGTGTGTAGCTTGTTACAATTGTAAACTCGTTGAAAGGCTCTATATATGATTAAATAGGGAATATTGTAGCGGACTTGATCAACTATAATTTTATTACTTATTAAGTTTGGAATTTAAATTTTCAAATGAACGATAATGTATATGCATGCATGTTATTATAAAATTTATGTATACATAAATTTGAAATCATTATTTTTATGGTTTTTACGTCATCGTTGTTTTGTGGTCATTTTGGCAAAAATATTTCTAAGAATTCTTGACCTGCACATATAAACATTTTGAAAGGGAAACTAAACAAAAAAAGTTAAACACAGTTTATCAGTTTTTATTAATGTTCTTAATAGTAAAGGTATTCACCTCAGAAATTTTGCAACTTTTCAAGACCATTGCAAAGTAGGAAAGTTGCATCGATAAAATAAATTTTGCACAACTTACTTTGCAAGGAAGGGTCTTGAAAAATTGCAATTTCTGAGGTAAATACCTTTAGTATTATGATGGCCTTTGGAAAAAATTATAACTAATTTAAATATAAATATCCCCACTTCCGGAAATATACCACTACATTTTCACTGCATAATGTTTACTGAAAATAATAACGTTGTTTTACCCACCATCCAAAAAGATAGGGGGTTTATTGAGTTTGTCATTCCGTTTGCAATATATATATATATATATATATATATATATATATATATATATATATATATATACATCTAAAATAAAGTATACATATTCTGAGATCTCGTAAAATTCTAAGGTGATCTAGCTTTAGATCTATGTTTTTGCCATATCGCGGCTATTTATAGACCGAAATACTTTTTGGAGCCCTAGATAAACACTGTCTAAAATACAAACGGTATGACCAACTTATATCGTTTACATACATCTATGGTGAAGAGTGCATACAAATTACATTCAAATATTCCATGTCAAATATATATTAACCCTTCGTCTTACAAACTGGTCTGGTCAGACCAATTCTAGATTTAAATGTAAATTTCATATATTTATAATTAAGTTAGAGACTTGAAATTTCAAGTACCCTCCCACAATTTTGTTTTCTAACGATCTGTGAAAAAACCAGAACGGTAAACCTAACAAAAGGAAAGTTATGAGTATAGGTTAGTGTACATGTCAACTTCGTACCAAATATGGTCTGGCTGGACCAGTTATATTTTGTGTGGAAAATTATGTGGTTTTACGATGTTATTCGTTCTTTTTTATTGAATTTTATGTTATTAAACCTTTTAAACTGAGCTCTTATCAGTTTACACATGTTATTTTATGATTTTCCAGCTATTCGTTCATATTTTGTGTTATGAGTTTAATACCGATAAAACTCCAAATGTTTGAAAAGAAAAATTGTATGTGTTTGTAGACTTAAAACAAGGAGAAGAACGTGAAGTTTATCAACATGAAAATGTAATATCTTGCAAAACTATATAGTAGTGATGCTAGAATATAGTTATACAAATGTATTAATATAAAAAAATCACCAACATTTCCATTAAATATATAAAATTACAGAGCTGGTCTGGCCAGACCATATTTGTTACAAATGTGACAATTGAAACATCTGTATGACGAAGGGTTAAACTAATAAATCATATATGCAAACGTTTCATTCCTTTTTTAAAACAAATATTGTTATTCATTTCACCATTTCAATAATCGGTAGTTTCTTTTATGTCTGCCCTAAATGGCCTGATATTAATTCATCATTAAAACTTTGTTCGCACGTCTGTCCGTCCGTCATTCTTAAATGCCTGTCAAGTCTATCTTATTAAATTGATGTGTAATGCAATTTCAACATTAAAGCTGTCAATTTATTTTAATTAATTCAATTGAAAATTTACTACAAGTTCGTTGGCATAAATGCCCTCATCACAGTACAATTTGAATTCTCACAAATTTAGATCGTCTTTTTGTGGGCTGATAATCATCTGCTGTTTTGAGTATGGCATTTTTTTTAGCTGCGTTGATATTAAAATAAAAATGTAGAGAACAAATTTAAAAAAGGGGGTGTTTTGTTATGTTATGATGTTGTGACACGTTTCAGTAAAAAATAAAAATTATTTCTTTCTATTTCATTGGCAATCATTTGCATTGAATGGTGTTGTTAATAGATTCGTTTACATATACTTTTCTTTTTTTAAATAGGTATTTTAGTATGTTTGTTGTATACACATGTCTATATTTAAATTCAATAGCTTCTATAGCAAATGACTATATTGACAAAACATAGATTGTTGTTTTTATATAGTTTTATTTCGATATTAAGTTGTCGGTTTTTATATTTAATTTACTCTAAACAAATTGATCAAGGAATTGGTTCTCCTTACTTATGTAAAAAGCTAGGCAATCTTAACCGATTCCTCTACCTGCGACACATCAGACGCTGAGAAAGGTCAAGGGTAAATCAACAAAGTAGCTAGATGTCAACAAAAACAAATGATTTAATTTTACAGCATAATTGACGGACCTTAACCAAATCGTAAAAATTTAAAGTATTAAAATAAATTATGAAATCCATTGCTATAAAATATGGAGGAGCTTTGGTTCGAATTGGTTCTAATACTGAAATAGCTTTATAGAAAATCCAAAATAAACAAAAATTCGTAGGGTCACAAAAAACTAAATTTAGTTTTATTCTTTTTTACTTTATTAATTACTTATTAGTGAATTTAAATAAACTGTTGAGTTTCTCAAAAAGCTTAATCTAAAATTTCGAATTTTGTGAACAGATGTGAACGATGTATTTTATGTATTTATGTATTTAATTCCAAAAACCACTTATCATTTTATTAGGCCAGAAACAAATCAAGAAAATTTTATAATATCTTATTTTGAAGTGAAGCGTATTTCATTCAGCTAGAACATTCCGAATGGTTAGAAGGGACAATGTCTGAACTTTAAGCGGATGGTCGCGCAATACCATTAAGATGGAAAATGTTGGACTCGTGTCTTTTGGCATATTTTGGCTCTATTGTGTTGTATGCATATCTCAGTTTTAATAGTTCATAATAAATTACACTTTTTGTCGATTTTCCTGCTTGTTCGTTATTTACGTAAAATTGTTCTTTGGATTATCGCAATCCCTTTATCATCGTCTTTAACAATTTGATGCAGAAACAACATCGGTTTGCTCTATTGAATCAAGATTCAAACTTGCAAAAACTCTAATCGACTTATTTTGGCTTCAGTTCGTGAGGCACCCAATGTTCACGTTTTTCGGATGAATCCAAGCTTTTTTTTTTAATGTCGAAAAATCGAGTAGAGCCCACAGTTTTTCGTCTAAAAACTTGTTCGGTTGGCTGGTGTGCTCCTTTGAAATCGTCAGTTTTAAATCGTTAAAACCACTTTAAACAAGTTATCTCATCTGAAGCATAATCTTTGCAGTGGTTTTATTCTTTTTGATTACTAAATATCTGATATACATATGTGTATAAATAGTTAGAAACCTGGCGGTGCATAATTTTACGAAATGCATACAATATATTTAAATACAGATTCTCTTTTTATAATTTTAACATTTAATGATACAAGTTTATGGAGATTTAATAATGCCTACTTTAAAGTATAATGTTTGTTACATGTATACAAAATAGCTATTGCTTTTACATTATATTTCACATAAAACACCCAGTTTTTATTTTTATTGAAAGAAAATTTTGTGCTTCACTTTGCCTGCAGTCAAGCTGGCAATGTGTAGTAGTCAAAGCTATAGTTTTATTTTTTGTTTTATAAACAGGAAATGCTTGATTGTATTGAAAAATAAAAGAACTGACAATAAGAAAATTGGACACATTAGTAACAACATGCTTAAATAAAAACAAGTAAAAACAAGATAAAATGTTTATAAAAAATTTACTTGTTAGAATTTCTTCAAATATTAAAATAAATTAAACTTGTACTAACACTAACGTATGACTAAATTTTAAATGTAAAAAACTAAGCACTCCTTATAATAGCGCACATTTTTTTATTTTAATATGACTGTTCATTTATTTATTTATTTCAATAAGGTTTATGCAATTTTTTCAATATTGTTATTTTAGAAATTATATGGTACAAAAAAAATCACTTTATCTTCAAATCATATATTTAAGACTTCAATATTGTATATAAAACTTGATTATTCGAAACAAAGTAAAATATTTTGTAAATTCCCATTTAAAATGGTCTTCAGAATATAATATATTTAATTTATAGCCAAAGTTCCCAATATAAAATGTTTATACCCTACACCACCTTTTAGGTGGTTGGGTTATTATGTGTTTGTGCTGAAATTGTAACGCAGAGAAAAAATTTCTGACTCTCACCTTCTGAGTTGATTTAACGATGTACGTCCGTCTGACTTGTCGTATTATGTTAATATTTAACACAAATAAGTTTTATATAAATAAAAACAAAATTGGAATGGCGTTAGGGTATCATATGGTCGGTCTTGATCGACTATATTTTCTGACTTGTTTTTTAAATACGTCTGAGTTTCTTATCACAAACATTGTTATATGATTACGTTAAATACAATAGAATTTGGTTGTTTCCCATTTTTCTGAGCGTATTTATGTCTTTGTCTATTGGTTTAATTTTATATATAAAACCGATTATATTTTATGCGTCGTTGATACTATATAATTTATAATGAAAATTGAGATAATGATTAAAATATATAGCCATGTATGTTTGCTTGTTTTCAAACTGCTATGACGAGTTCAACAACAATTTGTTTAAATTAGATGAAATAAAAACAAATATCTAACAGTGCAATTTACTTCCATAAGAATGCAAAAAATATATCGTTATCTAAAATACAAACGTCTTTAAATAACATTAAGGGTATATATAATAATTTTGTAAAGTTGAAAAGATAGACTTTTTGATGTGAGTTAAAATAAACAAATGATAAAATAATTAAGTCATAATTACGTCACCAGTTTTAGTTTTGGGAAAAAGCAAAAGTTCAATTTTTTTTTGTATACCCACAATCAAAAAATGATAGGGGTATATATATTGGGTTTGTCATTCCTCCTATATACAATACTTTTGCTTCAACTGCAACTGACAGCCCAAATCAGTACGCCAAATTTCTGCGTGAAATACTTCAAAGATGAAAAATTTTCAACTTTGTAGTGCCGAAGTACGTATATATATTTTGTCGGTTGTTTTATTCCTATTTTAATATTTTTTTCGTTGAGTCGGAAATTTTTAATTTGCGATTCATTATTTCAAGTGAGAACATAATCTAATTTTTACGTTTTTATATTTTATTATATAAAATTTTAATAATAAAATAATGTAACAACTGGTTTATATTATTTATACGTTGGGTAGTTGTCAGTCGCAGTTAAAGCGAAAATATTCTATGTAGTTGAGCCTTAAGGATGTCTGTCCGTTTATCTGTCTGTTGAAAGCTGGATGGTGAACAAGGCGGGCATTCTAGGGTGACGATATTTGTCGGTACATAAACAATAAAATAGGGTGTCCGTCGTAACTCCAGTTTTTCGATCGATATCTTTTACAAAGAAGCATGTACAACATCAACGAAATTTTGCACACATAGTTGAAGGATCGATGTAAACACGAAACGAAAATAGGCGTGATCTGCCCACTTTAACACCCGTATAAGGTGATATTTAAAATTAAGGTGGGACAAAATAATAATATAACATTCTTACTTTCTTTTTCCGAAAGAAAACCCCTAAAAGAATGACACAAATCTTATTAAATTAACATTTAACTGGTATAGTGGAACACAGGACACATATTTATTGTTCTAGTATATATATTTTTTAACTTACATATACATACATACATCTATGTAATCTCAGTAAGTCGAGTACTTTGGTGGGTGCCGGAAGTCTATACTTACAATTGGGTCCCAGATGGACTTCTGATACAAAATATGTATTCTTTAATTTGTTTTTAAAAATGCAAGTTTTGTCTTTTTCTATACTTTTTCAAAATGACGAAATTTAGATAAGAAAACTATAGAAATGTGGTGGTGGGATAGCTGACTTAAAGGTTGGGGACCTGGTTGGGCATATGCGGGCACTTCAACTACACAAGACATTTGTCGTCTAAATATCAGATATGAACCTATATCAGAACCAATCCTGGTGACGTGAATCAAGTTCGGTTCACGGATGGTTCACAATAGATAGATGGTGGCAAGCGGTAGAAAAAATATGGAAATTATAATTAAAACTATTTTTTAAATGGAAATGAAGCTGAAATTCATCATATTTAAAAGTATTTCAATTTGTTCTTTGTTACAACTCTAAACTGAAAAAAAAAAACACTAAAAAATCCAATTCAACGTAAAACAAGCGCGAATATATTCGACCCGGCCGAATCTATATACCCACCATCAACTTTTCCAAATTTTACGTTATAGGGAAGGGGGCGGTAAAGTGGGCGGACCACGCCCATTTTTTGTTTCCGACTTTACACTGGTCCTTGAACTATTTGAATTTCACCTTATATGGAAGGTGGGCGGTAAAGAGGGTGGACCACGCCCATTTTTGGTTTCCGAGATTGTATCGACCCCCGAACTATACATACAAAATTTCGTTATCGTACGTGCTTGAAGAAATATCAGCAGAAAAGTATTTAACGGACACCCTGTGTTTCTAGTTTTCAGCCCATAACTTTTTTTTTGTTTATTAACCGATTTTTCTCTAATACATACATATGTATGTTAGCATTAGAGTAAATTGAACATTTTATTTAAAAAATTTCGAAAAAACATTAATGATCAGCTTGTATTCTAACATTTTCTAAAGAGCAATGTGCGGCTCCAACTAATATTTAAATATTAAGGGAAGGTTGTATTTCCATAAAAAAAATGTGTATTTTATAATTGCTCAGGTCTATTCTACAACAAATATCATAAAGTTTAAAGTAAAAAAATACTTTACATTTTATACATACATATACACATAGTTTAAATTAATATTTACCATTATCCTTACATTGTTTATTTCTTCTATAATTCCAGTTGGAACATCGTAAAAATTATGCCAACGAAGTGGAAGAACGTTTCCGTATGAAGATTTTCAATGAAAATCGTCATAAAATTGCCAAACACAATCAACTATACGCTGAAGGCAAGGTTTCCTACAAGCTGGGCTTGAATAAATATGCCGATATGTTGCATCATGAATTTAAAGAGACCATGAATGGTTACAACCACACTTTGCGTAAATTGATGCGGTAAGACAAGAAATTACACCTAAATATTGAACAAGAAAATAACTCCCAAATAATTTTAAAATTTTAGTGAACACAATGGTATCGTTGGTAGTACATACATTCCTCCCGCTCATGTTACTGTACCCAAATCCGTAGATTGGCGTGACCATGGTGCCGTTACTGCTGTTAAGGATCAAGGTCACTGTGGTTCTTGCTGGGCTTTCTCGACTACCGGTGCCTTGGAAGGTCAACATTTCCGCAAAACTGGTGTTTTGGTTTCATTGAGTGAACAAAATTTGGTCGACTGCTCTACCAAATATGGTAATAATGGCTGTAACGGTGGTTTGATGGACAATGCTTTCACTTATATTAAGGAAAATGGTGGCATTGATACCGAAAAATCGTATCCCTATGAAGGCATTGATGATTCCTGCCATTTCGATAAGGCTAACGTTGGAGCCACCGATACTGGTTATATTGATATACCTCAAGGTGATGAAGAAAAAATGATGAAAGCTGTAGCCACTATGGGTCCCGTCTCTGTGGCCATTGACGCTTCCCATGAATCCTTCCAATTATACAGTGAAGGTGTTTACAATGAACCTTCATGTGATTCTCAAAATTTGGATCATGGTGTTTTGGTGGTAGGCTATGGAACTGATCAAAATGGCCAAGACTACTGGTTGGTCAAGAATTCGTGGGGTACCACCTGGGGTGATAAAGGTTACATTAAAATGGCTCGTAATCAAAATAACCAATGTGGTATTGCTACTGCCTCCAGTTATCCAACTGTTTAAAAAGAATTTATCTTTTATTAATTTTTTATTTTTTTTTTTTTTCATATTCAAATATTACTTTGCCATTACTTTTATTTCAATATTCCTTTAAACATGAATGTTTTTCTCGTTTTCGTTTATTTTATTTTTTTATTTCATAACACAAATATAGCTTTACTAAGTTTTAAAGACATTTAAAAGTAAAAACATCTCAAAAGAATGCAAGATATGATTAAAAACATGAATTATATGTAAGTCGGCCTGGCAATTTTTAATGTAATGTATAATATTAAAGAATTGTTTAATTAAACTAAAAACACCTTTTAAATAAGCCATTTACTAACATTGTAATATTTATGTATGTATAATATAAATAGCATATAATAAAATTTAGTTATTTTGTACTTTTTTTTTTGCCAGGTATGCAAAAATAAAAAAAACTCGTACGATGTCATTTAATATGTTATTTTTTAAAAATATGTTTATATAAAAAGAACAATAATAAAAAATATATAAAATATATAACCAAAAGTTGTTTTCTTTATCGGAGACCGGAAAACGACTAACTTTTTATTATGAAAATCGATTTATACTAAAATGTGTATTTAAGCAATACATATTTTTCTTGTTGAAAGTAACCTATATTTTATTTATTTCGGACATTTTATACAAACAAAAATTAAATGAAGTTATTAGACGATTATTTTTTGGTAAACATTTAAACGTACAATTAATTCAAAAACACTTTAAATTAAAATTTCATTTTATATACATTTTTTTAACACTATGTTTTCACTTTTTGATTTTGAGCTATCTACAACAGTATTTTTAAAGTAGTTTAAAAATAAAAATTGATAATGAGAAGTTTCTTTAAGATTTAAACCCTAAATTATTATAAATCTCAATGCAGTCTGAAGAAACAATCCATTAAAGTTCGATTTTTAACCTTTTTTGTAAGTTTATAGACCAACATTTTGTTGAGTTTTATACCTTACATTTAAAGACAGGAATGAAATAATTGAAATAAAATTCGTGATTATAAGTAAATCACCCTTATTCTGCATTTCGATTACGTTCCCGCATTCAGTTAAGCCCAAATTACATTTACGCGTACTCAGCAAAAATAATCAGCTGTTGACTGACGGAATAACACGTTGCTGCTGTTATAATTACATTCAGAATACCAAAGTTGCCAAACGGAGTAAATTGCGATTCGAATCAAAATGGAGAATAAGGGTGAATATCTACATAGATACCAAAAGCTGTTTCTTAATTATAATTTAAAAAAGTGCAATACAATACAATTTGAATTGGTTTGAACGTTTAAAGATGATCCTGCCAACTACAAAATTTCGCTATGTTTTTTATCTCCCGATTGGTATGATATCATGAATTTAAAATATTGTCTTTTACGCCTTTAATTTTCGATATACAAAACGAGCTATATAAAAATTTTATAACACACATTAAAAATAAATTTAGCCGAAAAGGGTTATGGTAGCATAACTTCGCGAATAACGGTGTTAAAAGATTTATTTTTCAGCAAGAAGTTTAGTAAACGTAATACTA
Source organism: Protophormia terraenovae (assembly GCA_951394005.1). NCBI lineage: Eukaryota > Metazoa > Arthropoda > Insecta > Diptera > Calliphoridae > Protophormia > Protophormia terraenovae. The sequence continues at coordinate 97,403,542 of OX596077.1, forward strand.
AAAAATAGAAGAAGACCGGATTGCAAAATGTTGGTAAAGTATTGAAAATCTTAAAAAATACGAGGCTAAAAATGAGGGAAAATTGGCATTGACGATAATATCTCTTAAACTAAGAGATAACCTACACATGTAAGAATACTGAAACAAATTTCTAAAATCAAAACAAAAATTAGTTCACACAACTCTTGTTGAGATCGGTGTTTTTAGCGCATCGCGATTTTTTGTGTGGATTTTTTTATAGGAAGAATAGCGTTTTTTTTTTTTAATTTCTGTTTTTTCTTTTGTTCGTCTAGAAAATTCGTTTTGCAAATTGAAGCTAACTTGTGTCTAGCCTTAACATCTAAAATAATACACGTTGTTTCAAAAAATAAAAAACGACATAGGACTCTAGAATTTATTTTCTTTTAAACTTAATTGGAAAAATAACTACTTTCACTTTTAAAATCAGGGAAGATACTAAAGTAATAGAAGGACTCTCTAATGGACGACGACAATGGACGCCCCCGGGGTTTTCAAGCGGCCTTTAGAGGAAAGTGTTAAGAATGGAGACAACAAACAACTGGGAGACGAATGCTGGTGTTATATATATTGTCTCCAGCTATATGGCCCATGACCACAGCGACCTTCCACCAAATAACAAGGTTCGCGAGATAACCAAGGCGGCTTAGAGGAACAATATACCGCTCGCCATTGGAGTTGATGCCAACGGCTATTATGCTGTTTGGGGAAGCTCCGACACTAATACAAGGGGTGAGTATTTATACGATTTTATTCTTTGTAGTAGTTTAGTTTTCTAACCATTGGTAAGGAACCGACCTTTGTAGTAGCTAATAGAAGGGAAGTTCTCGATATAACGCTAGTTAGTACTAGGCACTCTCATATGATTAGGGACTGGAGAGTCTCCAATGACTGTTCCTTCTCTGATCACTTATATATTGATTTCAATATTGAAGTCGGTTTACCCAGGGTTAAGTCCTTTCAGAATAGGAGGAAGACAAATTGGACTGAACAATATAATATTCTGTCCCAGCTCCTCCTGAATCCCCGAATCAACAATGGTTGTGATGACATTGAGTCCTGTGTTGAAACGCTGACGAACGCATTTGACACAGCGACTTCCATCGCATGCAGACCTAAGATCTGTAAAGGTAGGAGTAAACTACACTGGTGGAACTCTGAGATTGGCGAAACTCGTAAAGAATGTCGCCGATTATTTAATGAGGCAAAAAGACTAGGTAACTGGTCTTCCTATAAGTCCTCAGTGAATTAGTTTAAGAACCAAATAAGAAACGCGAAACGAAAATCCTAAAGGGCTTTCTGTAGCGGCGTAGAAGGTCACTCTGAGACTAGTCGTATTCGTAAAATTCTGGCATCATCACCTGCTGTCCCAAGTTTCATGGCAGTTGGACAATAAGCGGCCAAGAGACCTTAGATGTCTTAATGGATGCGCACTTCCCCGGCAGTCTCTCCTTAACGGAGTATTCTGCGATACCCTCGGCAGCCCCACATGATGTTCCCTTTCCTATAAAGGAGAGTGAACTGAGATGGGCTCTGAAAAGCTTTGTCCCATTTAAATCCCCGGGCCCAGATGGCATTATACCTGCTAATTTGCAATATAATGCGGATATAGTAGTCCCCTGGCTAATTCGGATATACTCAGCATGCCTATCATGTTCGTATATCCCTGGGTCGTGGACTAGATGCACTGTGGTCTTCATCCCAAAAGGGGGGGAGGACCTCTCACACGAGACCGAAAGACTTCAGACCTATTAGTCTGTCGTCTTTCCTCTTGAAGACACTGGAAAGGTTGATTAATCTTCATCTCCGTTCTGCAATCGACCCTAACCTATTATCAGCGTCTCAAATGCCTATATGAAAGGCAGATTTGTTGAGACTGCATTGCACTCGCTTGTAGGGCACATAGAAAACGCTCTTGAGCATAAGGAGTTTGCATTAGTTGCCTTCTTGACATAGAGGGGGCTTTTAATAATGTGACTCCGGAGGCCATAAAATTGTCTCTTGAACCCCATCTAAAGCCCTATTCGTTCTAATGAACTGGCTACCGGTGGACCTTATGGCCAAACAGATCGCCATCATGTCGGCGACTAGGCTCAGAATTATAGGTGCCTGGACTGACAGAGAATACCGACAACCGTTTTAGGATTATTTGATGACATTCCTCGCAATATTGACTATTGCATTCCTATACCTTTTCAGAGGCTTCTCTGTGTCAATCTTGACTGCTCTTGTACTGAGAGACAGCTCAGTGGAGGTCTGACGAATATAGGAAAAGTATTTCCTTTAGATTGCCGGATCACTGCAGGATTCTTTAAGCAGAGATCTCGGCCATAAAAAGAGCGGTTAACTGGTTGATGTACTACATGGTATTCGGTGAGAATATCCAGATCTGTACGGACAGTCAAGCTGCGGTGTCTTTTCGACATCCAGGCTGGTACATGAATGCCGGATATCTCTAAACGAGATGTCGAGACATTCAAACCTGGAGCTAGTCTGGGTTAGGGCTCATTCTAATTCCCCGGGTAACATTACTGCGGACGAACTGGCCAAAAAAGGTTCCCTTCTTCGACATGAAGAAGTGGATCAACTGGTCGGAGTAGCGCTCTCCTCCTGCAGATGGTGAAATCTGTCCATTTGCTCAATCTCGAAGCAAATATGGCCCACTATGATGGACCTCGGTCAAATCTCATTCTGGGACTACCAAGGCATCGGTTACGTATTCTGATATCCGTTGTCACAGGGCACTGGATTGCTGGTGCGCATGCTAGGAGATTAGGGCTTCCTTTTAACGACTTTTGTAGGAGTTGCCATGATGAAGAGGAGGAGGAGACAGTGGAGCACTTCCTATGTCACTGTCCGACTCTCTCGGAGATAAGGACTGCTAAACTCGGCAGTCCGATTGTGCATGTGCATGATCTCTCTGATATCGACATCAGAGCGATCAACTCCTTTATACATGCGTCAGGTTGGTTCGATTTGAACGTAGTTTCGGACATGTGAGCTATACCACATGATCCAGTAGGCTATCACAACGGGACCAAATTGGACCCACGTGAGCTGTCCTGTAACTGTTTGGATAGCTGCCCACTTAACCTAAACTAACCTAACAACTAAAAAAAAAAAAAAATGGTATTCCAATTGGAAACTCCGAAAGTGCAGATTCATCAGCAGACGTCGCAGTCTTTGGGTTTAATCTCGAGTAATCACACCACCACCAACGACGCTAATACGAATGCAGACATCATAAATTGGTACCCGGCAACACATATGGGCCCTTTTAATGCACTTGTTCAATCTGACGACAAGGTTTCCAGCTCCAGGAAAAATATTGAACTCTTTCTTCATGAAAAACTAAGAAAAATCAAAATAAGTCTAAATGCGACAATTAAAGAGGTTGGTTTTAACCTCTACGGCTGACTTTCAACAATGCTGAGGGCGCCAACAAATTTGTTTTGGAAGAAAAGTTCAAAGAAATCGGTTCATTCAAAGGTATGTAATTATTAAAAATTTTCCAACATCTTTTTCTGAGCAAGAAATCAGCGAGGAAATTGAAGATAACAATGGACTGGATGGCATTTCCCAAAAAGTTGAAAATGTTCAATACTATTGTTACTGCTGACATTTTCGTGCCCCCCTGCGACAATGCAAGAACTGTGGACGCCTGGGTCATATTGCTATACAATGAAGGTCATGAAAACGCTGCCTAAACCGTGGGAAACTATTCCTTTGCGAGAACGAAGTGTGTAAGGACCATAGGTGTGATGCGTGTCTGGAAAAAACATCATGCGTGCCCTCATGTAAAGAGATGAAATGCCTTAACTGCAACTCGAAAGATCATAACTCTACAGATACTAGAAAATATCCTACTTGGAAGAAGGAAATGAACATCAGGGAGATCATGGCTATTTCAAACTACTCCAGAAAAGAGGTAATACAAACGTACTCTTTGAACAACAATTACTATGACATCCTATCAGATAATACTGATAACATAAGCTTCCCAGTCTGGTCAAGAATCAGGTCAGCAACATCAGGGACAATGACACCGAAATTAATCGTCTAATTAATCGCATAAAATACAGCAAGATTGCGGCACTTCGTCCAAAACCTCATTTCACTCCAATTCAGCCCACAACCGTCGAACCCTCAGGTCATGTCTACTCCAAACCTACATATTTCAAAGTTTCAGAAGTCGAAAAACTAATGAACAATTTTATAGCGCAAATATCAATAATGCTCTCCCAAATCAACAACGCCGAAAGCTCCAGCCTTTTAGAAAACCTCAAACAGTAAATTTCCAATATTAAATTACAAAGCCATACCAACACATCAAATACATCACATTCCAAAAATGATTATCTACAATAAAATTAATACAAAATAAAATCCAAACAAGAAATAAAATCATAAATAATAAATCATGCTATGTACATATCAACAAATCACAAAACACACACAAAAACAGTATTTAATAAATCCATAATCAAAACATCACACCTTTTTTATAGTCACAAATTTTATATATCAAAACAGGTTATCCCAACCGTCTTATTCTCATTTGCAACGTCTTCTATACAACATGGTACGCATTTTACAATATAATATCCAGAGTCTGACCCGTAACAAAAATTCATTAGATTTTTACCTCAACAATTATGAGGATAAAACTATCTGTGGCAATCTTTTCAATTACAATATTTTTATGAAGAAACGCACAAACAACAACTATGGTGGAGTAGCTTGCATTTTCAAAAAGTCTATAAAAGTAAAAAAAAGTGCATTTCCAAACACCTCTTAAAATTTTTATATATGAAACCACAAACCTTACCTCTAACCTGACTATTGTTTTAGTATACTTTCCACCCAGTGGGAGAATCACGACTTTCAGAGCGGCAATGCAGAATTTAGTTTCTTTTCGCGAATCAAGGAACAACGTTATTCTTTGCGTGGATTTCAACGCTCGACTTGTAGACTATGGGGACACCACAAATTGCAATCGTGGCAGGACGCTCCAGACCTTAATATAAGCTTCATGTTTTAATTGTTTGAATGACAGAACCACCACTTTTAGGAGATCCCTGACAGATCGTCTTTGTCATGGATCCGTACTGGATTTGACTTTTGTGAACACTCATTTGAACGCTTTTTGGATGGTAGGACAGACACTTTACACCTGTGGTGAAGGGTATAAAAAGCACCATAGACTCCCACTCACTTAGGACAATTAGTATTTTTATACCCACCATCAAAAAGATGGGGGTATATTGATGTTGTCATTCCGTGCGTAACATGTCGAAGGAATCATTTAATACCCCACAAAGTCCTGGTCCTGGTTAGATTCTGAGTCGATCTAGCTATGTCCGTCCGTCTGTTGAAAGCAGGATAGGGCTCGAACGGGACAACGTAGGGGGACGAAATTTGGCACAAATATTTATCTTATATAAGGTTTGTTTGGAAAATGGGCAAAATCGGTTAATAAGCAAAAAAGTCATGGGCTAAAAACTAGAATCAAAAAAAAAAACATATAAATATATTCATTAGAAATTAATAAAAGAATTATAATCGAAATGCAACAAGCCTACGGAATGCAATTGTAAGTTTTAAAAGAATGTATTTTAATTTTTCGTAACATATAGCTTAATATATGTAGAAAAGCGAAATTTTTCTAAAGAGTTCTATTTGAAGGAAAATTCAATCGCGAAATCGAAATACGCCATTTCTATATTAAGTTAACGATATTTATATGTTTTTATTTAATTTTTAATTTAAAATTTAAAAAGTAATTAATATATTTCGTTATTTTTAATTTTTGTTTCTAAATTTCTTGCAACTACTTCAACATTCAATTATAATGATAACAAATTAAAAGCTTCCAAAATCAGTATGGAATTAACAACAACACCACAGACCCACCACAGACTTAAAATTGCGACCTGTACTTTGTTCACAAGGTTTACATGGACAGACATCCAGCCAGATGGACGGATATCGTTAAATCAACTCAGAAAGTGATTCTGAGTTTCCAAGATTTTTATATCACCTAAAGTTGATAAATCCTATAGAAAACATGCTTACTCATGTATTCTTCTACACTGAACCAAAAAGGTGCATAAATACAATTAAAAAGTTCATTATTACAATGAATTTGTGCACTAATTTTGACCCTATGTACAGGTTCATTGAAACAATGAATTGTCATACATTAATATTATTATTCAATGTACAAGTTCACTGATTAAATTTATTCTTACATTGAATCATTCATTAAATAAAATAAATAATTTCAGTGAACAGTACATTGGTTTCAATGAACTCATATTTTGTCCCAATGAAACTATACATTAAAAATGTATTATAATAATAGGCGTGTTCTGTATTTCTTGTTTCTATTTTATTTTATATTAAATGATTAAAGTATATGATATTGAGTTAATATAAGCAAAAATTAAATATAAATATAAAAATAAAATTATTACATTTCATTAAAAAATTTAAATAAAAAAAAAAAAAAATGCATGTTACAGATGTTATCGTGTTTGCTTTGTCATTTATAATAATATAGTAATTCCTGTTGTCATCTATATTGCTCAATGATGGTATGGTATATACATTTAGATGCCACATTAATATAACTACAGCATTATCCTTAACAAAGAAAGTTTATAAATAATATTTTTAAAATTCGTTAAATTGCTTAAAATATTTGAACTAGTTACCTTTAAATCTTTTTAGTCTATAGAAATTTCTTTATTTTGACGATCACCAGATGTAGCATTCAAATCTTGATTAGTCTGTAATATATTTTTATTAAGAATTCAATTAAAATATTTCATATATTTATGTATACTTACGAATCGAATCCTCTTGATTTTGAAATCGCAATATTTTTTGAAACCCTGGTATTTAAGGCTAATAACATATTCTTCTGCATCTTAGTGTTTTTATCTACATAAATATAAATAAAATGTAATATTTAAAAACTGTTTAAAATCATAAACATTATTAAACTTACGTGTTATGAAGGCAAGTCTCCAAATTCCTTCTTTTGGGTAATTAATTTAATTTGGTGTATTCAATTATGCTGCTCGACTTCTCCTTTGCGAATAAATTATATTTATGTATTTTAATAATTCGATTTATCTTATTTAGTTTTTAATTATTTTCGTTTTTAATATAACACTCATTTTTTTACTTTTTGCTTTTGTTTAAAAAGCGTCATTTCTTGTTAAAAGATAAAAGAAAACTGAGTTGTATTTGTTTTCAGTGTACTTTATTTCCCGTTAGAAATCATTTATTTTAATATAATTTAATGAAATTTATCATTGGTTCAATGCTTATGTTCATTGTGTAATGCTTCTTCGTAATTAAATCAATGTATTAGTTCATTGAATTAATTTATTTATACATTAAATCAATTAACTATTAACTATAATTAAATATTTTCATCGAAGCAATGAATTTCTACATTAAGTTAATAATTTTTTGGAAAAAAATATCGAATAAAGAAAATTTGAAGTTGATATCTTTATTGAGTCAAAAAATAAAAGATTTTGAATTGGAAAGTTTGCAAAAATTAATAAACAGACGGACCGAAGGATATACATTAGAATTCAGGAAAAAAACTCTTAAAATAAAAATATATCACTTTTTTTTTTTTACTTCTTGACCAATATAAAAACTAAATCTAAATATTAAAGTGTTGATATCGCATTTCCCTGAGTTATGCATAATTTTCGACCCATTTAACTTTAATGTATAGACGGACATGTGGACTAGATGGAATTCCGTATGCTGAACTTGAATCTGCTTTTAGTTTTTTCCCATCAGGTCGAGATTTTTTTATGGGCGTGTCTAATATTGCGTCCTAAATAAGCCGATTACTCGAGTATATTTCACTATAACTCGAGAATGGTATGCACGATTTTTATAAATAATACACTGAAATATGTGGAATAAAATGTGTATCCGCTCAATAGTTTAGGAGATTTATATATATATATATATATATATATATATATATATATATATATATATATATATATATATATATATATATATATATATATATATATATATATATATATATGTATTTAAAAGATGTAACATTAATTTATGTTTTCTTTTTAAAGGATCAACGAAAAAAACAAAAGTACCTGCAATTATTGGGAATACGGAAGACGTAAAAGGTAATATATAAATAAAAAATTTGTAAAAAATAATTATAATAAAATAATTCAAAATTTTATTTTATAAGATGTTCATGGCGCGAAAATCGCACAATTTAAATATTAGTTGGCGACAACCCGACAAAGGTAAAATAAACATTGACAAACACATATTTTTCTATTTTATTTTTTTAATATTATTTTTTCAATTTTTTAAGGATCTGCTAGGAAACAGAAGGAAGTTCGAGTGGCTAAAACGGATAATATGAACATAAAGAGTAATATATTAATATAAAAAATTATACATATATAGAAATAATAATAATAAAAATATTTTAAATATATTATAGGTTGTTTAGGGAGTGCAAGCGCTTATTCGAATTGGCGACGGCAAAAAGACAAAAAGAAAGTCAAATTTAATTTATTTTTAAATGAAATTAAATATATTTAATACTTAAATTATTGTTTAAATTATTTTTAATGTTATATTTATTATTTAGTTGCATTTAATATTGTATTATATTTTATATTTATTGTAAATATTTTTATTATTTTATTATTATTATTTTTTTTTAATAAAAAATATAAAAAAATTTTTGATTTTTTTTTAATTTGTATATATTTATCAAAGGTAAATATGTTGTTGAAGTTTGTTAAATACATATGACGAAAAATTCATTTACCCCCGGTTTTTATAAAACGAAAAATTCGTTTCAACAATTTATATTGAAAGCAACAAATAAATATGAAATTTATTTGATAAATTTGAAATGTATTTGTTGTTTTTCATACATTTTGACGAAACGAATTTTTCGTTCGTTTTATAAAAATAGCAGTTAGTGTCTTGTATTGCCAGTTTGTATTAATCTTAGGAAAAGTTTTGATGGCTTTTTGTACATCTTAGGTTAGGTTAGGTTAAGTGGGCAGCTATCCAAACAGTCATTGTACATCTTACAATATAACTAAAAAATGTTAAATGTTAAAAAATTAAAAAAAAAAAAATGTGTTGAAACTTTCGAGGATTTTTGGATTCATTTTTTTTTTTTTGAACTGACTGTTTTAAACTTTTTGATTTCAACCATTATCCTATCGAAAGATAATTCATTTGCTGTATAAAAAAAATTATGCGGTAATTAAAAATGAAACCAAAAATTTACGATTGAAATTGTTTGGTAAAGAAAATTTGCGACCTTCAGTGAATTTAAATTTAGGCTGCAGTTGATGTCAGGACACCAGACATTGGACAGCAACTTCCCAAAATTTGATAAAATTAGCGAACTGCTACTGACGAAAAAATAGAAATTGTCCAAAATATCGCATAAACCGGATTTATTAAAAATTACATTCGAGATATTACTTTAGATTTAAGAAACGTCATTTTTATCGACTTCAGGGTCATTAATCTCCAAACATATTTTGCTTGCTGACAACTGTCGCGAAGTATAAAGGAAATGAAAACATTTTATTTGCTTAATACTAAAATTCAGTTGGCGTCAAATATTTTAAGGACTTACAATTGTGTGGACCAAAAAACATGTTCTTAACCTCAAAACTCAACCCCACATATTTCGTATTAATATTCAAATTTCGTATTAATATTCAAGTACTCTATTAGCCAAACATAAATCGATATTCACTATTTTTTTAGTAAATGATCCCAAGATATTTTACTCACAATTATAAAATAAAAATATAAATTAACAAAACAGATTTCGTATGCATTAATAGACGATAATAAAACCACAAAATTAAAATATTTTTACTTAAAATTTTCGAATCTTATGATTTTAAATAAACTGTGAAAAAAGCATTTCTTTCACCAATGAAAAATCAGTTTCAAATCATGAAACATCCATGTATTTATCGCTTATATAAAGGCTTTTCATTATCATTCTAATGAAAATCTGTTTCGTTAAATTTTAACATTACCATATGATCTCTATTGACACGCTAATGTTAAATACATGCATTATGCACCTAAATTGAACCAGAACTTCATCAACCCTTATCTGTTATGCAATTTTTTGCTGGGTTATTGAATATTTAAACAAGTTAAAAAATTTAAGTAAACATGGCTTTAATGGACCATATTATTAGTGCCAAACGTGTTGTTTTTCTGCACATTCTGGATCTTAGTAATAAAATTAATCTATTCGATTCAGTCATTTTGCGGAGATTCTTATAGTTTATTTTAATTTTTGTCATGTCCTTTCTAAAATGTTAATTATTTTATGAGCTGCTTATATGCAAATTGTCGTCTTGTACGTACATAAATTAAACAATGGTAAATCTGATTATTTATTTTACCCATGTTTACCACTATTTTACCTTTTTTAAAAAAAGAGAAAGAATTTTCCAAACCATTAAGGACTTAACTGTTTGTTTTTGCAAATTTAAAGGATAAAGTTTAATTATTTAGAGAATAAAGTTTAATTATTTCATGGGCTGCACGAATAATTCCTAAATTTTATGGAGATTTTTCGCTTTCAACATTTTTGCAATATGCTTGAGCAGCTGCGGTTTGAAATACTCCATAGTTCATCTGGCTAAACGGGCAACTGTATATGAAATAATTTTAATTAAGCAAATATTAATTGCACATTTTAATTTTAAACTTCTTGAATAAACCTTTAAATCGGACTTGTACCTCAGCAAATATTAGTTGTTCGATTTTAATGGGCTCTTTATTAATCCACTTTTCACTTAGCAAATACATTGTATTCCTTAAAACCACCCAAACGGTTGGAAAACAAAAGTATTGAGCAACAAATATTAATTTAACTTTTTATACTCTGTATTCTTTTGTATCCTCTTCCTCACCATGTCCCATTTTGTTGAAATTTTAAAATGAATTAGAATTCCTTACTTTTTAGCCGTAAACAAAAACTGTTTGTAAATTCTTCTAGTTTCCAATAGGCAATCACTTTGAACTAATAACCCCTTTATACAAAACCATATATACAAACACAGTTGCATAAATTTAACCCAAAATAACCGCTTGTCGATTCATATTCACCTTGGACCATGTATCATTAATTTCATGTTTTTAGTGTAATTATTGTGAAAAATTCAAAAAGTACCAATTGAAAAACAAAAAAAGCACCATAGATTCCAACTCAGGACAACGACATTTTTAATTTAATATTTCTAAGTTAGTTATTGCAAATAATTCACCATTGATACCGTTTAAAAAACGAAAAAGTTCAGGGAAATCTCCCGTTGTGCATTTTCGCTCACTTATTATCTTTAATTTCATATTTTTAGTTCATCGGATCCATATTAGCTAATTCTACTCAAATTTATGTCTAATTTTTAAATATCCTTCGAAGTTGCATTTTAAATCCCCCAATTTCTTTAATTCAATCCAAAATAACTTTTAATTTTAAATTTTGCATGCATTATAATTTATTCCGACCATTTTGTAAGCAAAATTTCAAATTTATATCAGTTACCTTATTATAACTGTTATTTTCCATCCCTGTTATAAATCACAATAATAAAAAATCAAAACAAAACTTCAGTCAAATATTTAAAAAGTGAGTGAAAAAAAGTGAAAAATTTTATTTGTGAAAAAATTAAATAAAAATTAATTGAAAAATGTGAAAATTGTGAAAATATGATTGTATTATGCTAGCAAAATAACGCGAATTGAATGGACAACTTATCCTTTCAGCAAATATGAAAAAATATTTGACTTCTATAAACATTTCACAAAAAATAAAAATGGAATAAAAAAATCGTTAAAAAGTTAAAATTTGGATTGAAATATGTTACTGGGACGAGTTCATCAATTCAATTCGCTATAAAACAAATCGCGTATATGATTTGTGTGCATAATATAATTGTATTTTAATTTTTCACCATTTGACAATTAAAAATAATAATAATTTTTTCATTTTTATTAAACATTTTTTTGTTATTAAAATTCTGAAATATATTTTTTTTCCTCTTTTTTACAGAATATTTACAAGAATTCGCAAGAATTGTGAAAAATCAAAAAACCAAATAAATATATTCATTACAAATCAATTAAAGAATTTTAAAAGAAATGCAACAAGCCTACGGAATGCAATTGTAAGTTTTAAAAGACTGTATTTTAATTTTTCGTAACATATAGCTTAATATAGAAATGCGGAATTTTTCGAAAGAGTTCTATTTGAAGGAAAATTGAATCGCGAAATCGAAATACGCCATTTCTATATTAAGTTAACGATATTTATATGTTTTTATTTAATTTTTAATTTAAAATTTAAAAAGTAATTAATATATTTCGTTATTTTTTCATTTTTGATTCTAAATTTCTCGCAACTACTTCAACATTCAATTATAATGATAAAAACTTAAAAGCTTCCAAAATCAGTATGGAATTAACACTTTGGTACAAAATCAAATGACGTACTACAACACTGTATACTATAATACATATTCAGGACCTTATACAATTTGTACATATTCAGGACCTTATACAATTTGTACATATCCACAATTTTATTATACCGGGTATATTATATTACCCGCATATACCATACCTTACACTCAAACACAAAACATTCAACATCAACCGAATACAACACATACACAACTAAATAACAAATCAACACAAACACTTACAACTGTTGACGGAGAAACACAAACAGACGAACTAAAAAGGACAAAATCATCACAAACAAATCCGTTTGGCAACACCACAGACCCTATTGGTGAGACAGGTAAATTAAATAATTTTATAAAAACATATTTTTTCCTTAATTTAATATATATATTTAAATTTTTTTTTAAGAAGATATAACATTAATTTATGTTTTCTTTTTAAAGGATCAACGAAAAAAACAAAAGCACCTGCTTTGACGTAAAAGGTAATATATAAATAAAAAATTTGTAAAAAATAATTATAATAAAATAATTCAAAATTTTATTTTATAGGATGTTCATATTATATTATTTTTTTAATATTATTTTTTTAATTTTTTAAGGATCTGCAAGGAAACAGAAGGAAGTTCGAGTGGCTAAAACGGATAATATGAACTTAAAGAGTAATATATTAATATAAAAATTATACATATATAGAAATAATAATAATAATACAATTTTTTTAAATATATTATAGGTTGTTTACGGAGTGAAAGCGCTTATTCGAATTGGCGACGGCAAAAAGACAAGAAGAAAAAGGAAGTCAAATTTAATTTATTTTTAAATGAAATTAAATATATTTAATATTTAAATTATTTTTAATGTTATATTTATTATTTAGTTGCATTTAATATTGTATTATATTTTGTATTTATTGTAATTATTTTTATTATTTTATTTTTTTTTTAATAAAAAATATAAAAAAAAAATTTTTGATTTTTTTAATTTGTATATATTTATCAAAGGTAAATATGTTGTTGATGTTTGTTAAATACATATGACGAAAAATTCATTTACCCCCGGTTTTTATAAAACGAAAAATTCGTTTCGACAATTTATATTGAAAGCAACAAATAAATATGAAATTTGTTTGATAAATTTGAAATGTATTTGTTGTTTTTCATACATTTTGACGAAACGAATTTTTCGTTCGTTTTATAAAAATAGTAGTTAGTGTCTTGTATTGCCAGTTTGTATTAATCTTAGGAAAAGTTTTGATGGCTTTTTGTAGATCTTTCAAAATAACTAAAAAATCTTAAATGTTAAATCATTCACTGAAATAAAGGCATTTAAAACTAAAAAATAAAAAAAAAAAAAAAAATTGTTGAAACTTTCGAGGATTTTCGGATTCATTTTTTTTTTTTTTGAACTGACAGTTTTAAACTTTTTGATTTCAACCATTATCCTGTCGAAAGATAATTCATTTGCTGTATAATAAATATCCTCTTTACAATCCATTAAAAAGTTATGCGGTAAAAATGAAACTAAAAATTTACGATTTTTTAAATTGTTTGGTAAAGAAAATTTGCTCCCTTCAGTGAATTTAAATTTAGACTGCAGAATTTTAAAACTCGTTGATGTCAGGACACCAGACATTGGACAGCAACTTCCCAAAATTTGGTAAAATTAACGAACTGCTACTGACGAAAAAATAGAAATTGTCCGAAATATCGCATAAACCGGATTTATTAATATATTACATTCGAGATATTACTTTAGATCATCGAAGATATTACTTTAGATCATCGAAAAATATTACTTTAGATCATCGAAAAATATCTACAAAGAATCATGTTAATGATTAAAATTAATATTATGAAAAAAAATAACAAAAATTTAAGAAACGTCATTTATTCAGGGTCATTAATCTCCAAACATATTTTGCTTGCTGACAACTGTCGCGATGTATAAATGAATTTTAATTTTAAAACTCGTTGATGTCAGGACACCAGACATTGGACAGCAACTTCCCAAAATTTGGTAAAATTAGCGAACTGCTACTGACGAAAAAATAGAAATTGTCCAAAATATCGCATAAACCGGATTTATTAATATATTACATTCGAGATATTACTTTAGATCATCGAAGATATTACTTTAGATCATCGAAAAATATTACTTTAGATCATCGAAAAATATCTACAAAGAATCATGTTAATGATTAAAATTAATATTATGAAAAAAAAAAAAACAAAAATTTAAGAAACGTCATTTATTCAGGGTCATTAATCTCCAAACATATTTTGCTTGCTGACAACTGTCGCGATGTATAAATGAATTTTAATTTTAAAACTCGTTGATGTCAGGACACCAGACATTGGACAGCAACTTCCCAAAATTTGATAAAATTAGCGAACTGCTACTGACGAAAAAATAGAAATTGTCCAAAATATCGCATAAACCGGATTTATTAAAAATTACATTCGAGATATTACTTTAGATCATCGAAGATATTACTTTAAGTCATCGAAAGATATCATCGAAAAATATCTACAAAGAATCATGTTAATGATTAAAATTAATATTATAAAAAAAAAAAAAAAAATTTAAGAAACGTCATTTATATCGACTTCAGGGTCATTAATCTCCAAACATATTTTGCTTGCTGACAACTGTCGCGAAGTATAAAGGAAATGAAAACATTTTATTTGCTTAATACTAAAATTCAGTTGGCGTCAAATATTTTAAGGACTTACAATTGTGTGGACCAAAAAACATGTTCTTAACCTCAAAAATCAACCCCACATATTTCGTATTAATATTCAAATTTTGAATGTAAATATTATCGTCAAACAAAAAATAAGTTACAAATTTTTGTAAGGAATATTATTAGGAGCACTATTCTATTAGCCAAACTTAAATCGATATTCACTATTTTTTTTAGTAAATGATCCCAAGATATTTTACTCATAATTATAAAATAAAAATATAAATTAACGAAAACAGATTTCGTATGCATTAATAGACCTTAATAAAACCACAAAATTAAAATATTTTTACTTAAAAATTTCGAATCTTATGATTATAAATAAGCTCTGAAAAAAGCATTTCTTTCACCAATGAAAAATCAGTTTCAAATCATGAAACATCCATAATCCATTATCATTCTAATGAAAATCTGTTTCATTAAATTTTAACATTACCATATGAACTCTATTGACACGCTAATGTTAAATTCATGCATTATGCACCTAAATTGAACCAGAACTTCATCAACCCTTATCTGTTATGCAATTTTTTGCTGGGTTATTGAATATTTAAACAAGTTAAAAAATTTAAGTAAACATGGCTTTAATGGACCATATTATTAGTGCCAAACGTGTTGTTTTTCTGCACATTCTGGATCTTAGTAATAAAATTAATCTATTCGATTCAGTCATTTTGCGGAGATTCTTATAGTTTATTTTAATTTTTGTCATGTCCTTTCTAAAATGTTAATTATTTTATGAGCTGCTTATAGGCAAATTGTTGTCTTGTACGTACATAAATTAAACAATGGTAAATCTGATTATTTATTTTACCTATGTTTACCACTATTTTACCTTTTTTAAAAAAAGAGAAAGAATTTTCCAAACCATTAAGGACTTAAATGTTTGTTTTTGCAAATTTAAAGGATAAAGTTTAATTATTTAGAGAATAAAGTTTAATTATTTAATGGGCTGCACAAATAATTCCTAAATTTTATGGAGATTTTTCGCTTTCAACATTTTTGCAATATGCTTGAGCAGCTGCGGTTTGAAATACTCAAATATTAATTGCATATTTTAATTTTAAACTTCTTGAATAAACCTTTAAATCGGACTTGTACCTCAGCAAATATTAATTGTTCGATTTTAATGGGCTCTTTATTAATCCACTTTTCACTTAGCATATGCATTGTATTCCTTAAAACCACCCAAACACTTGGAAAACAAAAGTATTGAGCAACAAATATTAATTTCACTTTTTATACTCTGTATTCTTTTGGATCCTCTTCCTCACCATGTTCCATTTTGTTGTAATTTTAAAATGAATTAGAATTCCTTACTTTTTAGCCGTAAACAAAAACTATGTAAATTCTTCTAGTTTCCAATAGGCAATCACTTTGAACTAATAACCCCTTTATACAAAACCATATATACAAACACAGTTGCATAAATTTAACCCAAAATAACCGCTTGTCGATTCATATTCACCTTGGACCATGTATCATTAATTTCATGTTTTTAGTGTAATTACTGTGAAAAATTCAAAAAGTACCAATTGAAAAACAAAAAAAGCACCCTAGATTCCCACTCAGGACAACGACATTTTTAATTTAATATTTCTAAGTTAGTTATTGCAAATAATTCACCATTGATACCGTTTAAAAAACGAAAAAGTTCAGGGAAATCTCCCGTTGTGCATTTTCGCTCACTTAGTATCTTTAATTTCATATTTTTAGTTCATCGGATCCATATTAGCTAATTCTACTCAAATTTATGTCTAATTTTTAAATATCTTTCGAAGTTGCATTTTAAATTCCCCAATTTCTTTAATTCAATCCAAAATAACTTTTAATTTTAAATTTTGCATGCATTATAATTTATTCCGACCATTTTGTAAGCAAAATTTCAAATTTATATCAGTTACCTTATTATAACTGTTATTTTCCATCCCTGTTATAAATCACAATAATAAAAAATCAAAACAAAACTTCAGTCAAATATTTAAAAAGTGAGTGAAAAAAAGTGAAAAATTTTATTTGTGAAAAAATTAAATAAAAATTAATTGAAAAATGTGAAAATTGTGAAAATATGATTGTATTATGCTAGCAAAATAACGCGAATTGAATGGACAACTTATATTTTCAGCAAATATGAAAAAATATTTGACTTCTATAAACATTTCACAAAAAATAAAAATGGAATAAAAAAATCGTTAAAAAGTTAAAATTTGGATTGAAATATGTTACTGGGACGAGTTCATCAATTCAATTCGCTATAAAACAAATCGCGTATATGATTTGTGTTCATAATATAATTGTATTTTAATTTTTCACCATTTGACAATTAAAAATAATAATAATTTTTTCATTTTTATTAAACATTTTTTTGTTATTAAAATTCTGAAATATATTTTTTTTCCTCTTTTTTACAGAATATTTACAAGAATTCGCAAGAATTGTGAAAAATCAAAAAACCAAATAAATATATTTATTATAAATCAATTAAAGAATTTTAAAAGAAATGCAACAAGCCTACGGAATGCAATTGTAAGTTTTAAAAGACTGTATTTTAATTTTTCGTAACATATAGCTTAATATAGAAATGCGGAATTTTTCGAAAGAGTTCTATTTGAAGGAAAATTGAATCGCGAAATCGAAATACGCCATTTCTATATTAAGTTAACGATATTTATATGTTTTTATTTAATTTTTAATTTAAAATTTAAAAAGTAATTAATATATTTCGTTATTTTTTCATTTTTGATTCTAAATTTCTCGCAACTACTTCAACATTCAATTATAATGATAAAAACTTAAAAGCTTCCAAAATCAGTATGGAATTAACACTTTGGTACAAAATCAAATGACGTACTACAACACTGTATACTATAATACATATTCAGGACCTTATACAATTTGTACATATTCAGGACCTTATACAATTTGTACATATCCACAATTTTATTATACCGGGTATATTATATTACCCGCATATACCATACCTTACACTCAAACACAAAACATTCAACATCAACTGAATACAACACATACACAAATAAATAACAAATCAACACAAACACTTACAACTGTTGACGGAGAAACACAAACAGACGAACTAAAAAGGACAAAATCATCACAAACAAATCCGTTTGGCAACACCACAGACCCTATTGGTGAGACAGGTAAATTAAATAATTTTATAAAAACATATTTTTTCCTTAATTTAATATATATATTTAAATTTTTTTTTTTTAAGAAGATATAACATTAATTTATGTTTTCTTTTTAAAGGATCAACGAAAAAAACAAAAGCACCTGCAATTATTGGGAATACGGAAGACGTAAAAGGTAATATATAAATAAAAAATTTGTAAAAAATAATTATAATAAAATAATTCAAAATTTTATTTTATAGGATGTTCATGGCGCGAAAATCGCCACAATTTAAATATTAGTTGGCGACAACCCGACAAAGGTAAAATAAACATTGACAAACACATATTTTTCTATTTTATTTTTTTAATTTTTTAAGGATCTGCAAGGAAACAGAAGGAAGTTCGAGTGGCTAAAACGGATAATATGAACTTAAAGAGTAATATATTAATATAAAAATTATACATATATAGAAATAATAATAATAATACAATTTTTTTAAATATATTATAGGTTGTTTACGGAGTGAAAGCGCTTATTCGAATTGGCGACGGCAAAAAGACAAGAAGAAAAAGGAAGTAAAATTTAATTTATTTTTAAATGAAATTAAATATATTTAATATTTAAATTATTTTTAATGTTATATTTATTATTTAGTTGCATTTAATATTGTATTATATTTTGTATTTATTGTAATTATTTTTATTATTTTATTTTTTTTTTTTAATAAAAAATATAAAAAAAAAAAAATTTTTGATTTTTTAATCTGGCAACGCTATGCCTGAATAGACGCGTGTGTTTCTCAGCTGTCATTTATTTATTATAATTAACACTTTGCTATTAACAAACAAAACTTAAATTTGTTTTATTTTGCTTTTTAACAACGCATTGTTCATCGAAAAGTTGAAATACATATTATTTTTACAATCTGTGATTAAATTCTGATAATTTGATTTTGATTCAACTACTGCTGCTGTTGTTACTTTTTTTGTGTGGCTGAATTTAACATTGAAAGCCATTTTTATTTTCTTTGTTGCTGTTTGCTGGTTTGTTGCTGCTGTTGTGTACTTGAGAGATGCCTGCCGCTAGAACGTGTAAGTGTGGAGTTTGTGATGGTGCTGTTGGGAAATCTAAAGGCAGTATCATGTGTTGTAGATGCAACTTATGGCTGCATTTGACTTGTGCCAAGGTTTCGGAGAAACATTTGGCTTTGTTTAGTGAGAAGCCTGAATCATTTTCTTTTACATGCACTGCTTGTTCAAATAGCTGCTCTAATGACAGTGGCTCACTCCGGGATGAAGTCCGCACATTGACAAATAGTTTTAAGGACTTTGTTGTAGCTAATCAGGAAGACCGGGACTCTTTTAAGGCTTCCATGATGCAGATTTTGTCTGATTTTAAAACTGAAGTGTCTAGCTGTATTAAAGAGATAAAGACGGATATTTTTGAGTGTCGTAAATTGATAAACACCATTGATTCATCAACCACTGCTAAAATTGATGCTCTTAGCAAAGAAAATGATATTTTACACCGTAGGCTGAATCGAGCTGACATTGTTGTTAGTGGTATGCCGTCAGGGTTGGATGATCTTACGTCAACTATTTGTTCTATGTGCTCCTTTTTTGGAATTGATGCCTCTAGCAGAGATATATACCATATTTGCTATATGAACAATAGAAAGCTAATATTGGTTAAATTTAATAGTGTTTCTATGCGTGATTTGGTTATGAAAGAATATTTTAAGACAAGATCGTTGAAGGTGTCTGATATCCTTGGTGGTGAAATCACTAGCCGGGTTTATTTGAATGACCATTACTCACCAATTGCATCCAATTTGAATTTGCTCTGCAGGAAATTAAAGAAACTGGGGACTATAACTAAATATAAAATACTGAATGCTGACAAATTGAAGGCTAAACTTACATTGCCTTGCGGCAAAGACGTTTTTTATGATGTTGCGGAGTGTGCGGCGCTATATGACAACAACATTGGTTCATCGACAGTGCAAAATGCGATTTAGTTTAATTTTCTTTTGGTGGTAATGATATTTGTTTTAACGGCTATATTGTAGCTTGAATTTATTTGATTTTATATTGATTTTTTGTGTCGTTAACACTTATTTTATTACTGCTACTTTTCAATCTTTTGCGTATCTTTTTGATTAACTTTTATAAGAAGTGTTTTTTTGATCTCATTTTTTTTTTGCTTTTGATAGCTGATATTTTGTTATGTTTATGAATTTGTTTAAGCATTGTATTAAAATATATAGTTACTTTTGGTTCCCCATGCTACTTTTGAACGTTTTTGACTATGTCTACAAGTAATGACAATATTGGTCCTGTTGTAAGTAGTAGCTCTTTTTTTGATTTATCATTGCAAAATTATTCTACCTCATTGAAAGTTGCTCACATCAATTGCCAAAGTATTAAGCCTTGTGGTGCCTCGTCAAAATTTGATGAATTTAAAAATATTTTAGACAAAAGCTTTGATATAATTGCTATTTCTGAAACGTGGTTAAAACCCCACGTGTCGACACTATCTCTTAGTATTCCTGGTTTTTCTTTGTTAAGAAATGATAGATTATATGCTCGTGGAGGAGGTGTAGCCATTTATATTTGTAAGGCTCTTAAATATAGGGTTGTTCTTAGGGTTTCTGAACATAATGCCTGTGAGTCTTTGTTTATTGAATTAAATAACGGTGTTATTTGCACCTTGTTTGGTGTCGTTTACTTGCCCAATGGTAACATTGATTCTTTTGAAAACTCTCATTTTGATTTGTTTACGAAGTATTCTGATATAATAGTTGTAGGTGATTTCAATTGTAATATTTTTAATATTATTAAAGCTGGGCAGATGAGATCGCTGTGTTCTAGGTGTGGCTTGTCGTTATTTCACAACTCTAAACCTACTTATTTTGATGTTGCCCACCGTTCCACTTCGCTATTGGATCTTTGGTTGTTAAGTGATTGTTCTAAGGTTTTATGTTCGGGTCAGGTACAGTGCCCCGCCATATCCCATCATGCATTAATATATGCAGTTTTTCTTAACAGGTTGGAAACTTTTCCTCAGTACTTTGAATATAAAGACTATAGAAGTATTGACTGGGATAGTTTGCATTTGTGTCTTAATGAGTTTGATGCTGCCTCTTTTTTTCGTTGCAATGATGTTGATTTTCAGTGGAGTCTGTTAGATTCACTTATAACGTCTTTATTCAATTGTGTTCCTCTTGTGAGGAGACGAGTTCCTAATATAATTGATAACTGGATGAAAGATAATCGTATAGTTTTAGCTATGTCTTTAAGAGATTTAGCCTATTCTACCTTCTGTTCTTCTAGATCTGATGAGGACTGGAAGATATATTGTCGTTATCGAAATAGAGCTAAAAAGGTTATTCGTAAGGTTAGAAAAACATATTTTGCCAAACTATTTTCTGGAATGGATTCGTGTGCTATGTGGAGGTTTTTGAAAGGCCGTGGATTTACTGATGATAATACATTTCTATGTAATTATGACGTTAATGAAATTAACAGTCACTTTGTTTCTGGTCCTAATGTTATACTTGATAATAGAGCTGACTTTGTAGATTTTGAGGATATTGACGGGTCTTTTTCATTTAGTTGTGTTACTGAATGTGAACTTTTTACGTATTTATACAAAGTGAAATCGAAATCTGTGGGTACCGATGGTATACCGATAACTTTTCTTAAAATTATATTCCCTTATATATCCCAAATCTTAGTTTTCCATATTAATACTATATTAACTTCGTCAGTTTTTCCTACTGGTTGGAAGAAGGCTCGGGTTGTACCAATTCCTAAGTCTGGAGTTGTCAGTGCTTTGGATGATTTAAGACCAATTTCTATTTTGCCAGCCATTTCTAAGATTGTTGAACATATTCTTAAGAATCAGATTCTAGCTTTTGTCCATAGGGATCTTTCCCCTTCGCAGTTTGCTTTTCGTCGAGGACACAGTACCACATCGTTATTATTAAACTTAACGGATTCTATCCGTGATTGTGCAAACAAAGATTTTCTGTCATATTTGGTTTCGCTTGACTTAACTAAGGCTTTTAATTCTGTTAGTTATTTAATAATGATTAAAAAATTGAAAGACCTTTTTAACTTTTCAAAGTGAGCTTGTTTGTTGGTGAAATCATATCTATCTGGGAGATCTCAATTTGTTGATGTTAGTGGTGTTTGCTCTGTAACACTTCCATTATATTCTGGGGTTCCCCAAGGATCTGTTCTGGGGCCACTTCTTTTTATTATGTATGTTAATGATCTTCCTGGTTATATAGACTCTAATGTATGTACTTCGTTCCTGTTTGCTGATGATGTATTCCTCTTATTTAGTTCACATAAGGATAATGTGGATGTTCTGGAATCTAATATTAATTATACTCTTTCTTGTTTTTCGGACTGGACATCTAGGAATTCCTTGTGTGTTAACTATGCCAAAACCAAAGCCATAACATTTGGTAATACTGGATCTTTTGTTGATATTTCTGTTGATGGACAGAGAATTATGTTTGTTGATAGCCTTAGGTGTTTGGGTATACACATTGACAATCGGCTTACATTTGAGTCTCATATTAATTATATTTATGGAAGAGTTATTGGAATATTACGGAAGATTTACTCAAATAATGTTCATTTACCTACCCAGATTAAGTATAAATTAGCTTATGCTCTTTTGATGCCAAATATATTTTATGGAATAGAAGTTGTGTCGGGTACTATGTCTTATATTACTGCTAAGTTGAATCGTGTTGTGAACATTATTGTTCGGTTTGTTTATAATGTTCGGAGGCGAATGCATATTTCTAGCTACGTTGAAACATTTTTAGGATGTGGCTTTAGAAACTTCATTAGTTTGCGTAATCTTTTGCTTTTTTATAGAGTTATTAAAAGTGGTGTACCTTATCGTCTCTGCTCTGAGTTCTCCTTCTCACATTCTACCAGGAATCCTCAGGTAGTTGTTCCCCGCATTAGGTGTGGACTTTTTGAAAGGTCTTTTATTGTTAGAGTTGCTAGGTCTTGGAATTTTTTACCCATTGAACTTAGGCTGTTTTCTCACTCAAATAATGCTTTTCGTTTGAAACTTTTGGGTCACTTTCTTGATCGTTACTAATATTTACGTTTATATCTGAATGACACCTTTGTTTTGATTAACAAATGGCGGTAACTTTTTTCTTTTGGCAATTCTTCTGTGACACTTTTTTATTTCAATGTTGGTAGTATTGAGCAGGAAATATGTTTTTTTGTTCTAACAGTAAGTTATTTTTATTGTTATGACTTATGTTAACAATCCTGACATTTTTTTTTTCGTTTTTTGCTACTACTTTGGGACATATGTATTTCATTATGTTTTCTTTGGCTGGGGAGCCAATATGTAAGATAGTTTTATTTTGAGTATTACATATTTATATAATTTCATATACAAATATTTTGTTATTTATAATTATAAATTGCATAATTAAAAGAAATTATAATTTTTCTATAAGTTATTTTTATTCAGGGTATTGCTTTTGTAATATAAGTTTATTGGCCTTGAAAGGCTTTTTATATTACTTGAATTTAATAAATAAATAAATAGATAAATAAATAAATAAATAAATAAATAAATTTGTATATATTTATCAAAGGTAAATATGTTGTTTATGTTTGTTAAATACATATGACGAAAAATTCATTTACCCCCGGTTTTTATAAAACGAAAAATTCGTTTCGACAATTTATATTGAAAGCAACAAATAAATATGAAATTTGTTTGATAAATTTGAAATTTATTTGTTGTTTTTCATACATTTTGACGAAACTAATTTTTCGTTCGTTTTATAAAAATAGTAGTTAGTGTCTTGTATTGCCAGTTTGTATTAATCTTAGGAAAAGTTTTGATGGCTTTTTGTAGATCTTACAAAATAACTAAAAAATCTTAAATGTTAAATCATTCACTGAAATAAAGGCATTTAAAACTAAAAAATTAAAAAAAAAAAAAAAATTGTTGAAACTTTCGAGGATTTTCGGATTCATTTTTGTTTTGAACTGACAGTTTTAAACTTTTTGATTTCAACCATTATCCTGTTGTATAATAAATATCCTCTTTACAATCCATTAAAAAGTTATGCGGTAAAAATGAAACTAAAAATTTACGATTTTTTAAATTGTTTGGTAAAGAAAATTTGCTCCCTTCAGTGAATTTAAATTTAGGCTGCAGAATTTTAAAACTCATTGATGTCAGGACACCAGACATTGGACAACAACTTCCCAAAATTTGGTAAAATTAGCGAACTGCTACTGACGAAAAAATAGAAATTGTCCAAAATATCGCATAAACCGGATTTATTAATATATTACATTCGAGATATTACTTTAGATCATCGAAGATATTACTTTAGATCATCGAAAAATATTACTTTAGATCATCGAAAAATATCTACAAAGAATCATGTTAATGATTAAAATTAATATTATGAAAAAAAAAAAAAAAAATTAAGAAACGTCATTTATATCGACTTCAGGGTCATTAATCTCCAAACATATTTTGCTTGCTGACAACTGTCGCGATGTATAAATGAAATGAAAGCATTTTATTTGCTTAATACTAAAATTCAGTTGGCGTCAAAATATTTTAAGTACTTACAATTGTGTGGACCAAAAAACATGTTCTTAACCTCAAAACTCAACCCCACATATTTCGTATTAATATTCAAATTTCGTATTAATATTCAAGTACTCTATTAGCCAAACATAAATCGATATTCACTATTTTTTTTAGTAAATGATCCCAAGATATTTTACTCACAATTATAAAATAAAAATATAAATTAACAAAACAGATTTCGTATGCATTAATAGACGTTAATAAAATCACAAAATTAAAATATTTTTACTTAAAATTTTCGAATCTTATGATTTTAAATAAACTGTGAAAAAAGCATTTCTTTCACCAATGAAAAATCAGTTTCAAATCATGAAACATCCATGTATTTATCGCTTATATAAAGGCTTTTCATTATCATTCTAATGAAAATCTGTTTCGTTAAATTTTAACATTACCATATGATCTCTATTGACACGCTAATGTTAAATTCATGCATTATGCACCTAAATTGAACCAGAACTTCATCAACCCTTATCTGTTATGTAATTTTTTGCTGGGTTATTGAATATTTAAACAAGTCAAAAAATTTAAGTAAACATGGCTTTAATGGACCATGTTATTAGTGCCAAAAGTGTTGTTTTTCTGCACATTCTGGATCTTAGTAATAAAATTAATCTATTCGATTCATTTTGCGGAGATTCTTATAGTTTATTTTAATTTTTGTCATGTCCTTTCTAAAATGTTAATTATTTTATGAGCTGCTTATAGGCAAATTGTTGTCTTGTACGTACATAAATTAAACAATGGTAAATCTGATTATTTATTTTACCTATGTTTACCACTATTTTACCTTTTTTAAAAAAAGAGAAAGAATTTTCCAAACCATTAAGGACTTAAATGTTTGTTTTTGCAAATTTAAAGGATAAAGTTTAATTATTTAGAGAATAAAGTTTAATTATTTAATGGGCTGCACAAATAATTCCTAAATTTTATGGAGATTTTTCGCTTTCAACATTTTTGCAATATGCTTGAGCAGCTGCGGTTTGAAATACTCAAATATTAATTGCATATTTTAATTTTAAACTTCTTGAATAAACCTTTAAATCGGACTTGTACCTCAGCAAATATTAATTGTTCGATTTTAATGGGCTCTTTATTAATCCACTTTTCACTTAGCATATGCATTGTATTCCTTAAAACCACCCAAACACTTGGAAAACAAAAGTATTGAGCAACAAATATTAATTTCACTTTTTATACTCTGTATTCTTTTGGATCCTCTTCCTCACCATGTTCCATTTTGTTGTAATTTTAAAATGAATTAGAATTCCTTACTTTTTAGCCGTAAACAAAAACTATGTAAATTCTTCTAGTTTCCAATAGGCAATCACTTTGAACTAATAACCCCTTTATACAAAACCATATATACAAACACAGTTGCATAAATTTAACCCAAAATAACCGCTTGTCGATTCATATTCACCTTGGACCATGTATCATTAATTTCATGTTTTTAGTGTAATTACTGTGAAAAATTCAAAAAGTACCAATTGAAAAACAAAAAAAGCACCCTAGATTCCCACTCAGGACAACGACATTTTTAATTTAATATTTCTAAGTTAGTTATTGCAAATAATTCACCATTGATACCGTTTAAAAAACGAAAAAGTTCAGGGAAATCTCCCGTTGTGCATTTTCGCTCACTTAGTATCTTTAATTTCATATTTTTAGTTCATCGGATCCATATTAGCTAATTCTACTCAAATTTATGTCTAATTTTTAAATATCTTTCGAAGTTGCATTTTAAATTCCCCAATTTCTTTAATTCAATCCAAAATAACTTTTAATTTTAAATTTTGCATGCATTATAATTTATTCCGACCATTTTGTAAGCAAAATTTCAAATTTATATCAGTTACCTTATTATAACTGTTATTTTCCATCCCTGTTATAAATCACAATAATAAAAAATCAAAACAAAACTTCAGTCAAATATTTAAAAAGTGAGTGAAAAAAAGTGAAAAATTTTATTTGTGAAAAAATTAAATAAAAATTAATTGAAAAATGTGAAAATTGTGAAAATATGATTGTATTATGCTAGCAAAATAACGCGAATTGAATGGACAACTTATCCTTTCAGCAAATATGAAAAAATATTTGATTTCTATAAACATTTCATAAAAAATAAAAATGGAATAAAAAAATCGTTAAAAAGTTAAAATTTGGATTGAAATATGTTACTGGGACGAGTTCATCAATTCAATTCGCTATAAAACAAATCGCGTATATGATTTGTGTGCATAATATAATTGTATTTTAATTTTTCACCATTTGACAATTAAAAATAATAATAATTTTTTCATTTTTATTAAACATTTTTTTGTTATTAAAATTCTGAAATATATTTTTTTTCCTCTTTTTTACAGAATATTTACAAGAATTCGCAAGAATTGTGAAAAATCAAAAAACCAAATAAATATATTCATTACAAATCAATTAAAGAATTTTAAAAGAAATGCAACAAGCCTACGGAATGCAATTGTAAGTTTTAAAAGACTGTATTTTAATTTTTCGTAACATATAGCTTAATATAGAAAAGCGGATTTTTTCGAAAGAGTTCTATTTGAAGGAAAATTGAATAGCGAAATCGAAATACGCCATTTCTATATTAAGTTAACGATATTTATATGTTTTTATTTAATTTTTAATTTAAAATTTAAAAAGTAATTAATATATTTCGTTATTTTTTCATTTTTGATTCTAAATTTCTCGCAACTACTTCAACATTCAATTATAATGATTAAAACTTAAAAGCTTCCAAAATCAGTATGAAATTAACACTTTGGTACAAAATCAAATGACGTACTACAACACTGTATACTATAATACATATTCAGGACCTTATACAATTTGTACATATTCAGGACCTTATACAATTTGTACATATCCACAATTTTATTATACCGGGTATATTATATTACCCGCATATACCATACCTTACACTCAAACACAAAACATTCAACATCAACTGAATACAACACATACACAAATAAATAACAAATCAACACAAACACAAACACTTACAACTGTTGACGGAGAAACACAAACAGACGAACTAAAAAGGACAAAATCATCACAAACAAATCCGTTTGGCAACACCACAGACCCTATTGGTGAGACAGGTAAATTAAATAATTTTATAAAAACATATTTTTTCCTTAATTTAATATATATATTTAATTTTTTTTTTTTAAGAAGATATAACATTAATTTATGTTTTCTTTTTAAAGGATCAACGAAAAAAACAAAAGCACCTGCAATTATTGGGAATACGGAAGACGTAAAAGGTAATATATAAATAAAAAATTTGTAAAAAATAATTATAATAAAATAATTCAAAATTTTATTTTATAGGATGTTCATGGCGCGAAAATCGCCACAATTTAAATATTAGTTGGCGACAACCCGACAAAGGTAAAATAAACATTGACAAACACATATTTTTTTAATATTATTTTTTTAATTTTTTAAGGATCTGCAAGGAAACAGAAGGAAGTTCGAGTGGCTAAAACGGATAATATGAACTTAAAGAGTAATATATTAATATAAAAATTATACATACATATATAGAAATAATAATAATACAATTTTTTTAAATATATTATAGGTTGTTTACGGAGTGAAAGCGCTTATTCGAATTGGCGACGGCAAAAAGACAAGAAGAAAAAGGAAGTCAAATTTAATTTATTTTTAAATGAAATTAAATATATTTAATATTTAAATTATTTTTAATGTTATATTTATTATTTAGTTGCATTTAATATTGTATTATATTTTGTATTTATTGTAATTATTTTTATTATTTTATTTTTTTTTTAATAAAAAATATAAAAAAAAAAATTTTTGATTTTTTAAATTTGTATATATTTATCAAAGGTAAATATGTTGTTTATGTTTGTTAAATACATATGACGAAAAATTCATTTACCCCCGGTTTTTATAAAACGAAAAATTCGTTTCGACAATTTATATTGAAAGCAACAAATAAATATGAAATTTGTTTGATAAATTTGAAATGTATTTGTTGTTTTTCATACATTTTGACGAAACGAATTTTTCGTTCGTTTTATAAAAATAGCAGTTAGTGTCTTGTATTGCCAGTTTGTATTAATCTTAGGAAAAGTTTTGATGGCTTTTTGTAGATCTTTCAAAATAACTAAAAAATCTTAAATGTTAAATAATTCACTGAAATAAAGGCATTTAAAACTAAAAAATTAAAAAAAAAAAAAAATGTTGAAACTTTCGAAGATTTTCGGATTCATTTTTGTTTTGAACTGACAGTTTTAAACTTTTTGATTTCAACCATTATCCTGTCGAAAGATAATTCATTTGCTGTATAATAAATATCCTCTTTACAATCCATTAAAAAGTTATGCGGTAAAAATGAAACTAAAAATTTACGATTTTTTAAATTGTTTGGTAAAGAAAATTTGCTCCCTTCAGTGAATTTAAATTTAGGCTGCAGAATTTTAAAACTCGTTGATGTCAGGACACCAGACATTGGACAGCAACTTCCCAAAATTTGGTAAAATTAGCGAACTGCTACTGACGAAAAAATAGAAATTGTCCAAAATATCGCATAAACCGGATTTATTAATATATTACATTCGAGATATTACTTTAGATCATCGAAGATATTACTTTAGATCATCGAAAAATATTACTTTAGATCATCGAAAAATATCTACAAAGAATCATGTTAATGATTAAAATTAATATTATGAAAAAAAAAAAAACAAAAATTTAAGAAACGTCATTTATTCAGGGTCATTAATCTCCAAACATATTTTGCTTGCTGACAACTGTCGCGATGTATAAATGAAATGAAAGCATTTTATTTGCTTAATACTAAAATTCAGTTGGCGTCAAAATATTTTAAGTACTTACAATTGTGTGGACCAAAAAACATGTTCTTAACCTCAAAACTCAACCCCACATATTTCGTATTAATATTCAAATTTCGTATTAATATTCAAGTACTCTATTAGCCAAACATAAATCGATATTCACTATTTTTTTAGTAAATGATCCCAAGATATTTTACTCACAATTATAAAATAAAAATATAAATTAACAAAACAGATTTCGTATGCATTAATAGACGATAATAAAACCACAAAATTAAAATATTTTTACTTAAAATTTTCGAATCTTATGATTTTAAATAAACTGTGAAAAAAGCATTTCTTTCGCCAATGAAAAATCAGTTTCAAATCATGAAACATCCATGTATTTATCGCTTATATAAAGGCTTTTCATTATCATTCTAATGAAAATCTGTTTCGTTAAATTTTAACATTACCATATGATCTCTATTGACACGCTAATGTTAAATTCATGCATTATGCACCTAAATTGAACCAGAACTTCATCAACCCTTATCTGTTATGCAATTTTTTGCTGGGTTATTGAATATTTAAACAAGTTAAAAAATTTAAGTAAACATGGCTTTAATGGACCATATTATTAGTGCCAAACGTGTTGTTTTTCTGCACATTCTGGATCTTAGTAATAAAATTAATCTATTCGATCCATTTTGCGGAGATTCTTATAGTTTATTTTAATTTTTGTCATGTCCTTTCTAAAATGTTAATTATTTTAT
Source organism: Protophormia terraenovae (assembly GCA_951394005.1). Classification (NCBI taxonomy): domain Eukaryota; kingdom Metazoa; phylum Arthropoda; class Insecta; order Diptera; family Calliphoridae; genus Protophormia; species Protophormia terraenovae. Next base: position 97,434,239 of record OX596077.1, read on the forward strand.
GAGCTGCTTATAGGCAAATTGTCGTCTTATACGTACATAAATTAAACAATGGTAAATCTGATTATTTATTTTACCTATGTTTACCACTATTTTACCTTTTTTAAAAAAAGAGAAAGAATTTTCCAAATCATTAAGGACTTAAATGTTTGTTTTTGTAAATTTAAAGTATAAAGTTTAATTATTTAGAGAATAAAGTTTAATTATTTCATGGGCTGCACAAATAATTCCTAAATTTTATGGAGATTTTTCGCATTCAACATTTTTGCAATATGCTTGAGCAGCTGCGGTTTGAAATACGCAAATATTAATTGCACATTTTAATTTTAAACTTCTTGAATAAACCTTTAAATCGGACTTGTACCTCAGCAAATATTAATTGTTCGATTTTAATGGGCTCTTTATTAATCCACTTTTCACTTAGCATATGCATTGTATTCCTTAAAACCACCCAAACACTTGGAAAACAAAAGTATTGAGCAACAAATATTAATTTCACTTTTTATACTCTGTATTCTTTTGGATCCTCTTCCTCACCATGTTCCATTTTGTTGTAATTTTAAAACGAATTAGAATTCCTTACTTTTTAGCCGTAAACAAAAACTATTTGTAAATTCTTCTAGTTTCCAATAGGCAATCACTTTGAACTAATAACCCCTTTATACAAAACCATATATACAAACACAGTTGCATAAATTTAACCCAAAATAACCGCTTGTCGATTCATATTCACCTTGGACCATGTATCATTAATTTCATGTTTTTAGTGTAATTATTGTGAAAAATTCAAAAAGTACCAATTGAAAAACAAAAAAAGCACCATAGATTCCCACTCAGGACAACGACATTTTTAATTTAATATTTCTAAGTTAGTTATTGCAAATAATTCACCATTGATACCGTTTAAAAAACGAAAAAGTTCAGGGAAATCTCCCGTTGTGCATTTTCGCTCACTTAGTATCTTTAATTTCATATTTTTAGTTCATCGGATCCATATTAGCTAATTCTACTCAAATTTATGTCTAATTTTTAAATATCTTTCGAAGTTGCATTTTAAATCCCCCAATTTCTTTAATTCAATCCAAAATAACTTTTAATTTTAAATTTTGCATGCATTATAATTTATTCCGACCATTTTGTAAGCAAAATTTCAAATTTATATCAGTTACCTTATTATAACTGTTATTTTCCATCCCTGTTATAAATCACAATAATAAAAAATCAAAACAAAACTTCAGTCAAATATTTAAAAAGTGAGTGAAAAAAGTGAAAAATTTTATTTGTGAAAAAATTAAATAAAAATTAATTGAAAAATGTGAAAATTGTGAAAATATGATTGTATTATGCTAGCAAAATAACGCGAATTGAATGGACAACTTATATTTTTAGCAAATATGAAAAAATATTTGATTTCTATAAACATTTCATAAAAAATAAAAATGGAATAAAAAAATCGTTAAAAAGTTAAAATTTGGATTGAAATATGTTACTGGGACGAGTTCATCAATTCAATTCGCTATAAAACAAATCGCGTATATGATTTGTGTGCATAATATAATTGTATTTTAATTTTTCACCATTTGACAATTAAAAATAATAATAATTTTTTCATTTTTATTAAACATTTTTTTGTTATTAAAATTCTGAAATATATTTTTTTTCCTCTTTTTTACAGAATATTTACAAGAATTCGCAAGAATTGTGAAAAATCAAAAAACCAAATAAATATATTCATTACAAATCAATTAAAGAATTTTAAAAGAAATGCAACAAGCCTACGGAATGCAATTGTAAGTTTTAAAAGACTGTATTTTAATTTTTCGTAACATATAGCTTAATATAGAAATGCGGAATTTTTCGAAAGAGTTCTATTTGAAGGAAAATTGAATCGCGAAATCGAAATACGCCATTTCTATATTAAGTTAACGATATTTATATGTTTTTATTTAATATTTAATTTAAAATTTAAAAAGTAATTAATATATTTCGTTATTTTTTCATTTTTGATTCTAAATTTCTCGCAACTACTTCAACATTCAATTATAATGATTAAAACTTAAAAGCTTCCAAAATCAGTATGGAATTAACACTATGGTGCAAAATCAAATGACGTACTACAACACTGTATACTATAATACATATTCAGGAACTTATACAATTTGTACATATCCACAATTTTATTATACCGGGTATATTATATTACCCGCATATACCATACCTTACACTCAAACACAAAACATTCAACATCAACCGAATACAACACATACACAAATAAATAACAAATCAACACAAACACAAACACTTACAACTGTTGACGGAGAAACACAAACAGACGAACTAAAAAGGACAAAATCATCACAAACAAATCCGTTTGGCAACACCACAGACCCTATTGGTGAGACAGGTAAATTAAATAATTTTATAAAAACATATTTTTTCCTTAATTTAATATATATATATTTAAATTTTTTTTTTTAAGAAGATATAACATTAATTTATGTTTTCTTTTTAAAGGATCAACGAAAAAAACAAAAGCACCTGCAATTATTGGGAATACGGAAGACGTAAAAGGTAATATATAAATAAAAAATTTGTAAAAAATAATTATAATAAAATAATTCAAAATTTTATTTTATAGGATGTTCATGGCGCGAAAATCGCCACAATTTAAATATTAGTTGGCGACAACCCGACAAAGGTAAAATAAACATTGACAAACACATATTTTTCTATTTTATTTTTTTAATATTATTTTTTTAATTTTTTAAGGATCTGCAAGGAAACAGAAGGAAGTTCGAGTGGCTAAAACGGATAATATGAACTTAAAGAGTAATATATTAATATAAAAATTATACATACATATATAGAAATAATAATAATACAATTTTTTTAAATATATTATAGGTTGTTTACGGAGTGAAAGCGCTTATTCGAATTGGCGACGGCAAAAAGACAAGAAGAAAAAGGAAGTCAAATTTAATTTATTTTTAAATGAAATTAAATATATTTAATATTGGCAAGTTGGCAACACTGAAATGTGCAACTAATATCATTTTATAATTGGCAAAAAAATTTTTTTTTTTCTTTGATATTTATTAAATTATTGTGTGGACAATTTGTTAAAATAATAATTACAAACATTCGTTACAATTTTGTGTTGATTGAACAAATAAATACTTTTAAATAAATAAAATATAAAAAAAAACACATTTTTTGTTTGCTGCTTTTAATACTTGTCTACGACATAACCTCAAAGTTGTTAAAATTATTGATGCTGCATTTTATCTACTTATACAAAATCCTTTTTAATTATTTCTAACACGATGTCCGTAGACCAGCAATGCATCTGTACTGGATGTAATACTAATATTGCAAAGAAAAGTGGTGCTATTCAATGTATCTTATGTTATAAATGGTGTCATCTAAAATGTGCAAATGTTAATAAAGATGAAATGAAACTTATTCAACACAATGCGAAACTGGGATTCTTTTGTGGGACTTGTCAGGATGAAGAAGATGATATAGTATCTCCATCTAATAGTCATAAAAGTGAAATAAAAGCGCTACGTACCGAGGTCAAAGTTGGTTTTGATGAAATGAATAAGAGTTTTAAAGATATGATGGATCATATGAATAATACGCTATGTGGAAAGATCTCTGATCTTAGAAATGACATTGATTTTTGCAATAAGAATAATAAAGTTACAGCGTCAAAAGTTTCGCAGCTTGAAATTGACAACAACGTCCTTCATAAAAGGCTAAACAGAAGTGATGTTATTGTAACAGGTGTACCCTTTTCCAACAATATAATGGTGTCTGTAAGAACTCTGTGCGAGTTCTTAGATGTCACTATAGAAGATCATGACATTCAACTGTGTTGTTTTTTGAATAAAAAAGACAAAATTCTCATAAAATTTAATTCTGTAGAGAAAAAAGATTTACTCATGGAGAAATACTTCAAATATGGAAAACTTAAATTGATGGACTTAGTAAAGGAAGATAATATTGCAGATGAATCTATAGATGTAGATGCTGAGAAAAATCGTAGTGGCAGTCAAAAAGATGCCGACAAACGAAAAAGGAATATTTGCGATATAAATGCTAGGGTATATCTTAATGATAACCTGACACCCATGGAACGAAAATTGTCTTACTTTTGCCGAAAATTAAAGAAAACGAATAAAATATTGAAATTTCAATTAATGCACAATGATATCCCTAAAGTTAAAATTGTTACGCTTAATGGAACTAATAAGTACCTAACAATTTGGGAATGTTATGAGGAATTTGGAGAACAGGTGTAACATAGTTAAATGATTAAAATTATTAATTTATTATATAAACGTAATTTTCTTTGCTTCTTCATATTCTATTATTTTTTTTTTTTTAATTGTCCACTGCATGCCATCAACTAAATTTAAAATCAAGCAACTGCTCTATAAAGATTTCATTAACATATTTTCTAAGCTGATATATTTCTATTTTAATGCGTGAAAATTATTGTGATTTGATGTAGTTGTTATGTAAATTCTTTGGATCTCAAAAATGGGTTAGTTGCTTTGTTTTTTCATTTATGTTGATGTAACAAAAATTAGAAAAAAATATAAATTTTGTCAATTATCTGTTTTTAATGAATATACTAATTGCAAAAATAAGTATTAAAAAAAAAATTTTTGAATTATATTCTTGAATTATTGAAGTTTTATATATATAGTTTTAAGATTTATATATTTTAAATGAATCCTGTAGAAAATTTAGGATATGTAACAAGTAACAATGATTATATTTATAGACACTTTTCTAACAAGGAACAATATTTGAATGTTGGCCATGTCAATGTCCAAAGCATTAAACCATCATCAAGAACTTCTAAATTTGAAGAGTTTATGAATATTTTGGATGGAAATTATCTTGATGTAGTTGGAGTCACGGAAACATGGTTAAAGTCGTGGGTTGATAGCAATGCTGTCAAGGTTCCAGGTTATAGATTGTTCAGGGTGGATAGACAAGATGACATTAGGGCTGGTGGTGTAGCATTTTATGTGTGTGAAAGGATTAAAGCTAGGGTGATATTTGAATTTTCTGACCCTAATTGTCTTGAATGTTTATTTTTAGAGGTAGTGGGTGTCAGTACTAATATTCTTCTGGGTATTATATACTTGCCTAAAGGTAATATGTCTGGTATAAGACGTTTAGATTCAATTTTAGGGGATATTACTTGTAGATATGAGCACGTAATTTTGATGGGAGATTTCAATCATAATTTATTTGATTCTCACAAGTCATTGATAATAAGGGAACTTTGTGGCCGAAATAATTTAAGGTGTAATCATAATGTCTTGCCTACACATTTTGATCTAAGAGAAAATTCTGTTTCACTTATTGATTACTTTATGTTAAGTGAAAATTTATCGTTAATTTTTTCGGGACAATTCCAATCGCCGAGTTTATCTAGACATGCTTTTATTACTATGAGTCTGGAATTTCCCAAAAGAGTTGATAATAACTTTGTTGAATTTAGGGACTACAACGCAATTGATTATAATTTGCTTGAACATATGGTTCTTGGTTCTGACTTCAGTGTTATTTATCAAACAAATGACGTAGATATTCAAATCCAACATCTTAATTCCATTTTACTCAATCTTTTCTCTTGTGTTCCTGTTAAACATATAGTAAAAGGTAGGCGTAATAATAATAATATTCTTAATAATGATGAGGTAAGAAGAGTTCGTTACTTTCGGGACCTTGCATATAGGGCTTATTGTGAGGACAGAACTGCCTTAAACTGGTCTACATATTGTAAATACAGAAATCGTGTTAAGAGAGTTATAAGGAGACTAAAAGTTAGAGAGAGCAGGGAAGCATTCTTTGGCGGAAATAACATCATACCATGGAATGAGCTTAAGAAAATAGGGTGCACTATGCGGAGTGACTTCACTACTTGCGAGGATCCGGATATTTTAAATAATACGTTTATATCGCATCAAGCTGATGAATATTGTCCTTTAAATATAATGAACAACTCGGGTATTTTTTCCATTTCACGATTTAATGAAATTGACTTACGTGAAGCATTTTTTAATATTAAGTCAAATTCCTTGGGGATTGATGGGTTGTCCATTAAATTTTTGCGAATTTTGTATCCTACTATTGAAAAACATATTCTGCATATTTTCAACACAATTATTATGACATCTACGTATCCTATTCCATGGAAAACTGCAAGAATTGTTCCAATAAAGAAACCTGGAGGACATGGCGTTGATGCCTTTCGACCCATTAGCATTCTTTCTTGTCTCTCTAAGGTTTTTGAACAACTTCTGGTCAACCAAATTAACAGCTATTTAAGTGAGAAAAATCTTCTTAGTGTATGTCATTCTGGTTATCGCAAAGGATTCAGCACCACCACCCTTTTACTTTCATTAACAGACAGGATAAGGCAGAACCTCAATAACCACAAAGTAGGAGTACTTGTTGCCTTGGATTTATCCAAGGCATTCGATACTATAAATCATAATAATTTAGTTAATAAATTATATTCCAAATTTCATTTTAGAAAGGAAACTTGCGATTTAATAACATCGTACCTTTGTAATCGAGGCCAATATGTTTCTTGCGGGAATCGAGAATCTCGGATCCTGCCTTGCGTAAGTGGTGTGCCTCAGGGCTCTATTCTTGGTCCCCTTCTATTTATGATTTATATGGATGATTTCATTCGTACCATAGATTTGCCAGTTTCCGATATTTATTTGTACGCGGATGATATTAATATGGTATTTTTTGGCGAAAAACAATTTATTGATGCTTTAAATGCTCGTATAAATTACACATTGCAGGGTGTGGTTTCTTGGATGAAATGTAACTTTCTTCGTATTAATACTGAGAAGACAAAGGCAATGTACTTTGGTATCTCTGATGCAAATGATATGGAAATTAAAATTGATAGTGATCAAATTCAAATTGTTGAGACCATGCGGTGTTTAGGCATTATTTTGGACAATAAATTTTCTTTTGATAAACATATTAATTCTTTAAACACTAAAGTTAATTTTATGTTAAAGAAATTATATAGTTTAAAATATAGTCTTCCTAGAAGAATTAAGGTTATTGTTACACATGCTTTTCTCTTGTCAGTGATAAATTATGGGATTGAAATTTTTTCGGCAGCTAATAGAACTAATTTTGGGAACTTGCGTAGAATTGTAAATAGAATAATTAGATATGTGTATGACTTAAGTATATCTGATCATGTTTCTTCATATGTTCAATTATTTTTTGGATATTCATTTTCTACACATGTTCGTTTCAGGTTACTTTATTTATTTTATAAGATAATTAAAACGAAAACTCCACCTTACTTGTGTGAAACATTTATATTTTCAAGATCAAGCCGTTCCCCTCAAATTATCATTCCTAGAATTTGTATGTCAACCTTTGAACAATCTTTCTTAGTTAGAATTTCTAGAATATGGAATATTCTTCCAGTTGAATTAAGAACGTTTTCTTTTAATTTATGCCAAGCAAAAGTCTTATTCTTTAATCACTTTGCCTCACAATATTAATATTGTTCCTTGTTAAATCCGTATATACCTACATATTAATTTTTTATATTAATTTTTTATATTGTATTTATATTATAAAAGAAAAATGTATTCATTATTAATGCACATTATTTTGTACTATTAACCATATATGGCCTATTTGGGCTCGGTTAAATAAAGGAATTATTAAAAAAAAAAAAAAAAAAAAAAAAAATTATTTTTAATGTTATATTTATTATTTAGTTGCATTTAATATTGTATTATATTTTGTATTTATTGTAATTATTTTTATTATTTTATTTTTTTTTTAATAAAAAATATAAAAAAAAAATTTTTTGATTTTTTAAATTTGTATATATTTATCAAAGGTAAATATGTTGTTTATGTTTGTTAAATACATATGACGAAAAATTCATTTACCCCCGGTTTTTATAAAACGAAAAATTCGTTTCGACAATTTATATTGAAAGCAACAAATAAATATGAAATTTGTTTGATAAATTTGAAATGTATTTGTTGTTTTTCATACATTTTGACGAAACGAATTTTTCGTTCGTTTTATAAAAATAGCAGTTAGTGTCTTGTATTGCCAGTTTGTATTAATCTTAGGAAAAGTTTTGATGGCTTTTTGTAGATCTTTCAAAATAACTAAAAAATCTTAAATGTTAAATAATTCACTGAAATAAAGGCATTTAAAACTAAAAAATTAAAAAAAAAAAAAAATGTTGAAACTTTCGAAGATTTTCGGATTCATTTTTGTTTTGAACTGACAGTTTTAAACTTTTTGATTTCAACCATTATCCTGTCGAAAGATAATTCATTTGCTGTATAATAAATATCCTCTTTACAATCCATTAAAAAGTTATGCGGTAAAAATGAAACTAAAAATTTACGATTTTTTAAATTGTTTGGTAAAGAAAATTTGCTCCCTTCAGTGAATTTAAATTTAGGCTGCAGAATTTTAAAACTCGTTGATGTCAGGACACCAGACATTGGACAGCAACTTCCCAAAATTTGGTAAAATTAGCGAACTGCTACTGACGAAAAAATAGAAATTGTCCAAAATATCGCATAAACCGGATTTATTAATATATTATATTCGAGATATTACTTTAGATCATCGAAGATATTACTTTAGATCATCGAAAAATATTACTTTAGATCATTGAAAAATATCTACAAAGAATCATGTTAATGATTAAAATTAATATTATGAAAAAAAAAAAAGAAAAAAAATTTAAGAAACGTCATTTATATCGACTTCAGGGTCATTAATCTCCAAACATATTTTGCTTGCTGACAACTGTCGCGATGTATAAATGAAATGAAAGCATTTTATTTGCTTAATACTAAAATTCAGTTGGCGTCAAAATATTTTAAGTACTTACAATTGTGTGGACCAAAAAACATGTTCTTAACCTCAAAACTCAACCCAACATATTTCGTATTAATATTCAAATTTCGTATTAATATTCAAGTACTCTATTAGCCAAACATAAATCGATATTCACTATTTTTTTAGTAAATGATCCCAAGATATTTTACTCACAATTATAAAATAAAAATATAAATTAACAAAACAGATTTCGTATGCATTAATAGACGATAATAAAACCACAAAATTAAAATATTTTTACTTAAAATTTTCGAATCTTATGATTTTAAATAAACTGTGAAAAAAGCATTTCTTTCACCAATGAAAAATCAGTTTCAAATCATGAAACATCCATGTATTTATCGCTTATATAAAGGCTTTTCATTATCATTCTAATGAAAATCTGTTTAAATTCATGCATTATGCACCTAAATTGAACCAGAACTTCATCAACCCTTATCTGTTATGCAATTTTTTGCTGGGTTATTGAATATTTAAACAAGTTAAAAAATTTAAGTAAACATGGCTTTAATGGACCATATTATTAGTGCCAAACGTGTTGTTTTTCTGCACATTCTGGATCTTAGTAATAAAATTAATCTATTCGATCCATTTTGCGGAGATTCTTATAGTTTATTTTAATTTTTGTCATGTCCTTTCTAAAATGTTAATTATTTTATGAGCTGCTTATAGGCAAATTGTCGTCTTATACGTACATAAATTAAACAATGGTAAATCTGATTATTTATTTTACCTATGTTTACCACTATTTTACCTTTTTTAAAAAAAGAGAAAGAATTTTCCAAATCATTAAGGACTTAAATGTTTGTTTTTGTAAATTTAAAGGATAAAGTTTAATTATTTAGAGAATAAAGTTTAATTATTTCATGGGCTGTACAAATAATTCCTAAATTTTATGGAGATTTTTTCGCTTTCAACATTTTTGCAATATGCTTGAGCAGCTGCGGTTTGAAATACGCAAATATTAATTGCACATTTTAATTTTAAACTTCTTGAATAAACCTTTAAATCGGACTTGTACCTCAGCAAATATTAATTGTTCGATTTTAATGGGCTCTTTATTAATCCACTTTTCACTTAGCATATGCATTGTATTCCTTAAAACCACCCAAACACTTGGAAAACAAAAGTATTGAACAACAAATATTAATTTCACTTTTTATACTCTGTATTCTTTTGGATCCTCTTCCTCACCATGTTCCATTTTGTTGTAATTTTAAAACGAATTAGAATTCCTTACTTTTTAGCCGTAAACAAAAACTGTTTGTAAATTCTTCTAGTTTCCAATAGGCAATCACTTTGAACTAATAACCCCTTTATACAAAACCATATATACAAACACAGTTGCATAAATTTAACCCAAAATAACCGCTTGTCGATTCATATTCACCTTGGACCATGTATCATTAATTTCATGTTTTTAGTGTAATTATTGTGAAAAATTCAAAAAGTACCAACTGAAAAACAAAAAATGCACCCTAGATTCCCACTCAGGACAACGACATTTTTAATTTAATATTTCTAAGTTAGTTATTGCAAATAATTCACCATTGATACCGTTTAAAAAACGAAAAAGTTCAGGGAAATCTCCCGTTGTGCATTTTCGCTCACTTAGTATCTTTAATTTCATATTTTTAGTTCATCGGATCCATATTAGCTAATTCTACTCAAATTTATGTCTAATTTTTAAATATCTTTCGAAGTTGCATTTTAAATCCCCCAATTTCTTTAATTCAATCCAAAATAACTTTTAATTTTAAATTTTGCATGCATTATAATTTATTCCGACCATTTTGTAAGCAAAATTTCAAATTTATATCAGTTACCTTATTATAACTGTTATTTTCCATCCCTGTTATAAATCACAATAATAAAAAATCAAAACAAAACTTCAGTCAAATATTTAAAAAGTGAGTGAAAAAAAGTGAAAAATTTTATTTGTGAAAAAATTAAATAAAAATTAATTGAAAAATGTGAAAATTGTGAAAATATGATTGTATTATGCTAGCAAAATAACGCGAATTGAATGGACAACTTATATTTTCAGCAAATATGAAAAAATATTTGATTTCTATAAACATTTCATAAAAAATAAAAATGGAATAAAAAAATCGTTAAAAAGTTAAAATTTGGATTGAAATATGTTACTGGGACGAGTTCATCAATTCAATTCGCTATAAAACAAATCGCGTATATGATTTGTGTGCATAATATAATTGTATTTTAATTTTTCACCATTTGACAATTAAAAATAATAATAATTTTTTCATTTTTATTAAACATTTTTTTGTTATTAAAATTCTGAAATATATTTTTTTTCCTCTTTTTTACAGAATATTTACAAGAATTCGCAAGAATTGTGAAAAATCAAAAAACCAAATAAATATATTCATTACAAATCAATTAAAGAATTTTAAAAGAAATGCAACAAGCCTACGGAATGCAATTGTAAGTTTTAAAAGACTGTATTTTAATTTTTCGTAACATATAGCTTAATATAGAAATGCGGAATTTTTCGAAAGAGTTCTATTTGAAGGAAAATTGAATCGCGAAATCGAAATACGCCATTTCTATATTAAGTTAACGATATTTATATGTTTTTATTTAATATTTAATTTAAAATTTAAAAAGTAATTAATATATTTCGTTATTTTTTCATTTTTGATTCTAAATTTCTCGCAACTACTTCAACATTCAATTATAATGATTAAAACTTAAAAGCTTCCAAAATCAGTATGGAATTAACACTATGGTGCAAAATCAAATGACGTACTACAACACTGTATACTATAATACATATTCAGGACCTTATACAATTTGTACATATCCACAATTTTATTATACCGGGTATATTATATTACCCGCATATACCATACCTTACACTCAAACACAAAACATTCAACATCAACCGAATACAACACATACACAAATAAATAACAAATCAACACAAACACAAACACAAACACTTACAACTGTTGACGGAGAAACACAAACAGACGAACTAAAAAGGACAAAATCATCACAAACAAATCCGTTTGGCAACACCACAGACCCTATTGGTGAGACAGGTAAATTAAATAATTTTATAAAAACATATTTTTTCCTTAATTTAATATATATATTTAAATTTTTTTTTTTAAGAAGATATAACATTAATTTATGTTTTCTTTTTAAAGGATCAACGAAAAAAACAAAAGCACCTGCAATTATTGGGAATACGGAAGACGTAAAAGGTAATATATAAATAAAAAATTTGTAAAAAATAATTATAATAAAATAATTCAAAATTTTATTTTATAGGATGTTCATGGCGCGAAAATCTCCACAATTTAAATATTAGTTGGCGACAACCCGACAAAGGTAAAATAAACATTGACAAACACATATTTTTCTATTTTATTTTTTTAATATTATTTTTTTAATTTTTTAAGGATCTGCAAGGAAACAGAAGGAAGTTCGAGTGGCTAAAACGGATAATATGAACTTAAAGAGTAATATATTAATATAAAAATTATACATACATATATAGAAATAATAATAATACAATTTTTTTAAATATATTATAGGTTGTTTACGGAGTGAAAGCGCTTATTCGAATTGGCGACGGCAAAAAGACAAGAAGAAAAAGGAAGTCAAATTTAATTTATTTTTAAATGAAATTAAATATATTTAATATTTAAATTATTTTTAATGTTATATTTATTATTTAGTTGCATTTAATATTGTATTATATTTTGTATTTATTGTAATTATTTTTATTATTTTATTTTTTTTTTTAATAAAAAATATAAAAAAAAAATTTTTTGATTTTTTAAATTTGTATATATTTATCAAAGGTAAATATGTTGTTTATGTTTGTTAAATACATATGACGAAAAATTCATTTACCCCCGGTTTTTATAAAACGAAAAATTCGTTTCGACAATTTATATTGAAAGCAACAAATAAATATGAAATTTGTTTGATAAATTTGAAATGTATTTGTTGTTTTTCATACATTTTGACGAAACGAATTTTTCGTTCGTTTTATAAAAATAGCAGTTAGTGTCTTGTATTGCCAGTTTGTATTAATCTTAGGAAAAGTTTTGATGGCTTTTTGTAGATCTTTCAAAATAACTAAAAAATCTTAAATGTTAAATAATTCACTGAAATAAAGGCATTTAAAACTAAAAAATTAAAAAAAAAAAAAAAATGTTGAAACTTTCGAAGATTTTCGGATTCATTTTTGTTTTGAACTGACAGTTTTAAACTTTTTGATTTCAACCATTATCCTGTCGAAAGATAATTCATTTGCTGTATAATAAATATCCTCTTTACAATCCATTAAAAAGTTATGCGGTAAAAATGAAACTAAAAATTTACGATTTTTTAAATTGTTTGGTAAAGAAAATTTGCTCCCTTCAGTGAATTTAAATTTAGGCTGCAGAATTTTAAAACTCGTTGATGTCAGGACACCAGACATTGGACAGCAACTTCCCAAAATTTGGTAAAATTAGCGAACTGCTACTGACGAAAAAATAGAAATTGTCCAAAATATCGCATAAACCGGATTTATTAATATATTACATTCGAGATATTACTTTAGATCATCGAAGATATTACTTTAGATCATCGAAAAATATTACTTTAGATCATCGAAAAATATCTACAAAGAATCATGTTAATGATTAAAATTAATATTATGAAAAAAAAAAAAGAAAAAAAATTTAAGAAACGTCATTTATATCGACTTCAGGGTCATTAATCTCCAAACATATTTTGCTTGCTGACAACTGTCGCGATGTATAAATGAAATGAAAGCATTTTATTTGCTTAATACTAAAATTCAGTTGGCGTCAAAATATTTTAAGTACTTACAATTGTGTGGACCAAAAAACATGTTCTTAACCTCAAAACTCAACCCAACATATTTCGTATTAATATTCAAATTTCGTATTAATATTCAAGTACTCTATTAGCCAAACATAAATCGATATTCACTATTTTTTTAGTAAATGATCCCAAGATATTTTACTCACAATTATAAAATAAAAATATAAATTAACAAAACAGATTTCGTATGCATTAATAGACGATAATAAAACCACAAAATTAAAATATTTTTACTTAAAATTTTCGAATCTTATGATTTTAAATAAACTGTGAAAAAAGCATTTCTTTCACCAATGAAAAATCAGTTTCAAATCATGAAACATCCATGTATTTATCGCTTATATAAAGGCTTTTCATTATCATTCTAATGAAAATCTGTTTAAATTCATGCATTATGCACCTAAATTGAACCAGAACTTCATCAACCCTTATCTGTTATGCAATTTTTTGCTGGGTTATTGAATATTTAAACAAGTTAAAAAATTTAAGTAAACATGGCTTTAATGGACCATATTATTAGTGCCAAACGTGTTGTTTTTCTGCACATTCTGGATCTTAGTAATAAAATTAATCTATTCGATCCATTTTGCGGAGATTCTTATAGTTTATTTTAATTTTTGTCATGTCCTTTCTAAAATGTTAATTATTTTATGAGCTGCTTATAGGCAAATTGTCGTCTTATACGTACATAAATTAAACAATGGTAAATCTGATTATTTATTTTACCTATGTTTACCACTATTTTACCTTTTTTAAAAAAAGAGAAAGAATTTTCCAAATCATTAAGGACTTAAATGTTTGTTTTTGTAAATTTAAAGGATAAAGTTTAATTATTTAGAGAATAAAGTTTAATTATTTCATGGGCTGTACAAATAATTCCTAAATTTTATGGAGATTTTTTCGCTTTCAACATTTTTGCAATATGCTTGAGCAGCTGCGGTTTGAAATACGCAAATATTAATTGCACATTTTAATTTTAAACTTCTTGAATAAACCTTTAAATCGGACTTGTACCTCAGCAAATATTAATTGTTCGATTTTAATGGGCTCTTTATTAATCCACTTTTCACTTAGCATATGCATTGTATTCCTTAAAACCACTTGGAAAACAAAAGTATTGAGCAACAAATATTAATTTCACTTTTTATACTCTGTATTCTTTTGGATCCTCTTCCTCACCATGTTCCATTTTGTTGTAATTTTAAAACGAATTAGAATTCCTTACTTTTTAGCCGTAAACAAAAACTGTTTGTAAATTCTTCTAGTTTCCAATAGGCAATCACTTTGAACTAATAACCCCTTTATACAAAACACAGTTGCATAAATTTAACCCAAAATAACCGCTTGTCGATTCATATTCACCTTGGACCATGTATCATTAATTTCATGTTTTTAGTGTAATTATTGTGAAAAATTCAAAAAGTACCAATTGAAAAACAAAAAAAGCACCATAGATTCCCACTCAGGACAACGACATTTTTAATTTAATATTTCTAAGTTAGTTATTGCAAATAATTCACCATTGATACCGTTTAAAAAACGAAAAAGTTCAGGGAAATCTCCCGTTGTGCATTTTCGCTCACTTAGTATCTTTAATTTCATATTTTTAGTTCATCGGATCCATATTAGCTAATTCTACTCAAATTTATGTCTAATTTTTAAATATCTTTCGAAGTTGCATTTTAAATCCCCCAATTTCTTTAATTCAATCCAAAATAACTTTTAATTTTAAATTTTGCATGCATTATAATTTATTCCGACCATTTTGTAAGCAAAATTTCAAATTTATATCAGTTACCTTATTATAACTGTTATTTTCCATCCCTGTTATAAATCACAATAATAAAAAATCAAAACAAAACTTCAGTCAAATATTTAAAAAGTGAGTGAAAAAAGTGAAAAATTTTATTTGTGAAAAAATTAAATAAAAATTAATTGAAAAATGTGAAAATTGTGAAAATATGATTGTATTATGCTAGCAAAATAACGCGAATTGAATGGACAACTTATATTTTCAGCAAATATGAAAAAATATTTGATTTCTATAAACATTTCATAAAAAATAAAAATGGAATAAAAAAATCGTTAAAAAGTTAAAATTTGGATTGAAATATGTTACTGGGACGAGTTCATCAATTCAATTCGCTATAAAACAAATCGCGTATATGATTTGTGTGCATAATATAATTGTATTTTAATTTTTCACCATTTGACAATTAAAAATAATAATTTTTTCATTTTTATTAAACATTTTTTTGTTATTAAAATTCTGAAATATATTTTTTTTCCTCTTTTTTACAGAATATTTACAAGAATTCGCAAGAATTGTGAAAAATCAAAAAACCAAATAAATATATTCATTACAAATCAATTAAAGAATTTTAAAAGAAATGCAACAAGCCTACGGAATGCAATTGTAAGTTTTAAAAGACTGTATTTTAATTTTTCGTAACATATAGCTTAATATAGAAATGCGGAATTTTTCGAAAGAGTTCTATTTGAAGGAAAATTGAATCGCGAAATCGAAATACGCCATTTCTATATTAAGTTAACGATATTTATATGTTTTTATTTAATATTTAATTTAAAATTTAAAAAGTAATTAATATATTTCGTTATTTTTTCATTTTTGATTCTAAATTTCTCGCAACTACTTCAACATTCAATTATAATGATTAAAACTTAAAAGCTTCCAAAATCAGTATGGAATTAACACTATGGTGCAAAATCACATGACGTACTACAACACTGTATACTATAATACATATTCAGGACCTTATACAATTTGTACATATCCACAATTTTATTATACCGGGTATATTATATTACCCGCATATACCATACCTTACACTCAAACACAAAACATTCAACATCAACCGAATACAACACATACACAAATAAATAACAAATCAACACAAACACAAACACTTACAACTGTTGACGGAGAAACACAAACAGACGAACTAAAAAGGACAAAATCATCACAAACAAATCCGTTTGGCAACACCACAGACCCTATTGGTGAGACAGGTAAATTAAATAATTTTATAAAAACATATTTTTTCCTTAATTTAATATATATATTTAAATTTTTTTTTAAGAAGATATAACATTAATTTATGTTTTCTTTTTAAAGGATCAACGAAAAAAACAAAAGCACCTGCAATTATTGGGAATACGGAAGACGTAAAAGGTAATATATAAATAAAAAATTTGTAAAAAATAATTATAATAAAATAATTCAAAATTTTATTTTATAGGATGTTCATGGCGCGAAAATCGCCACAATTTAAATATTAGTTGGCGACAACCCGACAAAGGTAAAATAAACATTGACAAACACATATTTTTCTATTTTATTTTTTTAATATTATTTTTTTAATTTTTTAAGGATCTGCAAGGAAACAGAAGGAAGTTCGAGTGGCTAAAACGGATAATATGAACTTAAAGAGTAATATATTAATATAAAAATTATACATACATATATAGAAATAATAATAATACAATTTTTTTAAATATATTATAGGTTGTTTACGGAGTGAAAGCGCTTATTCGAATTGGCGACGGCAAAAAGACAAGAAGAAAAAGGAAGTCAAATTTAATTTATTTTTAAATGAAATTAAATATATTTAATATTTAAATTATTTTTAATGTTATATTTATATTTAGTTGCATTTAATATTGTATTATATTTTGTATTTATTGTAATTATTTTATTTTTTTTTTTAATAAAAAATAAAAAAAAAAAATTGATTTTTTAAATTTATATATATTTATCAAAGGTAAATATGTTGTTTATGTTTGTTAAATACATATGACGAAAAATTCATTTACCCCCGGTTTTTATAAAACGAAAAATTCGTTTCGACAATTTATATTGAAAGCAACAAATAAATATGAAATTTGTTTGATAAATTTGAAATGTATTTGTTGTTTTTCATACATTTTGACGAAACGAATTTTTCGTTCGTTTTATAAAAATAGCAGTTAGTGTCTTGTATTGCCAGTTTGTATTAATCTTAGGAAAAGTTTTGATGGCTTTTTGTAGATCTTTCAAAATAACTAAAAAATCTTAAATGTTAAATAATTCACTGAAATAAAGGCATTTAAAACTAAAAAATTAAAAAAAAAAAAAATGTTGAAACTTTCGAAGATTTTCGGATTCATTTTTGTTTTGAACTGACAGTTTTAAACTTTTTGATTTCAACCATTATCCTGTCGAAAGATAATTCATTTGCTGTATAATAAATATCCTCTTTACAATCCATTAAAAAGTTATGCGGTAAAAATGAAACTAAAAATTTACGATTTTTTAAATTGTTTGGTAAAGAAAATTTGCTCCCTTCAGTGAATTTAAATTTAGGCTGCAGAATTTTAAAACTCGTTGATGTCAGGACACCAGACATTGGACAGCAACTTCCCAAAATTTGGTAAAATTAGCGAACTGCTACTGACGAAAAAATAGAAATTGTCCAAAATATCGCATAAACCGGATTTATTAATATATTACATTCGAGATATTACTTTAGATCATCGAAGATATTACTTTAGATCATCGAAAAATATTACTTTAGATCATCGAAAAATATCTACAAAGAATCATGTTAATGATTAAAATTAATATTATGAAAAAAAAAAAAAAATTTAAGAAACGTCATTTATATCGACTTCAGGGTCATTAATCTCCAAACATATTTTGCTTGCTGACAACTGTCGCGATGTATAAATGAAATGAAAGCATTTTATTTGCTTAATACTAAAATTCAGTTGGCGTCAAAATATTTTAAGTACTTACAATTGTGTGGACCAAAAAACATGTTCTTAACCTCAAAACTCAACCCAACATATTTCGTATTAATATTCAAATTTCGTATTAATATTCAAGTACTCTATTAGCCAAACATAAATCGATATTCACTATTTTTTTAGTAAATGATCCCAAGATATTTTACTCACAATTATAAAATAAAAATATAAATTAACAAAACAGATTTCGTATGCATTAATAGACGATAATAAAACCACAAAATTAAAATATTTTTACTTAAAATTTTCGAATCTTATGATTTTAAATAAACTGTGAAAAAAGCATTTCTTTCACCAATGAAAAATCAGTTTCAAATCATGAAACATCCATGTATTTATCGCTTATATAAAGGCTTTTCATTATCATTCTAATGAAAATCTGTTTCGTTAAATTTTAACATTACCATATGATCTCTATTGACACGCTAATGTTAAATTCATGCATTATGCACCTAAATTGAACCAGAACTTCATCAACCCTTATCTGTTATGCAATTTTTTGCTGGGTTATTGAATATTTAAACAAATTAAAAAATTTAAGTAAATATGGCTTTAATGGACCATATTATTAGTGCCAAACGTGTTGTTTTTCTGCACATTCTGGATCTTAGTAATAAAATTAATCTATTCGATTCATTTTGCGGAGATACTTATAGTTTATTTTAATTTTTGTCATGTCCTTTCTAAAATGTTAATTATTTTATGAGCTGCTTATAGGCAAATTGTCGTCTTATACGTACATAAATTAAACAATGGTAAATCTGATTATTTATTTTACCTATGTTTACCACTATTTTACCTTTTTTAAAAAAAGAGAAAGAATTTTCCAAATCATTAAGGACTTAAATGTTTGTTTTTGTAAATTTAAAGGATAAAGTTTAATTATTTAGAGAATAAAGTTTAATTATTTCATGGGCTGTACAAATAATTCCTAAATTTTATGGAGATTTTTTCGCTTTCAACATTTTTGCAATATGCTTGAGCAGCTGCGGTTTGAAATACGCAAATATTAATTGCACATTTTAATTTTAAACTTCTTGAATAAACCTTTAAATCGGACTTGTACCTCAGCAAATATTAATTGTTCGATTTTAATGGGCTCTTTATTAATCCACTTTTCACTTAGCATATGCATTGTATTCCTTAAAACCACCCAAACACTTGGAAAACAAAAGTATTGAGCAACAAATATTAATTTCACTTTTTATACTCTGTATTCTTTTGGATCCTCTTCCTCACCATGTTCCATTTTGTTGTAATTTTAAAACGAATTAGAATTCCTTACTTTTTAGCCGTAAACAAAAACTGTTTGTAAATTCTTCTAGTTTCCAATAGGCAATCACTTTGAACTAATAACCCCTTTATACAAAACCATATATACAAACACAGTTGCATAAATTTAACCCAAAATAACCGCTTGTCGATTCATATTCACCTTGGACCATGTATCATTAATTTCATGTTTTTAGTGTAATTATTGTGAAAAATTCAAAAAGTACCAATTGAAAAACAAAAAAAGCACCATAGATTCCCACTCAGGACAACGACATTTTTAATTTAATATTTCTAAGTTAGTTATTGCAAATAATTCACCATTGATACCGTTTAAAAAACGAAAAAGTTCAGGGAAATCTCCCGTTGTGCATTTTCGCTCACTTAGTATCTTTAATTTCATATTTTTAGTTCATCGGATCCATATTAGCTAATTCTACTCAAATTTATGTCTAATTTTTAAATATCTTTCGAAGTTGCATTTTAAATCCCCCAATTTCTTTAATTCAATCCAAAATAACTTTTAATTTTAAATTTTGCATGCATTATAATTTATTCCGACCATTTTGTAAGCAAAATTTCAAATTTATATCAGTTACCTTATTATAACTGTTATTTTCCATCCCTGTTATAAATCACAATAATAAAAAATCAAAACAAAACTTCAGTCAAATATTTAAAAAGTGAGTGAAAAAAGTGAAAAATTTTATTTGTGAAAAAATTAAATAAAAATTAATTGAAAAATGTGAAAATTGTGAAAATATGATTGTATTATGCTAGCAAAATAACGCGAATTGAATGGACAACTTATATTTTCAGCAAATATGAAAAAATATTTGATTTCTATAAACATTTCATAAAAAATAAAAATGGAATAAAAAAATCGTTAAAAAGTTAAAATTTGGATTGAAATATGTTACTGGGACGAGTTCATCAATTCAATTCGCTATAAAACAAATCGCGTATATGATTTGTGTGCATAATATAATTGTATTTTAATTTTTCACCATTTGACAATTAAAAATAATAATAATTTTTTCATTTTTATTAAACATTTTTTTGTTATTAAAATTCTGAAATATATTTTTTTTCCTCTTTTTTACAGAATATTTACAAGAATTCGCAAGAATTGTGAAAAATCAAAAAACCAAATAAATATATTCATTACAAATCAATTAAAGAATTTTAAAAGAAATGCAACAAGCCTACGGAATGCAATTGTAAGTTTTAAAAGACTGTATTTTAATTTTTCGTAACATATAGCTTAATATAGAAATGCGGAATTTTTCGAAAGAGTTCTATTTGAAGGAAAATTGAATCGCGAAATCGAAATACGCCATTTCTATATTAAGTTAACGATATTTATATGTTTTTATTTAATATTTAATTTAAAATTTAAAAAGTAATTAATATATTTCGTTATTTTTTCATTTTTGATTCTAAATTTCTCGCAACTACTTCAACATTCAATTATAATGATTAAAACTTAAAAGCTTCCAAAATCAGTATGGAATTAACACTATGGTGCAAAATCAAATGACGTACTACAACACTGTATACTATAATACATATTCAGGAACTTATACAATTTGTACATATCCACAATTTTATTATACCGGGTATATTATATTACCCGCATATACCATACCTTACACTCAAACACAAAACATTCAACATCAACCGAATACAACACATACACAAATAAATAACAAATCAACACAAAACACAAACACTTACAACTGTTGACGGAGAAACACAAACAGACGAACTAAAAAGGACAAAATCATCACAAACAAATCCGTTTGGCAACACCACAGACCCTATTGGTGAGACAGGTAAATTAAATAATTTTATAAAAACATATTTTTTCCTTAATTTAATATATATATTTAAATTTTTTTTTTTTAAGAAGATATAACATTAATTTATGTTTTCTTTTTAAAGGATCAACGAAAAAAACAAAAGCACCTGCAATTATTGGGAATACGGAAGACGTAAAAGGTAATATATAAATAAAAAATTTGTAAAAAATAATTATAATAAAATAATTCAAAATTTTATTTTATAGGATGTTCATGGCGCGAAAATCGCCACAATTTAAATATTAGTTGGCGACAACCCGACAAAGGTAAAATAAACATTGACAAACACATATTTTTCTATTTTATTTTTTTAATATTATTTTTTTAATTTTTTAAGGATCTGCAAGGAAACAGAAGGAAGTTCGAGTGGCTAAAACGGATAATATGAACTTAAAGAGTAATATATTAATATAAAAATTATACATACATATATAGAAATAATAATAATACAATTTTTTTAAATATATTATAGGTTGTTTACGGAGTGAAAGCGCTTATTCGAATTGGCGACGGCAAAAAGACAAGAAGAAAAAGGAAGTCAAATTTAATTTATTTTTAAATGAAATTAAATATATTTAATATTTAAATTATTTTTAATGTTATATTTATATTTAGTTGCATTTAATATTGTATTATATTTTGTATTTATTGTAATTATTTTTATTATTTTATTTTTTTTTTTTAATAAAAAATATAAAAAAAAAAAAATTTTAGATTTTTTAAATTTGTATATAGTTATCAAAGGTAAATATGTTGTTTATGTTTGTTAAATACATATGACGAAAAATTCATTTACCCCCGGTTTTTATAAAACGAAAAATTCGTTTCGACAATTTATATTGAAAGCAACAAATAAATATGAAATTTGTTTGATAAATTTGAAATGTATTTGTTGTTTTTCATACATTTTGACGAAACGAATTTTTCGTTCGTTTTATAAAAATAGCAGTTAGTGTCTTGTATTGCCAGTTTGTATTAATCTTAGGAAAAGTTTTGATGGCTTTTTGTAGATCTTTCAAAATAACTAAAAAATCTTAAATGTTAAATAATTCACTGAAATAAAGGCATTTAAAACTAAAAAATTAAAAAAAAAAAAAAAATGTTGAAACTTTCGAAGATTTTCGGATTCATTTTTGTTTTGAACTGACAGTTTTAAACTTTTTGATTTCAACCATTATCCTGTCGAAAGATAATTCATTTGCTGTATAATAAATATCCTCTTTACAATCCATTAAAAAGTTATGCGGTAAAAATGAAACTAAAAATTTACGATTTTTTAAATTGTTTGGTAAAGAAAATTTGCTCCCTTCAGTGAATTTAAATTTAGGCTGCAGAATTTTAAAACTCGTTGATGTCAGGACACCAGACATTGGACAGCAACTTCCCAAAATTTGGTAAAATTAGCGAACTGCTACTGACGAAAAAATAGAAATTGTCCAAAATATCGCATAAACCGGATTTATTAATATATTACATTCGAGATATTACTTTAGATCATCGAAGATATTACTTTAGATCATCGAAAAATATCTACAAAGAATCATGTTAATGATTAAAATTAATATTATGAAAAAAAAAAAAGAAAAAAAATTTAAGAAACGTCATTTATATCGACTTCAGGGTCATTAATCTCCAAACATATTTTGCTTGCTGACAACTGTCGCGATGTATAAATGAAATGAAAGCATTTTATTTGCTTAATACTAAAATTCAGTTGGCGTCAAAATATTTTAAGTACTTACAATTGTGTGGACCAAAAAACATGTTCTTAACCTCAAAACTCAACCCCACATATTTCGTATTAATATTCAAATTTCGTATTAATATACAAGTACTCTATTAGCCAAACATAAATCGATATTCACTATTTTTTTAGTAAATGATCCCAAGATATTTTACTCACAATTATAAAATAAAAATATAAATTAACAAAACAGATTTCGTATGCATTAATAGACGATAATAAAACCACAAAATTAAAATATTTTTACTTAAAATTTTCGAATCTTATGATTTTAAATAAACTGTGAAAAAAGCATTTCTTTCACCAATGAAAAATCAGTTTCAAATCATGAAACATCCATGTATTTATCGCTTATATAAAGGCTTTTCATTATCATTCTAATGAAAATCTGTTTCGTTAAATTTTAACATACCATATGATCTCTATTGACACGCTAATGTTAAATTCATGCATTATGCACCTAAATTGAACCAGAACTTCATCAACCCTTATCTGTTATGCAATTTTTTGCTGGGTTATTGAATATTTAAACAAGTTAAAAAATTTAAGTAAACATGGCCAAACGTGTTGTTTTTCTGCACATTCTGGATCTTAGTAATAAAATTAATCTATTCGATCCATTTTGCGGAGATTCTTATAGTTTATTTTAATTTTTGTCATGTCCTTTCTAAAATGTTAATTATTTTATGAGCTGCTTATAGGCAAATTGTCGTCTTATACGTACATAAATTAAACAATGGTAAATCTGATTATTTATTTTACCTATGTTTACCACTATTTTACCTTTTTTAAAAAAAGAGAAAGAATTTTCCAAATCATTAAGGACTTAAATGTTTGTTTTTGTAAATTTAAAGGATAAAGTTTAATTATTTAGAGAATAAAGTTTAATTATTTCATGGGCTGCAAAAATAATTCCTAAATTTTATGGAGATTTTTCGCATTCAACATTTTTGCAATATGCTTGAGCAGCTGCGGTTTGAAATACGCAAATATTAATTGCACATTTTAATTTTAAACTTCTTGAATAAACCTTTAAATCGGACTTGTACCTCAGCAAATATTAATTGTTCGATTTTAATGGGCTCTTTATTAATCCACTTTTCACTTAGCATATGCATTGTATTCCTTAAAACCACCCAAACACTTGGAAAACAAAAGTATTGAACAACAAATATTAATTTCACTTTTTATACTCTGTATTCTTTTGGATCCTCTTCCTCACCATGTTCCATTTTGTTGTAATTTTAAAACGAATTAGAATTCCTTACTTTTTAGCCGTAAACAAAAACTGTTTGTAAATTCTTCTAGTTTCCAATAGGCAATCACTTTGAACTAATAACCCCTTTATACAAAACCATATATACAAACACAGTTGCATAAATTTAACCCAAAATAACCGCTTGTCGATTCATATTCACCTTGGACCATGTATCATTAATTTCATGTTTTTAGTGTAATTATTGTGAAAAATTCAAAAAGTACAAATTGAAAAACAAAAAAAGCACCATAGATTCCCACTCAGGACAACGACATTTTTAATTTAATATTTCTAAGTTAGTTATTGCAAATAATTCACCATTGATACCGTTTAAAAAACGAAAAAGTTCAGGGAAATCTCCCGTTGTGCATTTTCCCTCACTTATTATCTTTAATTTCATATTTTTAGTTCATCGGATCCATATTAGCTAATTCTACTCAAATTTATGTCTAATTTTTAAATATCTTTCGAAGTTGCATTTTAAATCCCCCAATTTCTTTAATTCAATCCAAAATAACTTTTAATTTTAAATTTTGCATGCATTATAATTTATTCCGACCATTTTGTAAGCAAAATTTCAAATTTATATCAGTTACCTTATTATAACTGTTATTTTCCATCCCTGTTATAAATCACAATAATAAAAAATCAAAACAAAACTTCAGTCAAATATTTAAAAAGTGAGTGAAAAAAAGTGAAAAATTTTATTTGTGAAAAAATTAAATAAAAATTAATTGAAAAATGTGAAAATTGTGAAAATATGATTGTATTATGCTAGCAAAATAACGCGAATTGAATGGACAACTTATATTTTCAGCAAATATGAAAAAATATTTGATTTCTATAAACATTTCATAAAAAATAAAAATGGAATAAAAAAATCGTTAAAAAGTTAAAATTTGGATTGAAATATGTTACTGGGACGAGTTCATCAATTCAATTCGCTATAAAACAAATCGCGTATATGATTTGTGTGCATAATATAATTGTATTTTAATTTTTCACCATTTGACAATTAAAAATAATAATAATTTTTTCATTTTTATTAAACATTTTTTTGTTATTAAAATTCTGAAATATATTTTTTTTCCTCTTTTTTACAGAATATTTACAAGAATTCGCAAGAATTGTGAAAAATCAAAAAACCAAATAAATATATTTATTATAAATCAATTAAAGAATTTTAAAAGAAATGCAACAAGCCTACGGAATGCAATTGTAAGTTTTAAAAGACTGTATTTTAATTTTTCGTAACATATAGCTTAATATAGAAATGCGGAATTTTTCGAAAGAGTTCTATTTGAAGGAAAATTGAATCGCGAAATCGAAATACGCCATTTCTATATTAAGTTAACGATATTTATATGTTTTTATTTAATATTTAATTTAAAATTTAAAAAATAATTAATATATTTCGTTATTTTTTCATTTTTGATTCTAAATTTCTCGCATCTACTTCAACATTCAATTATAATGATAAAAACTTAAAAGCTTCCAAAATCAGTATGGAATTAACACTATGGTACAAAATCAAATGACGTACTACAACACTGTATACTATAATACATATTCAGGACCTTATACAATTTGTACATATCCACAATTTTATTATACCGGGTATATTATATTACCCGCATATACCATACCTTACACTCAAACACAAAACATTCAACATCAACCGAATACAACACATACACAAATAAATAACAAATCAACACAAACACAAACACTTACAACTGTTGACGGAGAAACACAAACAGACGAACTAAAAAGGACAAAATCATCACAAACAAATCCGTTTGGCAACACCACAGACCCTATTGGTGAGACAGGTAAATTAAATAATTTTATAAAAACATATTTTTTCCTTAATTTAATATATATATTTAAATTTTTTTTTTTTAAGAAGATATAACATTAATTTATGTTTTCTTTTTAAAGGATCAACGAAAAAAACAAAAGCACCTGCAATTATTGGGAATACGGAAGACGTAAAAGGTAATATATAAATAAAAAATTTGTAAAAAATAATTATAATAAAATAATTCAAAATTTTATTTTATAGGATGTTCATGGCGCGAAAATCGCCACAATTTAAATATTAGTTGGCGACAACCCGACAAAGGTAAAATAAACATTGACAAACACATATTTTTCTATTTTATTTTTTTAATATTATTTTTTTAATTTTTTAAGGATCTGCAAGGAAACAGAAGGAAGTTCGAGTGGCTAAAACGGATAATATGAACTTAAAGAGTAATATATTAATATAAAAATTATACATACATATATAGAAATAATAATAATACAATTTTTTTAAATATATTATAGGTTGTTTACGGAGTGAAAGCGCTTATTCGAATTGGCGACGGCAAAAAGACAAGAAGAAAAAGGAAGTCAAATTTAATTTATTTTTAAATGAAATTAAATATATTTAATATTTAAATTATTTTTAATGTTATATTTATATTTAGTTGCATTTAATATTGTATTATATTTTGTATTTATTGTAATTATTTTTATTATTTTATTTTTTTTTTAATAAAAAATATAAAAAAAAAAAAAAAATTTTGATTTTTTAAATTTGTATATAGTTATCAAAGGTAAATATGTTGTTTATGTTTGTTAAATACATATGACGAAAAATTCATTTACCCCCGGTTTTTATAAAACGAAAAATTCGTTTCGACAATTTATATTGAAAGCAACAAATAAATATGAAATTTGTTTGATAAATTTGAAATGTATTTGTTGTTTTTCATACATTTTGACGAAACGAATTTTTCGTTCGTTTTATAAAAATAGCAGTTAGTGTCTTGTATTGCCAGTTTGTATTAATCTTAGGAAAAGTTTTGATGGCTTTTTGTAGATCTTTCAAAATAACTAAAAAATCTTAAATGTTAAATAATTCACTGAAATAAAGGCATTTAAAACTAAAAAATTAAAAAAAAAAAATGTTGAAACTTTCGAAGATTTTCGGATTCATTTTTGTTTTGAACTGACAGTTTTAAACTTTTTGATTTCAACCATTATCCTGTCGAAAGATAATTCATTTGCTGTATAATAAATATCCTCTTTACAATCCATTAAAAAGTTATGCGGTAAAAATGAAACTAAAAATTTACGATTTTTTAAATTGTTTGGTAAAGAAAATTTGCTCCCTTCAGTGAATTTAAATTTAGGCTGCAGAATTTTAAAACTCGTTGATGTCAGGACACCAGACATTGGACAGCAACTTCCCAAAATTTGGTAAAATTAGCGAACTGCTACTGACGAAAAAATAGAAATTGTCCAAAATATCGCATAAACCGGATTTATTAATATATTATATTCGAGATATTACTTTAGATCATCGAAGATATTACTTTAGATCATCGAAAAATATTACTTTAGATCATCGAAAAATATCTACAAAGAATCATGTTAATGATTAAAATTAATATTATGAAAAAAAAAAAAGAAAAAAAATTTAAGAAACGTCATTTATATCGACTTCAGGGTCATTAATCTCCAAACATATTTTGCTTGCTGACAACTGTCGCGATGTATAAATGAAATGAAAGCATTTTATTTGCTTAATACTAAAATTCAGTTGGCGTCAAAATATTTTAAGTACTTACAATTGTGTGGACCAAAAAACATGTTCTTAACCTCAAAACTCAACCCCACATATTTCGTATTAATATTCAAATTTCGTATTAATATACAAGTACTCTATTAGCCAAACATAAATCGATATTCACTATTTTTTTAGTAAATGATCCCAAGATATTTTACTCACAATTATAAAATAAAAATATAAATTAACAAAACAGATTTCGTATGCATTAATAGACGATAATAAAACCACAAAATTAAAATATTTTTACTTAAAATTTTCGAATCTTATGATTTTAAATAAACTGTGAAAAAAGCATTTCTTTCACCAATGAAAAATCAGTTTCAAATCATGAAACATCCATGTATTTATCGCTTATATAAAGGCTTTTCATTATCATTCTAATGAAAATCTGTTTCGTTAAATTTTAACATACCATATGATCTCTATTGACACGCTAATGTTAAATTCATGCATTATGCACCTAAATTGAACCAGAACTTCATCAACCCTTATCTGTTATGCAATTTTTTGCTGGGTTATTGAATATTTAAACAAGTTAAAAAATTTAAGTAAACATGGCCAAACGTGTTGTTTTTCTGCACATTCTGGATCTTAGTAATAAAATTAATCTATTCGATCCATTTTGCGGAGATTCTTATAGTTTATTTTAATTTTTGTCATGTCCTTTCTAAAATGTTAATTATTTTATGAGCTGCTTATAGGCAAATTGTCGTCTTATACGTACATAAATTAAACAATGGTAAATCTGATTATTTATTTTACCTATGTTTACCACTATTTTACCTTTTTTAAAAAAAGAGAAAGAATTTTCCAAATCATTAAGGACTTAAATGTTTGTTTTTGTAAATTTAAAGGATAAAGTTTAATTATTTAGAGAATAAAGTTTAATTATTTCATGGGCTGCACAAATAATTCCTAAATTTTATGGAGATTTTTTCGCTTTCAACATTTTTGCAATATGCTTGAGCAGCTGCGGTTTGAAATACGCAAATATTAATTGCACATTTTAATTTTAAACTTCTTGAATAAACCTTTAAATCGGACTTGTACCTCAGCAAATATTAATTGTTCGATTTTAATGGGCTCTTTATTAATCCACTTTTCACTTAGCATATGCATTGTATTCCTTAAAACCACCCAAACACTTGGAAAACAAAAGTATTGAGCAACAAATATTAATTTCACTTTTTATACTCTGTATTCTTTTGGATCCTCTTCCTCACCATGTTCCATTTTGTTGTAATTTTAAAACGAATTAGAATTCCTTACTTTTTAGCCGTAAACAAAAACTGTTTGTAAATTCTTCTAGTTTCCAATAGGCAATCACTTTGAACTAATAACCCCTTTATACAAAACCATATATACAAACACAGTTGCATAAATTTAACCCAAAATAACCGCTTGTCGATTCATATTCACCTTGGACCATGTATCATTAATTTCATGTTTTTAGTGTAATTATTGTGAAAAATTCAAAAAGTACCAATTGAAAAACAAAAAAAGCACCATAGATTCCCACTCAGGACAACGACATTTTTAATTTAATATTTCTAAGTTAGTTATTGCAAATAATTCACCATTGATACCGTTTAAAAAACGAAAAAGTTCAGGGAAATCTCCTGTTGTGCATTTTCCCTCACTTATTATCTTTAATTTCATATTTTTAGTTCATCGGATCCATATTAGCTAATTCTACTCAAATTTATGTCTAATTTTTAAATATCTTTCGAAGTTGCATTTTAAATCCCCCAATTTCTTTAATTCAATCCAAAATAACTTTTAATTTTAAATTTTGCATGCATTATAATTTATTCCGACCATTTTGTAAGCAAAATTTCAAATTTATATCAGTTACCTTATTATAACTGTTATTTTCCATCCCTGTTATAAATCACAATAATAAAAAATCAAAACAAAACTTCAGTCAAATATTTAAAAAGTGAGTGAAAAAAAGTGAAAAATTTTATTTGTGAAAAAATTAAATAAAAATTAATTGAAAAATGTGAAAATTGTGAAAATATGATTGTATTATGCTAGCAAAATAACGCGAATTGAATGGACAACTTATATTTTCAGCAAATATGAAAAAATATTTGATTTCTATAAACATTTCATAAAAAATAAAAATGGAATAAAAAAATCGTTAAAAAGTTAAAATTTGGATTGAAATATGTTACTGGGACGAGTTCATCAATTCAATTCGCTATAAAACAAATCGCGTATATGATTTGTGTGCATAATATAATTGTATTTTAATTTTTCACCATTTGACAATTAAAAATAATAATAATTTTTTCATTTTTATTAAACATTTTTTTGTTATTAAAATTCTGAAATATATTTTTTTTCCTCTTTTTTACAGAATATTTACAAGAATTCGCAAGAATTGTGAAAAATCAAAAAACCAAATAAATATATTTATTATAAATCAATTAAAGAATTTTAAAAGAAATGCAACAAGCCTACGGAATGCAATTGTAAGTTTTAAAAGACTGTATTTTAATTTTTCGTAACATATAGCTTAATATAGAAATGCGGAATTTTTCGAAAGAGTTCTATTTGAAGGAAAATTGAATCGCGAAATCGAAATACGCCATTTCTATATTAAGTTAACGATATTTATATGTTTTTATTTAATATTTAATTTAAAATTTAAAAAATAATTAATATATTTCGTTATTTTTTCATTTTTGATTCTAAATTTCTCGCATCTACTTCAACATTCAATTATAATGATAAAAACTTAAAAGCTTCCAAAATCAGTATGGAATTAACACTATGGTACAAAATCAAATGACGTACTACAACACTGTATACTATAATACATATTCAGGACCTTATACAATTTGTACATATCCACAATTTTATTATACCGGGTATATTATATTACCCGCATATACCATACCTTACACTCAAACACAAAACATTCAACATCAACCGAATACAACACATACACAAATAAATAACAAATCAACACAAACACTTACAACTGTTGACGGAGAAACACAAACAGACGAACTAAAAAGGACAAAATCATCACAAACAAATCCGTTTGGCAACACCACAGACCCTATTGGTGAGACAGGTAAATTAAATAATTTTATAAAAACAAATTTTTTCTTAATTTAATATATATATTTAAAATTTTTTTTAAGAAGATATAACATTAATTTATGTTTTCTTTTTAAAGGATCAACGAAAAAAACAAAAGCACCTGCAATTATTGGGAATACGGAAGACGTAAAAGGTAATATATAAATAAAAAATTTGTAAAAAATAATTATAATAAAATAATTCAAAATTTTATTTTATAGGATGTTCATGGCGCGAAAATCGCCACAATTTAAATATTAGTTGGCGACAACCCGACAAAGGTAAAATAAACATTGATAAACACATATTTTTCTATTTTATTTTTTTAATATTATTTTTTTAATTTTCTAAGGATCTGCAAGGAAACAGAAGGAAGTTCGAGTGGCTAAAACGGATAATATGAACTTAAAGAGTAATATATTAATATAAAAATTATACATACATATATAGAAATAATAATAATACAATTTTTTTAAATATATTATAGGTTGTTTACGGAGTGAAAGCGCTTATTCGAATTGGCGACGGCAAAAAGACAAGAAGAAAAAGGAAGTCAAATTTAATTTACTATTTTAAATGAAATTAAATATATTTAATATTTAAATTATTTTTAATGTTATATTTATTATTTAGTTGCATTTAATATTGTATTATATTTTGTATTTATTGTAATTATTTTTATTATTTTATTTTTTTTTTTTAATAAAAAATATAAAAAAAAAAAATTTTGATTTTTTAAATTTGTATATATTTATCAAAGGTAAATATGTTGTTTATGTTTGTTAAATACATATGACGAAAAATTCATTTACCCCCGGTTTTTATAAAACGAAAAATTCGTTTCGACAATTTATATTGAAAGCAATAAATAAATGTGAAATTTGTTTGATAAATTTGAAATGTATTTGTTGTTTTTCATACATTTTGACGAAACGAATTTTTCGTTCGTTTTATAAAAATAGCAGTTAGTGTCTTGTATTGCCAGTTTGTATTAATCTTAGGAAAAGTTTTGATGGCTTTTTGTAGATCTTTCAAAATAACTAAAAAATCTTAAATGTTTAATAATTCACTGAAATAAAGGCATTTAAAACTAAAAAAATTTAAAAAAAAAAAAAAATGTTGAAACTTTCGAAGATTTTCGGATTCATTTTTGTTTTGAACTGACAGTTTTAAACTTTTTGATTTCAACCATTATCCTGTCGAAAGATAATTCATTTGCTGTATAATAAATATCCTCTTTACAATCCATTAAAAAGTTATGCGGTAAAAATGAAACTAAAAATTTACGATTTTTTAAATTGTTTGGTAAAGAAAATTTGCTCCCTTCAGTGAATTTAAATTTAGGCTGCAGAATTTTAAAACTCGTTGATGTCAGGACACCAGACATTGGACAGCAACTTCCCAAAATTTGGTAAAATTAGCGAACTGCTACTGACGAAAAAATAGAAATTGTCCAAAATATCGCATAAACCGGATTTATTAATATATTACATTCGAGATATTACTTTAGATCATCGAAGATATTACTTTAGATCATCGAAAAATATTACTTTAGATCATCGAAAAATATCTACAAAGAATCATGTTAATGATTAAAATTAATATTATGAAAAAAAAAAAAATTTAAGAAACGTCATTTATATCGACTTCAGGGTCATTAATCTCCAAACATATTTTGCTTGCTGACAACTGTCGCGATGTATAAATGAAATGAAAGCATTTTATTTGCTTAATACTAAAATTCAGTTGGCGTCAAAATATTTTAAGTACTTACAATTGTGTGGACCAAAAAACATGTTCTTAACCTCAAAACTCAACCCCACATATTTCGTATTAATATTCAAATTTCGTATTAATATTCAAGTACTCTATTAGCCAAACATAAATCGATATTCACTATTTTTTTAGTAAATGATCCCAAGATATTTTACTCACAATTATAAAATAAAAATATAAATTAACAAAACAGATTTCGTATGCATTAATAGACGATAATAAAACCACAAAATTAAAATATTTTTACTTAAAATTTTCGAATCTTATGATTTTAAATAAACTGTGAAAAAAGCATTTCTTTCACCAATGAAAAATCAGTTTGAAATCATGAAACATCCATGTATTTATCGCTTATATAAAGGCTTTTCATTATCATTCTAATGAAAATCTGTTTCGTTAAATTTTAACATTACCATATGATCTCTATTGACACGCTAATGTTAAATTCATGCATTATGCACCTAAATTGAACCAGAACTTCATCAACCCTTATCTGCTATGCAATTTTTTGCTGGGTTATTGAATATTTAAACAAGTTAAAAAATTTAAGTAAACATGGCTTTAATGGACCATATTATTAGTGCCAAACGTGTTGTTTTTCTGCACATTCTGGATCTTAGTAATAAAATTAATCTATTCGATCCATTTTGCGGAGATTCTTATAGTTTATTTTAATTTTTGTCATGTCCTTTCTAAAATGTTAATTATTTTATGAGCTGCTTATAGGCAAATTGTCGTCTTATACGTACATAAATTAAACAATGGTAAATCTGATTATTTATTTTACCTATGTTTACCACTATTTTACCTTTTTTAAAAAAAGAGAAAGAATTTTCCAAATCATTAAGGACTTAAATGTTTGTTTTTGTAAATTTAAAGTATAAAGTTTAATTATTTAGAGAATAAAGTTTAATTATTTCATGGGCTGCACAAATAATTCCTAAATTTTATGGAGATTTTTCGCATTCAACATTTTTGCAATATGCTTGAGCAGCTGCGGTTTGAAATACGCAAATATTAATTGCACATTTTAATTTTAAACTTCTTGAATAAACCTTTAAATCGGACTTGTACCTCAGCAAATATTAATTGTTCGATTTTAATGGGCTCTTTATTAATCCACTTTTCACTTAGCATATGCATTGTATTCCTTAAAACCACCCAAACACTTGGAAAACAAAAGTATTGAGCAACAAATATTAATTTCACTTTTTATACTCTGTATTCTTTTGGATCCTCTTCCTCACCATGTTCCATTTTGTTGTAATTTTAAAACGAATTAGAATTCCTTACTTTTTAGCCGTAAACAAAAACTGTTTGTAAATTCTTCTAGTTTCCAATAGGCAATCACTTTGAACTAATAACCCCTTTATACAAAACCATATATACAAACACAGTTGCATAAATTTAACCCAAAATAACCGCTTGTCGATTCATATTCACCTTGGACCATGTATCATTAATTTCATGTTTTTAGTGTAATTATTGTGAAAAATTCAAAAAGTACCAATTGAAAAACAAAAAAAGCACCATAGATTCCCACTCAGGACAACGACATTTTTAATTTAATATTTCTAAGTTAGTTATTGCAAATAATTCACCATTGATACCGTTTAAAAAACGAAAAAGTTCAGGGAAATCTCCCGTTGTGCATTTTCGCTCACTTATTATCTTTAATTTCATATTTTTAGTTCATCGGATCCATATTAGCTAATTCTACTAAAATTTATGTCTAATTTTTAAATATCTTTCGAAGTTGCATTTTAAATCCCCCAATTTCTTTAATTCAATCCAAAATAACTTTTAAATTTTGCATGCATTATAATTTATTCCGACCATTTTGTAAGCAAAATTTCAAATTTATATCAGTTACCTTATTATAACTGTTATTTTCCATCCCTGTTATAAATCACAATAATAAAAAATCAAAACAAAACTTCAGTCAAATATTTAAAAAGTGAGGGAAAAAAAGTGAAAAATTTTATTTGTGAAAAAATTAAATAAAAATTAATTGAAAAATGTGAAAATTGTGAAAATATGATTGTATTATGCTAGCAAAATAACGCGAATTGAATGGACAACTTATCCTTTCAGCAAATATGAAAAAATATTTGATTTCTATAAACATTTCATAAAAAATAAAAATGGAATAAAAAAATCGTTAAAAAGTTAAAATTTGGATTGAAATATGTTACTGGGACGAGTTCATCAATTCAATTCGCTATAAAACAAATCGCGTATATGATTTGTGTGCATAATATAATTGTATTTTAATTTTTCACCATTTGACAATTAAAAATAATAATAATTTTTTCATTTTTATTAAAAATTTTTTTGTTATTAAAATTCTGAAATATATTTTTTTTTCCTCTTTTTTACAGAATATTTACAAGAATTCGCAAGAATTGTGAAAAATCAAAAAACCAAATAAATATATTTATTATAAATCAATTAAAGAATTTTAAAAGAAATGCAACAAGCCTACGGAATGCAATTGTAAGTTTTAAAATACTGTATTTTAATTTTTCGTAACATATAGCTTAATATAGAAATGCGGAATTTTTCGAAAGAGTTCTATTTGAAGGAAAATTGAATCGCGAAATCGAAATACGCCATTTCTATATTAAGTTAACGATATTTATATGTTTTTATTTAATTTTTAATTTAAAATTTAAAAAGTAATTAATATATTTCGTTATTTTTTCATTTTTGATTCTAAATTTCTCGCAACTACTTCAACATTCAATTATAATGATAAAAACTTAAAAGCTTCCAAAATCAGTATGGAATTAACACTTTGGTACAAAATCAAATGACGTACTACAACACTGTATACTATAATACATATTCAGGACCTTATACAATTTGTACATATTCAGGACCTTATACAATTTGTACATATCCACAATTTTATTATACCGGGTATATTATATTACCCGCATATACCATACCTTACACTCAAACACAAAACATTCAACATCAACCGAATACAACACATACACAAATAAATAACAAATCAACACAAAACACAAACACTTACAACTGTTGACGGAGAAACACAAACAGACGAACTAAAAAGGACAAAATCATCACAAACAAATCCGTTTGGCAACACCACAGACCCTATTGGTGAGACAGGTAAATTAAATAATTTTATAAAAACATATTTTTTCCTTAATTTAATATATATATTTAAATTTTTTTTTTTTTTTAAGAAGATATAACATTAATTTATGTTTTCTTTTTAAAGGATCAACGAAAAAAACAAAAGCACCTGCAATTATTGGGAATACGGAAGACGTAAAAGGTAATATATAAATAAAAAATTTGTAAAAAATAATTATAATAAAATAATTCAAAATTTTATTTTATAGGATGTTCATGGCGCGAAAATCGCCACAATTTAAATATTAGTTGGCGACAACCCGACTAAGGTAAAATAAACATTGACAAACACATATTTTTCTATTTTATTTTTTTTATATTATTTTTTTAATTTTTTAAGGATCTGCAAGGAAACAGAAGGAAGTTCGAGTGGCTAAAACGGATAATATGAACTTAAAGAGTAATATATTAATATAAAAATTATACATACATATATAGAAATAATAATAATACAATTTTTTTTTAAATATATTATAGGTTGTTTACGGAGTGAAAGCGCTTATTCGAATTGGCGACGGCAAAAAGACAAGAAGAAAAAGGAAGTCAAATTTAATTTATTTTAAATGAAATTAAATATATTTAATATTTAAATTATTTTTAATGTTATATTTATTATTTAGTTGCATTTAATATTGTATTATGTTTTGTATTTATTGTAATTATTTTTATTATTTTATTTTTTTTTTTAATAAAAAATATAAAAAAAAAAAAATTTTGATTTTTTAAATTTGTATATATTTATCAAAGGTAAATATGTTGTTTATGTTTGTTAAATACATATGACGAAAAATTCATTTACCCCCGGTTTTTATAAAACGAAAAATTCGTTTCGACAATTTATATTGAAAGCAATAAATAAATGTGAAATTTGTTTGATAAATTTGAAATGTATTTGTTGTTTTTCATACATTTTGACGAAACGAATTTTTCGTTCGTTTTATAAAAATAGCAGTTAGTGTCTTGTATTGCCAGTTTGTATTAATCTTAGGAAAAGTTTTGATGGCTTTTTGTAGATCTTTCAAAATAACTAAAAAATCTTAAATGTTTAATAGTTCACTGAAATAAAGGCATTTAAAACTAAAAAAATTTAAAAAAAAAAAAAAATGTTGAAACTTTCGAAGATTTTCGGATTCATTTTTGTTTTGAACTGACAGTTTTAAACTTTTTGATTTCAACCATTATCCTGTCGAAAGATAATTCATTTGCTGTATAATAAATATCCTCTTTACAATCCATTAAAAAGTTATGCGGTAAAAATGAAACTAAAAATTTACGATTTTTTAAATTGTTTGGTAAAGAAAATTTGCTCCCTTCAGTGAATTTAAATTTAGGCTGCAGAATTTTAAAACTCGTTGATGTCAGGACACCAGACATTGGTCAGCAACTTCCCAAAATTTGGTAAAATTAGCGAACTGCTACTGACGAAAAAATAGAAATTGTCCAAAATAGATCATCGAAAAATATTACTTTAGATCATCGAAAAATATCTACAAAGAATCATGTTAATGATTAAAATTAATATTATGAAAAAAAAAAAAGAAAAAAAATTTAAGAAACGTCATTTATATCGACTTCAGGGTCATTAATCTCCAAACATATTTTGCTTGCTGACAACTGTCGCGATGTATAAATGAAATGAAAGCATTTTATTTGCTTAATACTAAAATTCAGTTGGCGTCAAAATATTTTAAGTACTTACAATTGTGTGGACCAAAAAACATGTTCTTAACCTCAAAACTCAACCCCACATATTTCGTATTAATATTCAAATTTCGTATTAATATTCAAGTACTCTATTAGCCAAACATAAATCGATATTCACTATTTTTTTAGTAAATGATCCCAAGATATTTTACTCACAATTATAAAATAAAAATATAAATTAACAAAACAGATTTCGTATGCATTAATAGACGTTAATAAAATCACAAAATTAAAATATTTTTACTTAAAATTTTCGAATCTTATGATTTTAAATAAACTGTGAAAAAAGCATTTCTTTCACCAATGAAAAATCAGTTTCAAATCATGAAACATCCATGTATTTATCGCTTATATAAAGGCTTTTCATTATCATTCTAATGAAAATCTGTTTAAATTCATGCATTATGCACCTAAATTGAACCAGAACTTCATCAACCCTTATCTGTTATGCAATTTTTTGCTGGGTTATTGAATATTTAAACAAGTTAAAAAATTTAAGTAAACATGGCTTTAATGGACCATATTATTAGTGCCAAACGTGTTGTTTTTCTGCACATTCTGGATCTTAGTAATAAAATTAATCTATTCGATCCATTTTGCGGAGATTCTTATAGTTTATTTTAATTTTTGTCATGTCCTTTCTAAAATGTTAATTATTTTATGAGCTGCTTATAGGCAAATTGTCGTCTTATACGTACATAAATTAAACAATGGTAAATCTGATTATTTATTTTACCTATGTTTACCACTATTTTACCTTTTTTAAAAAAAGAGAAAGAATTTTCCAAATCATTAAGGACTTAAATGTTTGTTTTTGTAAATTTAAAGTATAAAGTTTAATTATTTAGAGAATAAAGTTTAATTATTTCATGGGCTGCACAAATAATTCCTAAATTTTATGGAGATTTTTCGCATTCAACATTTTTGCAATATGCTTGAGCAGCTGCGGTTTGAAATACGCAAATATTAATTGCACATTTTAATTTTAAACTTCTTGAATAAACCTTTAAATCGGACTTGTACCTCAGCAAATATTAATTGTTCGATTTTAATGGGCTCTTTATTAATCCACTTTTCACTTAGCATATGCATTGTATTCCTTAAAACCACCCAAACACTTGGAAAACAAAAGTATTGAGCAACAAATATTAATTTCACTTTTTATACTCTGTATTCTTTTGGATCCTCTTCCTCACCATGTTCCATTTTGTTGTAATTTTAAAACGAATTAGAATTCCTTACTTTTTAGCCGTAAACAAAAACTATTTGTAAATTCTTCTAGTTTCCAATAGGCAATCACTTTGAACTAATAACCCCTTTATACAAAACCATATATACAAACACAGTTGCATAAATTTAACCCAAAATAACCGCTTGTCGATTCATATTCACCTTGGACCATGTATCATTAATTTCATGTTTTTAGTGTAATTATTGTGAAAAATTCAAAAAGTACCAATTGAAAAACAAAAAAAGCACCATAGATTCCCACTCAGGACAACGACATTTTTAATTTAATATTTCTAAGTTAGTTATTGCAAATAATTCACCATTGATACCGTTTAAAAAACGAAAAAGTTCAGGGAAATCTACCGTTGTGCATTTTCGCTCACTTAGTATCTTTAATTTCATATTTTTAGTTCATCGGATCCATATTAGCTAATTCTACTCAAATTTATGTCTAATTTTTAAATATCTTTCGAAGTTGCATTTTAAATTCCCCAATTTCTTTAATTCAATCCAAAATAACTTTTAATTTTAAATTTTGCATGCATTATAATTTATTCCGACCATTTTGTAAGCAAAATTTCAAATTTATATCAGTTACCTTATTATAACTGTTATTTTCCATCCCTGTTATAAATCACAATAATAAAAAATCAAAACAAAACTTCAGTCAAATATTTAAAAAGTGAGTGAAAAAAGTGAAAAATTTTATTTGTGAAAAAATTAAATAAAAATTAATTGAAAAATGTGAAAATTGTGAAAATATGATTGTATTATGCTAGCAAAATAACGCGAATTGAATGGACAACTTATATTTTTAGCAAATATGAAAAAATATTTGATTTCTATAAACATTTCATAAAAAATAAAAATGGAATAAAAAAATCGTTAAAAAGTTAAAATTTGGATTGAAATATGTTACTGGGACGAGTTCATCAATTCAATTCGCTATAAAACAAATCGCGTATATGATTTGTGTGCATAATATAATTGTATTTTAATTTTTCACCATTTGACAATTAAAAATAATAATAATTTTTTCATTTTTATTAAACATTTTTTTGTTATTAAAATTCTGAAATATATTTTTTTTCCTCTTTTTTACAGAATATTTACAAGAATTCGCAAGAATTGTGAAAAATCAAAAAACCAAATAAATATATTCATTACAAATCAATTAAAGAATTTTAAAAGAAATGCAACAAGCCTACGGAATGCAATTGTAAGTTTTAAAAGACTGTATTTTAATTTTTCGTAACATATAGCTTAATATAGAAATGCGGAATTTTTCGAAAGAGTTCTATTTGAAGGAAAATTGAATCGCGAAATCGAAATACGCCATTTCTATATTAAGTTAACGATATTTATATGTTTTTATTTAATTTTTAATTTAAAATTTAAAAAGTAATTAATATATTTCGTTATTTTTTCATTTTTGATTCTAAATTTCTCGCAACTACTTCAACATTCAATTATAATGATAAAAACTTAAAAGCTTCCAAAATCAGTATGGAATTAACACTTTGGTACAAAATCAAATGACGTACTACAACACTGTATACTATAATACATATTCAGGACCTTATACAATTTGTACATATTCAGGACCTTATACAATTTGTACATATCCACAATTTTATTATACCGGGTATATTATATTACCCGCATATACCATACCTTACACTCAAACACAAAACATTCAACATCAACCGAATACAACACATACACAAATAAATAACAAATCAACACAAAACACAAACACTTACAACTGTTGACGGAGAAACACAAACAGACGAACTAAAAAGGACAAAATCATCACAAACAAATCCGTTTGGCAACACCACAGACCCTATTGGTGAGACAGGTAAATTAAATAATTTTATAAAAACATATTTTTTCCTTAATTTAATATATATATTTAAATTTTTTTTTTTTAAGAAGATATAACATTAATTTATGTTTTCTTTTTAAAGGATCAACGAAAAAAACAAAAGCACCTGCAATTATTGGGAATACGGAAGACGTAAAAGGTAATATATAAATAAAAAATTTGTAAAAAATAATTATAATAAAATAATTCAAAATTTTATTTTATAGGATGTTCATGGCGCGAAAATCGCCACAATTTAAATATTAGTTGGCGACAACCCGACAAAGGTAAAATAAACATTGACAAACACATATTTTTCTATTTTATTTTTTTAATATTATTTTTTTAATTTTTTAAGGATCTGCAAGGAAACAGAAGGAAGTTCGAGTGGCTAAAACGGATAATATGAACTTAAAGAGTAATATATTAATATAAAAATTATACATACATATATAGAAATAATAATAATACAATTTTTTTAAATATATTATAGG
Organism: Protophormia terraenovae; assembly: GCA_951394005.1. Taxonomy (NCBI): domain Eukaryota; kingdom Metazoa; phylum Arthropoda; class Insecta; order Diptera; family Calliphoridae; genus Protophormia; species Protophormia terraenovae. The sequence goes on from OX596077.1 coordinate 97,475,941, forward strand.
TTGTTTACGGAGTGAAAGCGCTTATTCGAATTGGCGACGGCAAAAAGACAAGAAGAAAAAGGAAGTCAAATTTAATTTACTATTTTAAATGAAATTAAATATATTTAATATTTAAATTATTTTTAATGTTATATTTATTATTTAGTTGCATTTAATATTGTATTATATTTTGTATTTATTGTAATTATTTTTATTATTTTATTTTTTTTTTTTAATAAAAAATATAAAAAAAAAAATTTTTGATTTTTTAAATTTGTATATATTTATCAAAGGTAAATATGTTGTTTATGTTTGTTAAATACATATGACGAAAAATTCATTTACCCCCGGTTTTTATAAAACGAAAAATTCGTTTCGACAATTTATATTGAAAGCAATAAATAAATGTGAAATTTGTTTGATAAATTTGAAATGTATTTGTTGTTTTTCATACATTTTGACGAAACGAATTTTTCGTTCGTTTTATAAAAATAGCAGTTAGTGTCTTGTATTGCCAGTTTGTATTAATCTTAGGAAAAGTTTTGATGGCTTTTTGTAGATCTTTCAAAATAACTAAAAAATCTTAAATGTTTAATAATTCACTGAAATAAAGGCATTTAAAACTAAAAAAATTTAAAAAAAAAAAAAAAATGTTGAAACTTTCGAAGATTTTCGGATTCATTTTTGTTTTGAACTGACAGTTTTAAACTTTTTGATTTCAACCATTATCCTGTCGAAAGATAATTCATTTGCTGTATAATAAATATCCTCTTTACAATCCATTAAAAAGTTATGCGGTAAAAATGAAACTAAAAATTTACGATTTTTTAAATTGTTTGGTAAAGAAAATTTGCTCCCTTCAGTGAATTTAAATTTAGGCTGCAGAATTTTAAAACTCGTTGATGTCAGGACACCAGACATTGGACAGCAACTTCCCAAAATTTGGTAAAATTAGCGAACTGCTACTGACGAAAAAATAGAAATTGTCCAAAATATCGCATAAACCGGATTTATTAATATATTACATTCGAGATATTACTTTAGATCATCGAAGATATTACTTTAGATCATCGAAAAATATTACTTTAGATCATCGAAAAATATCTACAAAGAATCATGTTAATGATTAAAATTAATATTATGAAAAAAAAAAAAATTTAAGAAACGTCATTTATATCGACTTCAGGGTCATTAATCTCCAAACATATTTTGCTTGCTGACAACTGTCGCGATGTATAAATGAAATGAAAGCATTTTATTTGCTTAATACTAAAATTCAGTTGGCGTCAAAATATTTTAAGTACTTACAATTGTGTGGACCAAAAAACATGTTCTTAACCTCAAAACTCAACCCCACATATTTCGTATTAATATTCAAATTTCGTATTAATATTCAAGTACTCTATTAGCCAAACATAAATCGATATTCACTATTTTTTTAGTAAATGATCCCAAGATATTTTACTCACAATTATAAAATAAAAATATAAATTAACAAAACAGATTTCGTATGCATTAATAGACGTTAATAAAATCACAAAATTAAAATATTTTTACTTAAAATTTTCGAATCTTATGATTTTAAATAAACTGTGAAAAAAGCATTTCTTTCACCAATGAAAAATCAGTTTGAAATCATGAAACATCCATGTATTTATCGCTTATATAAAGGCTTTTCATTATCATTCTAATGAAAATCTGTTTCGTTAAATTTTAACATTACCATATGATCTCTATTGACACGCTAATGTTAAATTCATGCATTATGCACCTAAATTGAACCAGAACTTCATCAACCCTTATCTGCTATGCAATTTTTTGCTGGGTTATTGAATATTTAAACAAGTTAAAAAATTTAAGTAAACATGGCTTTAATGGACCATATTATTAGTGCCAAACGTGTTGTTTTTCTGCACATTCTGGATCTTAGTAATAAAATTAATCTATTCGATCCATTTTGCGGAGATTCTTATAGTTTATTTTAATTTTTGTCATGTCCTTTCTAAAATGTTAATTATTTTATGAGCTGCTTATAGGCAAATTGTCGTCTTATACGTACATAAATTAAACAATGGTAAATCTGATTATTTATTTTACCTATGTTTACCACTATTTTACCTTTTTTAAAAAAAGAGAAAGAATTTTCCAAATCATTAAGGACTTAAATGTTTGTTTTTGTAAATTTAAAGGATAAAGTTTAATTATTTAGAGAATAAAGTTTAATTATTTCATGGGCTGCAAAAATAATTCCTAAATTTTATGGAGATTTTTCGCATTCAACATTTTTGCAATATGCTTGAGCAGCTGCGGTTTGAAATACGCAAATATTAATTGCACATTTTAATTTTAAACTTCTTGAATAAACCTTTAAATCGGACTTGTACCTCAGCAAATATTAATTGTTCGATTTTAATGGGCTCTTTATTAATCCACTTTTCACTTAGCATATGCATTGTATTCCTTAAAACCACCCAAACACTTGGAAAACAAAAGTATTGAGCAACAAATATTAATTTCACTTTTTATACTCTGTATTCTTTTGGATCCTCTTCCTCACCATGTTCCATTTTGTTGTAATTTTAAAACGAATTAGAATTCCTTACTTTTTAGCCGTAAACAAAAACTGTTTGTAAATTCTTCTAGTTTCCAATAGGCAATCACTTTGAACTAATAACCCCTTTATACAAAACCATATATACAAACACAGTTGCATAAATTTAACCCAAAATAACCGCTTGTCGATTCATATTCACCTTGGACCATGTATCATTAATTTCATGTTTTTAGTGTAATTATTGTGAAAAATTCAAAAAGTACCAATTGAAAAACAAAAAAAGCACCATAGATTCCCACTCAGGACAACGACATTTTTAATTTAATATTTCTAAGTTAGTTATTGCAAATAATTCACCATTGATACCGTTTAAAAAACGAAAAAGTTCAGGGAAATCTCCCGTTGTGCATTTTCGCTCACTTATTATCTTTAATTTCATATTTTTAGTTCATCGGATCCATATTAGCTAATTCTACTCAAATTTATGTCTAATTTTTAAATATCTTTCGAAGTTGCATTTTAAATCCCCCAATTTCTTTAATTCAATCCAAAATAACTTTTAATTTTAAATTTTGCATGCATTATAATTTATTCCGACCATTTTGTAAGCAAAATTTCAAATTTATATCAGTTACCTTATTATAACTGTTATTTTCCATCCCTGTTATAAATCACAATAATAAAAAATCAAAACAAAACTTCAGTCAAATATTTAAAAAGTGAGTGAAAAAAAGTGAAAAATTTTATTTGTGAAAAAATTAAATAAAAATTAATTGAAAAATGTGAAAATTGTGAAAATATGATTGTATTATGCTAGCAAAATAACGCGAATTGAATGGACAACTTATCCTTTCAGCAAATATGAAAAAATATTTGATTTCTATAAACATTTCATAAAAAATAAAAATGGAATAAAAAAATCGTTAAAAAGTTAAAATTTGGATTGAAATATGTTACTGGGACGAGTTCATCAATTCAATTCGCTATAAAACAAATCGCGTATATGATTTGTGTGCATAATATAATTGTATTTTAATTTTTCACCATTTGACAATTAAAAATAATAATAATTTTTTCATTTTTATTAAACATTTTTTTGTTATTAAAATTCTGAAATATATTTTTTTTCCTCTTTTTTACAGAATATTTACAAGAATTCGCAAGAATTGTGAAAAATCAAAAAACCAAATAAATATATTTATTATAAATCAATTAAAGAATTTTAAAAGAAATGCAACAAGCCTACGGAATGCAATTGTAAGTTTTAAAAGACTGTATTTTAATTTTTCGTAACATATAGCTTAATATAGAAATGCGGAATTTTTCGAAAGAGTTCTATTTGAAGGAAAATTGAATCGCGAAATCGAAATACGCCATTTCTATATTAAGTTAACGATATTTATATGTTTTTATTTAATATTTAATTTAAAATTTAAAAAGTAATTAATATATTTCGTTATTTTTTCATTTTTGATTCTAAATTTCTCGCAACTACTTCAACATTCAATTATAATGATAAAAACTTAAAAGCTTCCAAAATCAGTATGAAATTAACACTATGGTACAAAATCAAATGACGTACTACAACACTGTATACTATAATACATATTCAGGACCTTATACAATTTGTACATATCCACAATTTTATTATACCGGGTATATTATATTACCCGCATATACCATACCTTACACTCAAACACAAAACATTCAACATCAACCGAATACAACACATACACAAATAAATAACAAATCAACACAAACACTTACAACTGTTGACGGAGAAACACAAACAGACGAACTAAAAAGGACAAAATCATCACAAACAAATCCGTTTGGCAACTCCACAGACCCTATTGGTGAGACAGGTAAATTAAATAATTTTATAAAAACATATTTTTTCCTTAATTTAATATATATATTTAAATTTTTTTTTTTAAGAAGATATAACATTAATTTATGTTTTCTTTTTAAAGGATCAACGAAAAAAAAGAAAAGCACCTGCAATTATTGGGAATACGGAAGACGTAAAAGGTAATATATAAATAAAAAATTTGTAAAAAATAATTATAATAAAATAATTCAAAATTTTATTTTATAGGATGTTCATGGCGCGAAAATCGCCACAATTTAAATATTAGTTGCTCGTGTGGAGTTTGTCTGTCTCCCATCGAGCGCGTCCCAGGTGGCGGATAGGGGGAGTGGTAGTCGACGCTCCTGTGGTACGTTTCTAAGAAATAGTCACAGGGGGGTCGACTCTCACTCGAGCCTTGCACAGTAGGTCTATGTGATACATTGTACAAATGGTCTCCTAGACCCCCTGTCAATGCTAGGTCTACACACAGATCAGTAAAACAGGTGGAAGGTTATCGGGCTGCGGGATACATTGGACAAATGGTCCCACAGTTCAATTCCTTTAGCCTGAGAATCTTGTTCAATGCATGTCGATACATTTTACAACAAATGGTCGGAAGTATCAGCAAGACTCTTATGTTTTTTACTGATCTGTGCTACACGACCCGCGGACCAAAACATGACAACTTCCCCCCCCCCCCCCCCCTTTCATGTCCAATTCCCATATCTTTCCTATCTCTTCCCACATCCCTCTTCTCTCCCCCACTTGTAAGGTTAAGGTGGCTGGTAGCTGTGCCGAGAACCTGATTGGCTAGTAAGTGGTAAAAGATAACTAGTCGCTAACAACTCCCCTACGACGCCAGGGCACGGGTCGGTTGTAATTTCTTTGCCTAGTCTATGTACGCCGTCACTGCATGGATGGTCCATCCCCTTACGTGCCTACTCGTGGGAATTCTTATGAACAACATTAATAACAACAAAAAACAACAACAACAAACAACAATCGCAAAAAGTCAGTCTGGTAACCCCAAACTGGCTGATTGCAAGAAACAGATTGCTACTCAACCTTCGGTTGATAGTAATCCAATCAGCAGCGAAGTACCTGTGCCCGTCGTGGCTAGTACCTCTAAAGCTGCCAAAGCCCTCGCTGATGCAAATTCAGCCATTAACCCTGCATTGGGAGCTGCTGGTAACACCTCAGCCACCCCAGCGATCACTGGCAAGGAGTTGGACAAACCAAAGCCAACATCCTTGCCCTCCGCAGCCTCAACGGCTTCTACCGCCTCTACGGCCAAAAAAGCTCCGGATCGCAGAAAACCCCAAAGAAGGGCTTTTGTGGTTAGACGTGCCGCTTTGCGTACAGTCGAAAAACTGGGTTCTACACCTGAGGATAGACTGACGCCCGAGGAAAAATCCTCACTCATATGGGCCAGAGCACTTCTTGCAAAACAAGAAGAAGCAGCCTCAACCAGTGCAGATGTGTGCAATTCTGCTGCCACTGGCGCGCCTAAACGGCAGCGATCAGGAGAAGAAACCTCTCCTCCTGTAAAACAACAGCCGGAGACGAAACGTCAAAGGCAAAACTCTCCCCGCATTGTTAATAAACCTTTCAGTGAGGTTGCAAGAAATCCACTGGTGAGGGCTATTATCGATAGGGGTGTCAGTGATGGAGCCATTTCTCAAGAGAAATGGGTCCTGATCAGACAAAAACTACTGGGAGTGTACTGGCAGATTCTGAAAGAGAATCCTGGTCCATCTCCCCAAAATGATGATGCTGGCTGGTTCCAAGGCCACATCAAACTTTTGGCTTGCACTAGCGAGCGCTCTGCGCTCCTTTTGCAGCTAGCCGTAGCGTCCCTAGGGGAATTGTGGCCTGGTGCGAGACTGGATGTGGTCCCGGTAGGTGAGATACCTCGCAGACCGAGATCAATCGCTGTCAATCCAGCGGAGCCACATGAACCTGCGGAGATCTTGGCGTATATCCAGATGGGCAATCCTGACCTCCCCACTCACGACTGGAAAGTGGTAAAGGTTGCCCCTCCGGAAGGCGCAACAAGAAAGGTGGTCGTGGTCCTAAACCAGGAGTCCTTGGCGCCACTTCGACAGAGGCAATGTCGTATATACTATGGATTCGATAGTATTCGGCTGCGCATCTATCGGGGTGACGACAAGCCCGACACCGTGGCCCCTAGTGTCAAGCTAGAGGATCCGCCAGGAGATGACGCATCCACAACATCTGCCGACGACACCACGCCTTCTGTCGTCACAGAAGCTCCTCAATCTGATCCCGAAAGGATTGGGGAACTCTTTGGTCGACTGGAGGTGGTGGAGGACGAAGACGCGCTTCTGGGCTCCGACTCAGAAGACGGCGACGTTACAGTCGTGTATGACCCGGATGGTGAAGGTAATACAAATTAATCTTCACCACTCCAAGGCAGCATCCGCTGCATTACTCCTCCGTCTCGCTGAGCGAGGCGAGGATGTCGCGCTGATCCAAGAACCGTGGATAAACAACGGCAAAATTCTTGGACTCGGCGCAAAGGGCTACAAGCTTTTGTACGCAAACTGCACAGGTAACTTAAGATCTTGTATATTGGCTAAAAACCACCTTAATATCTTCATCTTAACTGATTACAGTGATGCAGATACGGTGACCACAGCATGCGAGACAGGAGAAACCGTGGTCTGGTTAACCTCCTGCTATATGGCGCACGACCACGTGGACCCCCCACCACACAAACTGGTCCATGACATGGTTAATGCAGCGAAAAACCAGCATACTCCCATTATAATCGGAGCCGATGCCAACGCCCATCATCACATCTGGGGTAGCTCTGACACCAACACCAGAGGTGAGTGTATCTTAGACTTCTTACTTTGTAATAATCTAGTAGTAGTCAATAAGGGTACGGAACCTACTTTTGTAGTTGCAAACAGAAAGGAGGTTCTTGATATTACCATAATTAGCGCGGCACATCAGCAGCTCATCGGAAACTGGAGGGTATCAAATGATTGCTCTCTGTCCGATCACCGCTATATAGAATTCTCCATCCAGGGAATTACCATTTTAGCTAAACCATTCCTCAATAGGAGGAAAACTAGGTGGGAGGAGCAAAAACGAATCCTAACCAATCTTCTTTCACAGCCCCCGGTCATTCATGATATTGGGGAACTGGATATGGCAGTGAATAGGCTTACGGCATCCTTCAAGGAAGCCACTGCACGCACGTGTAGACCATCTAGACATAGGAATAAGGTTAGACCGCCGTGGTGGTCACCCGAAATAGCAGAATCTCGTAAGAGATCTCGCAAGCTGTTCAACGACGCCAAGAGGACTGGTGACTGGTCGCTCTATAAGGCATCTTTGAATATTTTCAAGAATCAGGTCAGAAATGCAAAACGCAAATCCTGGAGGGATTTCTGTAGTAGTATTGAAAACTCCTCCGAAACGAGCAGACTGCGTAAGATCCTGTCGAAATCCCCTGCTGTTCCAGGATACATTCAGAAAATGGACGGCAGCTGGACCACAAACAGCCATGAAACACTGGAACTCCTGATGGATACGCACTTCCCGGGGAACCAAACACGCAACGATTCCATAAACGGAATCGTCGCAAACAGTAGGACTTATGTCCCAATACCCATTGACTTGGATAGTCTTCAATGGGCCATAGGAAGCTTCAGTCCCTTTAAATCACCGGGACCGGATGGCATCATACCCGCCGATCTACAACACAACATAGATGTGGTCTCACCGTGGCTTTTGAATATATATCAAGCCTGTTTAACTTGGTCTTACGTACCTACGTTATGGACCATGGGAGAAGTTATCTTCCTTCCTAAAGGGGGTAAGCCCTCTCACACAAAGGCGAAGGATTACAGACCGATAAGTCTCACATCTTTTCTGCTCAAGACACTGGAGAGACTAATTGACATCCATATTAGAATGTCAACTAGTGAGAATCTCCTTTCAAGCTCTCAACATGCCTATACAAAAGGCAAATCAGTTGACACTGCTCTTCACTCGATCGTGGGATATATAGAGAAATCTCTCGAATACGGCAACTATACACTGGCGGCCTTTCTGGATATAGAAGGCGCTTTTAATAATGTTGAACCAACAACTATAAGGCTTGCTCTGGAGGATCTGGGGCTGGACCAATCAGTGGTAGAGTTTGCATCAAACCTACTTAACCATAGGATCATTAGATCCAGCATGGGCACCGCCACTATTGAAAGGCATGCGACACGGGGCACTCCTCAAGGAGGGGTACTATCACCTCTACTTTGGAATCTGGCTCTAAATAAACTGCTCATACAAATGGATTCATATGGTTTTAAAACCATAGCCTACGCGGATGACTTGGCTGTGGACATATCCGGAATCCATCTGGACACGCTATCTCAACGGATGGAGATGGCGCTTAAGACGATCAATGGTTGGTGTAACAACAGCGGCTTAAGCGTAAACCCCTCCAAAACGGAACTTGTACTTTTCTCAAGAAGGTACAAAATACCATATTTTAGACTACCAAAATTGAATGGTATTGAACTTGCTCTGTCCACCAGTGCTAAATACCTGGGCATAATTCTGGATAACAAATTGTCTTGGAAGCCCAATATGCAGGCAAGAATATCAAAGGCTATAACGGCTATATATGTCTGTAGGAGGGCCATAGGGGCCAAATGGGGCTTAAATCCCGTCAACGTGAATTGGGTTTACGAGACTGTCGTCAAACCAATACTATTCTACGGAGTGTCAGTATGGTGGAACTCACTTGATACTGCTTCGAATTGCTCCAAACTCGAAGGAGTCTTACGCAGAATGGGACTTCTCATTACTGGCGCAATGCGCTCCACGTCTTCAAAGACGCTATTTGCGATGCTGAACTGGATCCCAGTGGACCTTCAGGCCCGAAAGCTCGCCATGAATACGGCAACTAGGCTCAACGCCACAGGTGGTTGGCAATATAAGGCGTATGGTCACTCGAGCATACTAGGAACAACTAACGTTCTCCCCGTGCTGATAGACTACTGCGCTCCCAAACCGATCCTATCGAGACGGTACACTTTCTCCATTTCTGAGGACCCGAACAACACACCCCCAGATGGAGTCCTATGCATCTACACCGATGGCTCAAAGAATGCCCGTGGTGTTGGTGGTGGCATTTACATCGCTGAATTCGGGATAAGAAGGTCGTTCAGACTCCCTAACGAATGCAGTATTTTACAGGCCGAAATTGTGGCCATTAAAGGAGCGGTTAATTGGCTAAGGTATTATAGGATATACGGTAGGGATATCGTAATTTTTACCGACAGTCAAGCTGCAATCAGAACCCTGACAGGTGTATATACTACATCAAATCTAGTCCATGAATGCCGGACATCCCTAAATGAGATGGCGTCACATTCGAGAATTGCACTCAATTGAGTGCGTGGACACGGGGTCAACCAAGGCAATAACACTGCCGATGAGTTAGCAAGGCACGGTACTACCCTACAGGACGCTGACATAGATTGGTTCTGTGGTCTACCCCTGAATGCCTGTAAGAAGCGTATTGAAACCGCATTTTATGACATGGCACAAAACAGATGGGAAATCGAACCCACATGTCATATTACAAGGATGATATGGCCCAGGCTTGACGCAGCTAGATCATCTTTCCTTTTGCGTCTCTCGAGATCACATCTGAGAAATGTAGTATCAGCAGTCTCAGGACACTGCAGATTTGGTATTCATGCCAACAGACTGGGAATCCAGTCATATGATTTTTGCAGAAGCTGTAACAACGAGGACGAGGAGGAATCTATCTTCCATCTCTTCTGTTCATGCCCTGCCCTGGAAAACCTCCGATCGCGTTATCTGGGACAAGGTTTTCTCGATAGCCTCACCGATTTATCGATCAGCAGCATTAATGGCATTAACTCATTCGTGAGGGAATGCGGATGGTTCCGGGAATAGAACTCCAACACGTGGACTCTTTTGATGTCTATACAGCGACAGATTCTTCTACATTTTCTGTATGCAACTACAAATACTATTATCTCGCTAGACTACTTCTGTGCATTATCTTTGAACTATTGTTTACTCTTTTTTCTCTAACTCTAAACTTTCAATCCTATCCCCCTTCTTCTCCCTTCTCCTGCATCCTTCCATATCCCCTTTTCTCTTCTTCTTACAGGTAACACAAAGGGACCTCTCAGGACCCAAGTGAGCCGAAATCTAGTTTTATTGGCGGCAACCTGAAGAACCTAACCTAACCTAACCTAATATTAGTTGGCGACAACCCGACAAAGGTAAAATAAACATTGACAAACACATATTTTTCTATTTTATTTTTTTAATATTATTTTTTTAATTTTTTAAGGATCTTCAAGGAAACAGAAGGAAGTTCGAGTGGCTAAAACGGATAATATGAACTTAAAGAGTAATATATTAATATAAAAATTATACATACATATATAGAAATAATAATAATACAATTTTTTTAAATATATTATAGGTTGTTTACGGAGTGAAAGCGCTTATTCGAATTGGCGACGGCAAAAAGACAAGAAGAAAAAGGAAGTCAAATTTAATTTACTTTTAAATGAAATTAAATATATTTAATATTTAAATTATTTTTAATGTTATATTTATTATTTAGTTGCATTTAATATTGTATTATATTTTGTATTTATTGTAATTATTTTTATTATTTTATTTTTTTTTTTAATAAAAAATATAAAAAAAAAAATTTTTGATTTTTTAAATTTGTATATATTTATCAAAGGTAAATATGTTGTTTATGTTTGTTAAACACATATGACGAAAAATTCATTTACCCCCGGTTTTTATAAAACGAAAAATTCGTTTCGACAATTTATATTGAAAGCAACAAATAAATGTGAAATTTGTTTGATAAATTTGAAATGTATTTGTTGTTTTTCATACATTTTGACGAAACGAATTTTTCGTTCGTTTTATAAAAATAGCAGTTAGTGTCTTGTATTGCCAGTTTGTATTAATCTTAGGAAAAGTTTTGATGGCTTTTTGTAGATCTTTCAAAATAACTAAAAAATCTTAAATGTTAAATAATTCACTGAAATAAAGGCATTTAAAACTAAAAAATTAAAAAAAAAAAAAAATGTTGAAACTTTCGAGGATTTTCGGATTCATTTTTGTTTTGAACTGACAGTTTTAAACTTTTTGATTTCAACCATTATCCTGTCGAAAGATAATTCATTTGCTGTATAATAAATATCCTCTTTACAATCCATTAAAAAGTTATGCGGTAAAAATGAAACTAAAAATTTACGATTTTTTAAATTGTTTGGTAAAGAAAATTTGCTCCCTTCAGTGAATTTAAATTTAGGCTGCAGAATTTCAAAACTCGTTGATGTCAGGACACCAGACATTGGACAGCAACTTCCCAAAATTTGGTAAAATTAGCGAACTGCTACTGACGAAAAAATAGAAATTGTCCAAAATATCGCATAAACCGGATTTATTAATATATTACATTCGAGATATTACTTTAGATCATCGAAGATATTACTTTAGATCATCGAAAAATATTACTTTAGATCATCGAAAAATATCTACAAAGAATCATGTTAATGATTAAAATTAACATTATGAAAAAAAAAAAAAAAAATTAAGAAACGTCATTTATATCGACTTCAGGGTCATTAATCTCCAAACATATTTTGCTTGCTGACAACTGTCGCGATGTATAAATGAAATGAAAGCATTTTATTTGCTTAATACTAAAATTCAGTTGGCGTCAAAATATTTTAAGTACTTACAATTGTGTGGACCAAAAAACATGTTCTTAACCTCAAAACTCAACCCCACATATTTCGTATTAATATTCAAATTTCGTATTAATATTCAAGTACTCTATTAGCCAAACATAAATCGATATTCACTATTTTTTTAGTAAATGATCCCAAGATATTTTACTCACAATTATAAAATAAAAATATAAATTAACAAAACAGATTTCGTATGCATTAATAGACGTTAATAAAATCACAAAATTAAAATATTTTTACTTAAAATTTTCGAATCTTATGATTTTAAATAAACTGTGAAAAAAGCATTTCTTTCACCAATGAAAAATCAGTTTGAAATCATGAAACATCCATGTATTTATCGCTTATATAAAGGCTTTTCATTATCATTCTAATGAAAATCTGTATCGTTAAATTTTAACATTACCATATGATCTCTATTGACACGCTAATGTTAAATTCATGCATTATGCACCTAAATTGAACCAGAACTTCATCAACCCTTATCTGTTATGCAATTTTTTGCTGGGTTATTGAATATTTAAACAAATTAAAAAATTTAAGTAAATATGGCTTTAATGGACCATATTATTAGTGCCAAACGTGTTGTTTTTCTGCACATTCTGGATCTTAGTAATAAAATTAATCTATTCGATTCATTTTGCGGAGATACTTATAGTTTATTTTAATTTTTGTCATGTCCTTTCTAAAATGTTAATTATTTTATGAGCTGCTTATAGGCAAATTGTCGTCTTATACGTACATAAATTAAACAATGGTAAATCTGATTATTTATTTTACCTATGTTTACCACTATTTTACCTTTTTTAAAAAAAGAGAAAGAATTTTCCAAATCATTAAGGACTTAAATGTTTGTTTTTGTAAATTTAAAGGATAAAGTTTAATTATTTAGAGAATAAAGTTTAATTATTTCATGGGCTGCAAAAATAATTCCTAAATTTTATGGAGATTTTTCGCATTCAACATTTTTGCAATATGCTTGAGCAGCTGCGGTTTGAAATACGCAAATATTAATTGCACATTTTAATTTTAAACTTCTTGAATAAACCTTTAAATCGGACTTGTACCTCAGCAAATATTAATTGTTCGATTTTAATGGGCTCTTTATTAATCCACTTTTCACTTAGCATATGCATTGTATTCCTTAAAACCACCCAAACACTTGGAAAACAAAAGTATTGAGCAACAAATATTAATTTCACTTTTTATACTCTGTATTCTTTTGGATCCTCTTCCTCACCATGTTCCATTTTGTTGTAATTTTAAAACGAATTAGAATTCCTTACTTTTTAGCCGTAAACAAAAACTGTTTGTAAATTCTTCTAGTTTCCAATAGGCAATCACTTTGAACTAATAACCCCTTTATACAAAACCATATATACAAACACAGTTGCATAAATTTAACCCAAAATAACCGCTTGTCGATTCATATTCACCTTGGACCATGTATCATTAATTTCATGTTTTTAGTGTAATTATTGTGAAAAATTCAAAAAGTACCAATTGAAAAACAAAAAATGCACCCTAGATTCCCACTCAGGACAACGACATTTTTAATTTAATATTTCTAAGTTAGTTATTGCAAATAATTCACCATTGATACCGTTTAAAAAACGAAAAAGTTCAGGGAAATCTCCCGTTGTGCATTTTCGCTCACTTATTATCTTTAATTTCATATTTTTAGTTCATCGGATCCATATTAGCTAATTCTACTAAAATTTATGTCTAATTTTTAAATATCTTTCGAAGTTGCATTTTAAATCCCCCAATTTCTTTAATTCAATCCAAAATAACTTTTAATTTTAAATTTTGCATGCATTATAATTTATTCCGACCATTTTGTAAGCAAAATTTCAAATTTATATCAGTTACCTTATTATAACTGTTATTTTCCATCCCTGTTATAAATCACAATAATAAAAAATCAAAACAAAACTTCAGTCAAATATTTAAAAAGTGAGTGAAAAAAAGTGAAAAATTTTATTTGTGAAAAAATTAAATAAAAATTAATTGAAAAATGTGAAAATTGTGAAAATATGATTGTATTATGCTAGCAAAATAACGCGAATTGAATGGACAACTTATATTTTCAGCAAATATGAAAAAATATTTGATTTCTATAAACATTTCATAAAAAATAAAAATGGAATAAAAAAATCGTTAAAAAGTTAAAATTTGGATTGAAATATGTTACTGGGACGAGTTCATCAATTCAATTCGCTATAAAACAAATCGCGTATATGATTTGTGTGCATAATATAATTGTATTTTAATTTTTCACCATTTGACAATTAAAAATAATAATAATTTTTTCATTTTTATTAAACATTTTTTTGTTATTAAAATTCTGAAATATATTTTTTTTTTCCTCTTTTTTACAGAATATTTACAAGAATTCGCAAGAATTGTGAAAAATCAAAAAACCAAATAAATATATTCATTACAAATCAATTAAAGAATTTTAAAAGAAATGCAACAAGCCTACGGAATGCAATTGTAAGTTTTAAAAGACTGTATTTTAATTTTTCGTAACATATAGCTTAATATAGAAAAGCGGAATTTTTCGAAAGAGTTCTATTTGAAGGAAAATTGAATCGCGAAATCGAAATACGCCATTTCTATATTAAGTTAACGATATTTGTATGTTTTTATTTAATTTTTAATTTAATATTTAAAAAGTAATTAATATATTTCGTTATTTTTTCATTTTTGATTCTAAATTTCTCGCAACTACTTCAACATTCAATTATAATGATAAAAACTTAAAAGCTTCCAAAATCAGTATGGAATCAACACTTTGGTACAAAATCAAATGACGTACTACAACACTGTATACTATAATACATATTCAGGACCTTATACAATTTGTACATATCCACAATTTTATTATACCGGGTATATTATATTACCCGCATATACCATACCATACACTCAAACACAAAACATTCAACATCAACCGAATACAACATATACACAAATAAATAACAAATCAACACAAACACAAACACCTACAACTGTTGACGGAGAAACGCAAACAGACGAACTAAAAAGGACAAAATCATCACAAACAAATCCGTTTGGCAACACCACAGACCCTATTGGTGAGACAGGTAAATTAAATAATTTTATAAAAACATATTTTTTCCTTAATTTAATATATATATAAATATTTTTTTTTTTTAAGAAGATATAACATTAATTTATGTTTTCTTTTTAAAGGATCAACGAAAAAAACAAAAGCACCTGCAATTATTGGGAATACGGAAGACGTAAAAGGTAATATATAAATAAAAAATTTGTAAAAAATAATTATAATAAAATAATTCAAAATTTTATTTTATAGGATGTTCATGGCGCGAAAATCGCCACAATTTAAATATTAGTTGGCGACAACCCGACAAAGGTAAAATAAACATTGACAAACACATATTTTTCTATTTTATTTATTTAATATTATTTTTTTAATTTTTTAAGGATCTGCAAGGAAATAGAAGTTCGAGTGGCTAAAACGGATAATATGAACTTAAAGAGTAATATATTAATATAAAAATTATACATACATATATAGAAATAATAATAATACAATTTTTTTAAATATATTATAGGTTGTTTACGGAGTGAAAGCGCTTATTCGAATTGGCGACGGCAAAAAGACAAGAAGAAAAAGGAAGTCAAATTTAATTTATTTTTAAATGAAATTAAATATATTTAATATTTAAATTATTTTTAATGTTATATTTATTATTTAGTTGCATTTAATATTGTATTATATTTTGTATTTATTGTAATTATTTTTATTATTTTATTTTATTTTTTTTTTTTTTATAAAAAATATAAAAAAAAAAAAATTTTTGATTTTTTAAATTTGTATATATTTATTAGGGTGATCGATTATTCGACTTTTTTGAGAAACCGGTTTTCGAATAGTTCGAATAGTTGGTATTTTAAAAAAACCGGTTGCACTTTTTGAAATTCAGAAAAAACCGGTTAACCGGTTTTTTGCAGAAGTTAATATTTATTTCAAAAAACTACATTTCTTTAAAAATCAATTCTTATAATTAAGTTAAAATTTATTTAATACAAGCGTAAAAGCCTAACAATGTCAGGAAAAATAATATAATAATGAAAATATCCGAAAATTAAAAGAAAAAAATATGAACAACATTTAGACACCTTCCTCTCCCTAATCGAAGTCAATTATTTGAAGCCGTTCATATTCAAAATAAAAAAATCGTCGTAAATGTGCTCCCTGGCCGAAATACAGAATCAGTTTTTTATAGGATTTGGAGAGCAAACAATAAGTATAGCAACTCAAAAGATCTCAATACCAAAACAGACTTTTTGGTCCCTGATAGAAACATCTGGCACTGTTAGAATTTGTTGAACGAATAGTTTTATAAGTATGCCGATTTTTAGTTTCTTATGTCGTCTGGGAGCTTCAGAAAGCTCTGAAACGGAAACAATGCTTAGGAAAGATATATTTAAATCCATATATATAGATCCACGTATTTTCGCTCTCTGATAGAGATTTCAAAATCTGAATCCGATAGGACTTGTAGGACGAATATGGTTATAATTAAGCTGAATTTTAATTTTTTATGTCTTCTGGGAGCTTTAGAAAGCTCTGGAAAGAGAAAAAATTCTTAGAAAAAGACACATAAATCCTCTTATATCCGCTCCCTGATAAAAATTTCAAAATATGGCTCCATTAGGATTTGTTGGACAAAAAGTTTTATAATTAAGCCAAATTTTAATTTTCTACGTTGTTTGGTAGCTTCAGAAAGCTCTGGAAAGAGAAAAATGCTAAGCAAATTATATATCTAGATGAGTAGAAGATAATTATGTTTCAAAATTGTAGAAAAAATCATCTAAATTTTGGTTAGCATAAACAGAAACCATGGCTTAATATGGAAGCCTGTCTCAATTGAAACGATTCTGCAGGTGAAACTTTATTAACACAACACTTTTAAAAAATAAAGGAAATATTGGATCAAAAAAATTAAATTGGGTCATACAGGATAATTATTAATTATTTATTTGTTTAATATTACAGAATAAATTCCAATTTAGACTTAAACTATATTTTAAAAACATAAGAAATCAGTCTTTATGAATATTTAAAAAATTATTCCTAAATTTTTAAATATCACTATCAATATTTAGTACATGTTTTCTGAAATAAAATGCTATTTTTAAAACCGGTTTTTTGTGTTTAAAAAAACCGGTCTATTCGACATTCGAAAAATGAACATTTTGAAAAAACCGACAGCACATTGACTGAAAAAACCGGTTTTAAAACCGGTTGGAAAACCGCGTCGATCACCCTAATATTTATCAAAGGTAAATATGTTGTTTATGTTTGTTAAATACATATGACGAAAAATTCATTTACCCCCGGTTTTTATAAAACGAAAAATTCGTTTCGACAATTTATATTGAAAGCAACAAATAAATGTGAAATTTGTTTGATAAATTTGAAATGTATTTGTTGTTTTTCATACATTTTGACGAAACGAATTTTTCGTTCGTTTTATAAAAATAGCAGTTAGTGTCTTGTATTGCCAGTTTGTATTAATCTTAGGAAAAGTTTTGATGGCTTTTTGTAGATCTTTCAAAATAACTAAAAAATCTTAAATGTTAAATAATTCACTGAAATAAAGGCATTTAAAACTAAAAAATTAAAAAAAAAAAAATGTTGAAACTTTCGAGGATTTTCGGATTCATTTTTGTTTTGAACTGACAGTTTTAAACTTTTTGATTTCAACCATTATCCTGTCGAAAGATAATTCATTTGCTGTATAATAAATATCCTCTTTACAATCCATTAAAAAGTTATGCGGTAAAAATGAAACTAAAAATTTACGATTTTTTAAATTGTTTGGTAAAGAAAATTTGCTCCCTTCAGTGAATTTAAATTTAGGCTGCAGAATTTTAAAACTCGTTGATGTCAGGACACCAGACATTGGACAGCAACTTCCCAAAATTTGGTAAAATTAGCGAACTGCTACTGACGAAAAAATAGAAATTGTCCAAAATATCGCATAAACTGGATTTATTAATATATTACATTCGAGATATTACTTTAGATCATCGAAAAATATTACTTTAGATCATCGAAAAATATCTACAAAGAATCATGTTAATAATTAAAATTAATATTATGAAAAAAAAAAAAAATTTAAGAAACGTCATTTATATCGACTTCAGGGTCATTAATCTCCAAACATATTTTGCTTGCTGACAACTGTCGCGATGTATAAATGAAATTAAAGCATTTTATTTGCTTAATACTAAAATTCAGTTGGCGTCAAAATATTTTAAGTACTTACAATTGTGAGGACCAAAAAACATGTTCTTAACCTCAAAACTCAACCCCACATATTTCGTATTAATATTCAAGTACTCTATTAGCCAAACATAAATCGATATTCACTATTTTTTTAGTAAATGATCCCAAGATATTTTACTCACAATTATAAAATAAAAATATAAATTAACAAAACAGATTTCGTATGCATTAATAGACGATAATAAAACCACAAAATTAAAATATTTTTACTTAAAATTTTCGAATCTTATGATTTTAAATAAACTGTGAAAAAAGCATTTCTTTCACCAATGAAAAATCAGTTTCAAATCATGAAACATCCATGTATTTATAGCTTATATAAAGGCTTTTCATTATCATTCTAATGAAAGTCTGTTTCGTTAAATTTTAACATTACCATATGATCTCTATTGACACGCTAATGTTAAATTCATGCATTATGCACCTAAATTGAACCAGAACTTCATCAACCCTTATCTGTTATGCAATTTTTTGCTGGGTTATTGAATATTTAAACAAATTAAAAAATTTAAGTAAACATGGCTTTAATGGACCATATTATTAGTGCCAAACGTGTTGTTTTTCTGCACATTCTGGATCTTAGTAATAAAATTAATCTATTCAATCCATTTTGCGGAGATTCTTATAGTTTATTTTAATTTTTGTCATGTTCTTTCTAAAATGTTAATTATTTTATGAGCTGCTTATAGGCAAATTGTCGTCTTATACGTACATAAATTAAACAATGGTAAATCTGATTATTTATTTTACCTATGTTTACCACTATTTTACCTTTTTTAAAAAAAGAGAAAGAATTTTCCAAATCATTAAGGACTTAAATGTTTGTTTTTGTAAATTTAAAGGATAAAGTTTATTTAGAGAATAAAGTTTAATTATTTCATGGGCTGCACAAATAATTCCTAAATTTTATGGAGATTTTTCGCATTCAACATTTTTGCAATATGCTTGAGCAGCTGCGGTTTGAAATACGCAAATATTAATTGCACATTTTAATTTTAAACTTCTTGAATAAACCTTTAAATCGGACTTGTACCTCAGCAAATATTAATTGTTCGATTTTAATGGGCTCTTTATTAATCCACTTTTCACTTAGCATATGCATTGTATTCCTTAAAACCACTTGGAAAACAAAAGTATTGAGCAACAAATATTAATTTCACTTTTTATACTCTGTATTCTTTTGGATCCTCTTCCTCACCATGTTCCATTTTGTTGTAATTTTAAAACGAATTAGAATTCCTTACTTTTTAGCCGTAAACAAAAACTGTTTGTAAATTCTTCTAGTTTCCAATAGGCAATCACTTTGAACTAATAACCCCTTTATACAAAACCATATATACAAACACAGTTGCATAAATTTAACCCAAAATAACCGCTTGTCGATTCATATTCACCTTGGACCATGTATCATTAATTTCATGTTTTTAGTGTAATTATTGTGAAAAATTCAAAAAGTACCAATTGAAAAACAAAAAAAGCACCCTAGATTCCCACTCAGGACAACGACATTTTTAATTTAATATTTCTAAGTTAGTTATTGCAAATAATTCACCATTGATACCGTTTAAAAAACGAAAAAGTTCAGGGAAATCTCCCGTTGTGCATTTTCGCTCACTTAGTATCTTTAATTTCATATTTTTAGTTCATCGGATCCATATTAGCTAATTCTACTCAAATTTATGTCTAATTTTTAAATATCTTTCGAAGTTGCATTTTAAATTCCCCAATTTCTTTAATTCAATCCAAAATAACTTTTAATTTTAAATTTTGCATGCATTATAATTTATTCCGACCATTTTGTAAGCAAAATTTCAAATTTATATCAGTTACCTTATTATAACTGTTATTTTCCATCCCTGTTATAAATCACAATAATAAAAAATCAAAACAAAACTTCAGTCAAATATTTAAAAAGTGAGTGAAAAAAAGTGAAAAATTTTATTTGTGAAAAAATTAAATAAAAATTAATTGAAAAATGTGAAAATTGTGAAAATATGATTGTATTATGCTAGCAAAATAACGCGAATTGAATGGACAACTTATCCTTTCAGCAAATATGAAAAAATATTTGATTTCTATATACATTTCATAAAAAATAAAAATGGAATAAAAAAATCGTTAAAAAGTTAAAATTTGGATTGAAATATGTTACTGGGACGAGTTCTTAAAATTATTAAAATTCTGAAATATATTTTTTTTTTTTCCTCTTTTTTACAGAATATTTACAAGAATTCGCAAGAATTGTGAAAAATCAAAAAACCAAATAAATATATTCATTACAAATCAATTAAAGAATTTTAAAAGAAATGCAACAAGCCTACGGAATGCAATTGTAAGTTTTAAAAGACTGTATTTTAATTTTTCGTAACATATAGCTTAATATAGAAAAGCGGAATTTTTCGAAAGAGTTCTATTTGAAGGAAAATTGAATCGCGAAATCGAAATACGCCATTTCTATATTAAGTTAACGATATTTGTATGTTTTTATTTAATTTTTAATTTAATATTTAAAAAGTAATTAATATATTTCGTTATTTTTTCATTTTTGATTCTAAATTTCTCGCAACTACTTCAACATTCAATTATAATGATAAAAACTTAAAAGCTTCCAAAATCAGTATGGAATCAACACTTTGGTACAAAATCAAATGACGTACTACAACACTGTATACTATAATACATATTCAGGACCTTATACAATTTGTACATATCCACAATTTTATTATACCGGGTATATTATATTACCCGCATATACCATACCATACACTCAAACACAAAACATTCAACATCAACCGAATACAACATATACACAAATAAATAACAAATCAACACAAACACAAACACCTACAACTGTTGACGGAGAAACGCAAACAGACGAACTAAAAAGGACAAAATCATCACAAACAAATCCGTTTGGCAACACCACAGACCCTATTGGTGAGACAGGTAAATTAAATAATTTTATAAAAACATATTTTTTCCTTAATTTAATATATATATAAATATTTTTTTTTTTTAAGAAGATATAACATTAATTTATGTTTTCTTTTTAAAGGATCAACGAAAAAAACAAAAGCACCTGCAATTATTGGGAATACGGAAGACGTAAAAGGTAATATATAAATAAAAAATTTGTAAAAAATAATTATAATAAAATAATTCAAAATTTTATTTTATAGGATGTTCATGGCGCGAAAATCGCCACAATTTAAATATTAGTTGGCGACAACCCGACAAAGGTAAAATAAACATTGACAAACACATATTTTTCTATTTTATTTTTTTTATATTATTTTTTTAATTTTTTAAGGATCTGCAAGGAAACAGAAGGAAGTTCGAGTGGCTAAAACGGATAATATGAACTTAAAGAGTAATATATTAATATAAAAATTATACATATATAGAAATAATAATACAATTTTTTTAAATATATTATAGGTTGTTTACGGAATGAAAGCGCTTATTCGAATTGGCGACGGCAAAAAGACAAGAAGAAAAAGGAAGTCAAATTTAATTTATTTTTAAATGAAATTAAATATATTTAATATTTAAATTATTTTTAATGCTATATTTATTATTTAGTTGCATTTAATATTGTATTATATTTTGTATTTATTGTAATTATTTTTATTATTTCATTTTTTTTTTTTTTAATAAAAAATATAAAAAAAAAAAATTTGATTTTTTAAATTTGTATATATTTATCAAAGGTAAATATGTTGTTGATGTTTGTTAAATACAGAGACCAGAAAGTACGAACAAAAAAAATAAAATTTTTTTTCATTAAAAAAATAAAAAACACTTTCGTTCAAAATAGAATATGTTTCTTAACTGTTCAAAAACAAAATAAAAAAAAATTAAAACAAACATTTTAAGTGAAGTACAAAATAATTTTGTACTTTAAAAAAAATGTTTTTAAAAAAAGGTTTTTTTTTATGTACGAAAAAACTTTTTCTTTGTATAATTTAAAAATATCAATTTAGAAATAAATACATTTTAAACAACTGGAAACTTGATAGTTGCTTAGTAATCATATTGGACTTTGAATATAATAAATGACCAAAGTCGCTGCGGATTATCGAAAAAAGCAACGTTTTAAATGGTATACATTAGGGTGGCTGCGAAATGAAAAATATCGATGTTCCCATCTCAAATGAAAATTTAATTCATTCTAAGGTACCGTTTCTCAAAATTTTGGTCCTGAAATTATTCTTTCGTGAGGTAGATCAAAATGAAAATATGTTCTTTTTTCGGGGTTTTCGGATTTTTTCGTATTTCTGAAACTATATAAAAATTTGGTATCGTAAGAAAGGACTTTGGAGCGCACATTTAATGACGTAAGAAAAATTTAGGACCAGATCCAAATAAGTCCAAAATTTATATTATCTTCAAATTGCGCCCTATACTTTGCGCATAAGCTTTATATGGACAGCCAGCCAGCAAGAAAGCCGACCAGACGGACGGACATCGTTAAATAGACTCAGAAAGTGATTCTGAGTCGAACTGTGTACTTTAAGGTGAGGTCCTAAGATTCTTTCTCTGCGTTACAATTTCTGAACAAACAAATAATACCTCAACTACCTAAGGTATAAAAACAGAAAAACTCCCAATTTTTTTAAATATTTGTGTAAAAAATTCAAATTTATAAATTTTTTGTAAAAAATTGCAAAATTTTGGAAATATTTGGACCTAGTCCTAAATTTTTGTTACATCATTAAATGCGAGCCCCAAAGTCCTTTCTTGCGATACCATATTTTCATATTTTTCCTTTGGCAGAAATATGAACCAAACTTTTGGGAAGCGGTACCTTAAAATGAAATAAATTTTCATTTGAGATGAGAACATCTTTATCAGATCAGAATATATCTTAGTTTGTGATTTGATTAAGATGAAAAACATCATTTGAAAATAATAAGTTTTTCATTATTTGTCTTAAAAATTTACATTTATTATCAATATTTTATTTTCAATTCCATAAATGTTTGACTTTGAAATGAAAAATTATTGTACAAAAAAAAAGTTTTTTTGTGTTTTGTTTTCTTTGGAAAAATTTATTTTGAGAACTTTATTATTTTGTACTTGAAGAAAAACATTTTTTTTTTAAACTTTTTTTTGATATTTTTTGTTTTAGTATGTTAAAAAATAATTTTTAACTTCAATGAAAATATTTTTTTGTAGAAAACAAAATAAAAAATGTTTCCGGTCCTTGGTTTAATACATATGACGAAAAATTCATTTACCCCCGGTTTTTATAAAACGAAAAATTCGTTTCGACAATTTATATTGAAAGCAACAAATAAATATGAAATTTGTTTGATAAATTTGAAATGTATTTGTTGTTTTTCATACATTTTGACGAAACGAATTTTTCGTTCGTTTTATAAAAATAGCAGTTAGTGTCTTGTATTGCCAGTTTGTATTAATCTTAGGAAAAGTTTTGATGGCTTTTTGTAGATCTTACAAAATAACTAAAAAATCTTAAATGTTAAATCATTCACTGAAATAAAGGCATTTAAAACTAAAAAATTAAAAAAAAAAATTGTTGAAACTTTCGAGGATTTTCAGATTCATTTTTGTTTTGAACTGACAGTTTTAAACTTTTTGATTTCAACCATTATCCTATCGAAAGATAATTCATTTGCTGTATAATAAATATCCTCTTTACAATCCATTAAAAAATTATGCGGTAATTAAAAATGAAACTAAAAATTTACGATTTTTTAAATTGTTTGGTAAAGAAAATTTGCTCCCTTCAGTGAATTTAAATTTAGGCTGCAGAATTTTAAAACTCGTTGATGTCAGGACACCAGACATTGGACAGCAACTTCCCAAAATTTGGTAAAATTAGCGAACTGCTACTGACGAAAAAATAGAAATTGTCCAAAATATCGCATAAACCGGATTTATTAATATATTACATTCGAGATATTACTTTAGATCATCGAAGATATTACTTTAGATCATCGAAAAATATTACTTTAGATCATCGAAAAATATCTACAAAGAATAATGATTAAAATTAATATTATGAACAAAAAAAAAAAAATTTAAGAAACGTCATTTATATCGAATTCAGGGTCATTAATCTCCAAACATATTTTACTTGCTGACAACTGTCGCGATGTATAAATTAAATGAAAGCATTTTATTTGCTTAATACTAAAATTCAGTTGGCGTCAAAATATTTTAAGGACTTACAATTGTGTGGACCAAAAAACATGTTCTTAACCTCAAAACTCAACCCCACATATTTCGTATTAATATTCAAATTTCGTATTAATATTCAAGTACTCTATTAGCCAAACATAAATCGATATTCACTATTTTTTTAGTAAATGATCCCAAGATATTTTACTCACAATTATAAAATAAAAATATAAATTAACAAGACAGATTTCGTATGCATTAATAGACGTTAATAAAACCACAAAATTAAAATATTTTTACTTAAAATTTTCGAATCTTATGATTTTAATTAAACTGTGAAAAAAGCATTTCTTTCACCAATGAAAAATCAGTTTCAAATCATGAAACATCCATGTATTTATCGCTTATATAAAGGCTTTTCATTATCATTCTAATGAAAATCTGTTTCGTTAAATTTTAACATTACCATATGAACTCTATTGACACGCTAATGTTAAATTCATGCATTATGCACCTAAATTGAACCAGAACTTCATCAACCCTTATCTGTTATGCAATTTTTTGCTGGGTTATTGAATATTTAAACAAGTTAAAAAATTTAAGTAAACATGGCTTTAATGGACCATATTATTAGTGCCAAACGTGTTGTTTTTCTGCACATTCTGGATCTTAGTAATAAAATTAATCTATTCGATTCAGTAATTTTGCGGAGATTCTTATAGTTTATTTTAATTTTTGTCATGTCCTTTCTAAAATGTTAATTATTTTATGAGCTGCTTATAGGCAAATTGTTGTCTTGTACGTACATAAATTAAACAATGGTAAATCTGATTATTTATTTTACCTATGTTTACCACTATTTTACCTTTTTTAAAAAAAGAGAAAGAATTTTCCAAACTATTAAGGACTTAAATGTTTGTTTTTGCAAATTTAAAGGATAAAGTTTAATTATTTAGAGAATAAAGTTTAATTATTTCATGGGCTGCAAAAATAATTCCTAAATTTTATGAAGATTTTTCGCTTTCAACATTTTTGCAATATGCTTGAGCAGCTGCGGTTTGAAATACGCAAATATTAATTGCACATTTTAATTTTAAACTTCTTGAATAAACCTTTAAATCGGATTTGTACCTTAGCAAATATTAATTGTTCGATTTTAATGGGCTCTTTATTAATCCACTTTTCACTTAGCATATGCATTGTATTCCTTAAAACCACCCAAACACTTGGAAAACAAAAATATTGAGCAACAAATATTAATTTCACTTTTTATACTCTGTATTCTTTTGGATCCTCTTCCTCACCTGTAACGAACGTTAAACTGGTACTCTATTTATCCAAAGAGGGTACTACCTATAACACCAGCCTTGCTCAACGGAAAATGGGGAGATTCGTTTCTTTATCTAAATAGAGTTAGCTCATTACAATAAAATTTAAACTTAGGTAGTATTTTGAAAATTTATGAAAACGACTATCAAATATAAACTAAAAGATAGATACAAAAATAATAAAAGAAATGAAAACTATGATGCAAATATTAATATGAAAAGGTCTAAGATGTTGTTTACCTTTTCTGCTCTTAACCCGCCCATGACCTATGTTATTCCTTAAAATTTTCCTGAATAACCCACGACGACTCTATCTAACTGATTCAAATATTTCGCGAAAAGTAAAAAGTAATTATTTAAATGTCCATATTACAAACAAAATGTAATTTATTTAAACAAAGTAAACTTAGTTACTAAGTAACAATCAAATAATCTAATCATAGTTTAATATGTCACCAAACTAAAGTTTAACAAATTAATATAATAAATATAGTAAAATATTTAAGTTAAATTAGTGTAAGTTAATATAAGTTAAAGAGTAAAGTATAAATGCAACTGTTTAAATGAAACAAAAATACAAAAATAATGAATATATTAATCTATACGTGAATTAATAATAAGAAAAAGAGCTAACATTTTTGTTTCATTTAACGGTTTCTTGTATTTATTAACTGTATTAACCCGAAATTACGAATTTATAAATTATTTTAAAGATTGATATTTCAAATATATATTTACTAAGTAAACACTCACCACATTTTATTTCCCTCGATGACTACAGGCCTGAAGTTTAGAGGTTGGTTATGGTGTCGACGGATTTTATTTTATAAGTATCGTAAATTTCAGATTTTAAGTTTAAGTATGTGTTAAATAAGTAAGGTAAGTATTTATTAATTGTATTTCTATTTCATTTCTAGATGTGTGTGTATGTTTGTGTGAATTGTGTGTGTGTGAGTGTGTGTGTAAGTGTGTGTATTTGTATATATAAAAAAATTAGATTTTACATTATTTTTAATTGAGTTTGGTGACTAATAAAATATTAATATTTAGGTAAGTATAATAAACAAAAAGTTATTTAAATTATTAAATTTTATACGTTAAGTTAAGTTATATTAAGATATTTTAAATTAAGAAATGATAAGTTTACGTTATGTTTAGGGAACGTTATGTTTATGTATGGAAAAAGTTACGTTAGGTTTAGGTTTGGAAACTTCTACGTTAGGTTTAAGATGAATTAAGTTTACTTTAGGTATGTATAAGTGAGGATACTTTCACATTAGGTAAGTTTAAATGAGGTTATCAGATTTTAAATCTTCTTTATATTGCCAGGAAACTTGAGAACTCTAGATTTATTTTTGAAAAAGCTTTTTCTATACTGGATTCTGTTGAAAGACTTGATTTCGTTGAGACTTCAGTACAATTTGACTGACTATTATTTTCCTTTTTCTTATAAATAGTGAAAAAAAAATCTTGGTGCAATGTTGGATCACCCTGAATAGATCACAATTGCTTTCCCAAATTATTGCAATTCTACGTAGAATCTTATCTTTTGAGTCCCTAACAGAAAACACAAAAAATATAACTATTTTGAACACACTCAATAAAATTATTATTTAAATACCTTTTTTCTCTCTTTTACTTTATTGTTTCCAAATCTTTCCTTCCTCTATGTATAAATCCTCAAAATATTCACGGCTTTTCCAAATTTTTCAAAAACTATTTTGCTTTAAATTTTAGCTTCCGTTTCCTTTACAACTTTATGTGTTTGAAAATTTTCAATGAATGAAATTTCCTAAAAAATTTCCTAAACTAAATTTCAATGCTAAGTATGAACGTAAAAAAAAAATATATTTTTTTTCTTCATATAATTACAGAGAGACAAAATATTTTAGAAACATGTCCTCACACACCATGTTCCATTTTGTTGTAATTTTAAAATGAATTAGAATTCCTTACTTTTTAGCCGTGAACAAAAACTGTTTGTAAATTCTTCTAGTTTCCAATAGGCAATCACTTTGAACTAATAACCCCTTTATACAAAACCATATATACAAACACAGTTGCATAAATTTAACCCAAAATAACCGCTTATCGATTCATATTCACCTTGGACCATGTATCATTAATTTCATGTTTTTAGTGTAATTATTGTGAAAAATTCAAAAAGTACCAATTGAAAAACAAAAAAAGCACCATAGATTCCCACTCAGGACAACGACATTTTTAATTTAATATTTCTAAGCTAGTTATTGCAAATAATTCACCATTGATACCGTTTAAAAAACGAAAAAGTTCAGGGAAATCTCCCGTTGTGCATTTTCGCTCACTTAGTATCTTTAATTTCATATTTTTAGTTCATCGGATCCATATTAGCTAATTCTACTCAAATTTATGTCTAATTTTTAAATATCTTTCGAAGTTGCATTTTAAATCCCCCAATTTCTTTAATTCAATCCAAAATAACTTTTAATTTTAAATTTTGCATGCATTATAATTTATTCCGACCATTTTGTAAGCAAAATTTCAAATTTATATCAGTTACCTTATTATAACTGTTATTTTCCATCCCTGTTATAAATCACAATAATAAAAAATCAAAACAAAACTTCAGTCAAATATTTAAAAAGTGAGTGAAAAAAAGTGAAAAATTTTATTTGTGAAAAAATTAAATAAAAATTAATTGAAAAATGTGAAAATTGTGAAAATATGATTGTATTATGCTAGCAAAATAACGCGAATTGAATGGACAACTTATCCTTTCAGCAAATATGAAAAAATATTTGATTTCTATAAACATTTCATAAAAAATAAAAATGGAATAAAAAAATCGTTAAAAAGTTAAAATTTGGATTGAAATATGTTACTGGGACGAGTTCATCAATTCAATTCGCTATAAAACAAATCGCGTATATGATTTGTGTGCATAATATAATTGTATTTTAATTTTTCACCATTTGACAATTAAAAATAATAATTTTTTCATTTTTATTAAACATTTTTTTGTTATTAAAATTCTGAAATATATTTTTTTTTTTCCTCTTTTTACAGAATATTTACAAGAATTCGCAAGAATTGTGAAAAATCAAAAAACCAAATAAATATATTCATTACAAATCAATTAAAGAATTTTAAAAGAAATGCAACAAGCCTACGGAATGCAATTGTAAGTTTTAAAAGAATGTATTTTAATTTTTCGTAACATATAGCTTAATATAGAAAAGCGGAATTTTTCGAAAGAGTTCTATTTGAAGGAAAATTGAATCGCGAAATCGAAATACGCCATTTCTATATTAAGTTAACGATATTTATATGTTTTTATTTAATTTTTAATTTAAAATTTAAAAAGTAATTAATATATTTCGTTATTTTTTCATTTTTGATTCTAAATTTCTCGCAACTACTTCAACATTCAATTATAATGATAAAAACTTAAAAGCTTCCAAAATCAGTATGGAATTAACACTTTGGTACAAAATCAAATGACGTACTACAACACTGTATACTATAATACATATTCAGGACCTTATACAATTTGTACATATCCACAATTTTATTATACCGGGTATATTATATTACCCGCATATACCATACCTTACACTCAAACACAAAACATTCAACATCAACCGAATACAACACATACACAAATAAATAACAAATCAACACAAACACAAACACTTACAACTGTTGACGGAGAAACACAAACAGACGAACTAAAAAGGACAAAATCATTACAAAAAAATCCGTTTGGCAACACCACAGACCCTATTGGTGAGACAGGTAAATTAAATAATTTTATAAAAACATATTTTTTTCTTAATTTAATATATATATTTAAATTTTTTTTTTTTAAGAAGATATAACATTAATTTATGTTTTCTTTTTAAAGGATTAACGAAAAAAACAAAAGCCCCTGCAATTATTGGGAATACGGAAGACGTAAAAGGTAATATATAAATAAAAAATTTGTAAAAAATAATTATAATAAAATAATTCAAAATTTTATTTTATAGGATGTTCATGGCGCGAAAATCGCCACAATTTAAATATTAGTTGGCGACAACCCGACAAAGGTAAAATAAACATTGACAAACACATATTTTTCTATTTTATTTTTTTAATATTATTTTTTTAATTTTTTAAGGATCTGCAAGGAAACAGAAGGAAGTTCGAGTGGCTAAAACGGATAATATGAACTTAAAGAGTAATATATTAATATAAAAATTATACATATATAGAAATAATAATAATAAAATTTTTTTAAATATATTATAGGTTGTTTACGGAGTGAAAGCGCTTATTCGAATTGGCGACGGCAAAAAGACAAGAAGATAAAGGAATTAAAATTTAATTTATTTTTAAATAAAATAAAATATATTTAATATTTCAATTATTGTTTAAATTATTTTTATTGTTATATTTGTTATTTAGTTGTAATTAATTTTGTATTGTATTTAAGTATTGTAAATATTTTTTTATTTTTTATTTTTAAGGATTTTTTAATTTTTTTTTTTTTTTTTTTAATAAAAATAAAAAATATTTGATTCTTTTAATATGTATGTGTTTATCAAAGGTAAATATGTTCTTAATTTTTGTTAAAGGTTTTTTAGACGATAATATTCAATATTAAGATTTGTCAAAAATTTGAATATGAAAATATTTACTTATCGTCTGAATACATATTGTTTGATTATGAAAAATTACATGTGATTTTTTTCGAAATACCAATGGTATTTTAAATTTTTTTGAAATTGTTCAAAAACTTTTGATTTTCATTATATTTTTTTTATAAACAAAAAATATAAACAATAAAATATTCATAAAGGAAATACTTAAATCAATATTTAGCAATAAATTATCATGAATTTCATAAAGGTAAGAATTTGCAAAGATAATATATAATGTATGTATTTCCGTGTAAACTACATCAGGATTTTTTGACATACCTTTGAAATACGTAATATTTTACTTTCGAAAAATCTTAACACTAAATATTATCGTCTGAATGTGCCTTAAATACATATGAGAAAATCAAAAAATTTCGAAATTGTTTGAAACCTACATTTAGTGCCTTGTATTGCCAAGATGTGTTTTAAAATCAGGAAAAGTTTTAATGGCTTTTTGTAGATCTTACAAAATAACTAAGAAATTCTAATTGCTAAATCATTCGCGTAAAATCTCACGGCATAAATAAAGGCATTTAAACTAAAAAATTGAGAAAAAAACTTTGTTGAAACTTTCGAGGATTTTTTGATTCATTTTTGTTTTGCACTGACAATTTTCAACTTTTTGATTTCAACCATTATCCTGTAGAAAAATAATTCATTTGCTGTATAATAAGTATCCTCTTTACAATCCACTATGGTTTCGATGACCACATTTCTTGGCCAAAATTACCAAAATGGAAAAAACAGATTGTCTTGTTTGAAATATGATTTGGATGAAAATTAAAGCAATTTAATATAGGTTTTTATTTTGTATTTTAAAAATTTAATGAATTTTTACACTTTCAGAAGTAAAGTAATTACAGCGGACGTTTTCACATGTTTCACTTATAACTCAACATTAAGGCGTGCATTTTGCTTTAGCGTCATTAATTTTGTTACACAACTATATTTTAGCAATATCTGCTAGTAAATATTTTTTATCTTAGCATTTTTATTCTTTGGTTAGACCCTTGTAAATGATAATAATTTCCAAGGCTAGCTTATTCGGAAACAAATGGTTTTTCAAGAAAAACGCAAAAAATCGCAAAACGAGACAATATGGAAAATATAGCCCAGATATATGTTTATTTATTTCCGTTCAGTTTTTCTTTACCGATTTTCACCAAAAACTTGCAGGTTTAATGAAATGTACAATTTTTTACGAATCCAATTTCATTTTGGGTTTTGTAATGTTTTACATTTTTTTTCTAAGATTATAACAAGTTCTGATTTTGTATTCAATTATAAAAGTACTTATCCTAAGTTGAAAACCGTTATAAAATGCACCTTTTTTATACATATTTTAAATTTCTTTAAGAAACTCAATTTTGATCTATTGCATTATGACGACAAATTAGTAAAAGTAAGAAAAAAGAAAACGATTTTCTGACGTTTTATAGTGTTTTGATATTAAACTACAATAATTAAAACACAAAAAAAAATGTTACCAAAATTAGTTAAGAGCTCTTGTTTCCGAGCTCTTATATTTTGCACGGAAACAATTTTTAAACTTATAATTTAATATCTTTTGCTTTTAAAAAATTGATGGTATGTAATAAAAACTATAATTGAATATAAAAACAATTTGCTTAAAAAAATGTAAAAATATATAAAATTAATAAATAATTATTCTCTCTTCACATGTAAGAGCATATATGTAGATGTGATAAAATTAAGAGATAATTTGCCCGTGTGCACTATTTTTCGGGTCGTTGGTTTAGAGCAGAGGTTTTAAAAATTGTTTCCGTGAAAAATATAAGAGCATGGTAACAAGAGCATATAGAATGTGAAATTTAAGAGCGCCGTTCCCTGCTTTAGAGCTACAAGTCTAAAAATTTGTTATTGTATGTTAGAAAAATCAAAACACAAATTTGAAAATTTTTATGTTACCTTGTTTTGAATTTTCGGTGACAAAAAACACTATTCGAAAAAAATACGAGTAAAAATTGTTTTGTAAAAGTAAACTTTTTTACTTTGCTAGTTGCTCTTGTCATGTTATTCATATTTTTTTTTTTTTTTTTTTGCAAAATTTATATTAAAAATTTATCCAGTTTTCTAAATTCATCCAAAAATAGGTAAAAAAATCAATTAACATGTTTATTTGACAAATTCGTATACATAAATTTATATTTATTATATGTATATTTTTAATATTGCAAAAATTGTGTGTTTTTATTTAATAAATTAACGAACATTTACATGGATAATTTAAATTATTTTTTAATTACATAGAAAATTAAAAAATACATAAATATAGGGAATTGAGCTAAAGCAATTTTACAAAAATATTGGAATTTTTATTTTATATAAATTCTAATTAATTTAAAAGCCAAATATTAAAAGCTAAAAATAATTACATTTTAATAAATATTTGCTAAAGAAAAATTCATTTAAATTTATTTTAAAACAAAATTAACAATTAACAGTCTTTGTTTTTTATATCATGTTGGTTTTTTGCATTGAAATAAATATACAAACTACACAAAATTTAACATTTGAAATAAACAATTTTATAATTTAGTATGTGGTTTTCAAATTTCAATATAAAATAATTATGTCTTTTTATCACTTTAACACAATTTAAGTATGATTGAATTCAAGTCCAGGGCAAATTATTACTAAACATAGTTGTACCCATTATGACATACGAACCAAACCATAGGAATATCATGCCGGCTTTGGATTTTAGTTTTAATTTATCTAAAGATTTGGGCATATAATCGGCTGCAAACCAATATAAAGTAGGCGTGGCCGAGCACAATAGCCTCGTGGAAATTTGTATATGAACAAAAAATATACAAAATAAAGTTAAGAATGAAGAATGTATAACAAATGGTAAAGTTTTATATTCCTTTATCAAATGAGTCATTGGATATTTAGTGATAAATTTCATTAGGAAATGTCTCAAGTAAACGAAACAATGCCAGCATAGGAATATTAATATGGGCAAAGCCAATAGAAAATTGGGCAGCTGTTTAAATTCATAGTATTTTAGGAAACCAACCTGCCAATAGTGAGATTGTATATATGAATAAGGGAATGGTAAGGTGTTATCACACCAAGGTGACTGTTGCTCAAAACGTTGGCCAGCCAACACAAATTGCTTTTCACGGGCATATGACACCACTGCCGCGGTGTGGTTTACATGACTTTCGGTATAACAATATTGGCGAAAAGCAAAGAAATTAAAAAATGTCCAAGGTATTAAAGCTACAATTAAGCAGGTTAGTAACTTCAAGAAAGTGGCTAATAAATTCGTTTGTTTCAATATACGTTTGCGCAACAAAAAATACAAGGGAAACCCAAAGTTAACCAAACCATTTGATCTGGCCACGATATTTAAGGCTAAAGCCAAAATAGTGCGCACAAAACGTATTTCCATACAACATTCCAGCATTATATAGAAAGATAATAAGCAAAACAAGGTCTCTGAATAGGCAGCCGAGAAAAATATTGATGCTGGATTAAAACAAAATAATAAAACCGCATTCCAACTCTTATTCAAATCATTAAAAATACGTTGAGTCATTACGTACAAAATATTGGCTGCCTTACAAAACAATATTATATTCAATAACACAGCCACTAGCAGGCAACAGGATCTCATGGTCATAAAGTCTTCCGAAAGATAATGTAGCATTTTGGCTACTGTTTCCACTATGACCGGGTAGAGTGGATAAAATGCCAAAGTATTCTCATACGTGTAGCCATATTCGGCAATATGTAGAAAATATTCACCATCCCAGTGTCTAAAGCCTCCTAAGGTAAAATCTATAGATTTATCTAACCATGTGCGTTTTTGTGTAGAGTCTATGGGCGCTCGAAAAACATCATTATTATGATCCGGTAGAACAGTATTTGTCACAAGTTGTAAAACGACTACAATGACACGACTAGCAAAAGCCAATTTGGTAACTTTCTCCGACATCTTCAGTGCACTTCCCTCACTTAGAAAATAAAGCGAGGATTTTAGGGTGGAGCTGTAAGTATAATGAAAAACGATATTTGTTATAAAAAAGCTGCAGTTTAAAAAAAAAAATATATATAATACTGATTTTTATAGAAATTATTTAGCTAGCCACTGATTTTTATAGATTTATAGCTAGCTACTGATTTTCATAGAAAATTTGTAAAGCTTCTTATTTTTATAGTAAACTTTGAACTAGTTACGGTTGAATATCATGTACTCGTTATTGAACGTTTGTAGATTTTTTATTAAGAATAAACGTGAATCATTTTATAACTTGTCTTTCAACATTTATAAGTTAAATTTTGACAAAAATTGCATATAAACGTCATTAAAATAATATCCTATTATAAATTATAAATACTTTCTCATCCAAAACCAATCACTTTAAAAATACACAAATTTTAAAAAAGATATTCATGACAGACGTTGGAAATAGAAAACCTAATTCACCCAAAATTCACATGATATCATTACTAAAGTATTACTCAATTTCTGCCCTAATTTTAGCGCATTCTAACAAAATCCCCTTAAATGTCAATGTTATTATTTGTAGAACTTCTAAATTTCTACAAGATATGCAATGTCAATATTAGAATTATTTTTATTCTTTAGTATTAAAACATTTGCAATTGAGGGGTTATGTTTTATTACTTACGTGGTGTTGTTGATTTCCTTATAAGTTATTGCTTTTGTATTAATTTTTTCACAGAATAAATTTTTCTTTGCTGCTCTAATTTTTTATTTTTTCCTCTGTACCGGTACTAAATTTTTGTTTATTTCATTTACAATCTACAGCTGTTTAGAGAAACAAGCCGATTACATTTAATAACGGCGGATTTTCTAAAATTTTTCGGCGGCGGCTCAAAATCGGCTGTTAGCCGGCTAAAAGGTGAATATAATAGCTTTTTATTTCCTTGTAACTTATTTCACATAGCGTAATTAATTATAATTATACTATGCTTATTTTACTAAAGGTGTTTGTGTGAAACAATTTACTTTTCATTTTGGAATGATTTTTTATTTTTTATATGAAAATTATTTTAATACAAAATTCAAAGAATGAATGATTATAAAAAATTATTTAAGTAAAAATATTATAAAGTTAGGGTTGCCAGACGGGCTTGAATGAGCTTGATTGTCAAGATATTTTAGGTCTTGTCAAGTTTCAAGCTAGAATACAATTTGTCAAGCTAAAAATATTCTATACTACTTTAAAATATTCCACAATTTAAATTTCTTAAAAAATATAATAAATTTAGTCAAATATAAAAAGTATGGTTTTCCTCATTACAGATTGCAGGTGTTTTGCCCATTACTGACAATAAATGCAAGAAATTATTTTAAAACTTTATTTGATTGTGAAATTTATGAGTACTCAACATCAAATATATTTGTGAGAAAAAATTAAAAGCGGCATTGTTCCAAAAAATTTCAAAATCCGTTTCAAATTATGTAGTTCTGGCAGTATTAAAGAACTGGACTTAGTTATAACAGTTTAGATTGTCAAGTTAAATTATGTTGATATTTATACTGCGACAGTAGCAGTAATTACAAGAAACGTATTGGCTCCATAATCACAAGAACAATTTTCCAGTGCCTTAAAAGAAAGTTTATTTTTGGGAGTGACGCATCAAATATTGGAAATACAAAAACGTATTCATATGCAGTATTCAAAATGGTATTCGTAGACAAATTCTGGATTTCTATGAAGGTCCGAATGAAACATCAACAAATATTTTAAACAATAGTAAAAGAATAACTAATAGGGTATTCACTCGAATATTGTTTGCTCGATTAATCGACAAATAAAAATCAAATATTGGTTCGACTAAATAAAAATCAAGAATTTCGAGTAAAAATTTATTCGAGAAAAAATAAAATATTAAACATTTTGGGTAAAATTTATTGTTAATTTAGAATTAGAGCCAATTATAATTCTTATGCGTACATTTGGGAGAAAGAATTATATATTTCAAGTTTTCAATAAATTTGTGTATTAAATGAAGAAAAGTTATTCTAATTAACTTTACAAGTTTATAGAATTTATAAATAAAATTAAGAGTTGCGAAAAATTTTTGCACAAAACAGAACTAACATAATCACGAGATCACTATCACTAAGAGTAACATCCTTAAAAACTATGTGCATTTGTACAATATTAAATGACTATCAAAAAATGTATTTGGCTATGTCTGGCTATGAGTCATTGTAGTATATGGGTAAAATGTTCCCAAACTTCAATTTGTGTAGTTTTGATACTAAAGATATTGATATATGTTTTCGCTATAACTAAAGACATTTAAAGCTCAAAATAAAACTGGGTTTGGTTAATTTCCGATACTTAAAAATTGCGCATATATTTCTAACATAGCTGAAAATCTCAGTGTAGCACATAGATTATTATGTGTCAAAATTGAAAAGTGAGGTTATGGGACAAAATCGCTAATTATTTCAAAGTCTAGACCTATTTAGTTTACTATCAATTAATAATAGTCAAATAATCAATAAAGACAAATATTCATAAATATTTAGGCAAATTTTAAGTATTTTGGAAAGACTATTTCTTGTTTTAAGCTATATTTTTGTTTTATTTTTTAATAATCATTGAAAACAAACGAGTAAAATTCTAAGCTATAATTTACTCGAATAACTCGAGTAACTTAAAAGATTTTATCGATTAATCGAGTAACTTAAAAACTGCATTTACTTTATACAGCGACAATAATGCAACTGTAAATTATGGTGTTCATAATTCCGTGTTTCAAAAATAAAAAAAATGAAAACAATAAAATAATAAAAAAAAAAATAACTCCAATGTGATAAACAATTGTGTAAAATTTGCGTTGAATGCTTTATCAGTCGACGTGGGAAATATCGTAATAAAAGCATTTATATTACTGAATTTTATATATTTTTTGTTTAAATTAATTTTTTTTGCTTCTAATAAATTTTTTTTTGAAGAAATTTAACATTTTTTTATTTACATAATTAATGCGTCTACAATTTTCTTCGGGTTTTCGTTTTTTTAACATTTGTGGTTATGTCGAGTTGATTTGTTTAAAATCAAGCTGAATTTTTCCAAATGTCAAGTTAAACTACCAAACAATTCTGGCAACCCTATATCATAGTATAATAATAAAGTATACTCGTAAGACCAGCTGTTTTACAATTTTTTCATTGGCAAACCTCGCGGTACTGTCAAATTGTTTTTGTATTCACATGTAAAATATTTTTTGAGTTTTTTTTTTCTTGCTCTCTTTCGTTCTCCCATTTTTACGTTCAAAGCATTTTGACATTGTGGGCAGTAGTTTTACACTAACAAAATACAAGCAATTTTTGTTTTTGTAGATGTGCGAGTACTTTATTATTTTACTATGCCCTATATAAAGTATTTATAACTTTGAGTCTACATTAGAGAAATTTGTATCAAGACAAACGTCAAATTTTTGTTTGAGTTGCAGATAATT
Source organism: Protophormia terraenovae (assembly GCA_951394005.1). Lineage (NCBI taxonomy): Eukaryota > Metazoa > Arthropoda > Insecta > Diptera > Calliphoridae > Protophormia > Protophormia terraenovae. The sequence goes on from OX596077.1 coordinate 97,514,086, forward strand.
TTTTATCTCTATCAATTATAGGGGAAAACGTATGCCATAATAAACCATGCAAAAAGTACCAACAACAATCAAGATGGCGTCTTTTACCAAGCATTATCAAGACAACGTTGTCAGAGCTCGAGCGCTGACAATTTTCTTTTAACACTGCAATAATACTGACAAATTCAGTCTACATTAGACAAATCTTTATCTTGATAAAATTTTGACGTTTGTCTTGATAAAAATTTCTCTAATGTAGACTCAAAGCATAGTATAATAATAAAGTATACTCGTAAGACCAGCTGTTTTACAATTTTTTCATTATCAAACCTCGCGGTACAGTCAAATTGTTTTTGTATTCACATGTAAAATATTTTTTGAGTTTTTTTCTCTTGCTCTCTTTCGTTCTCTCATTTTTCCGTTCAAAGCATTCTGACATTGTGGGCAGTAGTTTTACACTAACAAAATACAAGCAATTTTTGTTTTTGTAGATGTGCGAGTACTTTATTATTTTACTATGACTCAAAGTAATACAACAGATCAATTGTTTACAAAAAATTGATAAAGGAAAATTGGAGAACACTGTCATAAATTTAATCTGGCAATGCTGTGCCACGCGGCCACGCGTCAAAGTTGAATTTGTTTTAACTTTTTTTACTTTGAGTCTACATTAGAGAAATTTGTATCAAGACAAACGTCAAATTTTTGTTTGAATTGCAGATAATTTTTTATCTCTATCAATTATAGGGGAAAACGTATGTCATATTAAACCATGCAAAAAGTACCAACAACAATCAAGATTAAGAACCTCGCGTTTACGGTCAAAGAATACTAAGAAAAGAAGGCTTGTCAAAAAAACTTAACTCTGTTGTCAAAAAAAAACCTAACTTTAAAGCCCAAATTACAATAGCGCGTAGTCAGCAGCAGTGTATGATGACACAATCAGCTGATATTTTAGAATGCACTGTTTGTTATGGAGTTGATTACATTTGGTCAGCAGCAGTTTGCAGTGCTGATTTATTTAGCCCTGTTTCTAAATTCACTGCGCTGCTTTCAGATTGAGAGGGAGACAAAGAGAGTGAGCAAATAAATGAGAGGCTAAAATACACAAGTTGAATAAAGCAAGATGGTGGTTGTAAATTTTTGCTGCATATGCTTAAATGTAATTATAATGGCAGCAACATGTTATTCTGACAGTGAACAGCTGATAATTTTTGATACTGTTGCTGACTACGCGCTATTATAATTTGGGTTTAAGATTGTGTTGGTCAAATTTTATTTATATGATTAGTGCTGAAACCACTTTCACCACACATCATAATCATACATAGATGCACCAAAGAGTATTTACAAATTATTAAATATAATTCATCACAATTATATTCGTAGATTTTTATCTTTTGATGCGGGTTACATCCACAAATAGTAACATAATTATTTTTTTTTGCTTTTTGTTGGTAAATATGAAAATAATTTAAAATTATTTTATAATATGTACACATATAAAGGTTTTATGAACTAGTCGTTTTCTTAAAAAACACAAAGAAATTTACTTGTTTTTTCATATATTTTTAAAGCCAGAAAACATCTCGATTCTAGTTGTTTAATTATTAAACACAATAAAAACAAACTAAATTTCCATACAGGGAAGAAATTTTTAGTACATAGAAATTGGTTGAAAAAAGAATTTGTAAAAATTGTTACAGTTTAAAAACAAAAAATTAAAAATTATGAATGAAATTTGTATTTCTTCATAAATTTTATTTGCTTAAAAACTTTATTTTTTGAATTAGAAAGTGTTTATATGTGAAATTTTAATTTAAATACAAAATTTGTGAAAATATTTTGGCAGACGAAAAACAGACCAAAAGGAAAAACACAATAAAATGATATGTGAACAGTGATGTTTAATTTCATTGTGTTTTCCAAAAAAAACGAGTCAAAAACTTGTGTATGTGAACATAATATTAAATTATGCTTTATTTTTAATACCAAAAGTAGCAACATTGTTCGTTCAATTTAAATTTCAACATAAAAAAAGGAATGTCAAAAATAAAAAAAAAAAATTTTTCAGTTTGTGGAAGATATTCGTGTAACGGGAGAAAAAAAATAAAAGTGTGTGAAAAATTTATAAAAATATCGTGTGTTAGTGGAAAAATGTGTCGCGTAAGGCTTATTTACTATTAGGTTAGAGCAATTCTACAACAAATACAACAATAAAAAAAAGTTCTCTCATTTGTTTTCGTAAAATGTCAAATTTTGTACATTGAAACCATAGTAAAATAATAAAGTACTCGCACATCTACAAAAACAAAAATTGCTTGTATTTTGTTAGTGTAAAACTACTGCCCACAATGTCAGAATGCTTTGAACGAAAAAATGAGAGAACGAAAGAGAGCAAGAGAAAAAAACTCAAAAAATATTTTACATGTGAATACAAAAACCATTTGACAGTACCGCGAGGTTTGCCAATGAAAAAATTGTAAAACAGCTGGTCTTACGAGTATACTTTATTATTATACTATGATTGAAACAATAACAAAAATGATATAAAAATGTAAACAAAACACACATAGAAGCACCATATAAAAAAAGATTTAACAGTCATCACACATAAAGAAAAAAAAAGTCAGCTGTGTTTTTAACTCTACCTAATAGTTAATATACCTTGGTGTCGCGTGTGTAATTTTTCTTAAATTTTAAGGAAAATGCATAGTATAATAATAAAGTATACTCGTAAACCCAGCTGTTTTAAAATTTTTTCATTGGCAAACCTCGCGGTACTGTCAAATTGTTTTTGTATTCACATGTAAAATTTTTTTTTAGTTTTTTTCTCTTGCTCTCTTTCGTTCTCTCATTTTTTCGTTCAAAGCATTTTGACATTGTGTGCAGTAGTTTTACACTAACAAAATACAAGCAATTTTTGTTTTTGTAAATGTGCGAGTACTTTATTATTATACTATGAGGAAAATGTTGGTTTATTTTGTGTTGTTTCTCTCTCTCACAAGTGTGTTGAACAGTGTTGCCAGAACTTCTCTGAGAAAAAGTGCTAAATGGCTATTAAAAAAGTGCAATTTAGTAAAAATAAGTGCTAAATGATTGTTAAAAAGTGCAATTCTTTAGAAAAAAGTGCTAAAGTTTAAATAAAGTAATTAGAATAAACATTTTTGTTATTTATTCATATATTCACTATCTTAATATATTTTTTTTTTAATTTGTATGGTTTACGCACATTATATTGGTCATATTCTTAATTCCAAAGGAACAAAATTCAGAATAACTTCCCATCTTTATCTTATTAACGTATTCACATTATATTTTGGAACACAGTAAATTTCATACATAAGTATGTCTTATTGAAAAATATATAAAATAATTTTAAATAATTTTGTTAAAATAAGAACATTAAGATTTTCATTCAACCGGATAAATCTACACAACTCGTAAATTTATAAAATATTTTTTCCCTATGTAAGAGCTTTTATTGCATTTCGGGTACTTTTTTGTGAGAATGGGTTTACATCTTTTATTTTTTCGTAGGCTGTCCTTATAATCGGTATTTTCCTAAAACTATGTTCACATTTGTCAAATATTTGACCAAAATTGTGCAACCACTACTTTTACAAATAATTGTTTACAGTTGTTTGATATTGCAAATGTTTTGTAAAAGAAATCAGCATCGTTCTAAATTTGGTAAAATGTCAGGTATGAATAATAACTAGTAAAAAATGTTTCCATTAAAATGGAGGTCAGAAAATATTAGTATTTATAGTAGTTACGTCATTTTGACTAGTCTGACCATACCTTAAGACTATTAGTTTTGGAGTTGTAAAAAAAAGATTTAATCGGTAAATTATACAAAGATATTTTTAGCTATTTTGTGCTTTATTTATCCAAAATTAAAATTAAAGTGCAAAAACTAAAAATAAATGCTAGAAATGCACTTTTAATGCTAAAAAAATCATTTTATTTATAAAAAAGAATAAAAAGGTGCTAAACAGCACCTAGCACCTTTTTTTCACAAAAAGGTGCAGTACCCGAAAAAAAAGTGCTAGAATTGCACTTTAAATGCCGTTATGGCAACGCTGGTGTTGAATTCACACAGAACTTCTATGTGAAGAGAGAGAAATGTTGTTGTTGTAGAAAATAGTACTATTTTCTATTCTTAGTATTCTTTGTTTACGGTGTTTTTTTTTATCATTTGGCAACCCCTTTGTCATTCAGTATGAATGACAATTTCGAAGAAGAAGAAGTTAATTTCAATAACAACATCTGTCGTAACATACAAATTAAAAAAAAAGAAAATGTTTATTACTTTAAGAATATTAACACAAAATACGAAAATCCGACTTAACAAAGTAACAAAATTAAAAACTCCCTCTGCTGTAAATATTTCATCATGCCGATATTTGTTCACTTCAAAGAAGTTGTTAGCGACAAGCGCTGCTAAGCCACAAACTACCCAATTGGAAATAAATGGACAAATATATAATGCTGACAATTGGACCAATGTTACACCTAAAATATTATCCTATATGGGTTTAAATAAACATTTGCAGAAGGATCACCCTTTATCTATAATAAGACAACGTATTGTAAATTATTTCTACCAAGCCTATAAAACGTCGCGTGGAAATCCCCTGTTCTCCGTGTACGACAAACTGAATCCAGTGGTAACTGTCCAACAAAATTTTGACAACTTATTAATTCCCATAGACCATGTAAGTCGTAATAAATCTGATTGTTATTATATAAATAGCCAGCATTTGCTGAGGGCGCATACCACTGCCCATCAAGTTGATTTGATATCTTCAGGTTTGGATAATTTTCTGGTAGTAGGTGAAGTCTATCGTAGAGATGAGATTGATAGTACACACTACCCAGTATTCCATCAATTAGATGCTGTACGTTTGGTGACCAAGGATAAGCTGTTTGAACGAACTCCTGAATTGGAAATATTTGAAAAAGATTGGCGTGAAAGTTCAGGCAATAGAGCCCAAGTAATACACTCTTCCTCTAAGTGTATTGATCAATCTAAACAACCCTGCCATACGTTGGAAGCTGTTAAGCTTATGGAACATGAACTAAAACAGGTTCTCTTGGGTTTAGCCCAAGATTTATTTGGTTCAAAAATTAAATATCGTTGGGTGGACACCTACTTCCCTTTTACTCAACCCTCTTGGGAATTGGAAATCTTTTATAAAGATAATTGGTTGGAAGTATTAGGTTGTGGTATAATGAGACATGAAATTCTACAACAATCGGGTGCTCAAAATTCAATTGGTTATGCTTTCGGTTTGGGTCTAGAACGTTTAGCCATGGTTTTGTTTGATATACCCGATATACGACTGTTTTGGTCAAATGACTCTGGATTTTTGACACAATTTAGTGAAAAGGATTTAAACAAATTAAGCAAATATAAACCGGTTTCTCAGTATCCTCAATGCAAAAATGATTTATCATTTTGGCTGCCCCAAGGTGTAGATGTAGAAGCTGGCTTTGTGCCCAATGATTTTTATGATGTGGTGAGGTCTGTAGCGGGAGATGTGGTAGAACAGGTAAGAGATTATTCTTTAAAATTTATCAAAGTACATTAAATTACCTCTTTAATTTTATAGATAAGTTTAGTTGACAAATTCAAACATCCTAAAAAAGGTTTAACGAGTGTTTGCTTCCGCATTGTATATCGTCATATGGAACGTACATTAACTCAAGCTGAAGTCAATGAAATTCACAAACGTATTGCGGATGCATGTGTGGAACAGTTTAATGTGCAAATACGTTAATTTGTTGAAGTGTTAATAGAAAATGTGATAAAATGGATATGTAAATCGATAAAAAACTTCTTGGATAAATATGAAAAACAGAAAATATGTTTTGGAAATTATCTAGATTAATTTCAAAAGTTTTAATAAAGTGTCCAAAAACTTTCAGTCTACCTGAGTAATAAAGAATATTTACACAATTTTCTAATAGAAAAATAAAATTTTGAAGGAGAAATAAGATACATAATAATAAAGCAATTTAAAAAAATTTTAAAATTTCTCTTCAGTTCCCTATCAGCTTTTGAAAATTGCAAGTCTAGTACATTCTGGCCAAAAAAAGTTTCAAATTTTTTTATGTAATAGGTTTTAAAAAATTCGAAAGTTTTAATTCTTTTATTCACTTTTTAAAATTTAATTAAATTTAGTGTCCTAGTCAATTTATAAAAACATTTATATTAATTTAATACATAGTCTTCTTTGTACTTCATATGAATTGAATTCTGAACAGAATTAATTTCTTGAAGAATTCATTACTTGGTATAAACCATAAAAAAATTTTACAGGAAAATCATAAAACTCAATCATTTTTTTACCTTTCTTCGACATTAGGTAAGATTTATTAAACATCTATTTGCATGCAAAGTATGATTAATTTAATTTAAATTTAATTTATTATTCTTCAATAGCATAACAGAGCCCAATAAGCCATTAAGAGTTAAAAAATTTACCACTTAACAAAAACCACAATAAGAAATACAGTATTAACAATAAACAAATTTAATAAAAATTATATTTATAAAACTTATGTGTATATGAAGAAAGTAAAGTAAATTAAATAATTCAGAGTAGAACATGCCAAATTTTGCGCCTAGGGACGTAAGTATCCATATATTTTTATAGAACATTAGTAAAAATTAACTCCCGTATAAATGCCAACATAAAAATAATATTTGAAACAAATATGTTTTAAATCAGAAGAAAACTTTGTGCAAAGTTTTGTCACAGTCCATATTTCCCATATGAAATTTAGAAAAATTCTTAATATTTAGTTGCAAAACAAAGTAATTAATAATACAACTAAAATGTTAAACATTCGTAATCTGCACATAACTATCTATCAAATTAAAGTTATTATAGAACACCAGTCCATTAATGTGTTCTACAACACTTGTGTAAGGAGTGTACAACGAAATTTTAAATTTTTTGATAAATGTTTAAATTAAAATATATTTTCAATTAAATTTTAACGATAATTACTGAAAAATAAGTTTTTGTTTCTCTAGAATAGTTCAGAAGTCCTTTCCATAAAAAAAACGTTGATTTTTTTCAAAATTCCAATTTCAAACTTTTAAAAAATAAATTTTCGCAGAATGCAACAAGACCTCCGCAAAAGCTAAACCCTCTGAATAAAGTTTTTTTTCGTTCGACAGCGGTTGGATTTAATATCAATTAAGATTTAGAGCCCAAACACAACCTAGCGGATTATTTTTTTTTATATGAAGATTTGGTAACTAAAACAACACAGCGGAATCAGCTGAAAATTAAAAAAGAAAGAAAGACATAGATAGATTTGCCTTATATTTTTTATGTATGGAATTTAAGAGAGGAAGATAAATATTTTTTTATATATGTAGTTTTGTTGTTGCCAAACACAAAAAATATAAAGAAACAAAAACAAAATGTATATTAAATCCGCTGCTGGACGCCGTCTTCATTTAATTTGCATTTCTCTCTTGGAGCGGAAAACAACGTTGAAATCCGTTTGGTTGTGTTTGGGCTCTTAGATTCAAGTTTTGAATACTTATTGTTGTTCACTTAATATCGTACAGATTCAAAAAAGAAATATAAATGAATTTAAAAAAAAAAAAATTTCTTAAATGTTTAAATTTTTTCTTTTGACCTTCGTATTTGAATGGTTGTCTTTGACTTATGTTTTACATTATCATATAATAATTTTACCTTTTTACCGAAATCCTTAGAATTCAAATCGCAGCTACGGCTTAGTTGTACAAGATATTGACTTAATTCTCATTCAATTTTATTTCCTGAGATGTTGTCTATAAAACAGCATAGTTTATGTGAACTTTTTTATAATTAGTTTAATACAATTTTAGAAGTTTTAATTTGGAATTTTCAAACAGTGTTGAAAAAAATCAAAATTATACTAGAGAAACAAAAACTTATTTTTCAGTTATTCAGTAAATAATGTTTCATTTATACAATTCAAGTTTAAAAATTTATTGAAATCATTCACGTTTTCAAATTCAAATCTATTACAAATTAGCTTTAGAAAATGTTTTTTAATTAAATTTGTAAAAGATTAAAAAAATATGTATTACAAATTTAATCAACCCAGGACTTTCATATCGCATGAAAGTAGCCTGTACTCATTCTAGTTTGGCGATCCGACCAATGAAGTACGTTGAAAAAATTCGTTAATTTTTTCCAAAATTATTTACTTCAATGTACGAATTCGTTGCTTCAACGAAAAATTCAACACACTAACGTATTGTACCTTGAAACCATATCGTTAAATTTATTACTTAATAAGTAATTTCTTTAATTTAAAGTATAATTTTTTTGATGAACGCATTAATATTTTAAATAAAAAAATAACATATTTATAGATTTAAAAAAATGTGTACTTTCGTTCCATGAACGTGCAATAAAAATCAACGAATTCTTCATAAAAATTAATGATTTTATTTAACGAACGTGTTTATTAAAATAAATTACGAATACGTTAAATCAATGAACTTGTATGTTGAATTTTATGTTGTTTCAACGTAGGTAAAAATAAGGGTACAAAAAACAATGAACTTTTTTGTTGTATTTACTTTGGTTTAGTATACAGGTAATAATTTCAAAGATTTAGCATAAATAATTATTTTAGCACATAGGAAGAAAACAGAAACTTTCGACTAAAAAACACAATTTTGAACCTTACCACCAACGATTTTGATAAAATATTGCAAAAAAGATTTGATAATAGCAAGTTAACAAAATTACAAATTTCAGGGTCGATGCGGCATGTGACAGCGACATCCGTTCACTATAATATGTTGTACACTATATTTTACGGTCGTTACGGAAAAATTCATAGTCGGCTTTTTTTGAGCAGTCTAATACAAATGGGTGACCCCATTTGTGCGGACAGAAAATAAGTTATCGTTGTTCCCAGCCCAAATGATAATTTACTTTATTCTAAGAAATAAGATAAATCTTCGTCCTGACATTCTTTCGTGAACAAGATCTAAATGAATAAAAAGTCCTTTATCGGATTTTCCGGACAAAAATCATAAACCGTAAAAGAAATGTACTGAATATTTTATAAGATGCTACTTATTATCATTTTTGTCCGTTTTTGCATTCATATTTACTTACATTTTTTTAAATTAAATAGTTTACTATTTGTTTTTTAGTTAACTTTTTGCTGGTTTTGAGCAAAAAATAGTTTTTTAATTTAATTTTTACTTTTACACTTCATTCAAAATTCTTCATACTAGAAAAAAGAAAATGAAACTTGACCTCTAAAAATAGATGATGTCCCAGTTATCTATGTCCTGAAAACAGTCTCGATGATGGGTGCATGATTTTTCGTACAACACAATGGCAGCAGATTCCTAAAAATCTTGACAGCTTTTTTTGAACAAAGGGCATAGAAATTCTGCTCTTGTCGTGCAGAACGACATTGTCATCAGTCATATAAAAAAAAGTAATTGGGTGCTGCTTAAGATCGAGGCCAGGGCACCAACATCATTTTCCCAAGTTAATTCTGTTATTTTTAAATGCCAACATATGTAGATGACTTTGTTGTCAAACTTGTCCTCAACATGCTTTTAATTTTTAAAATTTCGTGGAAAAATCGTTAGTAAAAATGCTGTTGAGAGAAAGAAGAGATGATTTTTTTTTGCGTACGAAAAATGAAAACGGAGTAAAGCGAACGTAGCCATAAATTCAATAAAATAAATAAATAAAAATGATTCATGAAATCATAATTTATTGCAAATAATTTCTAAATGAAAATGCAAAACGTCTTTTGCCCCAGAACAAAAAAAAAAAAAAAAAAAATTTCAGTTTTTTTGCTTTAAAATTGAGCTATTAAGTAAAATTTTTCAAACGTTAACTTAATGGAAAAAAGATAAAACATAAAACACTTTTTAAATAAAATTTTTCATAAATGGAACAAATATTATGACTGTTTCGTTTATGAAGTTAATGTTACGATCATTTGACTTTGAATATTAATATAATTTTTGAAGATATGAGCATGAAATTTTTTAGTATAAATGTAGTTTGCGTCAGTACATTATAATCCAGTAAATAAAACCAACATTTGATTTTTAAGTGGTTACGGCCTTTTGCATTTTAGTTGACGATACACATGTATAAATGAAAATATGTATATCTATAAGTTAATTCATTACAATTAGGGATAGCTGGTCAACTGAGACCCAAATAGGATATAAATCTTTCCATTAGCAGATTTGAAACAGGATTGTAAATGTAGCGAAAATGAAATTCAAGTAATTGATTAATCTGAATAATTGAAAGAGTAATAATAATTATAAATTTTATTTAAAACACAGAAAAATCAAAAAATAAATTCAATTAACAAATATGTTAGTAAATAATTCATTCAATTAACAGCTTTTTTAAATTTGCACCTCTCACCTTAATTGTAAAAACTGAAATACAGAAAAAAATTCTAGATTAAAAAATTAATTAAATCAATTGAATGAATTTAAAATTTAAATGAGTAAAAAAATATTACTGAAATTTGATTCTTACTTTAATATATTTATTAAGTTTTGAAGCAAAATTAAACAACTTTGTTAATTAACCATAAAACAATGTATTTATGACAGAAAGTAAAGATGTCAGAAATTGACTAAAAAATATTTACTCAGACAATGATATCATTCAATAAAATTTTAACTAGTTTCGTAAATCATTATAAAATTTAAATTTATTAAAAGTCCACTAAAAAGAATTTATTAATTCTTAAAGAAGTGGCTGATGATCACTTTTTCGAAAACCCCTAGTTGTGATTCATACTTGAGTTCAAACGCTATTAAATTTTTTGTAGCTTCAATATCGTAATCCAATTTAAACGTAGCTTATATTTTGAAAATATTTTGACTAAAATTTTACAAATGATGACCTTATTCATATTTTAAGGTAGGTTTAAATTTAGCTTGAAAAAATTAACTTTGGACCAGTCAGTTTCAATTTCTTGTTTATTAATATTCCTAATAAAACATTTGATTTCATGTTATAGATCAGACCAGACGATCTTATACATAGCAGAGAATATTATCTGTAGCTTTCCAGTTGAAAATTATATGAATAATTAAGGATTTGTTGGACTCACTTTCTAATTCTTCTCTTAAATTTTAATGTTTTGTCAAATTTCTATGAGACAAATTCCGCTTGTAGTCTATACTACTAACAACTTATAACGAATAGGTACATATTTAAAATGTCTAAAATTAATCAGTTTTCACTAGCTGTTTTTTAGTGCTAACATTTTATTAAGATGCTTAATTGAATAAATGCCATTAAGTCATCGCAAATAAACCGTTTTATATAGTGTACACAAAACATACTAATGGAATTGCCGTTAAGATTTAATTCCTAGCTAAATTTTTAGTTTAATTTTGTTTAAAAATTACAAAATTCCCGGGAAGGCGGGACATAAAATATGTTTAATATCCGTCCCGGGATTCGCGGGATGCATTCCCTAATTACAATCAGTCTTGGATGTTGAAATAAAAAGATATACTTAGTACTGAATTACCCCTTTAAAATAAATATTATGTACCATATCCCATAGACGGAGCTTGGGAGCTTTCACCATATATATATATATATATAGAGGATGGAACCATTCTGAATGCTCTCAGTAAGTTGACCAATTTCGGAGGTTCTCCTCCTGTCCACAGACCAGCTAGAAACTTATATTCACCCAAAACAGTTGGAAAACACCCCAGAAATAACTGTGTGTAATTTTATTGAAATATATTTAATTGATCAAAAGTTAAACAAAATTATTTTCAAAAAATACATTGAAACGGCTGTGCTCTTATGTATATGCACGCAAAGAAAAAACATGATTCCGAAATGCTCGCGGAAATCAAGTGATGTTCCTAAGTAGTTTATATGTCTAACACAATCAAATTATTGTGTTTTAGACTAAGCTGAATCAATTATTTTTTGTTCTGATCATTTTAACATATGATACTTTGTAATAATATAAAGTCGGTGTACTAAAAGAATAATATGTTTCATAGTAACATATTATTTCAATGAAATATTTGTATGTAATATTTTAATGCGAGGGGTGACAATAATATGCTCGTCTTTATTGTTATCTCTCTTTCGAAATAATTTACTCATTCAGTAATGAAATCTTAAATGTGACGGACGTAAAGTGAATAAAAACGTTTAAAAAAGTTCACAAAATTTTTATTAAAAAACTTTATTATTATTTTTTAATAACGAGATCCACGGAGTGCTGACGGAGCAAATCATCAATGGCCACATTTCAAATTGGAAATATTTTTCGGTAAGTACAATAAATATCAATAATTCAGTGCGGTCAAATATAAAAATAATAATAACAAAAATGTATTTCTACAATTTTCTTTTAGGTGTGTGAATGTGAAGATGAATTTTCTTGAACGAAATCGTCCAGTGAAGGCTGTGGTATTTGTTTTTTAATTATTTTCTATTCGCAAAATTTAAATTAAAAAAATAATAATAAATAAAAATACATTTTAACCGTATGCATAGTATTATGATTGGGGGTATTATAATATTTAATATAGGGATCATGTTATATTTATGCAGTATGGTTGTGAGGACTATCACATATAAATGTTATGATTGTGAGGTCCATATTATATTAATATTGGATAGGACAATATTATGTTCACAAAAGGGTATAATAACTGATATGATTGAGCGAATCATAAACCTAAACATTAATGATAGTTACCGATTATGATTTGACCAACCATGTTTTTTCTTTGCGTGTGGGAAATTCTTCAAACTCGTTTACTTTTGATGTTCAAAAAAATGTCGAAAATTTTTAAATGGCACATCAACGATATTTAGTACCAATATTGCTTGGCCCTAGTGGAACACAGATCTGTTCGCGTGAATGACTTTTACCGAACGGCATCAATGTAATGGCGGTTTAAGATAATTTTTTTTTTTTAAATTGCCAAAATTATATTTTTAGTCCTAAATCAGAAATTATTGCATTTATGCACTCTTCAATGCTGTATCTAAAATACAAATTAAAAATATCACGATAAGTTAAGTATGCGGGGATATTAGGGTGATCGACGCGGTTTTCTAACCGGTGTTAAAACCGGTTTTTCAGTCAATGTGCTGTCGGTTTTTTCAAAATGTTCATTTTTCGAATGTCGAATAGACCGGTTTTTTTAAACACAAAAAACCGGGTTTAAAACTAGCATTTCATTTCAGAAAACATGTACTAAATAGTGATATTTGAAAATTTAGGAATCATTTTTTAAATATTCATAAAGACTGATTTCTTATGTTTTTAAAATATAGTTTAAGTCTAAATTAGAATTTATTCTGTAATATTAAACAAATAAACAATTAATAATTATCCTGTATGATCCAATTTAATTTTTTTGATCCAACATTTCCTTATTTTTTAAAGGTGTTGTGTTAAAAAAGTCTCACCTGCAGAATCGTTTCAATTGAGACAGGCTTCCATATTAAGCCATGGTTTCTGTTTATGCTAACTAAAATTTAGATGATTTTTTCTACAATTTTGAAACATAATTATCTTCTAGTCATCTAGATATATAATTTGCTTAGCATTTTTTCTCTTTCCAGAGCTTTCTGAAGCTACCAAACGACGTAGAAAATTAAAATTTGGCTTAATTATAAAACTTTTTGTCCAACAAATCCTAATGGAGCCATATTTTGAAATTTTTATCAGGGAGCGGATATAAGAGGATTTATGTGTCTTTTTCTAAGAATTTTTTCTCTTTCCAGAGCTTCCTAAAGCTCCCAGAAGACATAGAAAATTAAAATTCAGCTAAATTATAACCCTATTCGTCCTAAAAATCCTAACGGAGCCAGATTTTGAAATCTCTATCAGGGAGCTAAAATACGTGGATCTATATATAAGGATTTAAATATATCTTTCCTAAGCATTGTTTCCTTTCCATAGCTTTCTGAAGCTCCCAGACGACGTAAGAAACTAAAAATCGGCATACTTATAAAACTATTCGTTCAACAAATTCTAACAGTGCCAGATGTTTCTATCAGGGACCAAAAAGTCTGTTTTGGTATTAAGAACTTTTGAGTTGCTATACTTATTGTTTGCTCTCCAAATCCTATAAAAAACTGATTCTGTATTTCGGCCAGGGAGCGCATTTACGACGATTTTTTTATTTTGAAAGGTTTACGAATTTAAAACTTTAATCAATATAATTCCAATAAATTTGAACGGCTTCAAATAATTGACTTCGATTAGGGAGAGGAAGGTGTCTAAATGTTGTTCATATTTTTTTCTTTTAATTTTCGGATTTATTTGTGCATATTTTCATTATTATATTATTTTTCCTTACATTGTTAGGCTTTTACGCATAAATTTTAACTTAATTATAAGAATTGATTTTTTTAAAGAAATGTAGTCTTTTGATATAAATAAAACTTCTGCAAAAAACCGGTTAACCGGTTTTTTCTGAATTTCAAAAAGTGCAACCGGTTTTTTTAAAATACCAACTATTCGAACTATTCGAAAACCGGTTTCTCAAAAAAGTCGAATAATCGATCACCCTAGTGGATATATTAGCGATTTAATAACTATTAAACCTTCTTATAAAATTTACAAAATTCAGTTTTTAGTGATGCAGTGTTGTTCATATTCATCCATTTATTGCAAATTTAATTATTTTTTTAAATAAGTCATAAGTCAATGTCATTTATATGCATTTTTTAATTGCACTTACTCGAATTTCTAAAGTTGCATTAAACAAAAAATCGTACGTTTTTTCGTTTAAAATTGATTTATAACGCCAACATCCGCTATAATAAAATATGCAAAATTGCTGAATTCTTTAAAATTCCTATACACGTTTAGCATATTAATATTTTAAAATGCCACAATGATTTTTAAATGTCATTTGGAAACCTTCTTTGATAACACCATACTCTAGCTTCACTGAAATAAAGTTGCGAGTGTGCCTCGCGAAAAAGGTACCTCTTGGAGCCATTCACGTTTTTTCTCTCCAAGTTTGGGTACCTCCTACAGCATTTCTATTGAAGGCACATTAACGAGATATATGTCAAATAATGAATAATTTCAAGTGCTTTTAGGCTATGTTTTGATTTTTGAAATATCCGAAACGGCGTAAAATCCCCAGAGAAAAAATTGCAAAATTTTAAAATTTTTTAAAATTTAGTTTCACAACTTTTGCACAACACAATTTGACATTGGTTAATGGCGCGCTAATCCATGCTGGTCCTTTTCTATAAGTGTTTATAGTCTACATTAGAAGAATTGGACATTTATGCTAAAATTTGCGACTACAGCAAGAAAAGGAAATAAAAAAAAACTTGTTTCAGACACTTTTATTGGAATTTTTGACTTTGGGTGCTTGCCGGCATCACATGGAACCGTTTCAAGTCTTGAATTTTTTTTCTGTCACAGCAAAAAGTGTTGTTAACATAATTGCATTAAAAGTTTTTTAAAAAACTCGGAATTTAAAAAAATATTTGAGGATGAAGGTCGGTTTCATAAAGGCAAACATAAAAAGAGAATTGCCCATCAACGTGTTTTTTTAAATAATTTTGTGCAACTTTTTGAACTGTTAAGTATATTTCAATGAAATTTTACATAATTATTCCTGATGTGTTTTTCAATTATTTTAGTGGAGCACAAGTCAGGGTTGTCAGATTTTTTTGAACCTCTGTCGCCAAATTGTTAATCAGAAATCGCCAAAAATCGCCAAAATTAAATTTTATATATTTTCCTTTAAGAAAAACTAAAAATTACTAATTTATTTAGTGCTTCAAATTTAACATAATTTTATAACGTAAATTCTGCATCAACAAAGTCAATGATAATTTCAGTAGCTAATAATAACTTGAATAAAAAAATATTAATTTCAATACACGTTTCTGACATACATAGCTCAATTTTAGATCAACAATTTTAAAAATTTATTGAAATTTATTATATTTTTTAACAGAATAATTCTAAAATTATATAATGAACATTTGCCTATTAACCTTATAAATTGTTTTGAAGAATTAATTTATTCATGAACTTTTTCTTTTCATTATGGTCCATAAAATCTTAATATTCATATTTCAAAGATGATGGAAAACAAATTGTCAAACATTTATTGAAGATATTTATAAATTAAGGATCTTTATTTTGTTATTCGAGGTTCATAAACACCAACTTTTCTTGCTGCAATTCTGAGTTCGTAGACTCAGAAACACCAACTTTTCTCTTCTCTCTCCTAAGAATTCAGAACTGCAGCAGGAAAAATTGCTGTGTATGATATCCGACTTAAATCAGGGATTTTTACAACCTCTTACTTTGTGTCTTTAAATTTGATAATTTAAAGGTATTTCTACAAATACGTATGTTGAATTTCAAGTTTGAATGACAATGAATATTAATTTGAAAAAAGTGATACAGTCTCAATTTCATATCAAATTTTATTCCTAAATAATTCTTAATCCGAAAATAAATTAAAAATTAATGGCATATTCTCAATTTGATACCAAAAGCTTTTGATAAATCAGACTATATTTAAGAAAATAGCAAAAACATTTGATTTCAATTAATTATAAATTTAAGATAAAACCTTTGTATTTAAAAATGGATTTTAAAATTGCTACTTAATGTCTTATTCCAAGGACGAAGTATCATTAAATGTTTTTTACAATTTGCAAAAATTACCAGAATGATAATAAAAATCATGCACAAACAATTATTTTAGAATTTTTACTCTATCCAAAAAAATCACCAAAAAATTCGCCATGTCGCAAAACGGAAAATTCAGTCGCCAAGAACAATTAAAAATCGCCACGTTTGGCGAAAAATCGCCACATCTGACAGCCCTGGCACAAGTTTCTATCTGGTCTGTGGACAGGAGGAGAACCTCTGAAATTGGTAAACTTCTTTAATTATTTATTGTATAATATCCGAGGTTACCCATTTCGGAGAACCTGTCCCCTGCTCACATAGCAGCTAGAAACTTGTGCTCCTCCCAAACAGCTGGAAAATACCACAGTAATAATTATATGAAATTTCATTCAAATACATTAATCCGTTCAAAAGTTAAACAAAATTATTTAAAAAAACACATTGAATCTGCTGTGCACTTATGTATATTTCAATGCCTTGATTTGTATGGGAACAAAAAAAGTTGCAAATGTACCGCCCTAAAATTAAAGATTGATATGTTTTAAGCTAATTCCCAAAATATTTCAGTTCAATTATTTAATTTACGTGAGCTGGACCATTTTTAGAATACCTCCAAAAATATGGTTTTCGATCGACTGTATACACTCCCCGAAATATTTATATGACCAAAATAGTTTTTTATATTTCTATGGAACTAAAAGTGCAATTCCAAAAATATTTGGCACACATGTGAAGACAAGTAAGGCAGTTTTTTGATATGTAAAAAAAGTTGGTTCCGTTACTCCAGTGCAAAAATAACGGGACTTTTACTTGAGCTTCGAACGAAATAATTATAAGACCAAATATGACGAAGTATTTTAAATATTTAAAAAAATGGAATATGTTTTCAAAATTTTTAAATTTTTTGTTCGTATTATTAATAAAGGACAGAGTTAATTTTTTTTGCACAGTGGGACAAATATATTTTTGTGATATAATCAATAAAATTTGAAAAATAGTCCCAAAGGGTCAATTAAGTTATTTTTTTCATTAACAACGATTATGGGGAAAGTGCTGTTTATTGCTGTTCTTGTAATTTTGTAAAAATTATGTAAAACGAATGTATTTTTATAAGTAAAAAATCTATTTATAGCCTTAAGTTTTTGAGATATAGAATGTCTTGTTCAGAATAATTCAGAAAATATTTATCATGTCTTAATAAAAATTCGCTAGAATGTCAGTTGTAAGCTAATTTATAATAATTGCTAACTATACTAAAGATATTTAGTAAATATATCTTGAAAAAATATTTTTTTATTGCTTTAAAAGCTCCGGAAGTTATTGCATATACGCAATATAATATTTAGCCTTCATTTGTGGTTATTTTGAAATAAATTATATCGAATTTTTAATTTTTGTATCAGAAATTGCGTAAATACTAATAATTAAGAGTATTCATTGGAATTTAATTGATATAAAAGTCCCATAACAATAAGTATAATTCCTACTATGGAATTCATTAAATTGCGCCTGTTTTCAGACCTATTAAAATGAGTGTACTATATTTGTAGGATCAAATTAGCTATTAATAACCATAACCTATCTTGTGATTACCAAATTGGCCAAGGCGTATTGAAATATGATTAATATTTTCTGATTTATTCTCAACAAGACATTCCATTTCTCAAACATTTTAGGCTAAAACAAAAACATTTTTTACGTAGCTTTAAATTAATTTTACATATTTTGATCTTAGTCTGGTCCAAAATTACAAAAGCAATAATAAACACCATTTCTTCTCCAGATTTTTTTTTATATAAACAAAAATATAATTTAATTGAGACTTTAGGCTTATTTTTTGCTTTTTATTGATTATATCATAAAAATATATTTGTCCCACTGTACCAAAAATTAACTCTGATCTAATTCAGTACAGCCTTTATTAATAATACGGACAAAAAAAAAAAAATTTTGAAAATATATTCCATTTTTTTAAATATTTAAAATTCTTCGTCATATTTGGTCTTATAATTATTTCGTTCGAAGCTCAAGTAAAAGTCCCGTTATTTTTGCACTGAAGTAACGGAAACAACTTTTTTTACATATTAAAAAACTGCCTTACTTGTCTTCACATGTGTGCCAAATATTTCTGGAATTGCACTTGTAGTTCCATAGAAATATAAAAAACTATTTTAGTATTATATATATTTCGGGGAGTGTATATAGTTTTTAACTTTTTGTCAAAAAAATTACAACATATAATAGAAAAACTATGTCTACTATATATTGAACAAAAAATTATTTAAAATTTGTTTTCATTCTCGCGAAATTAAAATTTTAGTAAAATTTTCAATAATTTTATTTTAAATAGTATTTTATTAAAGTTTGGATATTTTGGACATTTTTCATCGTAAATTATATTTTAGCATATCATTGGAAAGCTCTCATTAAATGCTATTGATATGTGCATTCATTTAACCCTTTCCGGTCCATAATTGGTTAAGTTATTTTTAACGGCAAATAAATGATAAGTTATGAATATAAATGTCCCCAAAAACATAAATTGATAAAAAAAGCATTAAATTCGCGTAAAATAAAGGCTAAATTTCAAAAAATCATTTTCATTCGATTAATTTCGCGGTTTTAATTGAACTTGTTATGTTTTTTATAAATTTATCAATATTTAAGTGTAATAAGTACTTTCATGCGATTTATTTGCAAAAATTTGCTAATTTATGCTTTTGGGAACTAAATGCATAAAATTTACCTCTAGCTCTTAATGGGTTAATTACATTTTATCTTCAATAGCAGTAGGATAGACCATTCCTATGGTCCATTAAAACCGAATATATTTTGAAAAATGTCCGAAATATATAAAATTATAAGTTTGAACTTAGAAAATATTTTAAAAAGTGTAAGTAAAATCTTAATATTTCGCGACTGAAAAGAGATTGAGCTGTAATATTTTGGGAATCATATAAGAACATACTAATCTTCATTTCTAGAGGGTTACATTTGCAACTTTTTTTCGTAAGGCACTTTAATGTATATAGAATGTTGCAGCACACATTTACTATAGAAATTAAGGAAAATGTCCACATTTTGCTGAAGGGGGCCAAGTTTCAGCTAGTTTTTAAACGATTGTGTAAAGTATTTATGCAAGTATTTGGTGTCATTGGAAAGGTTATTACTTGAAAAATATTATATAAATAATAAAGTATTCAAACTAAATATTTTCATTAAATTTATCAAAAAACTAAAAATTTTTGTATTTAGTGTTATTTAAAAAAACAAAAAAAATAATAATATTATTTGAACTTTAATAAAATCTACATTAATTAAGCTTTCATTATAAAATTTTAGTATAATATAAAAAAAATTGTAATTTAAATAAAAAAACAAGTAGATTCCCATTTCTTACTTTAAAATACCCAAAATTCCAGTTCGGGGAAAGCTTTCTTCAAAAATAGAATTTTTTCATTGAAATGGTCACCTTGTCGTTATAAGGGGCCTCCGTCAGAAAAAACTTTTTGGGCTAAACTATAGGGCTAAAAAATTAAAGTAATTTTAAGTCGATCCCAGCTTTGCGATTTGAGAACATAACAAAAAAAGAAAAAGCTAAATACCAAAATTGACTAAATTTGGATAGGGCTCGTGGGCAGACCTTTGTCCCTAACTCCTCCGGATTTACTTTACACGCATTTACATTAAGATTTCTTTTGAAAGGTCAGAACAAAAAACTAATTTTATCACTGAATAAATATTGCCACCTTTTTGGAAAAAAACACAAAAAATGTAAAATTTAGATTAATATAACTTTTTAACGGATTCGTATAATTTTATGATTCTTGCAGCAATATTATTTAGAATTTTGTAGGGAATCTCGGAAACATTTTAGAAAAAAAACTAAAAAAAGACGAGGCTAAAATTTATTTGGACCTGAATATCTCTTAAACTGAGAGAGATAACCTACACATGTAAGCATATTTTTACAAGGACTATCTGTATATAAAATTTCTTTTCTGTCATATCATAAATGAATTTTTGGCGAAAAAAATACAATACCCGAGATGGGCAAATTTGGAGGGCCACCCACTTGCCCCCTGACCCGCTAGGAGCCTGTACTCCTCGAACTCAACTCGAAAAATTGAGATACCTCTAACAGTTCTTTAGTTACTGAATTATTTCCAAAAAAAGAAAAAGTGTTTTGGAACCACTGTGCAGTGTTAATTGTGGAAATTTATAAGAAATTTATGATAACAAAATCTGGAGACTTTCATTGAATTAGTTCCATAGATATGCGATAATTACGTTTTATCTTGTAGAGGAGCTAAAAAATTGCCTAGAGCTGCCCATCCTATTTTCATATCAGTTACGGTTCTTGATAAGGAAATTATTTCTATACAATTTTAAAACAATTGTTGTAATAGTTCTTCATTTAAGCGATAAATAATGTTTACTCCAATAATAATAACACTGTGCTCGAAAATGGGACTTATTATTTTTAACAAGATGGGCATCCAATGGGTTAAACTAGATCGACAACGTTGAATTTAATGGCGTAAACCATTTTTAAAGGTTTGCGCTCTTTTTTTAGAATGGCTAAAAGAGAAGTTAGGGAAATTAAGTTTTTTGCTTAAATTTAATAATTTTGTTGTTAAATTTAAATAAAATAAACAAATAAGAATCTATTGAAATATAAAGTCATTAATTTTTATTAAATAATATATTTTAGAGCAAAATTACAGAATTTTATTGAGAAAAATAATGAAAACTCATTACCCGGTAACAAGTCTAGTAAGTAGTAGCTATTACCAAAAGCCAACATATTTTTGAAGGATAGTGTTACTAATGAGCAACTTTTCAAATAGAAATTTGAGAATTCCCGGGAAGAATTTTTGCAATTTTTCACTTCCTGATTCCCGGTATTTTCTGTTGGGAATTTCGGGAATTACAAACTACTAATGGTTTGATTTATCATAATTAAATACAATTAAATACAATATTGCCGTACATTCACTGGAACACTTCCTAAATATAAATCGATTATAAATCCGAGTATTGTGAGGTTTGAAAATATTAAATTTATTAATTATCCAACAGAAGTAATTATTGAAAAAAATAAAAATTTCAATATCAATTGGAAATTTTACTACTACAATATTATAACAAAAAAAGTGATCTTTAAACATATATCTTTAATTAAGAAATAGATTCATATATTTGCAAAATTATAGTTTTTTTGTATTTAGTTTTGATACTTTTAGAACAATATTATATTCTTCCCGAATACCCGGAAATTTCCGGTAATGCCAAAATAAATTCCGTTTCCTGGGAGTTGAAAGGTTGGGAGATTAAAAACTTTAATAGAAATATTAATACATTAAAAATAGGTCTGAAATTTATTTAATTTATAATAAAATATGCACTTTCACGCTATAGATTTAAATGTTTTGATTCTTATTTTTTTCAAAACCTGAAAATTTTTAATTTATTAAGGCAACAAAGACAAGTAATAATGGAGGTTTAGCAACATGAAACGAGAGAAAATGATATAGTCGGTCAAACCCGACCATAAAATACACTACACCATAGTGTACATTATAATTCGGGGTGGAGTCTTTTATTAGACTTGGACCCAAATGAGGATATTAAGTGTAAAATAAGACATACGAATACAGAATATAACGCCGATGCTAACATTTATATGAATTTACTCACTTTTGGGTGATTCCCGAAAGAGGCCCTTATATGGGAGCTACGGTAAGTTATGGACCGATCTTTGTAAAATTTGGCATTATCATTTATGTTTATATAAAACGTATTTGTGTCGAATATTAACTTGATATTAATATTTTAATGGGATTTATGCCCGTTAAAGTGATTTTCTGAAAAGGGGTTTATATGGGAGCTATGGTCAATTACGGACCGATCTTTCTAAAAATTGGCACACTTATTTAGACTTATATGTCCCAAATTTCATTAAAATATTCCTATATTAAAGGGATTTATGATTGTAAACCCCTTTTCCGGGAGAACATATGTATGGGGGCTAGGTGAAATAATAAACCTATCATAACCAATTTCAATAGGCATCCCGGACTACCAAATTTCATTAATTTTTGTTCAAAATTGCGACCTGTAGTTTGATTACAAGGTTTATATGGAAGGACAGATGGACGGACATCGTTAAATCGACTCAAAAAGTGATTTTAAGCCGATTGGTATAAATTAAGGTGCGTCTTAGACCAATATTTTTGGGTGTTACAAACATCAGAACAAACGCATAATACCCTTCCCACCTATGGTGGTGTAGGGTATAAATAGAGACCCCGAACGGACTGACAACAAATCAAAGAATTGACTTAAGGAACTTATTATATTTATATTCTCTTCTTCTCTCTTTATTGAGGAGTCACTATGGATCAGATCATTGGTCTTGTGAATACACACAGTTCTGTGTGATCCTCTTTCAACCTAACCTATAATAAAATATATTTAATTGCTTTAATGCTTAATTTACATAAATATGTAATTTTTCGAAATTTCTCTGAGGGTAAAAATTTTTTAATTATAAAAATTTACTTAGAAATTTAATAGAATATAAACAAATTTTCATGAAATATTTAACATTTTTTTTGTATAAATTGAATTCTTTGATTCAGCACATATTTTTTTGAATTTGTTAATCATTGATGCTGAAAATAATAATGTAAACATTTTTGAGTGTAATTCAATAGTTTGGAAAAATCTCTGCCTCAAAACCACTGTTCTATAAGAAGTTTTGATTTTAATTGAATAAAAAAAATAATTAAGATCAGATTGTACCAAATGAATGGTAACAGTACCATGGTACAATTGCAGCATAATTTCCATCCGTTTTCTGGGTACTCGATTTAGCTCTACAAATATTTAATAAAATGTTTAAATTTTTACTTAAAATTATTTAAATTTCTGTTGGCTTATTATGTAACTGACCTCTTTGTGTTTTTATTTAATAATCCCTATAGTCCAAAAAAATAAAATAAAAAATAATAATAATAAAAAAATAAACAAATTGTGTTTTTTCCTGAGAAGAAAAGAAAAATACCAACTAACTCTATTTGTTATAAATCATTTCCCTTGATAACTCTTGAAAAAATGCTTAAAGGAAAAACTAAAGAAAGAAAAAAATGTATCTTTTATTCAAGTACAAACATTATTACACACTTACAGCAGTAATCCCGTAATTCTGGTAGCTCTTGGCTAATTGGAGATTTTATCAGTTATTTATAATAAAATATTTGCAACAAGATGTTTAAATTGACTACTATTTAGATTACTTAGGCTCAGAAAAGTGACAATAACCAATAATTTAAAATATAAAAGTTGGCCAACTGATTTAACATTAGTGAATGAGTATATTGTCACCATTAGAACTGCTGGGAAGTATTAAAACTTTTGCCACTAACACTACGAAAAAAAATGTTAAACCCATACATTTAAGCTCACATTTGGTCACTAGATAGTAGGATACTTAAAAATTGTAACCCTCTACATAGCAACACACATTACACAATCTACAATTTCTATAATAAATAAACAAAAAAAAAAAAAAAAAAAAAAACAAAATAAATTTTAAACCCTGTAGTAGGATATTTACTCTGTACTATTGTGTATGTACTTGAAGAGTACATTGTGGCACTTAATTACCAATGCCAAGTGCTTATAGTATGTGCAACTACTTAATACAGTAAGGCTTTAGGTTTCTTCCATTTAAATATTTTAAGTCTTTCTTCTTTTCTATATGTTTGAGTGTATACTATGTATTCGTTAATGACATTTTTACTTTTTTAAATACTTAGTTAAAGGACTTTGTATTTTACGTGCCTTTACGATGTGGTCTATGAAATAGAATCAATGAAAAATATGAGGTACCTAAAAGTTAATATTATAATTGTCTAATAACACTGGTTGACAAAAAAATCCTCCCCAAAAGACGAATAGTTGAGCTTGATGCATTTTGATGTGCTAAACACGAATCTGCTTTCAGTGTTTTTCCATCAGGTCTAGAATTTTTTGTATGGGCGTGTCTAATATTTCGCCCATAGTAAGGCCATTACCCTAGTATATTTCCTCATAACTCAAGAACGGTATGTACGATTGACATATGTGATTAATCAAAAGATGGGTACTAAAAATATCTTCAAATCTCCCAAAGTTCAGTTTTTTATGTGCTCAATAGTTTCGATGTTATTTTGAAATAAGTGTAAACAAAAAAATAATTTTCATGCAAAATTTTTGATTTTATTGTTACTTAAATTTCTTTTAACAAATGAAAACATGAAAAATGCTACAGTTTATCATCTTTATTTTAATGCTGGTAATGCTTCGACTAGGTGGACTAGGTGGATTTTGACGAGTTAAACAAGAATCTGCATTTACTTTTTTTCTATCACGTACTGATTTTTTTTATGGGCATGACTAATATCATGACCCTATTCAGCGGTCACGCTATAAAATACTAGAATGATTTGTCCAATTTAGACTATAACTCAAGAACAGTTTACACGATTTTGATAAATGATACACCAAAAGACGAATACGAAAATTGTCTTTAAGTTGTGTCAACAATATTTTTTATTCGCTTAAGAATTTCAGAGTTATGGATCAAAATTTTCACGATTTTTCAATTCCAATAATCACTGTAAAAAAAATTAACATTAGCTGCATAATTAGTTAATTAAACGATGTTAAAGTTACTGATGCGAAAACGCAACAGCGGTCGGAAATGGGTTAAAGGCGGGATCATAGTAGTCATGCCCATAAAAAAAATTAATACGTGATAGAAAAAAAGTAAAAACTGATTCTTATTTAGCACATTAAATTCCATCTAACCCATTTAGTTTTTTATTTAAGACAAAAAACATTTTTTTGCCGACTAGTGTATTTCCACTTAACTTTAGGTATGCATAGGTATCCTAACTCAACTGTGAATCTAATCAAGATTTGTGCATCAATTTTTATGATACGTGGCTTTATTTACTCGTAGTTTTGCCAGTTTTGAGATAAAGATGATAAACTGAAACATTTTTGATGTTTTCACTTCTAAAAAGGAGTTCTAGTAATAAAAGAAATCTTGAATTTAGCATGAAAAAAAATTTTTCGGACACTTATTTAGAAATATATCCAAAACTATTGAGCGGATAAAAATTTGTTGGTAGAGCGACCTAAAGCCAATTTTATTCCACATATTTTGGTGTATTATTTATAAAAATCGTGCGAGTTATAGTGAAATATACTCGAATCGGCTTATTTAGGGCGCAATATTAGACACGCCCATAAAAAAATCTCGACCTGATGGGAGAAAATTGAAAGCAGATTCGAGTTTAGCATGCGGAATTCCATTTAGTCCACATATTTTTTTTTGAAGGAGCACGAACTTTTTTTTTTGTTGGCAAAACTATGCAATATTTTACTACAGAATAGCCCTTAATTTATTAACTAACGAATTTAACTTGTATTAAAGTTTAAAGTCAAATTTCTTTAACTTGAAAATTTTTAAAGGTTTTTAATCCTTTACATTTCTGTTCTCTAAAAAGAATTTCACAAAATTCATGTCATTTACAATTCATGTTATACTCGTACTTCCTTGATGATAATGATGATTTTACTCTCATTTCTTGTATGAATACTTGAGTTAAAAATTACATACCTCTTTAGAATTTTTTATCTCAAAAGAAGTAGAAGGAAAAGAAAGAAAAAAAAAAAAAAAAACGAAAAGTACTTTAGTAAAAGATTATAACGGCAGTCAGCCTCCTTCCACTAGTGAGTGTCTTTTCCCCAGGCTCCGTTTTATGTAAATTTTTGTTTGTTAACATCATCTTCTATCTCTTTTTCAAACAAAACATCAATCATTTATAGTAAAATTGCAAAAATCTGGCCTTGTCCCTCAGTCGTCGCAACAAAAAAAAAACTAAACACTCGCTTATACAAAGTATTCATGAAAATCAGCTGAGCGTACAGCTCTAACAACTCTCTGTACAAATGCTTAGAAATATTTATATAGAAAGAAGCATGGAAATTTAAATAAAATAAAAAATACAAATGTTTAAAAAATGTTTCCTAATGTTTCCATTTTTTTGTTTAACTTAGTATCCTGGGCATTATTTGAAAGGGTGGATGGGTGGCGCCGTGTTACCTAAAAAAAATTTGTTGCAAAAAAAAGATTTCTTACTGTTCTTTTGGGATTTATTTTTACGGACCAGGCTATTTGAAAGTTATAAAACAAACGCTAAGTATGTAGAAAGGTGTAAGAAAATTTTGCAGAATTTCGAATAAACGAGCGTATAGAGAAAGGCCTTCAAAAAAGGGGCATATAATTGGTATTTTTTTAAAATAATTTCTTTTTAAGAAAATTAATTGAATTGGCAAAATATTTTTTTTTTTTTTTTGAGTAAAATGGATCCTTTTTCTAAATAGTACTTAAAAAAAACTGCTGTAAGAAAATTATATATTTTTAGAAACATTTTTAAAATTAACTTTTTGCTAAAATAAATGTTTAATAATTGAATACGGTACTTCTTTTAATAATTTTAATTTATGGAATGTATATTAGCTGTGTTTTGTTGCTAACGTTCATAGGTAATTTCGTACAAATTTTAAATTTATATAAGTTAGAAGTTAACATGTAAAATTCTACACGTTAACTTTAATGTCGATAAAAGTGCTACCAATTTATAAACAGAAATACAATTATGAATATTTAAATGTCAATAAATGAAAAAAATATAAAAACAAAATTAAATAGAAATTAAATAAATTGAAATTATTATTTTTAAAAATAAAAATTAAAAGATTTCCTTGTGAATTGGTTGTTTTAATGTTAAGTTCTACCAAGTTGGGTAAATATCGTTTTCTTGCTAACTATCAACGTTAGCACTCAACAAAACAGCTATTATTATTTGCCTTATGGTACTTTTTTTAAAAAGGTATTTTTGTTTAATATTATTATTTTTTATTTGGGGATTATTTTATTTTTAGAAGTTTTTTAGAAAATTTGTTAAAAAATTGAAATTTTTACGGTAGCTACATATGTCCTTTCGTCTGTCTGTTTGTTAAAAGCAGAATAGGGCTCGGAACGAATCAGCTAAAGGAATGAATTTTGGCTATTTATATTAAATTTTTATATAATATTTTCTCATATAAGGTTTGTTTGGTATCGAAAATTGGAAATATCGATTAATAAATAAAAAGGTTATGGACCAAATATTATTATTATTTTTCGCCGATATCGCTCAAGCAAAAGCATGTAGGAAAAATGAAATTTTGTACAGATAGTTCAAGGGTACAAATTTGTAAATCTAAAATGGGCGTGATCCGTTCACTTGACTACCTACCTCCCTTATAAGGTAAAATTTTAAATTAGGATGGCTTAAAAAGTTGCATATGGATGGTATAAAAGATTCGGCCAAGTCGAATATCACGCTTTTTTTTTTATGACATTTCATTTTGACGATTAAATATTTTCGAAAACTTTGTGAGTTTTTTATTTTGGCATTTTTTATTGTTGTTGTTGATTTTTTTCTTCGTATTGACGATTTCTTAATTTTGGCCGTAATTAGAATATTTGGTTTACGTAAAAAATAAATATCACATATAAACATCTTTGGGACGCTGTAAGTTGGGTTGAACAGTACTATATCGGGTAACAGAAAACAAACTGAATTATCATAATCTGTAAAATTTATTGTTCTATATTGTTTACTTTTTTTGATATACTCTCTCAAAGTCCAATAACACTGGTCGACAAAAAAATCCTCCGCCAAAGACGAATAGTTGAACTTAATGCATTTTGATGTGCTAAATACGAATCTGCTTTCAGTTTTTTTCCATCAGGTCTGGATTTTTTTTAAAGGCGTGTCTAATATTTCGCACATAGCAAGGCCATTACTCTCCCAGCAGGCCACATGTCCATTAACGACACTTTCATCGAGGATGTCGTCTAAATTTGTCGTCAAGAAAATGCATTAAGAGGACAAGTTTTATTAAAAGTTACCTACATTGTCATTTTACCCCATTTTCGGCGACTTCAATAATAAAATATACTAAATTGTCGTACATATCTAGTTCGGTGACAACATGAGTAAAATGTTCAGCGAGAATGTCGTGAATTAAACCAAACACACGACATGCTGTATGACAATGTCATCAATACCTATCAGATAAATAAAAACATTAATAAAACCATTGAAAAGTAGAGAATGTTGTAGCTGAAGTGGGAAGTGCGCTTGACTATTCAATAAGGAAGAGAGAAATTGGTGGCCTGGATTCAAATCTCGGCGGAACCCAACTCTTTTTTCATTTATTTTTCTTAAAATGATTGACGAAAATATGCATGACACTGTCGCTCAGGTTATCGTTGATGATTTAAGTGCCCTTTGTTCGAAAATGTCACCAATGTTTGTTCGGAGCTGTCGTACATGTGTCATCGAAGACTGTGTCAAATCATCAAGACATCGTCAATATTTTCTACAAGACATGGCCTGCTGGGTCTAGTATATTTCCTCATAACTTAAGAACGGTGTGTACGATTGACATAAGTGATATACCAAAAGAAGCGTACTAAAAATATCTTCTAATCACTCAAACATAATTTTATGTGCTCAATAGTTTCGAAGTTATTTTGAAATAAGTGTCCAAAAAAGTAATTTTCATGCAAAATTTTAGATTTTTTTGTTACTAAAATTTCTTTAAATAAATGAAAACATCAAAAATTTTTCAGTTTATCTCAAAGTTGGTAACGCTGCGAACAAAATAAGGCATGTATCTTCAAAATTGATGCACAAATTTTGATTTTATTCACAGTTAAGTAAAAATACCCATGTTACATACAATTGCGTAGAAATACAGTGGTGGCCAAAAAAAAAAAATGTTTTCTTGAAACAAAAATAGGTGGACTAGGTAGATCTTGACGAGTTAAACAAGAATCTAAATTCACTTTTTTTCTATCACGTACTAATTTTTTTATGAGCATGACTAATATCATCACCTTATTCAAGACATGTCAACAATATTTTTTATTTGCTCAAGAATTTCAGAGTTATGGATCAAAATTTTCACCATTTTTCAAAAAAAAAAAAAAAAAAAAAAAAAAAATAGCTACTAATTACCGAATAACTACGGAAATATAAACTGCACAAAAAAATTATGTAAACTCAGCTCAAAGACAATTTAGATCACTATATATTGGAGCTTTATTTATCTTAATTGGACAAACCGTTTTCGAGTTATACAAGTGTGACTGCCTAAAGGCGGGGTCATAGTAGTCACGCCCATAAAAATATCGATACTTAATAGAAAAAAGTAAAAGCTGATTCTTATTTAGCACGCTAAATTCCATCTAATCCAACTATTTCTTTTTTTTATTTAATACAAAAAAAAAAAAAAAAAAAAAAAAAATGTTTTTGCCCACTACTGTATTTCCACTTAACTGTAGGTATGTATGGGTATCCAACTTAACTGTGAATCCAATCAAGATTTGTGCATCAATTTTTATGATACGTGGCTTTATTTGCTCGTAGTTTTGCCAGCTTTGAGATAGAGATGATAAACTAAAATATTTTTGATGTTTTCACTTTTAAAAAGAAGTTTTAGTAAAAAAATTAATCTTGAATTTAGCATAAAAAATTTTTTTCGGACACTTTTTTAAGGAGCACGAAAAAAATTTTTTTTGTCGGCCGGTCTAATTTTTCTTAAATAATATTATAGTAGCAAAAAGTGAAAATTTCAAGTGGGATTTTTGTTAGTTTTTATAAAACGATAATTCTTTTTTAAACAGGTGGATTAAGTTCAGATAATGGACTATATCCTAAAATAAAATTTATTCGGATATATGTTGTATAATTATTTTTAATAATTTTGCAAAAATTACCCTAAAAATGGGGTATTTTCGAGTTGTATGTGGAGTTTTAAAGAGTTATTGGGTACAATTGGATAAACATTTTTATATAGTGATAAAATATAAGATCTTAGCTTGTGTAATAAAGAAAAACATTTTGCCAATATTTGCCTAAACGAAAATTATTTAATTTTATATTAAAATAAACCAGTTGAAATTATACAAAACCACACTGCCAAATTGCATTAATTTTTAATATTTTCAATAACATTAATTCTGCTATAAAAAGCATTTGTCTGTTTTTTCTTAAAATTATCTTATATAATAAGTATACTTTAATTTACAGTTTGATTTATTAATTTATAGCTTTTAGTTCAAAAGTTACAACAAAAAGTCTAAATAAAGCCCATTTTCCCTGAAAAATAAAAGTTGCCATAACAATTAAAAAAAAATTGTTTTCCAAGATATTTTTATTTTAAATTGTAGTATTTTACATATTTTTGAATATCCATTAATAAAAAAATAAATGTTTTTTAAATTAAAGCTTCCACGAATTAATCCCCTTTTTCGCTATTTTCTATATTGTATAAATAGTTTGAGGATCGATATAAACTTGGAAACCAAAAATGGACGTGGTCCGTCCACCTCCCATATAAGGTGAAACTTCAACGAAATTGTGTTCAAATAGTTCAAGGACCAATGTAAACTCGGAAACAAAAAATGGTCTCATATAACGTAAAATTTCGAAAAGTTGATGGTGGGTATATAGATTCGGCCGAGCCGAATATAACATTCGTTCTTGTTTATTTATAACATTTTATTTTATAACTTGGATAATATTAATATAAAAGTTTACAAAATTTCGGTCGTCATATTGGATTCGTCATTTTTTTTTTTTTAATTTTTTGGTCCGAAACAAGATAACAATAAATTTTCGTATTTTCATAATTTTTATAAAAAAATGATTCACAATATTTTACAGTATGAATGAATGAGGTTTAAATGACTTTTTTTTAGTTAAAGGACTATACCCACCAGTATTATTAGTATGAAAATATCCCTTAGATCTGCTTGGATCTTGCCATTGAAAATTAAAATTTTTGGAGAAAAATCATGTTTTTCGCAACAAAAATCACTGTTTCAAATAAAATTGCATGCAATGTCACGATTTTTTATTTCATTTAAGTATTTATTTTTACCCCTTTAACCTGAGACCATTTTCAAACACCTTTTTGAGTAATTATGTATTATGTACACTATTTATAACAAATAAAAAATTTCAGCAAAAATCTGATATTTTGACTTCGACCTTTTACTATTAAAAAACGTTAACTCGTAATATCATACATTTTTTTGGGCATAAAATCTAATGTACCTAGATTAGACTTCTGTATGAATATTTCCCCTCTACCTGAATTGGACTTTTCGCTCAAAAATTGGCCCAGAGTGCGCTTTCATGATGGCGATTTTTTATTATATATATATTTTTTCGTTCTGTCAATAACTTTATTTTTTTAGTTTTGATATAAATATAGCAATATTTTAATGAAATTTGGCACATATTAGTTTCATATAAGTTGAAATCTGTGTGCCGAATTTCATGAAGATCGGTCCATAATTGACCATAGGACCATAAACCCCTAATCAGAAAATCACTTTAATGGGAATAAATCGCATTAAAGTGTTAGTTTCAAGTTAATATTCGACACAAATAAGTTTTATATAAATATAAATTATAGTCTATAATTTCATCTGGCCCCCATATAAGGTTCACTTTCGGAAATCATCATATAAATGTTAGTATCGACGTAATATTCTGTATTCGTATGTTTTATTTTACACTTATTATAAGTATAGGTCCACAATTGGCCACAGGTCTAGAAAGAAGATCCCTCCCCAAATTTTGATGCACACAATGGTGTTGGGTATCATATGGTCGGGCTAGACCGACTATATCTTTGAACTTCAATAAGAAGTCTTGCAAGTGGGTTGGGATGATTCTGCAGTTTTGTAATGTATTTTTTCACTGCGCTTTTTAAACTTACAAATGGAACCTCTAAATCTCTATGGATATTCTCATTTCTCATATTCTCGATTGTGCCTTCTGTATTATATCGATACTCGTTTTACTGGCTGTACCCCATAATTGGATGTCATATGTCCTAATTGGTTTTAAAACGGTTTTATACAGGATGACTTTATTGTCAAGGCTTAGTTTTGTTTGGCTGTTTATTAACTAGTGAATGCTAGAAGCTTTTAACTTCATATGAAGTCTCTTGGTTTCTATATGACGACGCCAAGTCAGTCGCCTATTTAAGTGAATGCCAAGGTATGTAACATGATCTGTCTGGGGTATACTTATACCATTAAGTGTAACAGGTGGGCAGTTTCCTCTTCTTAGGGTGAACGTAACATGGCAAATTTTCAATTCATTTACTCGTATACGCCAGTTTTTAACCATGTCTCCACACGTGGGAGATAAATATCAAGTTGGCTAGATGCTATGTGTGGGTTTTCGTGGGAAATAAGTATTGCCGTATCATCGGCAAACGTAGAAACAGTCAGACTACCGCATACTGGTAAGTCAGAAGTGTAAATTAAGTACAAGGTAGGCCCCAGAACACTTCCCTGTGGAACACCTGCTTTTATTTCAAATTCTTCTGTCACAAATTCGTTATACTTTACTCTAAATAAACGATTAGATAGATAGGACTCCAGAAAATTATGGGTACATGGTGGTAATAAACATTTAATTTTATATATTAGACCTTGGTGCCAAACTTTGTCAAAAGCTTGTGCTTTATCCAAAAAGATAGCTGAACAATACTTCTTTAATTCAAAACACTTCCTTATCTCTCCAGTTAGACGATTCACTTGATCTATAGTTCCATGTTTTTCATGAAAACCAAACTGGTGAACTGGGACGATATTTCTATCGTTCAAGAATGGTATAATTTTCCTTTGAAATACTTTCTCGAATAACTTCGACATACAAGATAGTAGGCTAATAGGTCTATAAGAAGATGACATAGTAGAATCCTTTCCTGGCTTTGGTATTATTTTAATCTGAGAAGTTTTCCACATTTTTGGAAAAACTCCTAGTTTTAAGATCGCATTGAAAATTATTGACAGCACGATTATTGCCACATTCGGTAGGTTTTTAATCATTGATGGTGTTATTTAATCATATCCAGGTGATTTCCTAACATTTATATTTTCTTTGATAACTGTATTAATATCCTCTGGGCTAACAACAATTATATCATCATTATTTAGTGTAGTGTCAGGTGTCTCTCCCAATACAAAGTTATTTGTTTGGGGATTCGGTTGAAAGACTGAGCTTAAATAGCATGCTAATAAATTGGCTTTATCTTCAGAACTACGGGCCAAGGTTCCATCACCTTTCTTTAAATACTTGGTACCTCTACCGGTGGATTAATGTCTTTCGTTGCCTTTCATAAGGAAAAATTTGTATATCTATTATTTGTCAAACTTTCAATGTAATTTTTACTATGTCGATCCTCTTCTTAGTTTCTTAATTGCTGTGGACAGCCTAAGCTTTGTAGCTGGTGATCTGGTTCGTTGCCATTCTCTTCTAAATTTTCCTTTTTTTAGAAGAAGTTTTTCAATATCATAATTGGAAATATGTTTATTATCTTTTCTTTAAATATTGACTTTTTGAATGATCCATGGCTGAATTAATTAACGACGTAAAGTCGCTGACGCATTTGTTTATATCTTCCTCATACTGAAAATTGGGATTCGTGTGGATGTGACTACTGATGTATTTTCTATATTTTAACCACTTTGTCCTATAGAAAGTGTTCGTAGGATAATTTGGTATGTTAGTCCTTCTATAATATGTTACTATTATTGGAGAATGGTCAGAAGTTAAGTCATATGAAATTTCCGTAGTTATTGAATTTCGGTTTATATTTTTAGATATGGCAAAATCTATGAGATCAGGAATTTTTCAAGGATCTGCCGGCCAGTATGTTGGATGTCCAGGGGACACAAAATCCATGCCATTTTTGCGATCAACTAGTACCTTATGAAGCTGTCTACCTCTAGGATTCATCAACCTTGAACCCCAGTAAGTATGTTTGGCATTTTAATCTCCACATGCCAGGAAACAATCTCCTAGTGTGTTGAAGAATTCTTCAAATTTTTCCTTAGTCATTGAAAATCGTGGTGGGCAATAGATCGAGCTTAGGGTTAAACCACCTGAGAAACATTCAAGGTGAATCGATGTTGCCTGCAAATAATTTTTTGAGAATTCATCTAGGGCATAATGTCGTATTCGATTTCTAATTAGTATACCAGTACCACTATGTGATTATTCATCCGGATGATTAGTAAAATGGAATGAATAACCTGAAATATAAAAATTGTATCTATTGGTGAGATGAGTCACGGAGACTAACATCACATCAATATTTTATTTTTTCATGAAGCATGAAATTTCCGATTTATGTTGGTTTAAACCATTTGCATTTTTAAAAATTTTTTTCTGTTTGTTTCCTTTTTTTTTTTTTTGGCAATTTTTATACCCACCATCAAAAAGATGGGAGGTATATTGATTTTGTCATTCCGTGTGTAACATGTCGAAGGAATCATCGAAGACCCCACAAAGTATACATTTTCTGGGTCCTGGTTAAATTCTGAGTCGATCTAGCTACGTCCGTCCGTCCATCCATCTGTTGAAAGCAGGATAGGGCTCGAACGGGACAACATAGAACGAAATTTGGCACAAATATTTGTCTTATATAATGTTTGTTTGGGATTGAAAATGGGCAAAATCGGTTAATAAACATATGGGCTGAAAACTAGAAACACAGGGTGCCGTTTTATACTTTTCTGCTGATATTTCTTCAACAAAAGCATGTACGACAACGAAATTTTGTACGTGTAGTTCGGGGATCGATATAAACTCGGAAATAAAAAATGAGCGTGGTCCGCCCACTTTACCGCCCTCTCCCATATAACGTAAAATTTGAAAAAGTTGTGGGTATATAGATTCGGCCGGGCCGAATATAACATTCGCGCTTGTTTTAATTGTTTTGGGCTTTTTGTTAATTATTACGATTTTTTCCATTTAGGAATTTTTTTCTTTTGGGAAACTGACTACAAATAAAAACAAGTAAAAATTATCTGTAACTTTTTGTGCCATTTCACCGCCATATGGGATGTTGGCGGTGAAGTGCGTCCATTTTTGGTTATCGAGTTTATATTGATCCTTGAATTATTTGTGCAAAATTTCGATGGAGTATATGCTTTTGTTTGAGAGATATCGGCGGAAAAGTATGAATTGGAGTTACAACGGACATTAAGTTTTTCTAGTATTTGGCCCTTAACTTTTTTGTTTACATATTAATCGATTTTGTCCATTTTTAACACCAAACTAATTTTGTCCCCCTAGATGGTCTACTCAGACCTCCATTCTGTTTTTAACACTCAGACAGACGGACGGACAAAGTTAGAACGACTCAGAATTTTATGAAGACCCAGAATATCTTTGACACCTATATGAACATTCTGAAAAATAATAGGCGAACTAGAAATAGGGGGTGTGGTACATCCCACGCCTAATATTGCTTGCCAATACCAAATGCCGTAAATTTAGAAAACTATAACAATTACATTTCCCAAATTTTGTACAATAAACTTAAGTGTCAATGTGAACATTTTGTGCAAAAATGGGCGGAAAAGAAATAGTGGGCGTGTCATCTCTCATATAAAGTTAATACCAAAATTTTTCTATCTGGGAAACTATAAAAGTTAGAGAGCTCAAATTTTGTACGACTAGCATTAGCTTCAATATGAATATTTTGGACAAAAATTAGTACACTTGCAATAGTGGGCGTGCCACCTCCCATATAAAGAAAATATTAAATTATCATATCTGAGAAAATATAACAGTTAGAGTTCTAAAATTTTGTCGGAGCTACTTTGGTATCAATATTAATATTTAAGAAAAATATGGGCGGACTAGAAGTAGGGGGCATGGTACCTCCCATATGAATTAAATGCAAAAATTCGTATATCTGGAAAACTATTGGAGTTGGAATGCTCAAATTTTGCACAAAGAATTTTGACATCCATGAAAACATTTGTCTAATAAATTAGCGGATTATGGGGGTATGGTCCCTTCCATAAAAATTAAATACAAATATTATTATATTTTTTTAATCCTTTAATTACGATGTATTTCATTTCGGGTTATTTATGTACCGATTTGGTACATTAATAGCGTTATCTCCGACATTAATGCACCAAAAAGGCCTTTTTTTAACCAATTACTACTTACCCCCATTGTATTATTTATTAACTTTGGAATTCAACAATTTTGTTTTGTTTTTATTTGTACTTGAACAAAAAAAAATCCATTTACAGGTTCTGCACAAATCCACGTCCAACAGTTTGTTTGCAGAAATTTTACAGTTATATACTTACTACCGTTATTTACTACCACGCATACTCATAGAGTGGAAATTTATAAAGAAGAGAGTATAAAATAGCGATTGAAAATTACAATTTTAAATAAATGTTTATCAACATTGTTGCTGGATACATAATACACTAAAGTAGTTAATACCCAAACAGTATACGTATGTATATGTAGGAGTGTGTATAAATTTTACCTGTAATTAAAAATAAATCTTCCAAACAAAACTAGAGGAAAAAATAAATGAAAAAAACATTTCGAATTGATTTATTATGTGTGCGCTATTTGTCATACATACATTCAGTTTGAAATTAAATTGCTTTTTGTTTTTGTTTTCTTAAATCGCCTTGACAAACTGACTGAGCCAGTGAGTGACAGTGTTAGAATAGGTGTTATTTAAGATTATGTTAGATTTAATGTCGTTATTGTTATAGTTGTATTCTTAAACAATTAAGCCATTAAACTTAATAAAGGCTTTTATTAAAAATTAATTAAATGTTAATTACAGTGTCACTACCCATATAAAAGACTAATTTTTTTTACTCATTCATAATTTGTTTGGTGGTTTATTTATTTTTTTTTTTTAATAAAGTTTTATTTAAATTTATGCTTAGTATATACTTATGTATGTATAAATATTAATATAATAAATTCTCTTATCTATGATAAAAGTTTTTTGTTCTTATTGGTTATTAAAGAAAATTTTCAAGTTGCCTTGGAAAACTTTCACAAGATGTAATTAAACATCAAGAAACTTAAACCTTTAATTTAAAAGTTGTTTATTCTTTAGAACGGATACTAAGGGAAATCTATAAGTTGGTTAAAATATTTGTAACATTTTTTTTTAGTTTTCCATTAAGGGTCATAAATATATTATTATGGGTAAAGGGAATTAGGTTACAGAATTTATTATCTGCTTAATTTATGGATGTCTCATTCATTTCTTTAACTAAATTCTTAGAAGACTAAGTGAAAATTTATCTTTTTTTAATACATAATTAATTATTTGTTATATACTTATAGGGTATATTATATTCATTATTACTGTTAGCCTTACTCCTACCTATTTCCTTTAAAGTTTCTAAGGACCTTGTTGAAACTACCTATTAATTTTTTTTCTTATATATTGCACCACAAGTAGTGATGTTTATTAAGTTTTAATTAGTTGTTTTGTTGAATAGAGAAATTAAAATAAAAATATTAGGTATAATTTGTTTGCTACAATTAAAAAAGTTATAAATTATGATATAGGCATATTTTTGGGTGGAAATTATTCAGTACAAAGGAAAAAATATTCTTTAAACTTTTTCTATCAACCCTACAGTTTGAATTTATATTAAAGTTTAACTAGACAATAATATTAAAAAAAGGAACATTCCAGCAAAAACTAGGTAATGTCTTGTAGTTATGGATGCACAGCGCACAGTGGGGTCAAACGCAAATTTTTTGGTAATAAATCTGTATCTCCTAAACTACTGGTTGGATTAAATTGAAATGCATGGAAGAGTTACAGAGGAGGACCTTAGCTTTGAGAAAAACTATCTTGTAGTCACCCTGTGATAACACAAGAAAATCTACAGGGTGTCAAAATTGACTACCTCGAGTATCTAAAAGTTTAAAAAAATCGTAGCTTATAAAAATTAAGTCCGATTTTAAAGATTTTTATATTTCTGTAAAGTGCTTGGCAAGATAAAGAAAAAATAAGCTTACTCACCTAAGTTATCTCTTACAGTTAAAAAGATATTTACACTTGAATTATGAATTTTTGATTTTTCGCCTCGACTTTCTTTCGTAAAGGTAAAATTTCGTGAGGTAAAATTTTTTTAAAAATATTTTATAATTTGCTATAGATTTCAAAATAACATGCTGAAAGAATTTTTGGATTATCTCAATGCGTCTAGACGTGAAAAATATTCAAAGTCAGCACTCTGAAATTGGTATGAAAAATGGCTATTTTTTATAAAAATATAGTACAATTCTTTCACTTTTTTCTCAAAATTCCTTTAAAGAAAAAATTTTTCTCTTTATATATTTCAAAAGACAAAGCTTCATAAATGGTTAATGTAGAAATTTTGAACTGATTTAGGCTTGCACCCTACATCAGGCATTGGTTGAAAATGGTGAATTTTGGAAAAATTTAAATGTTTGTCGATTAATAAAAAAAATGTCACGCGAGCTTTTTTAAATTTATCGACGATAGTTCATCAAAAAATAAATTTAGAACGATTTGACACTAAACTGCTTCCCGCCCGGCCAAAAACGAATGCAGGAGAGCAGATTTCATGAAAAAAGTAAATTTTTTAAACTACTTTTTTAATTGCATAAAAAAGCATATTAACATAATAATTTCGCCATTATTTCTTATGTATTGTATAATATATATATCGATCTTTCACTCCTGAAAAAATCATTAAAAAAGCTTTACAAATAAATTTTTGGCAATTTTTCAAAAATAAACAATATTTAATAAATATAAGCGATTATTACGAATATTATCTACGCACATATGGAAATATTGTAAATCAGTGAATTTTGTTGAGAGTTGACTTAAGTTGTCAGTTTTGAGACCAGGATATAATGCTTTTAAAAAAATCTATATATACATATTATACATCAATGAATTGATAAATAAGTCTATTTTTATTTTCTTGTAATATTTTATTAGTTTTTAGAAAATAGGCGGAGTTTTGTTTTACAAAACATTATTTTTTTGGTTTTTATATCTTTTTAATATTTTTTAAATTTGAAAAATTGCCAAAAATTTATTTGTAAAGCTTTTTTAATGATTTTTTAGGAGTGAAAGATCGATATATATTTTATACACTACATAAGAAATAATGTCGAAAATATCATTCTAATATGCTTTTTTATGCAATTAAAAAAAGTCATTTAAAAAATTTACTTTTTTCATGAAATCTGCTCTCTTGCATTCGTTTTTGGCCGGGCGGGAAGCAGTTTAGTGTCAAATCGTTCTAAATCCATTTTTTGATGAACTATCGTCGATAAATTTAAAAAAGCTCGCGTGACATTTTTTTTATTAATCGACAAAAATTTAAATTTTTCCAAAATTCACCATTTTCGACCAATGCCTGATGTAGGGTGCAAGCCTAAATCAGTTCAAAATTTCTACATTAACCATTTATGAAGCCTTGTCTTTTGAAATATATAAAGAAAAAATTTTTTTCTTTAAAGGAATTTTGAGAAAAAAGTGAAAGAATTGTACTATATTTTTATAAAAAATAGCCATTTTTCATACCAATTTCAGAGTGCTGACTTTGAATATTTTTCACGTCTAGACGCATTGAGTTAATCCAAAAATTCTTTCAGCATGTTATTTTGAAATCTATAGCAAATTATAAAATATTTTTAAAAAATTTTTACCTCATATATCCCAGGACTTATTTCCGAAAAACGAAAGAAAGTCGAGGCAAAAATTCAAAAATTCATAATTCAAGTGTAAATATCTTTTTAACTGTAAGAGATAACTTAGGTGAGTAAGCTTATTTTTTCTTTATCTTGCCAAACACTTTACAGAAATATAAAAATCTTTAAAATCGGACTTAATTTTTATAAGTTACGATTTTTTTTAAACTTTTAGATACTCGAGGTAGTCAATTTTGACACCCTGTAGATTTTCTTGTATTATCACAGGGTGACTGCAAGATAGTTTTTCGCAAAGCTTAGGTTCTCTTCTGCAACTCTTCCATACATTTCAATTTAATCCAACCAGTAGTTTAGGAGATACAGATTTATTACCAAAAAATTTGCGTTTGACCCCACTGTGCAGCGGTTCCAAAACGTTTCTTTTTTTTAAATAATGTTGTAAATTTTGAACCGTTGGAGATATCTCAAAAAATGTAAGAAAAATAGCTTAATTTGGCTAGAGGAGGACAAGTTTCTATTAAGTTTTGAGCAAAAGTATAAACTTTTTATGCAAGTATTTGTTATCTAATAAAAGTTTAGAATATAGACATTGAAAATTTATAAAAAAAAGTAAGTGGAATGTAATATGATTACAGAATTTCTCGAAGGACTTAAACTTTAATAAAATTTAAACGAATAGTGATATTTTATTAAAATTTCAGTATACTATGTATAAACTTAGAGAATTAAAAAAACTCCCAATTTTTTTTACACGAAATACCCAAAATCCGAATCCGTATGAAACATGTTTAAAAAATTTACTTTTTCATTGAAATTATCACCCTGTCGTTATAAGGGTTGTCCCACATTGGGGTAAAAGGGGTGGAAAGTGGCTATTAATCCAGGGAAAGGTGATATTAAAATTTTAATGATCACGTTTTATTTTTTTTACTGAATATTAGGTAAAAAAAAATCAGTTTTAGAAATTAAGATTTTTTTTTTTGGCAGAATGGTAATGTCCGTCCGTCTATACATTAGAGTTAAATGGGTC
The DNA here is from genome assembly GCA_951394005.1 of Protophormia terraenovae. Classification (NCBI taxonomy): domain Eukaryota; kingdom Metazoa; phylum Arthropoda; class Insecta; order Diptera; family Calliphoridae; genus Protophormia; species Protophormia terraenovae. The sequence continues at coordinate 97,555,477 of OX596077.1, forward strand.
GAAAATTATGCAAATTTCAGGGAAAGGTGATATCAATACTTTAATAATCACGTTTAATTTTCCTATGTATAAGAAAGTAAAAATATGCATTTTTAGAATTATGAATTGTCTTTTGGCTGAATGGTAATGCCCGTCCGTCCGTCTGTATATTTGGGTTAAATGGGTCGAAAAAAGCACTTAATTCAGGGAATGGTGATATCAAAACTTTAATATTTAGATTTAGTTTTTATATTAATCAAGAAGTAAAAAATAATATATTTATGGAATTTTGTCTGTCCTTCTGTCCGTCTGTTTATAAATTTTTGCAAACTTGATAATTCAAAATCGTTTATTTTTTGACTCAATAAAGATGTCGACTTCAAATTTATACGATAGACAATTTTGTTCTTTAATAAACTGAAAAAAAAAAAAAATATAATAAAATCGGTTTAAAATATGGGGGTATATATTAAAAAGACTTGATCAACATCTTGCAAAGTTGAGATTATTGAAATTTCAAATGAATATATCTCTAAGAATATATCGAGGATTTTAAAGTTATATAAAAATCTAATCTAAAAATGCTACTTACTGTTCTCTGCTACGTCTATGTTAAATTTTCTGTAAATCCAACCAGCCGATTAGAAGTTACAGAATTATTTCGATTCTGCTCCACAGTTTAATGTTTGATAAAGCAAAAAAAAAAAAAAAAAAATTGTTTTCTCAAATCGGGCTATATATCCGCACGACTTTTTTTCATAATATTAAAGTGGAAAATATATATTATTTTTAAAAAAGTTTCCAAAACAAACATCCTGTAACATTTTAAGTTGCATTCCATGAAAATTAGTGTATTTAGGACAATTTTCCAAAAAAATTACAAAAATATTAGGAAACAAGCGCGAATGTTATATTCGGCTCGGCCGAATCTATATACCCACCATCAACTTTTTCAAATTTGACGATATATGGGAAGTGGGCGGATCACGCCTATTTTTTCTTTCCGAGTTTACATTGGTCCTTAAATTATTTGAACACAATTTCACCCTATATAGGAGCTGGGCGGACCACGCCCATTTTTGGTTTACGAATTTATATCGACCCCCAAATTATGTATACAAAATTTCGTTGTATACATGCTTTTATTTAAGAGATATCAGCAGAAAAGTATGAAACGGACACCCTGTGTTTCTAGTTTTTAGCTCATAACTTTTTTGTTTATTAACCGATTTTGTCAATTTTCAATCCCAAACAAAGACATATAAAAAGTACCTTTTAAATAAAAAGTATATAAGACAAATATTTGTGCCAAATTTCGTCCCCCTACGTTGTCCCTTTCGAGCCCTATCCTGCTTTCAACAGACGGACGGACATAGCTAGGTCGACTCAGAATCTAACTAGGACCCAGAAAATATATACTTTGTGGGGTCTTAAATGATTCTTTCGACATGTTACACACGGAATGACAAAATCAATATACCCCCATCATTTTGATGATGGGTATAAAAATATAATTTACAAATACTTGAAAAGAAACTACACTTAAATATCTGAAATTGATGGTTTCATTTTAAATTGTTACCTTAAAAGAGTTTTTATTTAAAACTAGCTAATACTCGGTGTGCTTCTCCACCCCCCGAAATATAGTTAGATAGGTAGATAGATAGATAGATAGATAGATAGATAGATAGATAGATAGATAGATAGATAGATAGATAGATAGATAGATGTTTCCCGTGCAAAATTTGAAAATTAAAGCTGTAATAGTTTCCCAGATATACTAGTTTTTGTATTTAATTTTTATGGGAGGGACCATACCCCCATAATTCGCTAATTTATTAGACAAATGTTTTCATGGATGTCAAAATTCTTTGTGCAAAATTTGAGCATTCCAACTCCAATAGTTTCCCAGATATACGAATTTTTGCATTTAATTCATATGGGAGGTACCATGTCCCCTACTTCTAGTCCGCTCATATTTTTCTTAAATATTAATATTGATACCAAAGTGCTCCGACAAAATTTTAGAACTCTGCATTAGGTGATATGATAATTTAATATTTTCTTTAAAGTTGCCACGCCCACTATTGCTAGTGTACCAATTTTTGTCCAAAATATTCATATTGAAGCTAATGCTAGTCGTACAAAATTTGAGCTCTCTAACTTTTATAGTTTCCCAGATATACAAATTTTGGAATTAACTTTATATGAGAGATGACACGCCCACTATTTCTTTTCCGCCCATTTTTACACAAAATGTTCACATTGACACTTAAGTTTATTGTACAAAATTTGGGAAATGTAACTGTTATAGTTTCCTAAATTTACGACATTTGGTATTGGCAAGCAATATTAGGCGTGGGATGTGCCACACCCCCTATTGCTAGTTCGCCAATTTTTTTCCAGAATGTTCATATAGGTGTCAAAGTTGCGCGTGCAAAATTTGAGGACTTTAGTATTACTAATTTCCGAGATATACTACTTTTAATAGTTATTAAGTAAGTGGGCGTGGCACCTCGCCCACATGGAATTTCAAAATAAAAAGTAGCCTATTTTTCCTTCCAGGCTTATAGGAACACACTGTAAAAAATTCAAGAAAATCGGTTTAGCCGTTTAGGCGGCTATAGACTTCAAACAAACATACATACATATATACATACATACAAACAAACACACATTAATTTTTATATATATAGAAGATAAATACACTGAAAATTTAATTTTTTAATATTTTTCAAAAATTTAAAAAATTTTTTACTTTGACAGCTCCTTATACGAAAATAACACAACCTAGCTTAACGATTTTAATTAATATTGATACATAATTTTGTCCATTTATATTTGGTACCCAACTTTAGTACAAAAAATTTAAATTTTAAAATTCAATTAATCGCCACTTTTGACACACCTCAACGTGCAACGGTTCAAAAGAAAAAAGCATTAAAAAAAATTAAAAATATTTCAAATTTGAGATATATTACAGAACAAATCTTTGCAAATTTAAGTTATAAACCTTTAATTACTACAATAATACAGATCAATAAAATCGCCAAAAATTTATATCTCGAATAATTCGGCAAAGTTATTATACCTTGGTTATTTTATTTTTCACTAATTTTCGGAGTTTATTATTCTTTTTTTTTTTTTAAAAACCAGGATCTATAACATTTTAAAATTGAAGGCAGTTAACTATTTGATTAGCTAAAATAGTTATTAAACATTTGTAATGACATTTTATTAGATTGTTAATAAACGGGTTGTATTTTGTGAAAAATATTAAATAACAAAAATTCATTTTATTTTCACTACGATGGGGCAGCGAAGTACTCCAGGTATAATATAGTTTTAAATAATAACTCAGGAACCAGTTAAACAATCATGTTGACAATTTTTTAGATATAGCGGTGCTAATAGTAAATCGCACATAGATTTATATCAATGTTTTCTTATCACTAGACTACATTCGCACATATTCGCATATGAATTGATAAAAATTAAAATCTTAAAAATATTCCTATATTGTATATTACTTTTATTTTCTATTGTGAATTAAATGCATTTAATGTATTAATGCAATTTCTTCTTTATTATTTTGATAAAGCTCCTATAAAATCGTTAGTTTTATTGTTACATTTATAATTTTATTATTATTATTTTTTTAACAATTTTATTATGTTTTATAATAAAAAATACCAATAACCTTTATTTACAAATTCAATTTAACCCAAGCGTATGATTAATATTAAATATTTATATGTATAGTACTATCCCAGCAAAAAAGGAACTGAAAAAGAGCTGACAAAGTCATGAATTTAACATTGTGTTGGCATTGGAAGGAAGTACTTACTGGTGCAAAAAAGCTGCAGAAGTTCTTTTTTAAACCCATGGTTGTCATTGGTAGGATGTTCTTCTTTTATGCTTCTTATTCATTTCTTTTGAAGTACTTCCTTTAAAAGTATGTTTAAGAAATTTGTTTACAAAAATTAAGTTTTAGCCTTATTAAAAGATAATAAAATTGCATTAAAATTTATAAAATTTTAATTTTCTTACACTGAACCAAAAAGGTACATAAATACAATTAAAAAGTTCGTTGTTACAATGAATTTGTGCACTAATTTTGACCCTATGTACAGGTTCATTGACACAATGAATTGTCATACATTAATATTATAATTCAATGTACAAGTTCATTGATTAAATTTATTCTTACATTGAATCATTCATTAAATAAAATAAATAATTTCAGTGAACAGTACATTGGTTTCAATGAACTCATATTTTGTCCCAATGAAACTATACATTAAAAATGTATTATAATAATAGGCGTGTTCTGTATTTCTTGTTTCTATTTTATTTTTTTTTATTTTATTTTATTTTATTTTATTTTATTTTATTTTATTTTATATTAAATAATTAAAGTATATGATATTGAGTTAATATAAGCAAAAATTAAATATAAATATAAAAATAAAATTATTACATTTCACTAAAAAATTTAAATAAAAATAAAAAAAATGCATGTTACAGATGTTATCGTATTTGCTTTGTCATTTATAATAATATAGTAATTCCTGTTGTCCTCTATATTGCTCAATGATGGTATGGAATATCCATTTAGATGCCACATTAATATAACTACAGCATTAATCCTTAACAAAGAAAGTTTATAAATAAAATTTTTAAAATTGGTTCAATTGCTTAAAATATTTGAACTAGTTACCTTTAAATCTTTTTGGTCTATAGAAATTTCCTTATTTTGACGATCACCAGATGTAACATTCAAATCTTGATTAGTCTGTAATATATTTTTATTAAGAATTCAATTAAAATATTTCATATATTTATGTATACTTACGAATCGAATCCTCTTGATTTTGAAATCGCAACATTTTTTGAAACCCTGGTATTTAAGGCTAATAACACATTCTTCTGCATCTTAGTGTTTTTATCTACATAAATATAAATGAAATGTAATATTTAAAAACTGTTTAAAATCATAAACATTATTAAACTTACGTGTTATGAAGGCAAGTCTCCAAATTCCTTCTTTTGGGTAATTAATTTAATTTGGTGTATTCAATTATGCTGCTCGACTTCTCCTTTGCGAATAAATTATATTTATGTATTTTAATAATTCAATTTATTTTATTTAGTTTTTAATTATTTTCGTTTTTAATATAACACTCATTTTTTTACTTTTTGCTTTTGTTTAAAACGCGTCATTTCTTGTTAAAAGATAAAAGAAAACTGAGTTGTATTTGTTTTCAGTTTACTTTATTTCCCGTTAGAAATCATTTATTTTAATATAATTTATTGAAATTTATCATTGGTTCAATGCTTATGTTCATTGTGTAATGCTTCTTCTTAATTAAATCAATGTATTAGCACATCGAATAAATTAATTCAATGAACTAATACATTAAATCAATTAACTAATTTACCTATTGTAATAAGAAATAAATTTAATGAATGGTTTCAGTGTAATGTTCATAATAGCGTTAATAATTTAATTGAATATTTTCATTGAAGCAATGAATTTCTACATTAAGTTAATAATTTTTTGGAAGAAAATTAATGAATTTCATTTGATGTACTTCATTCATTGAAATTACTTTTTTCAGTGTAGAAATTATTAACCTTTTTTTCCAGCTAAAATTTCATTTATTTTCACTTTTTTGGAAGTAATTATTAAGAACTTCCAAAAAAGTTGAAAATATTCACTTTGTTCTACTTTTGAAGTGGTGAAAAAGTTCTTTTTTGGAAGCTTTTGATCGTTCTTTTGCTGGGATTTCAACCATATTAATCATACGAGTAAGATTTACTAGTTGCATTGTGTTTTCATTACATATAGAAATACAATTCAATTGTCGCTGGTGGTGTTTTTATACCAACTATTTCTTTTTTTTACTAAATTAAATTTCATGCTCTTGATTTAATTTGAAAATTTTTTGTATATTTATTATTATTTATTTTTATTACAACTACAAAGAATTGAGTTGAAATAAATAAAACAAACAATTTCAACTATGGCAGCCAACAATAATGAACTTGTATTTATATACATAGTTTGAAAACAAAAATTCTTATAAATTCTAAATATCTGTTTTCTTACTTTCTTTTTTATTTTATAAAGATGGTGATTGCAATTGTTAATATTGCATGAACAAAATAGAAAAACATGCAATCTACATTCATTAAAATGAAAAAAAAAAGAAAGAAACCAAACTAAATGAAATGAAAATGCAAATGAAGAAAATAAGTTATGAAAGAAAAAATAAAACAACAGATTGAGAATTGTAATAAAAGGTAGAAATAATAAACTGTGGCATAAAAGCAATGGAAATTACTTTCACCTAATGCAACTACTGCAAAATTATTTTTTTAAACATTTTATTACTTCCACTTGTATTCGTACTTGACTTCTTTTTCCATATAGTTACATATTTCTAGTTCAAGCGGTAAGAGCTCTTCAACATTCTCTTTCGCTAATGTTGCATAAACTTCTACTCATTTGACTACGAAGTACGTACATCCATACATACATATATACTCCCACACTTAAATACCTTACAATGGTTTAGTTATTTTCACTTTTTTTTTAATGGAAATTGCCATGCAAATTGTTTCTTTAGCCAGTAAGCATGTCATAGACAAGAAGGCCAACATAATGATGATGGTGAATTCTCAAATGATACTTAAGAATCATTTAATGCAAAATAAAAAACAAAAATGAAAAAATATTGAAATAAATGAAATAATTGTGGCGACATCAAGAACGTTTTAGTAAATGTTGATATTGTAAAGAGTAATTTTATTTTAAAGTTTTCGCACAAGACAATGTGTTACAGAAAACTTAAAAGTTTACTAAATACTTGTTTTTGTTATAAACATGCAGAATGAAAAATAACTTATATAATCTTCAGAATTTAAAAATTAAAAATGAATTTCAATTACGAAATTGTTTATATTAATAAAATTTTTAATTGATTTTGTTCTAATCTTAAAAATAATAATATTAATTAATTTTGATTTAAATCTTAATTATTTTTTTAATCATATTAATTAGAGCCATTATTAAAACTTTGCTAAACATCAATTAAAAATTTTATTGATTTGATTCGTATATTAAGGAGTGAGATCGAAAAATTCTTAACATACATAATATTCAATAACTTGGAAACGGTTGATCCTAGAGTTTTCATTATTTTTTTAATCATTTGATAATTTAGCACAGATCACAGAAATCTATAATTTTTATGGTTCTAAACACTAATTATAAAATTATGGACCATTTTTGAAAACCCTTTCTATGGAGATTTGATAGTTGCTTCAGTCACTTTTTTGGAACAGTGTGCACATCTTCTGTTAAAATCTTCGGTATTATGGGACACCTTTTCTGTGCTCTTGAATTCACTTTTCACAAGAGCTCGTTATCTCTTCACTGGTCTAAGCTATGGACAATTTTGAAAATTGACCTCTCTTGGTACTAAAACTATGTTATTGATTTAGTACCACTCCATAGCTTTCTTACCGTAGTGACATGATACCAAATGAGTCCAAAAATATGTGGACACGTTGTGCTTTCTTAAGAAAAGAAGAAGTCTTTTTTGCAAATATTCCTTTATGCATATTTTGGTATTTATAGATCCGAATGTATCAAATGACTTTCCTGTTTTGCCGCAACTGCAAAAAGCTTGTCATACCATGAATTTTGTAAGAAATTTTTGCTGCTTTTGGGTCTTAAACTTATCTCCAACATTGCTTCGAGCATTAGCAATAAAAATGTTTGAGACACAAGCTGCGACGATTCTGCCAGCACCTACGTTTCTTCGTAAATTATACAGCTTGAGTATTTTTGTATGAAATTTGGTTTTAAATTCTGAGTCCTATTTTTGGCTTGTAATTTTTTTTGCAGAATTCCAACTTTCCCATTAGCTTTAAATTTTCGCACCAAATAGTCGAAGCACTGAGAAAACTGAGCTGATTTTCTACCAGATGTGTTTGGAGTTCCTTTCAATATGCCTTCAGTTTTCTGACCTTCCCAATAACATGTGGTCCTTTTTTCTTATCGAACTAGGTTTCACATCAATAGTCAAATTCTCGTGATACTGTTTAATAACATTAGAAACGGTTTTACGAACGACATTTAATTCTGTGGCCAATTATTTGTAAAACCTATTTGGATTTTTTGAAATTTTTTAATAACTTGTAGGACGTAAATCTTTTTTGTCACTTATTTTGATGAAAATAAGGACAAATTAACATGGTTGTTATTAAAAATAATAACTGAAGTATTTTTCCATGATAACTAGATCAAAAAAAAAAATTTTGAATATTGATTCCGAAAAAAGTTATGAGGCAAAATGTGTGTTAAGATTTTTTCGATCTCACTCCTTAATTATGTGGGCCATTATCAAAAATTTTTGGTTTAAGCCCTTCGAAGAAATATTAATTTTTTTTTTTTTATGGCACATTAAAATCCTCGTATACATATAAAGTGACTCGAGTACATGTAGAATCAGTTCGCGTTTATCATTTCATGTGAGGGGCGCGAAAGTTATTTTTATAAAGTTATTTTAAATATTTAAGTTGAATATATAAAAATTTTTACAAACTAGAAGTTTATGTACAATTCTGGAAAAAATTACACGTAACATCAAAACCTAATGTTTGAGGGTATTAGTGTAGCATAAAAAAATTTTCTTGGTAACAAAATTCACGATTTTGAAAAATTTTGGGAAAAATTTGGATCGAATCTAAGTTATTTCTCCATTTAATGATTGAAAATATATTTTTTTTAGAGTTTAAAACAAAGAAATGCTTTTTAATATTGTGATCCTTTTTTTAACACAAGTAAATATTTTTTGTCCATAAAATGTTTATCTTTCGAAATTTTTTGATGCGCCTCCGAATTTTTATTAAGCATAACAAACATCAACTTATTATGTCAATTATAGTTAATTTCAAGCTGTCCACTCGTTGTGTCTTAGTGAAATGTGTTTTGACAAAAGTGTCCCGTTTTCAACTATCAACGACATTTGACTTAAAATTATGATCCCAATCAATTATATTTATCGCCACTTTTTTATCTTTATATACAATATTTGTTTAAATTACAATTTTCTATATAAAAATACAAAAATAAAATTTTTACATAATTTTCAAAAAGTCCATAAAATTATTGTATTAAATTTATTTTTAATGCTCCTCCGATTTTGTTGTGTAAAACGACAAAAAACTAAGTTCACGCAGTAATCCAAGCAATTCCATATGAAAATGTGAATGTGCCCCGCGAGAAACCGACTTTTTGAAAAATTTTCGCACTTGTTTTCCAAACTTTGAGACTATCTACTACGTTGACTATTTCGGGCACATCAATGGGGTTTAGCGCAAAATACGCAAAATTACAACAAGTATAAATCCCTATTCCAAATTTTGTATTCGGTTGAGGGGTGCACAGACCCCGCCTAAAAAAACTGAAAAATTTAAAAAACTAAAAAATTCTGTCATCAAAACTCGACTACCCTGTATTTAACTGTTGAAAGTCTGCACAACAACAAAGATGGTGCTGAATTTATATGCAAAATCCGATTAGTTTATTTATGACAGAATGAGATCAAAAAGTATAAACGCGCGAATAAAAATTGTAGAAGAATGGGAAAAACTAAAGTTATTTTTAGCCATTTTTCTATGTTCTTGAACTTTGAACAACAATCATGATTATAAAAAGAAACCTATTGTGCTAAAATTTTGCACTCTATTAGCTTCAAGTCTTGTGAGTTCAGATCTGTAACCAATTTGTTTAAATTATCATTACCACAGAACTTATTAAGGATTTACGTCAGTTTCAGCCAGGTTAAACATTTTTGATAACGGCCCATATCTATTGCATTGCACAAAAACGCTTTTTTCAATAAAACACCATTTTTAGTGCAAATATTTATTGGAATTTAAATATATTGGAATTTAATTAAAAATTTAAATACTAAAAATAATTTACAATAATACGTTTACTTATTTATTAACTCTTTTAAATCTTAAAAATCTCGTTAAAAATGTTATTGATTTCATCATAGGGATTTAAATATTTTTGAGATAGTACTCGTATCTGAAAAATAAGTACCAAAATTAATAAATTAGAACAAGTCTCAAAAATTACAAATCTTTTTCACTAGCAATAAATTTCTTCGCATATTGAACATTCTTTATAGCGCATATGAATTCCGGCCATACTTGTTAATGTTGTTTTCCATCTATTTGTAAAGGGTACCAAAACGAAACAGAAGGCAAACCGAGAATTATAATTCGTCTGAACATGCGAAAAACATGTTTCAACAAATAACAGAACAAATTTTGATCCATTATTCTGCCAATTTTTTGTTCATTTGCAACAAATGTTTACTAGTGATGACGGGGCATTAGTAGGGTTTGGGGTTTCCCGTGATATTTTGTTTCCCGGGAAACGTGAATAAAAAATTCGATTTCCCGGGAATTCCCGGGAAATTTTAATTATAAGAAAAAAGCAATGATTTCATATGAAAAATTATATTTTTTCTATTCAATACTTTAAAACAGTTCAGGTGGTTTTATACTATAATACTTTGTATTAATACCAGAGTTTCATTTTCTATAATACATATCAAAAAATGTATTATTAAAAGTCACATTTTTCATTTTCTTTATTAAAATATTTTTTAAAAAATTAAAAACAAAACTTGAACAGAATTGACCACAAATAGAACTAAAAGTAAAATAATGTGCCGAAATTAGCTTTAAGACATTTTAAATAATTTTTGTATTAATACAAAGTATTATTGTGTAAAACTCCCTTTAACATAAAAATAATATTATGTATGACTTCTAATTAAAAATTTAAACAATTTTAAACATTTCAAATAAAATAAGTGCCTATTGTAAGAAGAGGTTCCATAGGTTTATTTCTTTAATTCACTTTTCAAAATCGAATTAAATTTATTTTCCCAGTTATTTCTTTAAAGCATTCATAATAATTTAATTCATAGACTTAAATTCTTTGACTTCACAAGAATTAATTGCTTAAAGAATACACTACCAATTATACAATTCAAGCTTAAAAAATATTTTGAATCATTAAAATTTTCTTCTATTCAAATCTATTACGAATTAGCTTTAGAAAATATTTTTTTATTCATTTAGTAAAATATTACCTTTGTTCCTGTACTCTAAATTGGGAGCATGCAGAACCCTATTTTACCGAAAAGTGTTCCCGTACTCGAAAATTAGGAAATGAGAGTGATTTTGAGAGAATAATGTTCAACTTCTTGCACAAAACAGCCCAGACTATTTCTTTGAATAGACTTAGTAAATTGTCAAATAAACAAGAAATAAAAATATATAAATAAAAACTTTGAATGAAAATAAATAAAACATATTTTGTTCTTGTTACTAAGAAGAAAGATTCAATTAAAAAAATTAAGAACGTTCATATATACTAAAAAATAAAATAACATTCACTGATGAATTTCCAAATAGTTTGGAGTTTTCTTTATGGCTAAACAAATAGTTTTTTGTACATATTTGAGAGAAACATCAGGCTTTTCTAATTTTATCCAAAAAGTATGGGAACAAACTTATTAAAAAATAAAATATGATGAATTCCATGAAAGAAAAAAATACATATAAAATATTTAAAAAAATATGAATATTTTCATTCAATTTGCAGAAAATTTTAATTAAAAAAAATTCAATGACTTCTTTATAAATTGAGTCAGTAGAAGTATGCTTTTGTGAATGGTGTTATGGAATGAAAAATTAGTATTTCTAATATTTAATTAAAAACTGTATACTTCAGATTTTTAGGTTAAATACTTTTCACGCTAAAAATTTAAAAAAGATAAACCATAATCTATGGCATAAATATTAGTATAAATGGTTTTTCTTATCGTATTAATTCGTTTTAAAACACAAATCTAAAACACTTTTAAAATTGGTGTTCGGAAATCTGATAAAAATTATTTTTCATTTAACATTTGAAAAACATTGTTAATCATTTCAAGACGAATACTTTTGAAAAATACATTCGTAGTCAAATATATTTACACATTTTAAAAGTAGAATTGTAATAATTTTTGAAAAAGTAACGGCATTTATTTCTGATGTTAAAAGAAAAGTTCTTATCCATTTTTTATATAAAAAATTTTTACATATTTAATTTTTGTACATATTTCAAAATTATTTACACAGCTTAAAAACGTAGTTAAAAACTCGTGTATTCGTAATGTGAATTGACAAAATTAAAACGTTTTTTTTTTCCTAGTGAAAAGTAGTAAAATAGGACTTCATCAGCGCACCGATGAAATGTTTTTCAATAATAAAATATAACTTGAATCGAATTTTATATTAATTTTATTAACATCTAAAAATACCTTAAGTAAGTAATACGCTTACATTAATGTAAAATTTTCACTGAGGTGATATAAACAGTAACACTTTTTGCTATAGGATTATAAAACTACATGAATATTAAATTTCCCGTTTTCCCGGGAAAATTGGAAAAAAATTCCCGGGAATTCCCGATGAAAAATTTCCGGGAATTCCCGGGATTTCCCGCCCGGGAATTCCCTGACCCCAAACCCTTGGCATTAGCCAATTCGTACTTACCCATAATTAAGACAACTTCAACATAATTTTGGTTCATAGTATTTGCACCAACTTCCGGCATCAGGGAAGTCTAAAATCACAATAAAACGCATCATAAGTAAAACTTCACAGCACATTAAAAATGTATTTATACTCGCAAAATTTTGCAATATTTATTTTTCTTGGAAAGGGCGAGAAAGTTCACAAACTATCAGAAATAAATGTTTTTTCTAAACAATTTTTAATTTTTTTCTTTTGAATTTTTAAAAGAGCTGTCAATTTGTTCTACAAAAAAATATAAACAATTATTACATTAATAACAAAAAAATAAATAAAATATGTGGACTAGATGGAATTCCGCATGCTAAACTCAAATCTGCTTTCAGTTTTCTCCCATCAGGTCGAGATTTTTTGTTATGGGCGTGTCTAATATTGCGCCCTAAATAAGCTGATTACTCGAACATATTTCACTATAACTCGAGATCGGTATGCATGATTTATATAAATAATACACCAAAATATGTGGAATAAAATTGGCTTGAAGTCGTTCTACTAACAAATTTTTATCCGCTCAATAGTTTTGGAGATATTTCGAAATAAGTGTCAGAAAAAAATTTGTTCATGCTAAATTCAAGATTTCATTTTTTTACTAAAACTTCTTTTTAAAAGAGAAAACATCAAAAATATTTCATGTTTATCATCTTTATCTCAAAGCTGGCAAAACTACGAGTAAATGAAGCCACGTATCATAAAATGTGATGCACAAATCTTGATTGGATTCACAGTTAAGTTAGGATACCCATGTATACTTATAGTTAAGTTGAAATACACTTGTGGGCAAAACAAAAAAAAGAAAAATCAGCTTTTACTTTTTTTCTATCACGTATCGATTTTATGGGCATGACTACTATGACCCCGCCTTTAGGCAGTCACACTTGTATAACTCGAGAACGGTTTGTCCAATTAAGATAAATTAAACACCAATATATAGTGATTTAAACTGTCTTTGAGCTGAGTTTACATAATTTTTTTGTCCAGTTTATATTTCCGTAGTTATTTGGTAATTAGTAGCGAAAATTTATTATTATTTTTTTTTTTTTTTTAAAATCGTGAAAATTTTGATCTATAACTCTGAAATTCTTGAGCGAATACAAAATATTGTTGACATATCTTGAAGACAATTTTCGTATTCATCTTTTGGTGTATCATCTATCAAAATCATGTAAACGGTTTTTGAGTTATAGCCTAAATTATACAAACCATTCTCGAATTTTATAGTGTGACCGCTGAATTAGGTGATGATATTAGTCATGCACCTAAAAAAAATCAGTACGTGATAGAAAAAAAGTGAATGCAGATTCTTGTTTAACTCGTCAATATCCACCTAATCCACCTATTTTTGTTTCAGGAAAAAATATATATATTTTTTTTATTTATTTTTTTTTGCCTATCACTCTATTTCTACGCAATTGTATGTATAAATGGGTATTTTTAATTAACTGTGAATAAAATCACGATTTGCGCATCAATTTTGAAGATACATACCTTATTTTGTTTTTAACACTACCAGCTTTAAAATAAAGATGATAAACTGTGACATTTTTGATGTTCTCAAAAATTTTTTTTTGGGCATTTATTTCAAAATATCTTAAAAACTATTGAGCACATAAAAAAATTAAGTTTGATGAAATATACTAAAATAACGGCCTTACTATGGGCGAAATATTAGACATGCCCATAAAAAAATCCAGACCTGATGGAAAAAAACTGAAAGCAGATTCGTGTTTAGCACATCAGAATACATCAACTATTCGTCTATGGGGGATGATTATTTTGTTGTCCAGTGTAATTATTATAATTGAAGTACTAAATAAAATGAAATAAAAATTAATTGACAAATGTTGAGAAATATTTTTTTCTGTGTATAGCTCAAAAAAAAAAAAAAAAAAAAAAAAAAAAAAAAATCAGTTAAGATATTTTTTTTTTTTTTAATTTATTCCAAAATATTTTTGGAAATCTGCATAGCTCTGATAGATCTCATTGAATATAAGCCGATATGTGTTCATTAGGGTGGCATCATTTGTATGGAGAGAAAATAAGATGTCAATGTTCCCAGCTCAAACGAAAATTTATTTCATTTTATGATATCTGACATTATCCTTTCGCACAGTGGTTCCAAAATGCTTTTTTTTTGGAAATAATTCTGTAACTTGAACCGTTAGATATCTCAATAAAATTTTACATGGTCAGAGGTGAGGTGTTTTTTTTGGAGGAGAACATACCCCTAGCGGGTCAGGGGGGTAGTAGGTAGCCCTCCAAAGTTGGCCATCTCGGGTATGTAATTTTTTTGAAAAATTGCCAAAAATTCATTTATGATGAAAAGAAATTTTATATGTAGATAGTCCTTGTAAATCTCTACAAAAAATATGCTTACATGTGTAGGTTATCTCTTTTTAGTTTAAGAGATATTCGGCTCGAAATAAATGTTTAACTCATTTTTTTAATATTTGCCAGATTCCTTACAAAATTCTAAATAATATTGCTGCATGAATCATATAAGTATATTAAACCGTTAAAAAGTTATATTAATTTAAAATTGGAATTTTAAAAAAATTTAAAATTTTTTGTTTTTTTTCCAAAAAGGTGGCAATATTTATTCACTGATAAAATTTGTTTTTTGTTTTAGGCTTTATCTTTTTTTAATGTTTTCAAAAGAAATCTTTTTGTTAAGTTCTCAAATCGCAAAGCTGGAATCGACTTAAAATTATTTTAGTTATATATGTAGCTCTATATGTAAGGTAAACACCGAAAAAGTATTTTCTGGCAGAAGCCCCTTATAACGACAGGGTGAACATTTCAATGAAAAAAGTAAATTTTTTTAACACGTTTTATACGGATTGGAATTTTGGGTATTTTCGTGTGAAAAAGTGGGATTTTTTTTATTTATTTTTTTTTTAATTTTTTAATTCTTTCCCCCGCTAGGGGCCTTGAGCTGTCTCCAACGGTTCTAAAGTTACAGAATTATTAAAAAAAAAACGTTTTGGAACCACTGTTTTTCGTAAGCTAGATCAAAATGAAAGCACATTTCCACGATCTTTAATAGGATACATGCAATATATTTTACATCTGAATTAAAAAGTTTACCAAAAAGTTTTTTTTAAAACAATCTAATAAAAAAAAATAATAATAATTTTTTCGCTGAAATTAAATTTCAATAGACTTCATTTAAAATTTTAAAAATTTCAATGCATACTTCCATTGGGTTTGGTTTCATTAAAATCAAGTTACTGGTTGATTCAGGGAAAGGTGATATCAATATTTTAATGATCACTTTTTATTTTTCTTATTGATTATTAGTTAAAAAAATTACGTTTTAAAATTTTAAGATTTTTTTTAGCAGAACGGTAATGTCCGTCTATACATTAGAGTCAAATGGGTCTAAAATTAAGCACTTTTCAAAAAAGGGTGGTATCAACACTTAATGATCACGTTTATTTATTAGTAAGTAAAAAAGTTTATTTTTAGATTTATAAGATATTTTTTGGCTGATTGGTAATGTCCGTCCTTCCGTCTATACATTTGGGTTAAATGGGACGAAAATGACGTTTAATACATGAAAAGGTGATATCCTAATTTTGATGATTACTTTCTATTATTGCTATTTATTAGTTAACTTTATTAGTTACTTTCTATTATTGCTATTTATTAGTTAGTAAACAAATGCATTTTAAGAATTCTAAAATATTTTTTGGCAGCATGGCAATGTCCGTCCGTCTGTCTATACTTTTGGGTTAAATGTGTGGAAAATTCCACTTAATTCAGGGAAAGGTGATATCAAAATTTTAATATCTTCATTTGGTTTTCATATTAATCAAAAAGTAGAAAATAAATACCTTGCGAATTTTATGATTTTTTTGAAAGAATTTTAATGTCCGTCCATCTGTCCGTCTGTTTGTTAATTTTTGCAAACTTTCCCATTCAAAATCGTTTAACTTTTGACTTAATAAACATAATGACAAAAAGTAATCTTTGTTCGATAGATAATTTTGCTTTTTTACCAACTACATAAAATATAATAAAATCAGTTGAAAATATTTAGCTATATATGGAAAAATCTTAACCAAGATCTTGTAAAATTGAGATTTTTGAAATTTCAAATGTATATAACTCGAAAAATATATAAAATAAATAGGATATGCAATCATGTTTTCGAAAGGATTTATCGAGAACTTTAAGGTGATATAAAAATCTTGGAAATCGGGTAAGGAAAAAAAATTCGCTAGAGGTTAAACATTTTCTATGACACTAGTGCCCTATAGTTCCGCTTTCGATGCTTATATTTGATCCTGCTTCTAAACTCAAAATGTTACTGTCTTCTGCTATGCCTATGTGAAATTTCATGCAAATCTAATCAGCCGATTAGAAGTTACAGATTTATTTCGATTCTTTCCCACTGTTTATTGTTTGATAAAGCAAAGAAAATGTCTGCACTTAAGCTGTATTTTTGTATGAAATTCTGTTAAAAAAATATATTTTCTCAAATCGGGCTACATATGCGCACGATTTTTTTTCATAGTATTAAAGTGGACAATATGATCTATTTTTCAGAACAAACATCCTGTAACATTTTAAGTTGCATTCCATGAAATTTGAAAATTAGTATATTTTAGGATAATTTTCAAAAAAATAACAAAAATATTTGGACAAAATATAATTTACAAATACTTTAGTAAAAGTACACTTAAACATCTGAAGTTGATGGGTTCATTTTAAATTTTTACCTTAAAAGACTTTTTATTTAAAATAAATACCTTGAAATCTAATGAAGATTAAATTTTTTACTATTTTTGAAAAATGTAACATAACCTAGCTTAAAGATTTTAATTGATATTGATACATAATTTTGTCTATTTTTATTAGGTATCCAACTTTATTACAAAACTTTAAATTTTAAAATTCAATTAAGCGCCACTTTTGACACGTTTTACCCCAACACAGCGCACGTTATTAACGTAACAATACTTTAGGTGAAAATTACGGAACAAATTCTTTAAAACAATGTATTTATACCCTACACCACCATACGTGGTTGGGGTATTATGCGTTTGTGCTGATGTTTGTAACGCACAGAAAAAATTATCGGACCCCCACCTTAAAGTATACCGTTCGACTCAGAATCACCTTCTGAGTCGATTTAACGATGTCCGTCCGTCTGGCTGTCTGTTCATATAAACAAAGTACAGGACAAATTACTGGTCGCAATTTTAAAGATATCTTGATGAAATTTGGCACGATTAATTATTTTGAAACAAGGACGAAGTCTATTAAAATTAGCTATGATCGGTCCACTATTTCACCTAGCTCCCATACTAATGTCCTCCCGGAATAGGGGTTTAACGATAATAAATGCCTTAAATTTAGCATTATTTCAATGAAACTCGGTACAAAGGAGTTTTGTATAAGTGCCAAATTTCATGAAGATCGGTACATAATTGACCATAACTTCCATATAAACCCACTTTCGGGAATCGCCCTAAAGGGTATAAAATCATATAGATGTTAGTATTAATGCATTTCTCTGTATTTATTATAATTAATTTTATAATTTATTTTACATTGTTGGTTTACAATTGGCCACAGGTCTAATTATTAACTCATACACAATGGTGTAGGGTAGCAACTGGTCGGGCTTGACCGACTATATCTTTCATTCTCGTTTTTTCTTTGTATTTATATAACGTGTTAGTTCAGTGCATTTTACACCGATTTGGTGTGAATATGTATCTGTGCAAATGGGTAATTTCTTTTCTTTCTAATACCCTTTACAAAATATTAATTGGAAAATAGGTATTCGAGATAAACATTTTTAGAACCGAGAAGTCCGAAAAGTTATTTTTTTTGGAAATAGCTCTAGATTTTGTGGGTATATTGAAAATTATAAAAAATATCTAATAATCTACTCATTCCTACTTATATACTACACTATGTTGCATTCCAACTATTTTAAATTTTGTTCATTCTGTAGCATCTTGCAATTATAAGTGACACTTTTTATTAAATCGATTTAGAAAGTAATAAAGTTTGGTGAGTTATTGTTTTTCCAAAAAGTAGGATAGAAGGAGTATTAACCATTGCAAATTATCTTGAAAACGAAGTAATAACTTTTCTACCACTAATTGAATATTTTTCCTTTTGATCAGAGGTAGACGTGATTAATTGCTTTTTCTATACTCTTCCAAACACATATTTCGCTGTGGTTATTTTTTGTGATAAGTTTCTTAGTTTTTGCGATTTAATAAAAATGTTTTTTAGTGTTAAAAACATGATAGTAATGAACAAGAGTTGACAACAGGTGTTTCGAACGAAGTCATTTAAAGTGTGAAAAAAATTATCATTTGGTGCAAAAGTCTACTCCTGGGGAGCATTTGCCAGACAGCTGGTAGGCCGCAACCAACTTATCCTCTAGGAACTTATTAGCTGTAGATTTTGTTTACTTTACTTATATACTCTCTAGTGTTTACAGAATTTTAATAAAAAAATCATATAGATTTTCATTATCAATTGAATTTTTATACCATCATAAAGATGGGTGGTATATTGATTTTGTCATTCCGTGTGTAACATGTCAAAAGAATCATTTAAGACTCCATAAAGTATATATTTTTTAGGTCCTGATTAGATTCTGAGCCGATCTAGCTATGTCCGTCCATCTGTCCGCCTGTTGAAAGCAGGATACGGCTCGAACGGGACAACGAACGAAATTTGGCTCTAATATTTCTCTTATATAAGGTTATACAAAAAAGTTATGGGCTAAATGCTAGAAACATAGGGTGTCCGTTGTAGCTTCATTTCATACTTTTCTGCAGATATCTCTATATCTATTACCGCTCAGGTATGATGGTAGGTATATAGATTCGTCTGAGCCGAATAAAGTGATTTTCAAAAGTTGACCAATTCACCTTTGTATAAACATAAATAAGATACTTGTAAGCGTTAAAACCATATTCGGCGTAGTATTTGTATGGAGGCGAGGTGAAATAATAGACTGATCATGACCAATTTAAGTAGCGTTCATTGTTATGGCAAAATAAGCATATGTGCCAAATTTCATCAAATTATCTTGAAAATTGGGAATGTACTTTGTTCACAAGATTCACCAGCCAGTCAAACGGACAGACATCGTTAATCTACTGAGAAAATAATTCTGATTCGATGGTGGACATTAGAAACACATAATACCCCAATTACCTATGGTGATGTAGGCTATAAAAAATATTGCTAAATGTAAAAAAGTTCGATAACAAGTTGAAATTTTCAGATATATACATTAGAGTGTTCCGTAGACATACATTTTGTAGGAAGACTCCTCAAACGATGCGTAAAAATTAGCTTAATATGAGAAAAATATTAGAAAAATTTAAATTGAGCTTCAATTTAAATTTTGATTGAAAGTCACGGGTCTAGAACATTTCGCCAAAAAAATAGTATTGAATTTTGTCTTGAAATGAGTTTCAAAAAATTCGTAATTTTATGCTGGTTATGAAAAAATATTCGTAATTCTCGTAACTTTTTTTTTACCAAAATATATTGGACCCATGATTTTTCAATTGCTGGTAGGGAACTGAAGATCAATTTTTAAAATTTTTCAAATAATTTTTTCGTATTAAGTTAATTTTTACGCATCGCTTGAGAAAAGGCTTTCCTCCGGACACCCTAATGTATATATCGTCACTGCGCTGACTGAATTACCTATGTAGTTTTCAATAAGTTTTCAGGAAAGCTAAAAAACTGTTTAATTTCGCTGTTACTTGGCTAAATTTTTAAAAAATTTTTCCATTTATGAATAGGCATAATTAAGTTTTTTATATGAGGAAGAAGAGGAATCCGTACAACATTTGTTATGTGAATTTCCAGCACTGAAAGGGCGTAGACTGAGACACCTCGGTAGACAACTCTTCCATGATCTGGATTATCTCAATGAAATGCCACTTTTAAACCTGATTAGGTTTGTTAGGTGTACGGGTTGGTTTCAAGTTAGACCAACGGAAAGTTAGTTTCTCGTTTATGGAAAGGGAGAGAAGCTTTCTTCCTATATAGGGCATCACAATGGGCCTAATGGCCTCCGAGTGCACTTGCAATAGCGGGCGACCCTTATAACCTATACCTTACATAGCACAGTGTTCGATTTTCAAATTTAGCTGGCCAAAATCCCAAAAATGAACTTTAAAGGAGGAACAAAATTATATTCAGGTATTAAAATATACTATTCAGTTAAGACATTTCCGTACTCATTTTAGCTGAAATCGATCAATGAATGCTTCTAACGATAACATGAATGATGGGTAAAATATACAAAAGAAAAATATTTTTTTTTGCTCGAAAATTAGTCAAACTTTGAACATGAATAAAAAATTTTCTATGGCATATTTTTAAAAAATTCTTTTTGTATATGAAAATATAATTTCTTTAAAATATAAAACAGGTATTTTGTATATATTTAAATGAAGATAGTTTTAGATATTGAAAGATATAATAGGGAAGCTCTTAAAAAAAAATTGTAAGTCAAAAACAAAAATGCATAGACGAATACTTTTTTCTGTTATCAGCTTTGGTCCAACTTTTGATTGTTTTGAGAACTAGGGATACTCCTTTAATAGAAACTAAAAAAATTTTTTGCCCGAAACTGCCCTTGCCGAACAAAGTATTCAAAACAAAGATACACCATCCTTCTAAGTGGAACAAAAAATTGAATACCATTTTATTTGTAAGTTGCTTTTAAAGAATTTATGTTTTAAATGAATACCTTTGTTTAAGTTGTGAGCTTACAAGATAGTGAGTGAATAATTCCATCTAGCAATTAACCGTTATATAGTGGAACTTTTCTTTGTTAGAAAAGGAACTTATTTTTGTTTAAGATGTCACAAAAGTAATTCTTTATTTATAGAACGATTTACAAGAATTAAAAAATTAAAAAATTAAGAAAAAAAAAAAAAAAAAAAAAAAATAGACGGAGCCAGGAGTAGAACCCACAACCATCCGGATGCTAGCCAATTGCTCTACCCACTATACCACTGCAGTGTACTGCCTAGTTATTTTAAAGTGCATCAATGGTTTTTACGAAGAAGTCCCGTTTTATTGTTTATTTTTAGACTTTACTAATTACAACGTAAGTTATTAATAGAATCATTAATTCTAGCTTTGTAAGCGATGTTTTGGTTTAGGTAAATAAATTTATGCTGTATTGTTGTTGGAAAATGTAATAATGCAAATATATAGTTTTGGAATTTGGCTTGTCGCCTCTACATTCCTGGATACGATTCATGGAATGTTTACTACATATAGCTTACTGGATAAATATATAAATGTGGAAAGTTAGAGGTGAAGATAACAAAGTAAAAGTTTTACAAAAAAATTTTATTCAAGACGAATTTAGATCAAAAATGGGGTTATTGATAGACATGCCTAAACAGATATCGGGAAATACTAACGATGGCAATACAGCCAGGCGATTTTTTTAGAAATGAGGAAATATCTGCGCAAATAACTGGGTTAAGTTTAGAACTTATTAAACGTTTTCATGTTATATTGGAATGCTTAGCATCTGGGTATACTATAAACGTGGAAGCATTCGAAAGTTATACATTTGAAACAATAAATCTTTATTTGAAACTATATCCCTGGTATTACATGCCTGTCAGTGTTCACAAAGTTCTTTGGCACGGAAAAGCTATAATTGAACATTGCATCCTTCCTATTGGTCAATTATCTGAAGAAGCTCAAGAATCCAGGAATAAAGACAATAGACGTTATAGACTGCAGTTCACGCGGAAAACTTCACGGACCGAGACTAATGCAGATTTAATAAAAAGGCTATTAATATCATCAGATCCTTATATTTGCAGCTTCAGGAAAACTCCACCAGTTAAAAAACGAACTTTAACGCCAGATATATTGAAACTACTAAAAAACGCATGTTATAATATACAAGAGTCTGATAGTGAAAATGACAGTGATATTGGTGCAGATTCCACATGATTTTTTTTTTTTACTAAACTTTTTTATACTTTCACTAAAAAATTATGATGAATTATGTAATCTTTATTTTGTATTTTTAATTAAACTTATTTTCAAATGAAAAAGAATTATAAAAGAAGCTATTTTTAAATTTTGACTATTTTTCATAATTGGGTAATTAATAGTGGGCGTGTCGGTAGGCGGATTTGTCTAATTTTTTGTCCAATAATTCTTCAATATGTAAGTAATCACTATGCCAAAAATCACTTTTGTACGATTTATAGTTTTTGTGTAATTAATTTTGGCCACCTAAATTTGAAAATCGAACACTGTGCATAGGTAAGAGCTGCAGAACTTCTTTTTTAAACACATGGTTGTCATAGATAGGATGTTCTTCTTTTATACTCCTTGTTCATTTCTTTTGAAGTACTTCCCTTAAAACTATGTTTATAATTTGGAAGTGGTGAAAATGTTCTTTTTGGGAAGCTCTTGATCATTCTTTTGTTGGGTAGTTATTGGATTAATGTGAAGTAAATCTTTATGCTTTAGATGGATTTATTTGTTCATGGCTCTATTGAAAGCCAATTGAGACCTCTTTATATGCAATAACTCAAAGCTAAAATGTTTATTTAAAAATGCACTCGTAATGCAATTGCAGTTTTACAATGTATTTTTTATGCCGATTATTAACAAAATCCCAAGACTTTAGGAAAACGTTTTTTTTATAGCATAAATGGTAATATACATATATTTTAAAAGTTGGAATATTCGTCTTTCCAATCCTGATTTAAAATTCAAAATCTACTTAAAAAGACCTTTTTTACAATTTTTTTTTTTTTTTTAATTCTTGAAATCTTTAAACCACTATTTTCAGGATAACTTCAGATTTTGAGGGTGTATTGAAAATTCTTAAAATGGTATAACGCAAGGTTATTTAACAAGTACATTGTTATTATCACATCGTATAACTATTTAAGTACTAACGTACTAATTACTCATAAAAAGAGAAAAAATACTATGTATATTAGGGGTATAACTTTTTCACATTTTTTGCAAATATCGAAATGGCCCTAGCATAGTCGAATAGGCCATTGAATATTATTTAAAAAAATGGTATTACTTTTTCGCGGTTGTCAAAAAAGTTCACCCAAAAAACGCGGTAAAGTTTGGAAATCAGTAATTCCAACTGTAAAGCAATATATGCACACAACGTAGTATTAAAGTAGTACCAAAGAATATACAATATATAGAAAGCGCATGTCAATGAAAACTGAAATATTTTTTAAAAGTATTTCATGATGCGGGAGGGAATACAAAAGGAAAAGTCGCTTGCGTGTTTTTTATCTCTTTTGTTAAGCCCCAACCACTCAACTAAAAATCATCGTATCGCAATCAGCTGTTTCAACCAGCTTTATGCAGATGTGTGTATCTAGCTATTGACACAAAAATTCTAGGTAGCGTATCGCAGAAATCTACAGAAAATAGATTTTTACGTAGCTTGTGCGTTTTTAACAACCCTGTGGTTTATTTTGCTCACAAAATAACCGAAAAACAGGGTTGTTTACACAGTGAATGTTCAAAAACATATGACACGTTTAATTTTGTTGACTGGTTGTACAAAATGTCTCACGCTACTTTTTTTCATTCTACGTTGCGATGGAAAGTTGACTATTTGGGGCCTTATGCTCTTGAAATTAATAAAAAACACACAAAAAAGTCAGTCTCGCACGAGCATTCAAGCAAGAATGTTGTGTTACTGCTTTTTGCTTGAGATACGCTCATGAAAAATATTAATATGATTTTTTATCTCTTAATTAAACAACTATCTTTTTTTAATTAAGAAATAATAATTTAATACAATTTATTTTTATTATAAAATACAAATTTGAAATAATCGTTCATGCTGAATTAAATTTAGTATTATTTGATATTTTTTAATAAGAAATTAAAATCCTAAATTATTAATATATCGTTATTTTTTTAATCAAAGAGTAGAAAAAATAAACATTAAATCGTAATTTTTATGATTACTATGGTAATCGTTGCGATCCCTGGTTATTACTATTCAAATTCTAAACTAGTAACGTGTATTTCCACTTACAAGTCGTGAATTGACGAAGAAACTTTCAAAATTAAATTAGTATAAAAATTATGTTATTTTTTTTTGGTGGATAATTTCATAATGGCACAGAAAAACAAAACATACAGAAACATAATTGTGAATGTATGAGTGTGGCGATCGCTGGTGTAGTGCCTATAAAAAAGTAGAAACAAGAAATTGGTTGTTTATTTACTGAAGGAGATAAAATAGGATCGCGTATGTTAGTGTAGGGCATATCATATGTGTTTTGTTATTTTAAAAGTAGAAATACTTTAATCAGCACCGAACTAGTTATGCCTTTTTTAACGTCATATGAGCTTATGTAAATATACTTTCAGAATATCAAATTTATATTTTAAAATTTGATTTGTGTAGTTTTGTTACTTATGTATTCAAAGTAACAGATGTTAAAGTTAAGTAAATTAATTAAAAACAAAAATATAAAATTATATATATGTACTTGAAAAAAAAATATAAAAAAATATTTTTATTTTTTTTTTATTTTTATCAAATTTGTCACCAAAAAACATTAGATTTTTCTTTAATAATTTTGTTTTATTCTGTGAAGAAGGTGGAATTATATTGAGAAAAGATCTTTTGTAAAAAATATTTATTTTGTATATACCTACTATATAAAAAATTGTTATGACAAAAACAAATAAATGAATAAATAAAAAATAACTTATTTCCTGCCAAAAATAACTTTTATGTATTAAAAAAAAAAATCAGTATTTTTGTTTATAAAAAATTTAAGTCTATAAATTGAAATATTGCTGTATGAATATTTTTTTCGTTTTGTATAAAAAAAAAAAAAAAAAAAAAAATAATAATAACTTTTTGCTTAGAAAAAGGAAATCAAAAAACTTCTTTATTTTTCAAAATAAATGTTATTTCTGCCCAAAAATAAAAGAAATTTAACTTTTTTTATTCAAAACAACTTTTTTACTAAATAAAATATATATAATTTAAAAAATGTGTGTGAAGTTATCCATAAAAAGTTATCCATAGATTTTTATGTGGAACGTATTTTTCATATGTGTGGAACGCAAGTAAAAACTGACAAAACAGAAAATAATGCAAAAAAGAAAAGTTTCACACAATTTTAAATAAAAATGTGTAAAATTATAATAAAAAATATTATTTTTGAAAGTTTTTTAACACAAAAATCTTCTTAAAAAACATTATGCATATATGTAAGTTATCGGAAAAAAAGGATTATATACGTTTCGTCCGATCATTTCAGATACACAATATATATAATATTAATCTACACTTATCCTGGAATCATTCTGCATAAGTCATATCCTGGGCATATTCAACAGCGTCCAGTATTTGGCCCCCAAAATTCATCCATAGATCTTTTTCGCAAATTTTCAAAGAAAATATTTGTTAAAAATGTTTGTCCGATCATTTCAGATATATGATATATATCATAGTAATCTACACTTATCCTGGAATCATCCTACATAAGTCATATCCTGGGCATATTCAACAATGTCCAGTATTTGGCCCCCAAATTTCATCCATAGATATTTTTCGCAAATTTTCAAAGAAAATATTTTTTAAAAATTTTTGTCCGATCATTTCAGATATATGATATATATCATAGTAATCTACACTTATTCTGGAATCATTCTACATAAGTCTTATCCTGGGCATATTCAACAATGTCCAGTATTTGGCCCCCAAATTTCATCCATAGATTTTTTTCGCAAATTTTCAAAGAAAATATTTTTTAAAAATTTTTGTCCGATCATTTCAGATATATAATATATATCACAGTAATCTACACTTATCCTGGAATCATCCTACATAAGTCATATCCTGGGCATATTCAACAATGTCCAGTATTTGGCCCCCAAATTTCATCCATAGATTTTTTTCGCAAATTTTCAAGGAAAATATTTTTTAAAAATTTTTGTCCGATCATTTCAGATATATGATATACATCATTGTAATCTACACTTATTCTGGAATCATTCTACATAAGTCTTATCCTGGGCATATTCAACAATGTCGAGTATTTGGCCCCCAAATTTCATCCATAGATTTTTTTTCGCAAATTTTCAAAGAAAATATTTTTAAAAAATTTTTGTCCGATCATTTCAGATATATAATATATATCACAGTAATCTACACTTATCTTGGAATCATCCTACATAAGTCGTATCCTGGGCATATTCAAGAAAATCAAACTCCTTAGACTGTTTGCTGTAACCTTTTAATCCATATTAAGAGAAATTTTTTATTTTGAATAATTGGAAATTGAAATCCACAAAATGTATAAATAGCATAGACAAAAACTAATTTTCATTTTAAAAAGGGTTCTATGCTACAATAGTTGTTTCAACATTGGATTTTTCATATATGGCATATTTTCTGGCGAATACTTAGGTAAATTTGTATGAATTGACAAATGATATTTTCAAAAGCTTATTTCCTGTAATTTTTTAATGAACAATTTTGGATTTTTCAATTTCGTAGTAAATATGTTTTGTGGCAATTAGGTAAATATCTTTTAATGAATGAAAACAGCTTTTTATGAATCCTTATTTTTATACCTGTGTTTTTTTACAAAAAAAAGGTATTTGACCTCACGGTTGAGGTAGCATAAAATTTACAACGGAGTTTTTATAACTTCTGCGCTAATTTCAAAAGTATTATGAAAAAAGTAACATAGAAAAACTAAGAATATTACAAAGTTTTTTTCTATATTCTTAAACTAATATTATTAAATAAAGTTTTATAAATGATATAAATAACTACTTATATATATTCTTATAATCTAAAGTTACTTAAAAATAAATTTTTAAATTAGGATTTAAGTAGATACATAAATATTTTTCTTATATTATTTGCATTTGTAACATATAAATTTAAGTTTTTTTACAGCATTAATATCTATTTGAAATATTAATCGTAAGCACAATTCACAAAGCCATCGTAAACATTTTTCGCACTGAACCCAAGGAATATGTGATTGAGGATAGAATCTTGCACAATGTATACAGATGTCGTGTATATTCGAACTGTTGTTTTTCATAATTTCATCAATCAAATACTTTCGGTAGCTTCGACGACTTTGAAGATTTTCTAGAGGTTGCTCCAAGAGTATGCGTTCAATAAATTCAACAATGAATGGACCACAGTTAAAGGCGTCGGTTTGATTGTCGTGAGGAGGAACTATTTTGACAAAGTCATCAATTTCCATATTCAAAGTTTTTAAAATATCTTTGAACTTCTCGAAATTTATATCCACTTCCGAAGTTTTTCCATTAGCTTTATTACATTCGCGTCCTTGAGGATCAATATAATAAAATATTTTTCTTATGAAATTTATAATAATAACGGTGTAATGGTGATTTTTAAGGATTGGTATTATGAGAATGTCAGGTCTAAATGGGATAAGATTTTGAATAAACGCTTCATCATTTTTTTCAGAATCCAGCATAAAGTATGACCGAGTGCAACTTATTAAATGGATGTTCGGGATTTTTGTATTTTTAATAATTGCAGCGCATGCTGCATCAATAATAAAATTTGTTGCTTCTTCATCCTTTCTTAATGAATTGAAGTCATCTTCCGTTAAAAACATTTCAAACATGTTACTGGTTTCTGGAGTAATTTCCTCATACAGATCTTTCATACAAGCCATGTAATATGGAAGTGGTTGTTGGAAATCTCTTGTTGTTAAAACTGCATCAGTACTTCGTTGTTGAGGAAATAACGGTTTTCCAGAAAATATTTTGATGTTCTTGTTCTTTTTCTTCCATGTTTCCTTCGAATCCAAAGTGTGTTTTTTAAACAAGTCCTCTATTTTATCATCGTCTGTGGCTGTTTTGTTTACGTTTTTTTGCAACAGATGGGAATATTTCTGTCTTTTATATGACGCATTCTTCTGGATATTTAAAATGTTAAAATAAACTTGCGATATTTGTGACTGCATATTTCCATGAGTTAACTTCGCAAATCTGTTTGCTTTGATATTTTTTGCTCCGACATTGTAATATTTGATATTTTTGAAATATGATTCTATAGCTGCATTACTGATTCGAGATTTCGAAGTAGTTTCAACAAATACTCCCATAACATTCGTCCAAAGTGGTAAGAAAGCACAGTATCTCTTAAGGATCACATCAATAATACTTGGGTTATACATTGTGTTGTTATCGCTTTTATCTTTGTCATCAAGTCTTGAAAGCACTCCATCTTTTATCAAATTATACCTTTTCCAGAAAGGACTCTTTGAGTACAACGTCTTTGAAACGTATTCTCCGTAGTTATTGTTAGGCTTCTCAAGTTGTTCCAATAAAATAGGCTCTCCTTCATACAATAGTTTTAATTTTTCGCAGGCGTCCTTTACTAGGTTAGAATCATTTGTAGATAAGAATATGATGCATAAGATTTCAAACCATTCATCGCATTGTTGAAGTCTATTTAGGTTAAATGCAACTCCAATTGCCTTCAAAACAAACGATTGTAGGTCAGGATCCACAAATTTTTTTACATCCTTAATTACAATTTTAGCAAAATGTGATGAGCACCATTGGATAATAATAAAATTGGGTTTTGACTTATTTTCAGTTAAGAATTCGCTGCACACACATAGATATTGTTCCAAGTCATTAATATTTCGATCTATATTGAATGAACCAATTGCAGCATTTGTCATAGCATGTGAGGCATCTGTGCATATCCTTTTTGTAATTGGCCAGAGTTTAATATTAACGCAAAATTGACGAAGTTTAGTCAGCCACATTCTTATATCATATGTATAGTGAGATGACAAAACAGCTTCTGCGATTGGCAATGCAATTTGGTATTCAAAAGCATTAGCAATTAAAGCGTAATAAAAGACTCTTTTGGACGTTTTTTCCATTTTCCTTACTAGTGATCCTGTGGCATCCAAAAAAAGGGTGTTTCGGCTTAGTTTTAACATTTTAGCTTTTTCTGTTAATAAAGCACATATTGCATCTTGAGACCACATATATACCTCCAATGGATTAGCAATTTTTTGAATGTAGTCTTTGTACTCGTCCTGTTTCATATAATACAGATCTATAATTGGATCTTTATCCTTGTCTTCTCTGGACAGTGCTTGGCTTCGGATTTTTCGTGATGAGCATTTAGTGATGTACTCGGCTGGATTTCCAACTTTCGTTAATTCCACTGGTTTTTTTAAAAACTGTTCGTTATAGCACTTTATTGCAGGTTTATATAGTAGTTCGGCTTGTTTCACAACCCTTTTTATGCCTCTCTGCTGCACTTTGCACTGCTCGTCATCAGGATGGCATATGTGAACTTTATTTCTGAACACTTGCACAATATTGTCAGATTTATTTAAAATAAATTTAAATTTGCAACATTGTTTAAAAGCACAAAACGCGTAAAATATATAGCACTTTTTGGTTTTATTCATAGACTTAAAGTTTATAACACAAACGTTATTATATTGTTTATATTTTTCGCGAACAACATCATATAATCTTACATTAACAGAATACGTAGCGTTTGGTTCAGTTGCATTTTCGAATTCACTTTGGTTGAGCTTAAAATTTGCATCTTCTATTGAGAAATTTTTAAATGTTTTGTTTTTAAGCGGAGACTTTATTATTTCTCGATTGGGATTAAGAGGCACTTCATAACTATATCGGTAATGCGTGAATTTTTTCACTTTAATTTCATTGTTTTTTATATCTACATTTTTTAAATCGAAAGAAATGGATTTATCTGAAATGTTCGGCAATTCAATTTTTGAGTTTATAGAATTTGAATCAGAGATGGTTTTAATAGTATTAGAGCTTTCAGTATCATTTTCACTTTTCGTTCCAAACGAACCATTTCCGTCGCCTTCGAAATTTCTTTTAGAGATATTATTTATGGAATAACACATTTTGGTACCACAGTTAGGTTTTGTGGTATTCAAATTATTGGTATCACTTTCTTCATGTTTTGGTATTTTATACATATAGTTTAACGCATCACTTTCCATATTTTTGCTTTCGTAATTAAGAGTTTCAATATTATCTTGCACAATTGGATTAATAATATATATTTTAGTACTTTTAGCATTTTCATTTAAATTAAGAACCGATTTTAAATAATCTTCTGTTACACTTATTCCATAACAATTATTTAACTCTCTAATTATAACTTCTAAATGCTCATTACAATTTATTTCTTCGTTCTTAAATTTCGAAATTAAATGAGTCACCATTCTTAACTTATTTTTGTTTTTCACACTTATTTTCAACTTTTCACTAAAATTATTTACAATGTTATTTAATTTCTTAATTAAACTTATTGAATTCACAGATTTATCAGTATAAAACAATAACGCGAATAAACTGTTTTGAATAATTTTTGTACTCATTTTTAAGAATTTAAAATATTAACTTGACTTTTCACTTTCAATATTAAGGATTAACTGAATTTGTAATAAGAAAATATTTAGAATGATATGTGAAAATGGACAAACATAATTTAACCTTTATTAAGGTTTTTCCTTGTGACAGGTATTGAAAATTCCTCGCAAACTTTATGGCATTTAAATGAGATCGCAAATAAAAGGGTTGCGGTCAAATACTTACTTGTGTAAAATCAGGTAATAAAAAATTTTCATTCACCAAAAGTTTGCTTATTAGGAATCATAAAAAGGCGATTTCATTCATAAAACTAAATTTACCTATTCGCAACAAAAAAGAATTACTACGAAATTAAACAAAAAACCCAAAATTGGCCTTTTCTTAAAAATAAAATTTTACGAGATAAGTCATTGAAAATCATCATAGAAATTCCATATTCATATTAATTACCTGTTCGCCAAAAAATATGCCAACGATTTCATAATAGCCAAAAAGAACATTAATATCAATATAAATAGTTCAGAGTAAAACCCTCTTTACAATTAACAGGTTTTGGTATGTACTATTTATACATTTTGTGGAATCTATATTCAAATTAAAAATTTTCCGCCAATATGGAATAAAAAGTTACAGAATAACCCAAGGAGTGTGATTTTCTTAGCCTGCGCAAAAATCTACGAATGAATATTTCCAAAATCCAAAATACTCGACATTGTTGAATATGCCCAAAATATGACTTATGTGGGATGATTCCAGAATAAGTGTAGATTACTATGATATATATAGTATATCTGAAATGATCGGACAAAAATTTTTAAAAAATATTTTCCTTGAAAATTTGCGAAAAAGATCTATGGATGAAATTTTGGGGGCCAAATACCGGACATTGTTGAATACGCCCAGGATATGACTTATGTAGGATGATTCCAGGATAAGTGTAGATTACTGTGATATATATTATATATCTGAAATGATCGGACAAAAATTTTTAAAAAATATTTTCTTTGAAAATTTACGAAAAAAATCTATGGATGAAATTTGGGGGCCAAATACTGGACATTGTTGAATATGCCCAGGATATGACTTATGTAGGATGATTCCAGGATAAGTGTAGATTACTGTGATATATATTATATATCTGAAATGATCGGACAAAAATTTTTAAAAAATATTTTCTTTGAAAATTTGCGAAAAAAATCTATGGATGAAATTTGGGGGCCAAATACTGGACATTGTTGAATATGCCCAGGATACGACTTATGTAGAATGATTCCAGAATAAGTGTAGATTACTATGATATATATCATATATCTGAAATGATCGGACAAAAATTTTTAAAAAATATTTTCTTTGAAAATTTGCGAAAAATATCTATGGATGAAATTTGGGGGCCAAATACTGGACATTGTTGAATATGCCCAGGATATGACTTATGTAGGATGATTCCAGGATAAGTGTAGATTACTATGATATATATCATATATCTGAAATGATCGGACAAAAATTTTTAAAAAATATTTTCTTTGAAAATTTGCGAAAAATATCTATGGATGAAATTTGAGGGCCAAATACTGGACATTGTTGAATATGCCCAGGATATGACTTATGTAGGATGATTCCAGGATAAGTGTAGATTACTATGATATATATTATATATCTGAAATGATCGGACAAAAATTTTTAAAAAATATTTTCTTTGAAAATTTGCGAAAAAAATCTATGGATGAAATTTGGGGGCCAAATACTGGACATTGTTGAATATGCCCAGGATAAGACTTATGTAGAATGATTCCAGAATAAGTGTAGATTACTATGATATATATCATATATCTGAAATGATCGGACAAAAATTTTTAAAAAATATTTTCTTTGAAAATTTGCGAAAAATATCTATGGATGAAATTTGGGGGCCAAATACTGGACGCTGTTGAATATGCCCAGGATATGACTTATGTAGGATGATTCCAGGATAAGTGTAGATTACTATGATATATATCATATATCTGAAATGATCGGACAAAAATTTTTAAAAAATATTTTCTTTGAAAATTTGCGAAAAATATCTATGGATGAAATTTGGGGGCCAAATACTGGACATTGTTGAATATGCCCAGGATATGACTTATGTAGGATGATTCCAGGATAAGTGTAGATTACTATGATATATATCATATATCTGAAATGATCGGACAAACATTTTTAACAAATATTTTCTTTGAAAATTTGCGAAAAAGATCTATGGATGAATTTTGGGGGCCAAATACTGGACGCTGTTGAATATGCCCAGAATATGACTTATGTAGGATGATTCCAGGATAAGTGTAGATTAATATTATATATATAGTGTATCTGAAGTGATCGGACGAAACGTATATAATCCTTTTTTTCCGATAACTTACATATATGCATAATGTTTTTTAAGAAGATTTTTGTGTTAAAAAACTTTCAAAAATAATATTTTTTATTATGATTTTACACATTTTTATTTAAAATTGTGTGAAACTTTTCTTTTTTGCATTATTTTTCTGTTTTGTCAGTTTTTACTTGCGTTCCACACATATGAAAAATACGTTCCACATAAAAATCTATGGATAACTTTTTATGGATAACTTCACAGTCGTTTTAAAAATAGGTTTTAAAATTGAAGATATTAATATTATTTATTTCTATAATAAATATATATTTTAATAACAATTTCTTGTTTCAAATAAAATACAACTCAAAAACTTGGAAAAAATCACAAAATATTTTTTTCCCGAAAAAAAGGAAAAACTTTTATTTACTATTTACTTTATTTTTATTTTTCTTTCTAAAAAATCAAAAAAATGGAAAAAATATGTACTTTTAAAAATGAAAAAATTTTAATATTTTTTTAAATAATAATTTCTAAAATTAAAAATTCTCTATACATTTTTTTTTTAAATAATAATAAAAAATACCAAAAACAAATTATATGCACATTTTATGAAATATATAAAAGTAAAATATAACAATTATTAGTTTATCAAAAATATAACTATAAAATATAAATTAACAACTTCGAAATCATATAAAAATTTGTCACGTCACTAAGAAAGGTATAAGCACGTCGGTGCAGATCAAAGTATTTCTACTTGTAAAATAACAAAACATGTATGCTACGCCCTACAGTAATGTTAACGTTCATATCTTTTCTATTAGTAAATAAACAACTAAAATTTCTGTTGGCACTTTTTATTTCAAAATAAAAGAAACAAATATTATTTGTTTCTTTCAATTTGAAATAAACATCTTTATACATGTACAAATATATATATGGCTGTGTGTTTTTATTTGCATTTCTTTATAAGGAATATACACATGTACAAACACATATATTTAAACTCTTTCTCTCTCTCTCTCTGTTTTGGTGGTGGATTTTGTTTTCCATTGTTACTTATCCCTCTCATCAATGCAAAATGTTGAGAGCGAGACCGGGTTCTATGATTAGAACCCGTCATAAAAAATTTTGTTTCTACATGATTCGCCTTCTATATATGAATATTCTTTGGTAGTACACAACATTCATCCATTATGCAAAACAATGTCCACAATAAATTAGAAGTTTATCAGCCGTATTCAAAAAAATTTGTTAATTTATGTTTTATATACATACTAGCTAATACACAATTTGGCTCTTAATGTATATATTAAGAAAATTGTATTCAAAAAACTATTTACTATCTAAATTAACTAATAAACAGTTTTTTGTTTATGTAGGCAACCCTTTTCAGTTTCTCTCTCATTCTTATTGTTAGTGTCTTTAGCAGTAAGAATAAATTATTCGTTAACTGTTTTATTCTATTATAATTTTTTATGTTCTAGTATGTTTTTGATGATAAGTAAGTTTTTTTTTTATTTTGGAAAAATCCTTGTTTTGCTTATTTAAATATGTTAATGTATAAAAGAAATAATTTTATTTAATTTTTGTTGGATGTAAATATTTGTATCCGAATAACGAATATTCTGTGATAAAATCAACATCACTATTTCATATTTTGTTTTGTTTACATAATTTTTATTGAAATTTTGATAAAATTTAACTATTTTGATAAATTTGTCTGTTAAAATGCATAAATTTTAACCCGGAGTCATTATAATAGATTAATTACACCTTAATCTAAGACGTGTATATATTAATGTACTATTTGGATTCACGTGGAAACAACAACCCTACAAACATTTGGAAGATATCTTCCTAGAAGATATTTACGCAATATCTTCTTTTTATTATTTGGAAGAAATTCATCAAAGCAATAATTTTATAATATTATATTTTTATCAGATTAGAGAAAATTAGTAAACAAACACAAAAAATAGATAAAATTTTTATTTTTTGTCATTTATAAAATAAAATTTATCATCAAATTATCGCCCTTTTTTCTGTAAGGTGATTATCCTCTCCGCAATAAATTGATGATATTTCATTGAAATCATCTAGAAGAAATTAACGCAATACATACTTTTATTTTTCAGTCACATTTTTTCATTTGTCGAAAAATTATTTAGAAATTAAATAAATATTGGAAATTGTATGTCTCTTAGCAAAAAATGTATATCATATGTGAGAGTGCAAAATTTTACATGCTTTATAATGAGACGATATTTATGCATGATGGTAAATCATTGTTTATATTATTTACAGATTTCTTTAGCAATTTATTATTCATAGATTTCATTTGCAATAATATTGTTATTACATCTTCCGGAAGAACATCTGGCGTTATCGTCTTTTTTTCACATAGATGATTATCTAGCAATATTGCCTAATTTTCTTCCGGGCGTATTGATTTCTTATTGCTAAGATGTATCGCCGGTGACGCACAATCTCTCCCGATGGTGGAAACTTCCGCAATACGAATATGAACATTGCGGCGATAAATTTTTTCTTCTAAGCAATACGAATTCGAATCATTTTCGTATTATTTTACTTGTAGGGAAATAATCAAAATGTTGAACATATTCGATTGTGGCAAGCATTGGGTTGACATGCCGGCAGTCGGAATGATGATATTTTAATCCAAAATCACAGATAACATACTTTTTCTTGTTTATGTTTATGATTTTAATACAAAATGTACATAGTTTAAAAATAATTACAGAAAATATTATTCTGTCCTGGAAATCATTTAATACGTTTTTAAATAGATATTCTGAAACATTTTTTATTTTATTACAGATTTTAACAATCGAACATTTTAAAATACGTCGTTTTTGTCAAAATGAATCAAAAAATGTTTCATTATTTTTATTTTTCTTGAAAAATGTAACGGAGATAATCTTAAAACATGGTCTTAAAGTAGGGTCGAATCATTATTAAAATTTTTAAAGTTTACAAGGATTTACCAAAGGTATAGTAAGCAAATCAACGTTTTTGAATACAACTTTAAGGATTTTTGCTTATAAATGTTTAGTAAAGCTGTGTTAAGTTTTTTTGAATACGGCTGTATGTCTTTTAATAATTAAAAACACATTTTTCACTTACTATTTTACTTTATAAAATAAAATATTTAAAATGTATGTACTTTTTTTGTGGGAGATTTTAAAAAATCCTTTTTGTGGGTGAGGTTTTTATTCCAAAATGACCCGAAATAATAGTTTTCGTAAATAACACAACATTCGTCTTCGCGTAGTTCTAGGGTCAAAATTTGGTTATATCACTAATGTATATATTCGTGTAAATAAAATTCCTCATTATTGGTTCTTTTAATGAATCATGCTTTTATTTGTTTCTAATTTTACCTGAAACATTAATGTAAATAATAATTGTTTGTCAAACTTTATTTATAGCCATAATTCAATATTTATTTTTGATTATGGTTACAAGCCAAAACAACAAAACATCTTTCTACATTTACCATACTTTTTAAAGGTACATACGTACATATGTATGTAAATATAGCCTGTTATTACGTACATTACGTATATATGTATATATATGTAAATATGTTTATATGTGTGTTTTTATACAGTGACATTTATTTTATGTGATTTTTGTTGTTTTAAAAGCTTGTGGTTAAAGTTTAGATTGTGTGTTTTCCACATGATCTTTTTTAAAATATTTGAAATATAATATTATTGTCAAATGAAAAATATATTTTACATTTTAGTCACTTTCGGCTGATAAATGGAAGAAAGTTCTATAATTTACACATGTTTTACTTAGGTTGGATAATAGAATTAAAGTTTCAATTTAATAAAAACAAAATATTGCATTTTTATCTCTATTTTGAATGAGAATAGGAACATAAATTAAAGAATTACTGTTGCATTTTTATTTTCTAAATGTGATTGAAAATTATTTTCAAGTTTTTTTTTTATTGTTTTATTGTCGATAAATTGATTTAACTATTATCAAAAATACTTAAAATACTAACAATAGAAATCGAGTTGTGAACTCATATTACCAAAAAAAAGTTAATTTGTTTTAATGACCAATAAAATGTTTCCTAGTCTACCATATAAAATGTTTGCGTGGTAAAATTGTTAGTAAACATATCAGTGCATGTGAGTGTAAATAGTCTTGTATATGTGTTTTTTGGTTAAATTTATTTTCACTACCAAACACCAAACAATTTTTAGCACATAATTTATGACATTGTTTTAATTTTGTTGTTTTCAACTTTAGTTGATATTATTGCTACTGTAAGGCTGGCTTGTGGCATTTCATAAAGTTTCAAAATGATTGCCCAAATACAAAAAGGAAAAAAGATGATACGGAAATTATGTTGCATTGTATATTCGTACGCATACGTACATATATATTAGAAATTTGTGTTGATAGAATATGCTTTATTTTGAACTTACCACTTTCGATAATAAACCATTTAAAGTTATTGGTAATAAATATGTCAGGAGAGAAATTTGTTTTAGGTTTCGTAGGCAATTTAATAAAAATATTTTTCGAAGAATTTCTGAACTGCGCACAGTGTCACTTTTGGCAGTTTTAGAGCGACAAAAACCCAGTTTTGGAGATATTGAAATTATATGCTCTGTTAGTAGATATTCTCACTAGAAATGGGCGGGTAGAATCACTGCCACTCCCATACTGAAAAAAATTATTTTATTTGTATGAATTTCGGACACATTTTTGTAAATTTTATTAAAATAAAGAATATTTTAAAAGAAGGCGTGGCAAGTTATAATCAAACCAATCTTAGTGTAACATTTGCATAAGAAATTTTCAGCAAATACTTTAAAATGTTTAAATAATTTAAAAAAAAATCTGCTAATATGAGATACCACACATTTTTTCTAATATTTTAAAAGATCGCAAAAAGTCGCAGCCAATATTCTCAAATATAATTCTATAGATATTCTTTTATATAACAATTATATTTTTAAATTTGAACTCGTTGGAACTTTTTAGTTCCAGTCCATCTAAAAAATATATATTTGAATGTTATAATTTCTTTAAAATAAAAAACAATTTTCTCAGTATTGATTTTTTAATCTAGCAAATTATAATAGAATAAGTTGGATGCCGTTATTAAGGAGTGAGATCGAAAAATTCTTAACATACATAATATTCAATAACTTGGAAACGGTTGTTCTTAGAGTTTTCATTATTTTTTTAATCATTTGATAATTTAGCACAGATCACAGAAATCTATAATTTTTATGGTTCTAACCACTAATTATAAAATTGTGGACCATTTTTGAAAACCCTTTCTTTGGAGATTTGATAGTTGCTTCAGTCACTTTTTTGGAACAGTGTGCACATCTTCTGTTAAAATCTTCGGTATTTTGGGACACCTTTTTTGTGCTCTTGAATTCACTTTTCACAAGAGCTCAATATCTCTCCACTGGTCTAAGCTATGGACAATTTTGAAAATTGACCTCTCTTGGTACTAAAACTATGTTATTGATTTGGTACCACTCCAGAGCTTTCTTACCGTAGCACAGTGTTCGATTTTCAAATTTAGCTGGCCAAAACCCCAAAAATGAACTTTAAAGAAGGAACAAATTATATTCGGGTATTAAAATAGACTATTCAGTTAAGATATTTCCGTACTCATTTTAGCTGAAATCGATCAATGAATGCTTCTAACGATAACATGAATGATGGGTAAAATATACAAAAGAAAAATATTTTTTTTGCTCGAAAATTAGTCAAATTTTGAACATGAATACAAAATTTTCTATGGCATATTTTAAAAAAATTCTTTTTGTATATGAAAATATGATTCCTTTAAAATATAAAACAGGTATTTTGTATATATTTGAATGAAGATAGTTTTAGATATTGAAAGATATAATAGGGAAGCTCTTGAAAAAAATTGTAAGTCAAAAACAAAAATGCATAGACGAATACTTTTTTCTGTTATCAGCTGGAGTCCAACTTTTGATTTGTTTTGAGAACTGGGGATACTCCTTTAATAGACTCTAAAAAAATTGTTTGCCCGAAACTGCCCTTGCCGAACAAAGTATTCAAAACAAAGATACACCATCCTTCTAAGTGGAACACAAAATTGAATACCATTTTATTTGTAAGTTGCTTTTAAAGAATGTATGTTTTAAATTAATACCTTTGTTTAAGTTGTGAGCTTACAAGATCGTGGGTGAATAATTCCATCTAGCAATTAACCGTTATATAGTGGAACTTTTCTTTGCTAGAAAAGGAACTTATTTTTGTTTAAGACGTCACAAAAGTAATTCTTTATTTATAGAACGATTTACAAGAATTAAAAAATTAAGAAAAAAAAAAAAAAAAAAAAAAAAAATAGTCGGAGCCAGGAGTAGAACCCACAACCATCCGGATGCTAGCCAATTGCTCTACCCACTATACCACTGCAGTGTACTGTCTAGTTATTTTAAAGTACATCAATGGTTTTTACGAAGAAGTCCCGTTTTCTTTTCTTTTTTTCTAAAAATAAAAATTTGCATATTATTTTATTGTTTATTTTTAGACTTTACTAATTACAACGTAAGTTATTAATAGAATCATTAATTCTAGCTTGATGGAAAAGTTTGTTCTGCTTTATCGAATTACAATTCGTCACAAATATGTAATGTATGTGGAGCTAAGCCTTCCGAAATGAATAACTCTTCAGCCCTGTTACAAAAAACCTTAGACCCTGGAGTTTAGGAATTTGGCTTGTCGCCTCTACATTCCTGGATACGATTCATGGCAAGTTAGAGGTGAAGATAACAAAGTAAAAGTTTTACAAAAAAATTTTATTCAAGACGAATTTAGATCAAAAATGGGGTTATTGATAGACATGCCTAAACAGATATCGGGAAATACTAACGATGGCAATACAGCCAGGCGATTTTTTAGAAATGCGGAAATATCTGCGCAAATAACTGGGTTAAGTTTACAACTTATTAAACGTTATATTGGAATGCTTAGCATCTGGGTATACTATAAAAAGAATTATAAAAGAAGCTATTTTTAAATTTTGACTATTTTTCATAATTGGGTAATTAATAGTGGGCGTGGCGGTAGGCGGATTTGTCTAATTTTTTGTCCAATAATACTTCAAAATGTAAGTAATCACTATGCCAAAAATCACTTTTGTACGATTTATAGTTTTTGTGTAATTAATTTTGGCCACCTAAATTTGAAAATCGAACACTGTGCGTAGTGACATAATACCAAATGGCTCCAAAAATATGTGGACACGTTGTGCTTTCTTAAGAAAAGAAGAAATCTTTTTTGCAAATATTCCTTTATGCATATTTTGGTATTTATAGATCCGAATGTATCAAATGACTTTCCTGTTTTGCCGCAACTGCCAAAAGTTTGTCATACCATGAATTTTGTAAGAAATTTTTGCTGCTTTTGGGTCTTAAACTTATCTCCAACATTGCTTCGAGCATTAGCAATAAAAATTTTTGAGACACAAGCTGCGAAGATTCTGCCAGCACCTACGTTTCTTCGTCAATTATACAGCTTGAGTATTTTTGTATGAAATTTGGTTTTAAATTCCGAGTCCTATTTTTGGCTTGTAATTTTTTTTGCAGAATTCCAACTTTCCCATTAGCTTTAAATTTTCGCACCAAATAGTCGAAGCACTGAGCTGATTTTCTACCAGATGTGTTTGGAGTTCCTTTTAATATGCCTTCAATTTTCTGGCCTTCCCAATAACATGTGGTCCTTTTTTCTTATCGAACTAGGTTTCACATCAATAGTCAAATTCTCATGATACTGTTTAATAACATTAGAAACGGTTTTACGGACGACATTTATTTGTAAAACCTATTTGGATTTTTTGAAATTTTTTAATAACTTGTAGGACGTAAATCTTTTTCGTCACTTATTTTGATGAAAATAAGGACAAATTAACATGGTTGTTATTAAAAATAATAACTGAAGTATTTTTCCATGATAACTAGATCAAAAAAAATTTTGAATATTGATTCCGAAAAAAGTTATGAGGCAAAATATGTGTTAAGATTTTTTCGATCTCACTCCTTATTACAAACCGAAATAATCATATAAATATCTCCAGTATAAGTTTTCAATAAAACTAATTATTATTTAAAAAAAGTTTCAACTTTGAAAATTCATAATTCACGCTATAGACACTTTTCAATACTTTAAGTATTTTTTCCATAATAAATATATTTACTAATAAATGCGAAAATAATTGCATCAATCAATAAGCTTTTATTTTCGTATTTTTGTCGTCCTAATTTGGATAAATGTGACACTGTGCGCAGGAGCGGTAAAACAATGAATTCGAAGTAAAAATTTTACCACTTTGGAGTGGCCACCATATTCTCCCGACCTTAATATAATAGGGAATATATGGAAATCACGTAATGTTTATCAGTCGGACAGACAATACGAGGACAAAAATTCATTATCTGAAGAGATTGGAAAAAGTTTGAGCAAACGTTTTTTGTAACATGTTGAACATTTTTATAAGTCCCTTCCAAATAGATTTTTTTATGTTAAATTGAATAAGAAAGTTTATTCTCATTATTACTAATTTGCTAAAAATATAATAAAACAAAAAAGTACCATATTAATCAATGCATCTTGTTGTTTTATTGAATAAATAATGTTGAACCTAATCAGATGACCCAAAAAATTAACCTAAAATATTCGCTTGTTGGAAAAAAATCATTACAAATCGTCCCTTAAATTTATTTTGCTTATAAATATCTTAGAATTGAGAACTTAAAAATTTATTATGAAAAAATATTAATTTCATTATTATTTTAAAAATAACAAGAGTTTTTATGTAACGAAAATTTTTAACCTATTCTGTTGACCAGCAGTGTATATAAACATCATTTAAGGAGTGAGATCGAAAAATTCTTAACACACATTTTGTCTCAAAACTTTTTTCGGAATCAATATTCAAAATTTTTTTTGATCTAGTTATCATGGAAAAATACTTCAGTTATTATTTTTAATAACAACCATGTTAATTTGTCCTTATTTTCATCAAAATAAGTGACGAAAAAGATTTACGCCCTACAAGTTATTAAAAAATTTCAAAAAATCCAAATAGGTCTTACAAATAATTGGCCACAGAATTAAATGTCGTTCGTAAAACCGTTTCTAATGTTATTAAACAGTATCAGGAGAATTTGACTATTGATGTGAAACCTAGTTAGGTGAGAAAAAAGGACCACATGATATTGGGAAGGCCAGAAAATTGAAGGCATATTGAAAGGAACTCCAAACACATCTGGTAGAAAATCAGCTCAGTTTTCTCAGTGCTTCGACTATTTGGTGCGAAAATTTAAAGCTAATGGGAAAGTTGATAACATATAAAGTTCAAAAAATTCCAAACTGGAATTCTGCAAAAAAAAAAAAAAAAAATTACAAGCCAAAAATAGGACTCGGAATTTAAAACCAAATTTCATACAAAAATACTCAAGCTGTATAATTGACGAAGAAACGTAGGTGCTGGCAGAATCTTCGCAGCTTGTGTCTCAAAAATGTTTATTGCTAATGCTCGAAGCAATGTTGGAGATAAGTTTAAGACCCAAAAGCAGCAAAAATTTCTTACAAAATTCATGGTATGACACGCTTTTTGCAGTTGCGGCAAAACAGGAAAGTCGGATCTATAAATACCAAAATATGCATAAAGGAATATTTGCAAAAAATACTTCTTCTTTTCTTAAGAAAGCACAACGTGTCCACATATTTTTGGACCCATTTGGTATCATGTCACTACGGTAAGAAAGCTCTGGAGTGGTACCAAATCAATAACATAGTTTTAGTACCAAGAGAGGTCAATTTTCAAAATTGTCCATAGCTTAGACCAGTGGAGAGATATTGAGCTCTTGTGAAAAGTGAATTCAAGAGCACAAAAAAGGTGTTCCAAAATACCGAAGATTTTAACAGAAGATGTGCACACTGTTCCAAAAAAGTGACTGAAGCAACTATCAAATCTCCAAAGAAAGGGTTTTCAAAAATGGTCCACAATTTTATAATTAGTGGTTAGAACCATAAAAATTATATATTTCTGTGATCTGTGCTAAATTATCAAATGATTAAAAAAATAATGAAAACTCTAAGACCAACCGTTTCCAAGTTATTGAATATTATGTATGTTAAGAATTTTTCGATCTCACTCCTTAATATCACAGCCAAGACCCATAATCTGTTATTTAAAGTTTTCTCTAAATTCTGTTACATTTAAATTGTTTATAAATGTTAATAACTGAAGTTTTCTACAACACTAAAATTTAAAAAAATAAATGTTAAAAATTTAAATCATTAAAACTATTTTTTTAATAATTTGGTTTTTCTTATTTTAAAGATACCTTTTTTTGAAATTTGTTACTTTTTTAATAATAAGTTTTTTGAGGAATTTAAAAAAAAAAGTATAAAAAATTGTGAAAAATTTACATTTTTCATAAAGTCTGCACTTCTACAATCGGCTTTAACCGGTCGGGAAGCAAATTGGCGCCAAATCGGTGTAAATATATTTTGTAATTAAACAGCATCAATAACTAAAAAAACACTCGTGAAATTTTTATAAACTTTATAAAAATATGAAAATCTTTGAAATGGAACATGATTTATAGAAGTAAAAATATTTAGAAACTTTCATACTCGAGGTGGTTAAATTTGACACCCTGCAACTTATCTCGTATTATCACAGGGTGATTACAATATGATTTTTAGGAAACCTTAGGTCCTCCACTATAATTCTCCTATACATTTCAATTTGATCCGATTAGTAGTTTAGGAGATACAGATTTATTACCAACATTTTTGCGATCGGCCCCACTGCACGGTGGTAAATTCCGTATAAAAATACCCAAAACTCATGTCAGATTTTTGATAAAATTTTAATTGTAATATAAAGCAAATACTTCATTTGATATGATTCATAACTTTTTTCGCTACTTAGACATCTAATTTGGAAGTAATAATGTTGCAAACATAAATATTATTCACTAATGATTGTTTTAAAGAAATGCTGCTTAAATTCTTATATACAAATCATGCCATGCATTTCTGCATTAAAATTTGCAACTTATTTTGATAATATTGGTTTATTGTCAGTCATCTTGTCTAAAACACTGGTCATCAAATTTTCTTTTTGATAAG
Source organism: Protophormia terraenovae (assembly GCA_951394005.1). Lineage (NCBI taxonomy): Eukaryota > Metazoa > Arthropoda > Insecta > Diptera > Calliphoridae > Protophormia > Protophormia terraenovae. The sequence goes on from OX596077.1 coordinate 97,600,094, forward strand.
TGTATGAACTGTTGAAAAGTTGGTTACTTTTATCATCAAATAAAATTTTAAATGCAAACTGTAATGGAAAATCATATAATTTATTCAATTTTATTTTATTATCATATTTTTATACCCACCATCAAAAAGATGGGGGGTATATTGATTTTGTCAGTCCGTGTGTAACATGTCGAAGGAATCATTTAAGACCCCACAAAGTATATATTTTCTGGGTCCTGGTTAGATTCTGAGTCGATCTAGCTATGTCCGTCCGTCTGTCCGTATGTCTGTCTGTCTGTTGAAAGCAGGATAGGGCTCGCACAGGACAACGAAGGGGTACGAAATTTGGCACAAATATTTATCCTATATAAGGTTTGTTTGGTATTTAAATTTAAATTATTTACACAGATAAATAAAGGATTTATTCATTTTTGGCAGGAATTTACCACCGTGTACTGTGAAACGTTGGCTTAGGAACAAAAAATCTTTAAATAATTTTTTAAATTATTTGTGTCCAAATGATTAAATTATTTTTATATTTTCCTGATTAGGGTGCCTTTTTTCATACCATTGAACTCAATGTTGAAATAGTTTCTTTAAGTCCATAATTTTATTAATTTTTTTAAAAAAGTGATTGTTATAATATTTACTTAATTTGTTACACAGCGTATTTAATTAAAATATTTCTTTTTACCTCTGTAATTTTCCACAACAAAAATCAAGGTCTCTTTACCATTCCCCTACCAAAGGAAAAATTATAATTTCACTATATTAAATATATCGCACACATTAGCAAACTAGCACTTATAATACGTTGCACTTGTACATTGAAATTTGCTACATGCAACGTTGCACAATTCTATCAATTTTGTATTTATAATTTGCATTTGAAGTTGTTTGTTTTCGTGTCTAAATTATTTAGTTAAAAATAATTGCAAATTGCAGGCAGTTTAAATGCATTCAGTTGGCAACTCACTGTCTAAAACAGTAAATTACTCATACGCCACCAATAATTTAGAGACAGCGCACTAAAACAAATATTTGAAAGTAAACTGATGTAAGTTAAATGGAAATGGAAATTATTCGCTTATTCGTTTTCGAAACTTCAAGAAAGTATTATTTGTTGGCACGAATTAAGAGAAAGTATAGTGGTTGAGGGACTTTTTAGCGAAACTTTTGTTTAGGCTCCAACTTATGAAGTAGGATGTGTTGTATGTATGTGATTACGTTATTGTGTTGTATATAATATTTTGTTAGAGTTAAGTTTGAATTTGCAAGTTCGTGTTTTGTGTTAAACAACTGTTAATTGAATTGCAAATTAGTGTAATAGTTGTAGTTTGAAAGCGAAAAATTATAAACTCATATTCAACATGCAATTGAATATTAGTTTAAGTTTTTTCTTAATTGTGCTAAAGCGAAAAATAATTAAATTAAAATTTTTAATTGATTGAACATTTTGAACAAAACTTGTTAAAAAAAAAATTTGCAAAGAAATACTTCTTTAAACAAAAATTTAGAAATTTTCGAAAATGTTTGGAAATAAATCTCTAACTTCTAATTGGCAATATGCAGGGCTGTCAGATGTGGCGATTTTTCGCCAAACGTAGCGATTTTTAATTGCTCTTGGCTACTGCATTTTCCGTTTTGCGACATGGAGCCACCTTTTAGCAAGGTGGCGATTTATTGGGCTAATTTTTAAAATTTTATTAAATAGATATAGAAATTAAAAGTATTTCTTTAAACAGATAACACACATACGTATATTAATTTCTTCATACTTATAAAATAAAGTTGCAAAAAATATAGAGTAAAAATAAAAAAAAAAAACTGTTGTAAGACATTTATTAGCAATTTTAAAATTCATTTTTAAATAAGGACTGCGCACGAAAAAATCCGTGCATGCAAATATGCTTATAGAAACTAAACCAATGGGTGTTTTTATTTTAAAGTGATATTTTTATTAATGACTGTTATGTTCAAGTTCTAAACATAAAAGGATAAATTGTTTCCTGTTGGGTTTTAAAGAAATATCTGATGTTTCAGTCACTTTTTCGCTCGAATGACTCCACTTATTTTTAATCTCCGCTTCATGTTAAGCTGAGCTTTTAATGTCCTCTAAATAATTTTTTACTAGAGCCCAATATTTTTCAATTACACGGAGTTTCGTATAATTTAATGGATTAGCCTCTTTCGGTACAAACACTTACTTTTTCATTGTTGCAACTCCATTGTTTTGTTGTTGTAATGAGAAGAAGCGGGAACAGGCCAGAAAACAGCCGATACAGTGTATTTTCTTATGAGAAGTCTTTTCCAAAGGCACTCATACACGTATATTTCTATTTTAATCGAACCATTTTTTAAGAATGAAAATCAAAAACTTTCTTAGGAATTTTGATTTCTTTGAATTACGACATTTTTCTGCCATAATCCCTCTACCATCTGCGATATAGAATTCCTGGCTAGGAAGTTGAAAAATGTCAGCCTGTACGTTTCATCGTCTAAATATTATACACTAATCATAATTATGAAAAAAATCGTCTGAAGTACTTTCATTCTATTTTTTACCTCCAAATCCTTTCTTGCGTTTCTATTATGACTTTTTTCTTACTTTATACACCTTCAGGCTAGATTTCCTTTAAATAAATGTGACAATTTTCTTCCAGATATGAGGTGATTTTCTCTCAAAATTCTTTCTATTTTGTCTGTGTCCTATAGCCTGAAGATAGTATTTGTCTTCCACTACCAGGTTACCATTCAGTGATCATGACTACTTTGTATAATAATATGACCCAAGAAATTGTATTTTGCGACACAACAGCCTTCCTTGCAATTATTTTATTTGGCCGATGTAAGATTTCATGAACAATTTAAATTATGTGTTTAGGTGTTTTTTGTTAAACTTCCATTTTAAGAAAAACCAATTTTGATATTATTATGAAACTAAGCATATAGCTAGTGAGCATAATGTCAAATATAAACCAGTTTACATAGTTATTTATTTTTCACCACATCAAAAGTAATAAGCCCAAGAGTATGCATGGATTTTTTCGTGCGCAGTCCTTACAAAATTTATAATTAATTGAAATCAAATGTTTTTACTATTTTCTTAAATATAACCTGCTTTAACAAAAGCATTTGGTATCAAATTGAGAATATGCAATTAATTTTTATCTTTATGTATTAATTTATTTTTTGATTAAGAATTATTTGATATGAAACTGAGAAAGTATCACTTTTTTTTCAAATGAATATTCAATTTTATTCAAACTTGAAATTCAACATACATACGTATTTTCAGAAATATGTACCTTTGATTCGGGGATCACACACAGCAATTTTTCCTGTTGCAATTCTGAATTCGTAGGAGAGAGAAGAGAAGGGTATACTAAACATTTACAATCACTTTACCTCTCTCGTCTACGAATTGCAGCAAGAAATATTTCTGTTTATGAACCCCGACTAATAAAATAAAGATCCTTAATTTATAAATATTTTCAATAAATGTTTGACAATTTGTTTTCCATCATCTTTGAAATATGAATATTAAGATTTTATGGACCATAATGAAAAGAAAACGTTCATGAATAAATTATTTCTTCGAAACAACTTATAAGTTTAATAGGATAATTATATAATTTTAGAATTATTCTGTTAAGAAATATAATAAATTGTAATAATTTTTTGGTGACAGAGGTTCAAAAAAATCTGACAACCCTGGCTGTATGTAGACGTAGTAGAGGAGTGTACAATTTTATGTTTAGAAAGCGGAGCTATTGGGGCTCAGAATAGGGTACTTCTGTCACAGAAAATTTTTTTATCAACAAATGAAGTACGCACAGTGGTTACTAAACGCTTTTAATTGGAAATAATTCATTAACTATTGAACCGTTAGAGAAATATCAATAAAATTGCACATGATCAGAGCTGAGGTATTATCGAGTTGATTTGGAGGAGTACAGGTTCCTAGCGGGTCAGGGGCGAAGTGGTTGGCCCCATTAAATTTTTACCTCATTTTTAGCCTCGCTTTTTTTTAGTTTTTTGGCTTGGCGGGCTTAATATTGCCCTTAAAATGTTTTTAAATTTTTTTCCAGATTCTTTACAAAATTCTAAATAACATTGCTGCAAGAATCATATAATTATATAAATCCGTTAAAAAGTTATAGTAATCTAAAGTTGGAACTTTAAAAAATTTACATTTTTTGGGTTTTTTTTCCAAAAAGGTGGCAATATTTATTCGCTGATAAATAGATACATGATATATGTATCAAAAGATCAAAAATTTCTTCTAAAACTTTTCTATTTAATTAAAAAAAATCGTTTCAAAGATGGCCGAGGTATTTAAAAAACCGGTTTTTAAGCTATTGGCTTCGTTTTTATGACAAAAGATCAGAAATTTTTTCTGAATTTTAGTGTAGAAGAAATGAACTCAATCGGTCCATTATTAACCGAGATATTGGCCAAAAAATATTTTTACCGATTTTCTTATCTTATATAAGATACGGACTTAGTTCTTCACAAATATTTTATTTTGAATTTCGGTTTTTTGATTGAACTAAATCGGTTAATAAACAGCAGTTATTGGCAAATCTTACTTTATTTATTTAATGCGCGAAAAACAAAAAAAAAAAAAAAAAATGGGTGCTGAAAAACAACAACAACAATGAACTATGGCATATATATCATTTTCTTTTTCAACTTTTTGAAGGAACTATGAATTTCAAAAATTCCGTCTTAGTGGATCTATTTGGTAGAACACCAATCCACAGTCCATATATCATATTTCTAGCCTTAACCGTTTTGGCAGTGCGATGATGAATCACCAAGTAATTTAGTCAGTCAATCACTCAGTCATTACTCTTTTATATACAGTGGCGGTCATGAGGTTAGCACACTTGCTACTGCCTATCTTTAAAAGCAAATATTTCGTGTATTTCTTTATTTTTTTAAATATTTCTTTTATATACGTGTAACATGTCTTGCTAAGATCACATCACAATATATTTATTGTCATTCTTATATTATTCTTTGCTGTTTTTCTGTTCAGAATAGAATAACCGTCAAAAAATACTGGACAGTATTTTAGCACAAAATAAAAAAATTTATTCACATTTAAAAAAAAGTAACAAAACAAAAAACTTATTTCACTATAAACTTAGTACTTAGTTGGGTATCCATTATTTTTTATTACAGCTGCCAATCTCCTTGGCATACTTTCCACAAGTCCCATACAGCGCTTCACTGAAATAGCATAACAAGCTTTTTCTATTTCTGTCCATAAATCGGCCAAATTTTTAGGTTTTGCTCTCATTACGTGCTGCTCCACATCATTCCAATGGTTCTCAATAGGATTAAGATCCGGAGATTGGGCTGGCCATTTTAACACGTTAATATTGTTCTCTTCTAAGCAACTCCTCACTAAGCGTAAGGAGTGTTTTGGGTCATTGTCGTGCATAAAACTCCACCTAAGTGGCATGTTGTCCAGAGATGCAAGCCGATTAAAAAATTTCGGCGGCGGCTGAATTACAAAAATTTTCGGCGGCGGAGGCTTAACGGCTTTGCGCCGAGTTTGCTATTGAACCGAAAAAAATGTTCAGCTGAGCTGTTGCTGAGCTGTTATTGATAACAAAATTTTGAGTTTATTATATTTTATTGAAATTTTAATTAATTATAGCTTAAAATATAACTAAAAGTAATCCAGATTTATAAATTTGTATATAGTTTCTCTTCTCTTTTTCAAACAAACTTAACAAACAAAACCAAATAATTTAAAATTTTATTGGTTTTGAAAAACGGATTTAACCAAATGGCTATTGTCGTGGACAATTTTCGAAACGAATTTTGATTTATTTTTACGAAACAAGTATATGCTTATATTATTTAAAATAGGCTTATACTATAAAACAACTCCCAAATGTTTACGATATACCAACAATTTCCAAATTAAATGTATACAATATGTTAGCTTTGGCATAAAATATTTAGGCAATAAAAAGTAGCGGGTAATTAAGAAAAAGTAAATAAAGTTGACTTAAAATTGAGCCGCCGATCAGCCGAACAACTCAGCGGCGGCGTGGCTTGTTAAAAAAAACCGGCGGAGCAGCTAGCCGCCAGCTGCTCCGTTACGGCTTACATCACTGATGTTGTCCTCTGCATAAGGCATTATTTTATTAAGTAGTATATTCTGGTATACATATTGGTCCATATGTGTATCAATCTTGCATATAGGACCAACGCCATGCCAAGAAAAAGCTGCCCACACCATCACATTTCCTCCACCGAGTTTTATTGTTTTAGAAGTGTACTTGTGTTGCATGTTTGGAGGACTCCATACATACCTCTTACCATCCGATCCGAATCTACAAAATTTAGATTCATCACTCTAGAGGAAATTTTTCCAAAAAACTAATGGCTTTTCCAAATGCTCACGAGCAAAGCACAACCGATCCCATAGGTTCTTATTTGAAACGTATGGCTTATGCTGAGAAATGCATCCATATAAATTTTTTTCATTAAGTCTTCTACTTATTGTTCTGCAGGACACGTTTATACCATATTTTCTTGAAATTTCCCTCTGGATTACGGTGGAGCTTTTAAAAGGTTCTATATATTAAAGAATCTTTTTTACGTGACGTTTTTCTTGGCCTAGGAGCCTGTGTAACATTTTTAAATGTTTCACACTTCCGAATATGGTTTATAAACCATCTTTCTGGAACATTCCAAAGTATTAGCAATCTCACTTATGCTTATTCCTCTTGATTACATCTGTTGAATAATCTTACGTTGTACCTCTGTACACCACTTTTTTTTAGTCATGTCTAAATAATGTTTATTTATTTAATTTTTTTATTTTATTTTTATTATCAATATTCAGTAACCTAGCCTCTGGGCCATAAGCGGTTACATATTTCAACTTAAAATTAATTCTACTAATTTAATTTAATTATATATAAAGAATTTGTAATAAATTGTATAAAAAAATATTAAACTAAATAATTAAAAAAGAATTAAGGACAATTAAATTACACATTCCATTCTTAAGAATACAAATACAAAAAATTTCAACCTAACAAGTATAAGAGGAACAAGCGAAACATGATATAGAAAAAAAATTTGTGATAGTCACAATTATTATTTAATTTTTTTATCTTCATTGATGAAATAATATCTAAGCTTACCAATTAATTATTTACATTCACAAAAAACATATAAAAAATTTAAATATGCTTGTGCTAAAATTGTGACCAGCTTATTTTGCCTATTAATGCACTTAAATTAAAAATTAAAAGAGAATTGCGATAGAATGCAAAAAATAGTAACGGGACTTATTGCAGATACCATAAATAACACTAAAAAGTAAAAATTTTAGTAAATAATTGTAATGAGACGAAATAATTTTCTTTTAAAAACAGTAGATATGATGTGTGCTAACCTCATGGCCACCACTGTATATAGATAAAACCAAATCTAATTCCATTTCAACGATGGTGAAGGGTATATAAGATTCGGCACAGCCGAAAATAGCGCTTTTATAAACTTAATAAACTTAATAAACATTTATGAAGTCTTATCTTTTGAAATATGTAAAGAAACAAAAATGTTGTTGACGGAACTTTGAGAAAAAAGTGAAAGAATTGTACTATATTTAAAAAAAAAATATCCATTTTTCATACTAATTTCAGAGTGCTGACTTTAAATATTTTTCAGGTCTACACGAATTGAGATAATTAAAAAATTTCTCAGCATATTATTCCGAAATATATTCCAAATTACACAATATTTTAAGAAATATTTTTCCTCATATACTTCAGAACTTATTTTGAAAAACGAAATGAAGTTGAGGCAAAAAAATCAAAATTTAAGCGTGAATATATTTTTAAATGTAAGAAATAAGCTTATTTTTCTTTATCTTGCCAAAATATAAAAATCTTCTACAAATCAAGTTCGAAATCGGACTTGATTTGAAGAAGTTACGATATCTTGAAACTTTTACAAACTCGAGGTAATCAACTCTGACACCTTGTAGCTTATGTCATGTTATAACAGGGTGACTACAAGATGTTTTTTTTTTTTTTAAAGATTCGACTTACCTCTATAACTCTTCTATACATTTCAATTTGATCCGACCAGTAGTTTAGGAGATACATATTTATTACCAAAAGTTTTGCAGCGTTCGACCCTTCACTTTGGATATCGATATCAAGGACGTGAATCACTTTGTCTATTTAGATTATTTTGTAAAATGTAATATACATATTGTGTTCTGTTTATAACATATATATTAAGAGAATTTTATTTTGTAATAGTAACCCAGCGAATACTTTGGTTGTCAGGTAATAAGTTAAAGAGCTAATAATGAGTTAAGAAGCTAATATTCTATTATTTTAACACGGTCATGACATTAGAGGCAACTACTTACCTCATTACTTAGTATATGTCAATACAGTTGTTCATTGATTTTAAAGTATTACTGAAGTGATTATAAGTTAAAATAAGAGGCATTTTAGGTTACTAATAAGTAATGGAATTCTAGGATATAAAAAGCAATTTTTTATATATATATTTCTTTTTATATTTTAAATATGGAAAGGTTTTATAAATTTTAATTTAAAAAACTTAACGATATAGAAATATTTAATATTTTAAAAACTGTTTTAGATTAAAAATTAATTCATACGCAAATTTTGTCTCATTACATATTTAATACTAAATTGCTAAATTAAAAATATTGAATAAAAAATCAATATAAAGTAGTTTTTCAAACAATTTTATCACAGCAGATTATAAAAAAGTAGTCAATAAACTACTTCTACGTAATGTAGACGGTATGTTGTTGTCATTGAAAAATAACTACAACCGTAACTACATGCCATTACCAATTTTTTGCTGGGAACTTAATGTAATATAATTTAATTATAAAAAAATAATAATAAAATCAAAAGTACAGAATAGGTCTACTATTGAGACAAGTTCATTGAAATTAAGTTAATGATTCCTTAGTAGCTACATATACATATTTCATCATAACTCGAGAATGGTTTATCCGATTTAGCAAAATTGTAGGAAATTTTGTAATCCATAAATTCCTTCAAAACTAGTACGATATCTAATAATCGTGATATATACTGATTTCTTTAACCTTCAATAGCGATGTAAGATGACAAGATAAAGCTATATGTTAAAATTCGCTTCCCCCCATCAAATTCCAAGCTCGAATCCTTATTTAACTGGAATCTTTCCAACGATTATTAAATAATATAATAAAACACCAAATTCTTAAATGTATATTATATTTAATTGTATATAATGTTAATACGTAGTTTTTTAGAATTTATTATTAAATTTAATGTTCTCTGAATAAATTTACTCTGTGCACAACTTTTTTCATTAAATTTTATAGCTTGTATATTGTCTGCCAAAAGACCCAAAATATTTAATATATTTTTGTTTGATGACGCACTCACGCAGTGTTTAAATTGCATTTATACGTAAATTTTTGTTGTCGCCATTTGAAATGTTCCAACAATTTAATTTATTTTTTTGGAATTATTTATATATTTTTTTGTTGTTGCTGAAACTATGCAGTTGACATTCGCTTTTGTATGTCTATTGTTGTTTTTCATTACGGCGCAATTATGAAGTCAAAAACAAAATTTTGTTGTCTGTTTTTTTTTTTTTTTGTCAGTGGTGGTGGATATGGTGGTAACACCACATGGCCCAACAGGGGTCATGAAGTTTGTGACGTGTATTGCCACTTAAAATTAGTTTCTCTAATGAACTACAAACACAGTGACTGTGTTAGTTGTTATCAGTTCAATGGAAATCAGTTTTCAAACTAAAAGTATTATTAACTTATAATGAGACAAAGATACGACAGTTTTTAAATTTACCAATTATAGTGAAAAATGTTTAATTAATTTTTGGAATTCTTATATATTGAATTTTGCTTAATTTTTGTATAAAAGATTTGTTTATTTAAAGCATTTCTTTTACTGATTACCAGGAAATTTTCTTGGAGTTTCAATGAATAATAATTTTGTTGATTTCCCGAATATTTAGTTTGTTGAGCAGCTTAATGTCTTAAATAAGATTTGTATTTCTTAGGGGTTCACAAGAATTTTCAATAGGGAAAACCGAAGATAATTATCAAATTACACGGTGCTACGGTGTAGGTATAGGTAAGTAGATTATTATTTGAAAAAAAATCATACATCAATTTTCATCTGATTTTATCAAATGATAGTTCATTTAATTCCTAATAAAATATAATATTTGGGAAAAATATGAAAAAAAAAAAATATATATATATATCGTCAATTCCACGAAAGATTTATAAAAAATGTAAATTTTTTTACGGAGGGTCATCCGATTTTGTTTATATTTGGTACATATATAACCTATGGAGCCATTTAAATATCTCCGTTTTTATTTTTTTGAATTTTGAAAAATTCGCGAATTTATTCGCGATTTTGATTTTTCGAAAAGTCAAAAAAATCGCTAGTGTCTAACTTTAAACACCAATATCTCAAAAAGTTGTTAACGGATTTTAATAATTTAAATTGCATATTTAAGAAGAATAAGTCCACTATAAATGTAGTAATTTAAAAATAATATTATCGTTTAAAAATGCATTCATAATGCAAATGCAATTTTTGGATGCATTTTTGAAAAATTTCTACCCTTCCGATTTTAATTTTCTTTTAATATGTTAAAAAGCAATATCTTTACTATAAAATACAAAAAGAACTGTTCTGGGACAATAAAGTCTACTATTTTAAATATTTTTTTCAAAAAATTTCCATCATTTTTTTCATACAAAAATTAAAATTTTTTTATAAATTTTGATTTTTAACTTTTTTGGTTATACTTTCTTAGTAATATGTGAGTCCTTAACTATACGTGGGATTTTATTGATTTAAAAACTAGTGTAAAGTTTATTACAATAAATATTGCAAATTATATTGTATAAATCAAAAATAATTTTTTTGCTAAAGATGCACTCACGAAAAGAATGCAATTTTCGGATGCATTTTTAAGAAATTTTTACCCTTTTGATTTTAAATATTTTTGCTTAATATTGAAGACAAATATGTTTATTATATAAACATCAGCACTTAATCTGGTATAAATAGGTTTTCTACCGCAAATAACAAATTATGAATTATTATGGATAAAATTTATTTAAAAATATGCTCACAAAAATTGAAAAATACAAAAATTAAAAAAACAAAAAATAAAAAATTTGTATGAAAAAATTTGAAGAAATATTTTGAAAAAATTTTTTAAAATAGTGAACCATTTTGTCCCAGAATAATTTATATTGCAATTTTTAGCAAACATAATAATGTTTTTTATAGACATTTTCCAAAAATGCATTAAAAAATTGCATTTGCATTATGAATGCATTTTTAAACGATAATATTATTTTTAAATAACTACATTTATAGAGGACTTATTCTTCTTAAATATGCAATTTAAATTATTAAAATCCGTGAACAACTTTTTGAGATATTTATGTTTAAAATTAGACACCTTTGTCATTTTATTAAATATTTATTAAATATTGTTTATTTTTGAAAAATTGCCAAAAATTTATTTGTAAAGCTTTTTTAATGATTTTTTCAGGAGTGAAAGATCGATATATATTTTATACACTACATAAGAAATAATGGCAAAAATATTATGTTAATATGCTTTTTTATGCTATTAAAAAAAGTAGTTTAAAAAATTTACTTTTTTCATGAAATCTGCTCTCCTGCATTCGTTTTTGGCCGGGCGGGAAGCAGTTTAGTGTCAAATCGTTCTAAATCCATTTTTTGATGAACTATCGTCGATAAATTTAAAAAAGCTCGCGCGACATTTTTTTTATTAATCGACAAAAATTAAAATTTTTCCAAAATTCACCATTTTCAACCAATGCCTGATGTAGGGTGCAAGCCTAAATCAGTTCAAAATTTCTACATTAACCATTTATGAAGCCTTGTCTTTTGAAATATATAAAGAAAAAAATTTTTTCTTTAAAGGAATTTTGAGAAAAAAGTGAAAGAATTGTACTATATTTTTGTAAAAAATAGCCATTTTTCATACCAATTTCAGAGTGCTTTGAATATTTTTCACGTCTAGACGCATTGAGATAATCCAAAAATTCTTTCAGCATGTTATTTTGAAATCTATAGCAAATTATAAAATATTTTTAAAAAATTTTTACCTCATATATCCCAGGACTTATTTCCGAAAAACGAAAGAAAGTCGAGGCGAAAAATCAAAAATTCATAATTCAAGTGTAAATATCTTTTTAACTGTAAGAGATAACTTAGGTGAGTTAGCTTATTTTTTCTTTATCTTGCCAAGCACTTTACAGAAATATAAAAATCTTTAAAATCGGACTTAATTTTTATAAGCTACGATTTTTTTTAACTTTTAGATACTCCAGGTAGTAAATTTTGACACCCTGTAGATTTTCTTGTGTTATCACAGGGTGACTACAAGATAGTTTTTCTCAAAGCTAAGGTCCTCCTCTGCAACTCTTCCATACATTTCAATTTAATCCAACCAGTAGTTTAGGATATACAGATTTATTACCAAAAAATTTGCGTTTGACCCCACTGTGTGGCGGTTTCTAGCGACTTTTCTTTATTGTAGAAACCTGGTTTTTAAGCAGAAATAAGAAAACTTAAAGATATTATTTTACTTCTAAAACTAATTTATCTAAAATATGAAGTTACCAAAAACTCGGAAATTGTATAATCAACAGCTTTTCTATAAAAAAAAGGTATTGAAGTTAATTTTTTTTCTGAAAATGTTAAATCATGTTATGGTATGAAAATATCTTTTAAGTCCTGGAGTATTATTTGGTAATTCGAAAGAAAACGTTTTCGAAAATCAATGTATTTAAAATAGAATCGAAATATATAATAAGCCCCTCGGTTTGATTTTTTTAAAGAATTACAAGCTGATTTTGTCTTCAAATGCTCTATAATCTATATCAGACGAATATAGTAAAATCTAAGCGAAAAATATATTACAAGTTTTCAAAATTGATTTGATGAATGAAATGCATTTAGGTACTCAAAATTAAGATTTTGAAGGATTAGCCATCAATTTTAAACATGTTTAAAGAGAAAAATTATTTTAGCGCTAAAAATCGGCGATTTTATTTTAAATGTAGGTGGTTTCTAGCGTTTTTTTCAAATATAATCTGGTGGGACATGACCTCAAAGTTTTGGCAACACTGTCACGAAGAAACATTAAAAATTAAATTACTACAAAATTTAAGTTATTTTTCTGGTGTATAATTTCAAAGTGAGAGAGTTATACAAAACATACACAAACACAATTGTGTATATATGAGTGTGGGGATCATTGATATAATGTCAAAATGATATGAACAGAAAATGAGCAAATGAGGGAAGGAAAGAGTAAAAAAATTCGAAAAAAATTGCATATAAATACAAAAACAATTTGACAGTTCTGCGAGCTATGTCAATGAAAAAATTGTAAAACAGCTGTTCTTACGAGTTTACTTTATAATTATACTATGGTGTGGGTGAAAAATTGCTATAAAATCCAATGAAAATTTTGACAAGTGTCTAGCTGTGTTCGCGTACCTGATATTTTGTGATAATTATCACAAAATGTTGGTGGAAGTTGCTAAATCGTGTTCGTTTACTTTAAAAATCTTGCAATTGAGAGCAAGAGAGAGACAAAATTTGACATTTCATTGAAGGGGAAATTGATGAAAGCTGCTGGCTGTTTTTCTTCCATCAGCAAAACATATGTGGAAAAAAACATATGATCATTTGTTTACAAATGTAAACAAAGAAAATCAAAGTATAAAAACTCAAATTCTACGAAAAAAATAATTGTAATAAAATATTACACAAATACTTACAATTCATATTTGTTTAGATTTATGTTAAAAAATTATATAAAAATTCATTTATAAAAGTTTTTATCATAGAAAACAACTAGAATTCCAACTCTTTTCATTCGCTCAGAAACAAAAAATTACTCTCTTCACACATACAAAGAGTTAGGTTTTTTTGACAATTGAGTTAAGTTTTTTGTGATCAAGTTGGAGTTCTAGTTGTTTTCTATGGTTTTTATTTTCTATTGAAAATCATTTTAGTTAAGGTTTTTCACCTTTCTTTATTGTTTTGGTTTTGGACATTATTTTTGTTGTTTATAAACAAAAACCTGTAAATGTTTGCAAAATGTTCGCGTACTTTTTTTTAATATTTTTAAATTTGAGAGTAAATTGATTTTTACTCTCTCAAAAAAAGTTGCTGGATAAGAGCCCAAACACAAGCAAGTGGATTTCGATGTTGTTTTCCGCTCTAAGAGAGAAATGCAAATTAAATGAAGACGGCGTCCAGCAGCGGATTTCAAATACATTTTGTTTTTGTTTCTTTATATTTTTTGTGTTTGGTAACAACAAAACTACATGTATAAAAAATGTTTTTCTTCCTCTCTTAAATTCAATATATAAAAAATATAAAGCAAATCTTTCTATCTCTTTCCTTCTTATATAAACCTAATGGAAACCTATGTGATTTATTTCACAACAACAGCAACACCGACAGATAGGGAGAGTGAGAAAATGAGAGCTTTTGAGAATCCGTTGTAAAAATAAAATAAATGTTAATTTTCAGCGGATTCCGCTTGGTTGTGTTTGGGCTCTAAATCTTGCTGGAAAGTACGCTAACACACCTAATATCTTACACAGTTTTGCTATGAATATAAATAAGAGGAGTATTATTTCTAATGCCGTTAAAGAAACTTAAATTTGTTAACAGGTATTCGAAATAAAAAATTTTAAAGCCGCGAAATCCGAAAATAGGGTTTTTGGACACAACTGCCGATTTTGGAGGTGTATGGAAAATTCTGAAATTGGTATAATAATCTACTCATCTATATCTATAAACTACACTATGTTACCTTCCAAGTATTTGTTTTTTTTACTGTAGCACCGTTTTATTAATGTTCATAATGCTGCTTAAGCTTTTTTAACCCTAACGATATTTTTTTTATGCGATACGTAAATTTTACGTACACTTGGCTGGTCCTCTAAAACACTTTATTTGTTAATGTTAAAACGGCTAAGTGCATTTTTATTACTTATTTGCCTCTAAAAGGGCTTAAAGCAAAAAAAAAATACATTTAATAAATAAGAACAAAACATTGAAAAATCCTCCAAATTTCATAAAGATTTTATTTATGAAAAGTCATGATTTATAATATTCTGGTACTTAGCAGCGACATGAGATATTTTTTTTTAAATATGATAATATATTTTATCCTTCTGTTTTTTGCATAAGGAATACATTTTTAACACATTTTTCCTTCCTTTTTGTAGAAAGTTCTTACTATAACGGTGATCTCGCCAGTTCATATATATTTTATTTTTTTTAGAATAGACTTCTTCATCCAACAAATAAAGATTTTTAAGTGAATATTTCAACATTTACCCTTCCATTTCAAATCACATTTCCATTTTTATATTCAAATTTATACTGTTAATACTAACGATACGTAAATTTTACGTAGTACCTTTTTTATACCCACCATCAAAAAGATGAGGGGTATATTGATTTTGTCATTCCGTGTGTAACATGTCGAAGGAATTATCTAAGACCCCACAAAGTATATATTTTCTGGGTCCTGGTTAGATTCTGATTCGATCTAGCTATGTCCGTCCGTCTGTCTGTATGTTGAAAGCAGGTTAGGGCTCGAACGGGGCAACGTAGGGGATATTTGTCTTATACAAGGTTTGTGTGGTATTGAAAATGGGCAAAATCAGTTAATAAACAAAAAAGTTATGGACTTAAAACTAGAAACACAGGGTGTCCGTTTTATACTTTTTTGCTGATATTTCTTCAATAAAAGCATGTAAGAAAACGATGTTTACAGAGCATGTAAACATCTGAAAATTTATTATTTTCTTTTTGACATATATTTAAAAACACCTAAAGAAAGAACTTGAGAAATTTTATACACTTATGTTTCCATGCACGAGAGTAATAAGGATTTGAAAAAAATGTATATGTAAAATTTACGTACATTAGTATTGCAGGGTTAAAATAATACTGTAACTTTTGAATTGTTGAAAATATTTCAATAAAATTTTAGTTGGTCAGAGATCAAGTGTTTTCGCGTTGATTTGAAGGAGCACAGATCCCTAGCGGTTCAAGGGAGTGAACTTCCAAAATTGGTAACCTCTGGTATGTAATAAAAAAAAATCGAATCGCAAAAAGTTTATTTATGATTTGAGAGAAAAAATTTTATAAAGATAGTCCTTATAATTCTCTCCATAAATACTCCTACATGTGTAGGTTATATTTTTTAGTTTCAAAGATATTTATTTCGAAAAAGTTGTCTCTATTTTTTTTTTTTTTTTTTTTGGAATTGACGAGCTTAATATTGGCCATAATTTTTTTAATATTCACCAGATTCCGTATAAATTTCTTAAAAATATTGCTGCAATATATTATATGAATATATAGATCCGCTAAAATGTTATGTTAGTCTGAGGTTTAAATTTAAACTAAATTAATTTTTTTTATTTTTTTTTTTTTTTTAAGTGGCAAATATTTATACCCTACACCACCATGCATTTGTGCTGATGTTTGTAACGCACAAAAAAAATCATCCGACCCCCACCTTAAAGCATAGCGTTCGACTCATAATCACTTTCTGAGTCAATTTAACTATGTCCGTCCGTCTGGCTGGTTGTAAATCATGTAAACCTTGTGAACAAAGTAAAGGTCGCAAATTTAAAGATATCTTGATGATATTTTTGACACAAGGACGAAGCCTATTGAAATTGGTTATGATTGGTCCATTATTTAACCTAGCCCCCATATAAATGTCCTCCCGGATTTGAGGTTTAATGATCATAAATGCCTTAAATATAGCAAAATCTTATTGTGTATAAGATCGGTCCATAATTGACTATAGCTCCCACATAAATCCCACTTCCATACAAATGTCAGTTTAAGTAGAAATCACAGTGCTAAATTTTATGAGGTTCGGTCCATAATTTATAACAGCTCCCATATAAACCCACTTTCGGGAATCACCCTAAAGCGCATAAATTCATATAAATGTTAGTGTTAACGTAATATTCTGTATATTTTATTTTACACTTAGTAAAAGTATTGATCCACTATTGGCCACTGGTCTTATATATGACCCCTCCCCGAATTTTTATACACATGTACATGATGGTGTAGAGTATCATATGGTCGGACTTGTCCGACTATATCTTTCTTGTCAGACTATATCTTTACTTTCTGTGCCTATAAAACAGCATGGAGTGATTCCATGTCAAAACGGACAACAATCGGATTTGATATCTATGGCGTCGTCGTCATAAAACGACATCGTCTTTCATCGACTGTTGTAAATTGGTATTCTCATTGTCGTTATCGACATTTATCGAAGGCTGTTGGGTTGTGTTCGGTATTCTGTATGAAATATTGACGTCGTTATTGTGTTGAAACGACATTGATTTAGTCGTCGCAGTATTTGGTAACGACAAGAAGTTTTAAATGTGTGAAATAGACAAAATGGAGAAAAATAAAATTACAAATGCAAATCAATTTGAAAAACTTGTGGAAGAAATGGAAAAAAATCCTTTTTTGGCAAAAGGATTTCACAGAGGGACAGTTGCAAATAATTTTAAAGAACAATGGAATGAACTCAGTATTGTCCTTAACGCTCTTGGCCCGCCGAGAAGATTAGGAGATGGATGGCAAAAGGTAACGAATATAAATGAATATAAATAAAAATATGATTAATGTGAAACTTATTTACAGGTTTGGAGAGACTTAAAATTTAAAGTTAAAAAGAAAATAGTTTCAAACAAAGCTGAGTGTAATGCTACGGGTGGAGGAATATTTAAACAATTAAATATAACAATTAAACTCTTACAGTTTTAAAAACAGGTGAATCCTGAGGGAGCCGTTCAGGGGGTACAATGCCAGAATCCGGCTAATGAACGTGAGGACACTGAAGCGGAAGAGAGTGGCAACATTGAATTTGATGAACAGGAATTGCTAATTAGACAGGATTTACTTCAAAGTTCATCTGGATTCAATAATCATTCAGAACCTGTAAAAAAAAGGAGCTCAACTCCATCCAAAAAGAAGGAAAAATCTACCCCGGCAAAAAACAAGCAGGAGTTGCTGCAAAAACACAGCAATGAGCAAGCGAAACTGTTGATGGATATTTCAAATTCATTGTCTTCAGTTAAATGCACTCTAAGAGATTTTAGCAATTATATATAAAAAAATGCTACATATAGAAGAAAGGAAAATGAAGTTGTTAGAGGAAAGAAACAAAAGAGAGGAAGAGATGCATGAAAGCGAATTAAACATCAAAAGAATTAAAATAAAAATACTATAAAAGTAATTTTCTTAGAATAGGTTTTTGTTTTTTATATATTTTGTTAATTCGTTTAATGAAAAAATGAATTAAAGACTGAATTAAAATTAAAGAATACTTCGTTTTATTTGTTCTCTTATTTCCGATGCTACGGTACTTTGCGTAATTTCTACGTTGTGCATCTCTGCATCAGCTTCGTTGTTTTCTGCATTGGAAGTATCCTCACTTGCAATATCTACGCCGTATTCAATGCATATATTGTGAAGTGCAGCACAAACATTAACCATCTTAATCGCTTTTGCGGGCTTGTAATGAAGTTGTCGTGCTCCAAGAAGACAACGAAACCGGTTTTTTAGTACACCTATAGTTCTTTCAACTATATTTCTAGCTTTAGCATGCTTTGTATTGAATGTTGCCTCTGCACTTCCTTCAACAGTGGAGCGATATGGTGTCATTAGATATGTCTTAAGAGGATAACCGGCATCACCTAAAAAAAAATATATATATCCAATTATATACATTTAAAATAATTATTTACCTAAATGCCATGAATTACGTTCACCAGTACTGTATTGTTCTTGTAATACTCTTCAGCAACTGCTAACATTACAGATTAATGAGTCGTGAGCGGAACCAGCGTATCGTGCATCCACAAACCGTATCCGCATTTTGTGATTACATACCTTTATGAAAATAAATATTACAAAATATACTTAAATATTAAATATACTTACAATCATAGCATTTAAACTAAAAAATCCTTTGCGGCTAAAATATAAATGCTGGTCATCTTTATTCGGAGCTAAAATTTTAATGTGGGTTCCATCCATGCACCCAATAACGCCTGGAACATCAGTTTTTTCAAAAAACTCTAATTTGGCTTCATTACTTTCAGCATCTGTCATTTCAAATTTTATCCATTGGGGACAAACTGATACTTCTATAGCATTCAATGTCTCGGATAGAATATTGGCAACGACAGGCTGTGACAGTCCCAAATTAAAATCGTTTCCAACACTTAGCTGGTACGATCCTTGTGCCAAAAATCTTAATGTAGCTGCCAATTTTATGGTTTTTGAAATGAAATTTGATCTTATTCCGGATTTTAAATTAGCTGCTATTGTCTCCAGTACATGATTAAATGCTGCTTTATTGAGGCGAAAGTAACTTTCAAACCTTTTTTAAGAAAAAAGAAAATATAAATTCTGAAAACAATAAATTATTTGCATCTTACTTGTTATCTAGCAAGTTTAAAATATTAGACTTCTGTCTGAGCATTCGTCTTTGCCGTATTAGTTTCAGTTGTTTTTCGTTATCGCTCGAATTAGAATCAGAAATAAAAAACTTTTTTTTTTTGTTTTTTTATTTATTTAATAAATTTTAAACAAAACTTTAAATTTCCCACAAAATAACAGGAAAAATAAATCAGCTGACTCAAATATTAGTGATGTGTTTTTCGTTTTATTGAAATCATCGATAAATAGTCGACGTCGTTTCAAGACTGTTAGAGAATACCATATTTGCGTCGAAATGACGACGATGTCGAAAGAAAGTGATGTCGACTCAAAAACGACAACGACGTCGTCGACGCCAATTAGAATAAAGGTGAATACAATTTTTATTTTCATATGGCATACATTGGAGTCAGAAAATATCATCTGATATTATAATAGAAATAAAGATTTTTTTTACAATTTATGATGGCAAATTTTGTTAAGAATTAGTGTAAAAAAATTTTGTATAAAAATGCAGACGTCAGGTGGTCAAATTGACAATTTATCAAAATAGTGAATTTACTATTTTTTTTTTTTTTTTTTAAATATTAAAATTTTTTAAAGCAAAAAAGTAACATAAATATCCAGAATTATCCATAGCATTTACATATACCTTATATACCAAAATGTCCATTTGTATATTCTGTTTTAACATTTTGCGAATATCGATTTTAAACCATTTTGAAAGGTTTGATGGATCATTGAATTTTTTAGACCTGCAGCTCGCAAATCTGGAGCTGACTGACTGACTGACTGATTCATCATCCCACAGCCCAAACGGCTGAAGCTAGGGAGACGAAATTTGGAACGTAGGTAGGTTTCCCACCATATAGATCCACTAAGACGGGATTTTTGGAAACTCGAATGTTTAGGGGGTAAAAAAGGGTAAAATCGGTAACTTTATATCTCCCAAACTAATAAAGATACAAAAAAAAGTTGAATAGTTATCGTTATTCATTTAAAAAAATAATTGGACAGGTGTCTGGTACTTTTTGGAAAATCGGCCGTTTTAGGGAGAAAACGGGTAAAAACTGTATTTTGGTACTTTTTTGGCACCATATGTATCTTTGAAACCAATCAACATACAGATAAAATTTATATCGTATTCATAACTTATCAAAAAATGAGAAATACGAATTTGGTACTTTTTAGAAATTCAAACGTTTAAGGGGTAAAAATCGTACCTATTTTTGGTACTTTTTTTATAAAACCTTTTTTTTATATTTATTGAAATATTCATATGAGTATTTTAATATGGGATACCATTACAATTTAGAAATTTATTGGAATACAATTTTTGATACTTCGATTGGTGAAAAAAAGTACCAAAAAAGGGGGTAAAGGCGGGAAATTACATTTTATTCAAACTAAATAATGAATTTTCAATTACATTAAACATAGAAACATGAAATTAAGAAAATGTAGATAAGAATTCACAAGAGTGATGAGAGATGTAGGTAAGAATTCAAGAGGATGGACTTCGTGGTACTTTTTTCTACTTCTATTGGTACTTTTTTGCATTTTCTGTAATATTTAACCTAGAAACATGAAATTAAATATGCATGGTCCGATGTTGGAAAGAATTCACAAGGCGGGACTTTTTGGTACTTTTTCGTTCTTCTTATGGTACTTTTTGAATTTTCTATAATTATGAACATAGAAACATGAAATTAGGGATATGTGGTCCTTAGTTAATGAGAATCCACAAGAAGGGACGTTGTGGTACTTTTTTGTTATTTTAATGGTACTTTTTGAATTTTCTATAATATTTAACCTAGAAATATGAAATTAAGGACATGAAGTGCTAAGTGAATGAGATTCCGTAAGTGAGAACTTTGTGGTACTTTTTCGTTCTACTAATGGTACTTTTTGAATTTTCTATAATATATTACATAGAAACATAAAATTAAAGATATTTGGTCCTAAACGATGAGAATTCATTAGAAGGGACTTTATGGTACTTTTTTGCTCTTCTAATGGTACCTTTTGAATTTTCTATAATATTTAAGTCAGAAACATGACATTAAAGATATGTGGTCTTAAATGAATAAGAGAGGTTTTTGTGGTACTTTTTTGTTCTTCTAATGGTACTTTTTGAATTTTCTGTAAATATGAACCTAGAAACATGAAATTAAGGACATGTGAATGTGAATCCATATGAAGGGACTTTGAGGTACTTTTTTGTTCTTCCTATGGTACTTTTTTAATTTTCTATAATTGTGAACCTGGAAACATGAAACTAAAAACATGTGGTGCTAAGCGAATGAGAATCCATAAGAGTGGACTTTGTGGTACTTTTTTGTTCTTAAAATGGTACTTTTTGAATTTCCAATAGTATTTAGAGTAGAAACATGAAATTAAATATGAATGGTCCTATGTGAGAAAGAATTCATAAGAGGAGTCTGTGTGGTACTTATTTTGTTCTTCTTATGGTACTTTTTAAATTTTATATAAATATGAATCTAGAAACACGAAATTAAATATATGTAGTCCTAAATGAACGAGAATTCACAAGAAAGGACTTTGTGGTATCTATTTTTGTTTTTCTAATAGTACTTCTTGAATGTTCTGCAATTTTCATTCTTAGAAACATAAAATTGTAGATATAAGGTCCTTAGTGAATCAGAAACCTTAAAATGGTTTTTGTGGTCATTTTTTTTTTTATTCTAATATACTTTTTCGTAATTCTGATATTTATTTTTCGTTATTCTAAGATCAGAAACCTGAAATTAAAGTGAAATTGTTATTTATGGATGACATAACACCATTATTAAAAATGTTCCCAAGGGAGTAAAGAATCTTAGTTTAAATTTATTATATAGTATGGTTTTTATAAAAAATTTCCGCTAACGAAGTTGCGGGTCTACAGCTCGTAATTTAATAAAATTTGGTATGGATGGTTTTTTTTACACTAAAAAGTTATCACTAAAATTTGTTATGAATTTTCCAAATTTTCAACTAGATTCTATATATTCATTTAAGAGAAAAAGATATTGATTTTAAAATGATAAAATGATATAAAAAATTGATTTACTTCGAAAGTTCAAAGGTATAATTTTTGAAACGTCATATTTTTGGACTGAAAAGGGTTTCCAGTCTGAAAGTATGTGATTTGGGCAACACATGTAATAGGCAATTTCTGTAGGGAATTTCATTGGAATTTGGAATCAAATCCGAAAATTACTGTTTTTTTCGGTTTGATATGAAATTACTCCAAGGTTTTATTCTAACTTTTTTGAAAACTCAAATTTGACTAAAAATATTATTTTATTTTAATACTTCTCAAAAAAAGAGATGCTGAAATGAAGTTTTCACTACTGAAATATTAATTTAGAGTAAATAACGATTTTTAATTACAATTAAGAGCAAATCATAAAGACGTCAATATGAGTTTAGTGAGATTTTGTGCCACTATCAATATCTGTTATATTTAACCTTAAAGTCATTTTTGCTTTACGTGATGTAAGAAAACGTTATTTGGAACACTTTAAATAATATTTTATAGTTCAAACAACGACAAGTTGAATATTTTTATTTATTTATTTATTTAAAATTCATGGCACACTTGTATTTTGGAATTTGATAATGCGATTTATAATGCACGTAAATCTTAATTTTTTCAAATTAAATCACAAAATTATTATTTCAAATTTATTCCATCAATAACAGCTTTTTTTATTTTGCAGTCCCAATAAAGATCAATTGCTTTACTCGTATTTCTACCTTAATTTCATTTATCATTTTCATGATGTCAAAAAGCAAAAGGAAAAAAGTAAAACTTAACCTTATTTCACTTATTCAACTATTAAATAAATATCAATTTTGCTCAAATAATTCATATACAGACAATTTTTTACATCATCATATCTTCACATTTTTGAAATGCATAAGTAAAGAAGGTGTGGGAAAAATATGAACAATAAATAAATAAACCATGACTGAACACAGGCTCTCACACACTTACACATTATTGATAAATGAAAAAAAGTTGGTGAAAAATAAATTATGAAAGCTTCTCAGCTCGTGTACACATGACAATAACAAATATTGTTGAAAACAACTTTTAAGAGGATAGTCTTGAACCGCAAAATGACAACAACAAATAGTGAAAGCGTTTATGCACAAATGAATGCATATATTACAAGCAAGATTTCTTGCATCTACTGTTAACAACATTTTGTGGTAGTGTGTAAATAAATAAATAAATAAATAAATTCAGGGAGAGGTGATATCAATATTTAAATGATGAGGATCTATTTTTATATTTATTACTAGATAAAAAAAATATATTTTTTTAATTTTGGGATTTTTTTGGCAGAATGGTAATGTCTGTCCGTCTATACCTTAGGATTAAATGGGTCTAAAATCGCCGCATTATTCAGAGAAAGGTGATATGAATATTTAAATGATCATGATTTAATATTTTATCAATTAGTTAGTAAAAAAAAGATATTTTTAGAACTCTTGAATTTGTTTTGGCAGAATTGTGATGTCCGTCCGTCTGTCTATACATTGGAAAAAATGGGTCTAAAATGGCCGCATAATTCAAGAAAAGGCGATATCAATATTTAAATAATCACAAAATGTTTTGTTTTTTATTAGTTAGTAAAAAATATAAACCTTAAAAATACTACGATTTTTTGGACAGAATGGTAATGTCCGTCCGTCTGTCTATACATTAGTATTAATTGGCTAGAAGAAAGCCGCATAATTCAAGGAAGCGCGATATGAATATTATAATAACTACAGCTTGTTTTGTTCTTTACTAGTTAGTAAAAAAATGCACCACTATATCTCTACGATATTTTTTTCATTGTGAAAAAATCGATCTAAAATGGCCGCTTACTTCAAGGAAAAGTGAAATCGATATTTTTATAATTACAACTTGTTTAATTTTTACTAGTTAGTAAAAAAAATGCATTACAAGAATCTTACAAATTTTTTCTGCCTGATATGTAATGTCCGTCCGTCTGTCTATACATTGGGGTTAAACATGTCAAAAACTAAGCATACTTCAGAAAAAGTGATATCAGTACTTTAGTGATCACTTTTGACTTTATTATTTATTAGTAAGTAAACAAATTTGTTTTTAGAATATATATACAAAAAAAAAAAAAAAAAAAATCGTCATCAGTGAGAATAATCAACTGCGGATTGTGGTAGGTCTATATGTTTTATTTTATACTTTTTCCCCATACTTGATTGGATCGGAACTTATTAAAAGTCTTTTAAATATATCTTCGTTTGATTTTTGTCTACCACATTTTCGTGAAAAATGTTTCCGGTAATTTTTGAAATCTTCTTTTCTTGCTTCTTGGGTGTCTCAGAAAGTTGGCCATTTCGTAGAAGAGCATGTTTTATAATTTCTGGGCCGTGAATAAAAAACTTGTGGAGGATAGGAGACATACAATACCATGGATATTTATCAACGTAGTATCTGGCTGTATTGTTCGCATAGTTCCTGAATTTTTCAATATTAAATACCAAGTACCAATATAAGATACATCACTTTGTAGAATATAAAAACATTACATGAAATCACATTGATTTTAACTGAGTTCGACTGTATTAAGCAGTAAAATTATTTTGTTTATTTAAAATAATTGTATAAAACAATAAAAAAAACATAGTGAAATAACGAAAAATAAAACAAAGTAAAAAAATAAAAAAGTCTGCACTTAACCTGCTTTTGGTTTGGAGCAACTTTAGTTTTTTCACAAAAATGTAAATTTCTAAAATCGAGCAAAATATGTGCACGATTTAATTTCAGAATATTTAAGTAGACAATATGTAATATTTTTTCAGACAATTTTTCAGAACAAAAGTCTTGTTATATTTTTAGTTGCATTCCATGAAATTTGAAAATTAGTGCATTTTTGGACTATTTTCAAAAAAAAAAAAAAAAAAAAAAAAAAAAAAAAAATACTAGGACAAAAAATAATTTACAAATTCTTACATAAAAGTAAACTTAAATACCTGTAGTTGATGGTTCCATTTTAAAATTTTTCTTTAAAGCACTTTTTATTAAAGAAAAATTCACCGAAATTCATGAAAATTTAATTTTTTGCTCTTTTCTTAAAATATAAAAAAATGTTGAACTTTGACAGCTCAGTACCCAAAAACCACACAACCTACGTTAATGATTTTTATCGTTATTGATACATAATGTTGTCTATTTTTATTCGGTACCCAATTTTATTTAAAAAAGTTAATTTTCAAAATTCAATTAAACGCCACTTTCGACCCCTTTTACCCCAACGTGCGACGCCATAACCATAGAGTAACACATAGAGACGAAATTCTCGATTGACAATTAACAAAATTGTTGTTTTGTAAACAAAAAATTATTTTTATTTTCTTTTTAGCAACAACAAAATGTATTTGATTACATTGTATTTTGTTGTTGCATGAGTTAGGTTTTTGACAACCGACTTAGGTTTTTGACAATTAGTTTCGTCTCTTGTTTCTCTCTGGCCATAAACACAACACAAAATTTCAACAATCGCTCACTGAAAGAGAGAGAGTTTCTCATTTTTACACACACAGCCAATATGAATTCAAAGAGGTTGTGCAACTTAAGCAGCTATATATCTTTTTTGTACGTATTTTCCTTGTGCGAAATAAAAACAATCAAGTGTTTTGTTGTGAATTTTTGCACCATTTTGAATTCGTTTTCTCTACATCAACATCACATCAAACAGCCAACTAACCCGACCTTAACGGTGGCGGAAGCAAATTCGACTTTTCAAAGAAAATACAAATTAAATTAACTGTCATTTCGTATGCGAAATTTTTTAAAAATATTGTACAAATTCACCTTAACAGGGCATTTAGACGTAACAAAAAAAGTATTTTTTTTTTATTTTTTATTTGAGAGTGTTAAATTTGCTCTTACGTGTACGCTTAGAGTCCAAACACAAGCAAGCGGATTTTTTTTATATGAAGATTCGGCAACTAAAATAACAGAGCGGAATCCGCTGAAAATTAAAATCGATTTTATTTTTACAACGGATTCTCAAAAGCTCTCACTTTCTCACCCTTCCTCTATATCGGTGTTGCCGTTGTTGCAAAATGAATCACATAGGTTTACATTAAATTTATATAAGAAGGAAAGAGATTTTTTTTGTATGGAATTTAAAAGTGGAAGAAAATCTTTTTTTATACATTTAGTTTTGTTGTTGCCATATACAAAAAATATAAAGAAACAAAAACAAAATGTATGTGAATTCCGCTGCTGCACGCCGTCTTCATTTAATTTGCATTTCTCTCTTAGAGCTGAAAACAACATCCGCCACCGCTTGCTTGTGTTTGGGCTCTTAAATATTAGATTATAAAGGCTCCGTTACTCTGCCGTAAACGTAAATATGTAAAAACGTAGAGCGACCAAATTTCATACGTTTGCGTGTATATCAACTAGTTCGTTAAGTTTATGTTTACGGGAGAGTAACAAGGCCTAAAGACGAATTATGCAACGGTTGTGATGCGATTTCTCTACACAAAAATCTTATAAGATGAACAATGGCATAATTATGTATAAGGTAGGGCTAAATAAACACCTGTTTATTTTCTGTTTGCTGGTTATCAAGTTGAGATGAAAATAGGGCGAGTAGTTCTAGGGGGAGTGAAAGCCCACATTTTTTTAGGAAGACCCCTCAAACGATGCGATTGAAAATCTTTTGAGTTTTGTCTCGAGAGGATATTAAGTTTAATACCACCGCAAGCCAATCAATCTGCCGACTATATGATTCCCCAGATGGACTTCAGAAATACTATTAAAGTCCTATTCCCCATCAGGAGCGAATGGAGAAGGGGAAATCTTCTTGAACAATATGGAACTAAAATATACACTGACGGCTTAGAATTAGACACTCATATAGACTCCCTGATGAGGTAAGCGTATTCCAGGCGGAAATACTAGCGGTCACAGAATCGTGTAAAATAATTCGCAATAGAAATATTCAAGGGAATATTGGTTTATTTGTCGACAGCCAAGCGGCAATTCTATCGCTCAAATCACCCAAAACTACCTCTATTCTAGACAGACAGTGTAAAGAGGAACTGCTACGACTAAATCGACTGTATGACATTATTATAGTCTGGGTTCCTGCGCATAGGGTTTACTATGGTAATGAACAGGCAGACGAATTAGCCCGGGCAGGCTCTGCTATGAATGCCTCCTTATCGGTTTCTGTCGCAATCCCGTTAGGATCAGTCAAAAGCAGAATCCAAAAACACTATCTTGAAAAGGCGAAAAATAGATGGTAAAATCTGGACAAATGTAGAGTGGCGAAGGAAACGTGGCCTACCTACAATGAGAAACGCTCAATGCAACTCATCCCTTACAATGTATACTGTCGCAGTTGTGGCAATCGCGAAAAGGGGGAGAATGCACAGCCTTGAATGCAATCAGACATAAATTTCTGGGAAGGTACCAATTAGACAACCTCTGTGGGATATCTGACACTAGACTCAGTGATACTATTAAATATCTCAATGCTACTGGCTGGATCTAATTAATTTATGTTCTCATTTTTCTTAAATACATAGCATCATCTGCTATGCGAATGCACAGCCTTGAATGTAATCAGACATAAATTTCTGGGAAGGTACCAATTAGACAACCTCTGTGGGATATCTGACACTAGACTCAGTGATACTATTAAATATCTCAATGCTACTGGCTGGATCTAATTAATTTATGTTCTCATTTTTCTTAAATACATAGCATCATCTGCTATGCGAATGCACAGCCTTGAATGCAATCAGACATAAATTTCTGGGAAGGTACCAATTAGACAACCTCTGTGGGATATCTGACACTAGACTCAGTGATATTATTAAATATATCAATGCTACTGGCTGGATCTAATTAATTTATGTTCTCATTTTTCTTCCATACATTTCCATCTCATTACAGACTCAATCCAACTCATTCACCTAGCGAGTAGTGTGGTCTTATCAAAACGGAATCTAACGAGTCTAATTGATTGCTCGTAAGTTTTACGGGCTACCACGTAAACCAACCAACCAATACCATCTCGAGATGGGTATCAAAAAATTTGTCGCAAATATTTTGTTCCACAAAACTTCATTTTAGTACATCATGCAAAAAAAAAAGTTCGATAGTTCTTAAAGCAATATGGATAACAATTTCATAATTTTATTCCTTTTATGGGAACAATGAGTAGCATTGCACAAACGTGGCATTAAATAAACTGCGGTATTTTAATATAAGTGTCATTGTAAGTATCATTGAAAAGATAATTTTCTCTAGATTTTAAATATGTTTTAACAGTATAACCTACCGAACAATATAAATGCAAAAATAATAAAAATATACATAAAGTTTTTTTTTTTATATTTTCTTAATTTTGTTCTTAGGTAAATATTACATTTTTAAATACTATTTTATTATTCAATAATTAAAAAAGCGTCTTTACTTTATATGGACACTGTGGTCTAGTGTGGACCAATTCCTCTGAAATTTACGGTTACCAAACATGTAGTATTGCAAAATTTCATCAAAATCTGACTATAAATATGACATATATTATCATTTTATTTCTATACCGGGAAAATCTTTGTATGGGAGCTAGGTGAAAATATGGACCGATTATAAAAAATTTTATTAATAATTTTTCTTGTGATAAAATTTCATTTATTTACTTTGAAAATTGTGAGCTACAGGTCTAAAAAAATCAATGATCCATTAAACATTTCAAAATGGTTTAAAATCGAAATTCGCAAAAATTCGCAAAATTTTAAATTAGATAATATAAATGGACATTCTGATCTTTAAGGTGTATATAAATGGATAATACAGGACATTTATCTTACTTTTTAGCTTTCAAAAATTTTCAAACTCAAACAAATATAATAGTAATAATACTATTTTGATAAATTATAAATTTGACCACTTGACGACTTCATTTTTATGCAACATTTTTTAAACTTATTCTTAACAAAATTTGCCATCATATGTAGTAAAAAATATTTATTTATATAATAATGTCAGATGATATTTTTTGACTGTAATGTGAACCATATGGAAACAGAAAAAATATTAGTTTAAAAGTATAAAATTTTTCATTAACTTTGGACTTCAGTCACGAGCACGCAGTAGCTTTGACGAAAAATGTTATGAACAAATATTGTGTAGAAAAATGTCCTCTTTAAAGTTATATAGAAATTTTATCATAAAACGCATTTTTGAATTTTGATTTATTGCCAACGAATCCTTATAGTTGCCCTTATGTGTATTGTAGTATATCAGGTCCATAATAAATTATTTACAAAATATTTTTTCCATAACAAGCTGAAAATTACAAGCCAAAAAAACTCGAACCTTTTTCTTTTTTTTGCCAAAATGTTCAAGACTTGAGATTTCCAATCGCTGGTAGAGAACTGAAGATGTGTTTTAAAAAAGATTTTCAATATTTTTTATAAGAAAGTATGCATTGTTTGGGAGGTCTTTCTAATGAATTACTGTTCGCATGTTAAGTATATTGTCCAAATAATGCCATCATTTAACGAGCATATCTTCTTTGTCCCGAAACTAAACTAAGTAGTAAAATAACTAATTCTCAAACTATTACCAATACTACGGGGCTTTTTGCTCACTTGTAAGCAGGGATGGAAAATAAAAATATTTTTGGAAATCAAAATTATTTTTTTTTATTATCAGAGTACTAAAATCCTAATTTGTTGTTACTTATTTTTTATTTAGTGCAAATGTCAAAGCATGTAATACGATAACAAATCATTTAAGGATTCTATTTAGATAAATTACACAGGCCAACAAAAAATTTTTTTCGTGCTCCTTCAAAAAAAAAAAATAATAATAATAATATGTGGACTAGATGTAATTCCGCATGCTAAACTCGAATCTGCTTTCAGTTTTTTCCCATCAAGTCGAAATTTTTTTTTTTTATGGGCGTGTCTAATATTGCGCCTTAAATAAGTCGATTATTCAAGTATATTTCACTATAACTCGAGAACGGTATGCACGATTGAAATAAATAATACATCAAAATATGTGGAATAAAATTGGCTTTAAGTCGTTATACTAAAAAATTTTGTTTTGGAGATATTTCGAAATTAGTGTCCGAAAAAATTTTTCATGCTAAATTCAAGATTTCTCTTTTTTTATAAAACTTCTTTTTAAAAGTAAAAACGTCAAAAATGTTTAATTCTAACATATTTATCTCAAAGCTGGCAAAACTACGAGTAAATAAAGTCACGCATCATAAAAATTGTTACACAAATCTTGATTGGATTCACAGTTAAGTTAGGATACCCATGCATACCTACAGTTAAGTGGAAATACAATAGTGGGCAAAAAAAAATTTTTTTTGTCTTAAATAAAAAAAAAAATAAAATAGGTGGATTAGTTGGTATTTAACGTTCTAAATAAGAATCAGCTATTACTTTTTTTCTATCACGTATCGATTTTCTTTTATGAGCGTGACTACTATGATCCCGCCTTTAGGCAGTCACTCTTGTATAACTCGAGAACGATTTGTCCAATTAAGATAAATTAAACTCCAGTAGATAGCGATCTAAATTGTTTTTGAGCTAATTTTACATAATTTTTTTTGTCCAGTTAATATTTCCGTAGTTATTCGATAATTAGTAGCAAACAATTATTATTATTTTTTTTAATATATTTTTAGTATGCGTCTTTTGGTGTATCATTTATGTCAATCGTATACACAGTTCTTCAGTTATGAGGAAATATACTAAAGTAATGGCCTTAATATTGGCGAAATATTAGACACGCCAATAAAAAAAAAAAAAATGCAGACCTGATGGAAAAAAACTGAAACCTGATGGAAAAAAAAACTGAAAGCAGATTCGTGTTTAGCACATCAAAATTAGGGTGATCGACGCGGTTATCCAACCGATATTAAAACCGGTTTTTTTAGTCAATGTGCTGTCGGTTTTTTTAAAATGTTAATTTTTCGAATGTCGAATAGACCGGTTTTTTTAAACACAAAAAACCGGTTTTAAAATAGCATTTTATTTCAGAAAACATGTACTAAAAAGTGATAGCGATATTTGAAAATTTAGGAATCATTTTTTAAATATTCATAAAGACTGATTTCTTATGTTTTTAAAATATAGTTTAAGTCTAAATTGAAATTTATTCTGTAATATTAAACAAATAAATAATTAATAATTATCCTGTATGACCCAATTTAATTTTTTTGATCCAATATTTCCTTTATTTTTTAAAGGTGTTGTGTTAAAAAAGTTTCACCTGCAGAATCGTTTCAATTGAGACTTAATTAATATACTATCTCCATATTAAGCCATGGTTTCTGTTTATGCTAACTAAAATTTAGATGATTTTTTCTACAATTTTGAAACATAATTATCTTCTAGTCATCTAGATATATAATTTGCTTAGCATTTTTTCTCTTTCCAGAGCTTTCTGAAGCTACCAAACGACGTAGAAAATTAAAATTTGGCTTAATTATAAAACTTTTTGTCCAACAAATCCTAATGGAGCCATATTTTGAAATTTTTATCAGGGAGCGGATATAAGAGGATTTATGTGTCTTTTTCTAAGAATTTTGTCTCTTTTCAGAGCTTTCTAAAGCTCCCAGAAGACATAGAAAATTAAAATTCAGCTTAATTATAACCCTATTCGTCCTACAAATCGTAACGGAGCCAGATTTTGAAATCTCTATCAGGGAGCGAAAATACGTGGATCTATATATATGGATTTAAATATATCTTTCCTAAGCAATGTTTCCTTTCCAGAGCTTTCTGAAGCTCCCAGACGACGTAAGAAACTAAAAATCGGCATACTTATAAAAGTATTTGTTCAACAAATTCTAACAGTGCCAGATGTTTCTATCAGGAATCAAAAAGTCTATTTTGGTATTAAGAACTTTTGAGTTGCTATACTTATTGTTTGCTCTCCAAATCCTATAAAAAAATGATTCTGTATTTCGGCCAGGGAGCGCATTTATGACGATTTTTTTATTTTGAAAGGTTTACGAATTTAAAACTTTAATCAATATAATTCCAATAAATTTGAACGGCTTCAAATAATTGACTTCTATTATGTTGTTCATATTTTTTTCTTTTAATTTTCGGATTTGTTTGTGCATATTTTCATTATTATATTATTTTTCCTGACTTTGTTAGGCTTTTACGCTTGTATTTAATAAAATTTAAATTGATTATAAGAATTAATTTTTTTAAAGAAATGTAGTCTTTTGATATAAATATTAATTTCTGCAAGAAACCGGTTAACCGGTTTTTTCTGAATTTCAAAAAGTGCAACCGGTTTTTTTTTAAATACCAACTATTCGAACTATTCGAAAACCGGTTTCTCAAAAATTATTCGATTCCAATTATTCGTCTATTGGGGGAGGATTTTTTTTGTTGACCAGTGTTATTATAATTATTAAAATTAAAAAAGTTATATAAATTCTTTAAAATTTAGCACTTCAGCTTTATTTTTGAAAAAATATAATTTATTACATAATTTCTCTAAAATTTGAAATATCTTCAGTTCAATTTGATTTACAAAGCATAGAAACTCATAGTTGTTAATAGTGATTGTATGTTTAAGAGAGTCATCTTTATAAATTAAACTTACAGCACAAATGTTTCTATTATATAGTTCGTTTGCCTTATAAACTTAATTAAATTGTCTTTATTATGAGTTTAATTTTTTGGAAACTCTAAGCTCCAGCATTTAATCGAAGATAGTGTTCATTACAATTTCATTATTACTTCTGAACACCAATTGTAAATATGTATAAATCAAATTTAAAAAATATCGATTTCTATTCGAAAATTATATGCTTATTTCCAAAATATATTTTCATTTAAAAATTTTTATTTTTAATACGAAGTGTGGAATATCCAATCTCGAATCGTTTAACAGTATCAAAAGACTCGAGGTAATACTTCGGTACTTTTGAATGTATCAAAAAAAGTACTATATTATCAACTTTTCCATCCCTGCTTGTAAGCATACTTTCACTCTCACTTATGATGTATCACGTTCAAGTGTATACAAATGTATGGTTTTGTATATGTATATGAATGAGTGTGTGTGTATTTGCTTGTAAGTATAGTAAACTATTTTCACACAGCATTTAACTCTGTCATTATAAAAACCGTTACAGTTGATGTTAATGGTTTTATGTTTGTTTATTTATGTATGAGAAGGAGCATAAGTGCATATGTGAATCTGTGTATACATGTATATATGTGTGTATAACTTTGTTGTTAGAATAATGTTAAATACATATGAGGAAATTAAAAATTCAAGGAAGGAGTAAAACTACTACAGATAGACAAATTCTCTACTTGAAAAATGCATACATATTAATATGCTTATAAGTTGTAACAGTCAATGGTTGTAGAATGAAGCATATTGATGTTGTACATTTTTTGGATTTACAGTAAAATAAGGGTAAGATGAATCTAATATATTTTTAAACCAAAAATAAATTTATTAATTAAAATCTTATTTATAACACAACCACGAGTTTAGTCCAAAGATATAATAAATCAGTCAGTTGATTTTCTGTTGCATTACAAATGTTTCAAATAGATCATAATACACATATTACAATGTACAGTGGGGCAGGATCGAAATTTTTTGGAAATAAATCTGAAACTTTTGATCGGCTGGTTGGATTTTCATGAAATTTGGCATAGGCATAGCAGAGGAGTGTATAATGTTAAGTTTGGAAGGGGGGCCGAAGAGACTCCTCAGGGGCGGAGCTAAAGGGGCACAAAGTTGGGTACCTCTGATATAAAAATTTTTTAATCGCTTGCCAAATTTTTGCTTCTCGCCCATTTTCAAATATTTATTATTGTAGGCACTGTCCAATTTATCTCTTATAGTTTTTGAGTTGTTTAATTTTGAATTTTTAAGTACCTGAATTTTGCATGTTTTTGGTCCAGTTTTTGTGATATATATCCTATTGTTTCCGACCGAATTCATTTATTTTTTCTTTAGCTAATTAAAGAACAAAATTATCTAATGAATAAAAGTTAGGGGTTTAAATTTTTTTAACATAGTTGTGCTAGATAATTCATTCGTATTCTTCGCTGCACAGTGGTCCAAAACGATTTTTTTTTGGAAATAATTCTGTAACTTTAGAACTACTGCATGCATTTTAATGAAATTTCGCATGGACGACCCTGAGCTGTATTCTAATTGAAATATACTTAACGGTTCAAAAGTTACACGAAATTATTTAAAATATTTCAATAAAATTTAACATAGTTATTACTGAAGTATTTTCCAAATTCTAGCTGGTCCGTGGGCAAAAGGAGAACCTCCGAAAGTAGTCAACACTTTTAATTATTTCTTATATAATATCCGAGGTGACCCATTTCGGTGGTCCTGCCCCCTGCCCCAAGACCATCTAGAAACTTGTGTTCCTCCAAAACAGTTGGAAACTACGTCAGTAATAATTATATGAAATTTCATTGAAATATATTGAACGATTCAAAAATTACACACAGTTATTTAAAAAAAAAAAAAAACACGTTAAAACTGCTGTGCACTTATGTATATAGAATGTTTCAGCACACAATTACCATAGAAATTGAAGGAAAATGTGCAAATTTTGCCGAAGTGGGTAAAGTTTCAGTTAGTTTTTAAACGATTGTGTAAAGTATTTATGCAAGTATTTGGTATCGTTAGAAAGGTTATTACTTAAAAAATAATAACATATAAATAATAAAGTATTCGAACTAAATTTTTTCACTGAATTGATCAAAAAACTAAATTTTTTTGTATTTAGTGTTATTTTTCAAAAATAATTTAATATTTGAACTTAAATAAAATCTACATTAATTAAGCTATCATTGTGAAGTTTTAGTATAATATAAAAAAATGTGTCCTTAAAAGAAGAGAATAAATAGATTCCCATTTTCTTACTCCAAAATACCCAAAATTCCAGTTCGGGGAAAACTTGCTTCAAAAATTGGCTTTTTTCAGTAAAATGGTCACCCTGTCGTTATAAGAGGCGTGGCTTATTAAATATTTTTTGTGTGTTTAGCAAATATATCTAGGTATGTATCAAGGTATTTTTTTTTTTTTTTAATTTCAGCTTTGACATTTTTAAGCTCCACAAAAAACTAAAAAAATAAAAATTAAAATTAAGGAAATTCTGATAGGGCTAGCGGGGAGACTGTTACCCCAACTGACCTCGGATTTTCTTAACATGTATTTATGTTAAGCGTTATTTTAGAAACATGAAAAAAATTGTATGGTCTGGTGGAAAATAATGGATTTTAATCTGAAAAAATGTTACCACCTTTTTGAAAAAATCACAAAAAATAATTTTTTTTTTTTTTTAAATTTTCTATTTCAAAATAATATAACTTTTTATCTAAACCACATAGGTATATGATTTTAGCAAGAGAATTGTTTAGAATTTTGTACAGAATCCAGAGAATAATTTAGAAAAATTTTAGGACTCAAATTGAGCCCGCCAAGTAAAAAGAAAAAAAAAAAAAAAAAACTGAAAAAAAGCATGTCCAAAAATGGGTCAAAATTTTACTTTGATTCAAATATTTCTTAAATCCCACACATGTAAGCGTATTTTTTGTAGAGAATTATAAGGATTATCTATGTGCAAAATTTTTTTTCAATCAAATCATAAATGAAATTTTGGCGATTTTTTTTTTTTAAATTTTCATACCCGAGGTGACAAATCTTGGAGGTCCACCCCCATTCCCCAGGCCAAGCTAAGAACCTGTGCTCCTCCAAATCAATTGGAATATACCTCATGATTGTCCG
This sequence comes from Protophormia terraenovae, assembly GCA_951394005.1. Lineage (NCBI taxonomy): Eukaryota > Metazoa > Arthropoda > Insecta > Diptera > Calliphoridae > Protophormia > Protophormia terraenovae. The sequence continues at coordinate 97,636,511 of OX596077.1, forward strand.
TGCGAAATTTCATTAAAATACATGCAGTAGTTCTAAAGTTACAGAATTATTTGCAGAAAAAAATCGTTTTGGGACCACTGTGCGCTGTTTATTTATTCGTTGCTGAGCGATCAAAGAGAACAAAATGTTATTACAAACATACATTTGGAAATGATTTGAGAATTTCATTTAAGAATGATTTGAAAATAATAGCATTTCTCTTGGTATGTGAGAAAGGACTTAATTTTAAAACATTCTCAATTTGATTTTTTTTTTGCTGGGATAATATTACCCAGCAAAAAAAAACGATCAAGAGCTTCGAAAAAAAGAACTTTTTCTCCATATTTTAAAGTTTTTTTGGAAGTTCTTAATAATTACTTCCAAAAAAGTGAAAATAAATTAATTTTTAGCGAGAAAAAAGGTTAATAATTTCTAAGAAAATTAAAATTTTACAAATTTTAATGCTTTTAAAACTATATTTTAATAAGGCTAATACAGAATTTTTGTTAAAAAATTGTATAAACATAGTTTTAAGGGAAGTAGTTCAAAAGAAATGAACAAGAAGTATAATAGAAGAACATCCTATCTATAACAACCCTGTGTTAAAAAAAGAACTTCTGCAGCTCTTTTTCACCACTAAGTACTTCCTTCCAATGACAACACAATGTTAAATTCATTACTTTTTCAGCTCTTTATACCCTACACCACCATAGGTGGTTGGGGTATTATGCGTTTGTGCTGATGTTTGTAACGCATAGAAAACGTTATTCAACACCCACCTTAAAGTATACCAATCGACTCAGAATCACTTTTTAAATCGATCTAACGATGTCCGTCCGTCCGTCTGGCTGGACGGCTGGCTGGCTGGCTGGTTGGCTGGTTGGCTGGCTGGACGGCTGGCTGTCCATGTAAACCTTGTGCACAAAGTACAGGTCGCAATTTTGAAGATAATTGAATGAAATTTGGCAGGTGTTACTTTTATGACACAAGGACGAAGCCTATTGAAACTGGTTATGATCGGTCCATTATTTCACCTACCCCCCATACAAATGTCCCCCCGGAATTAAGTTTCAACACTAAAAAATGCTTTAGAAATAAGAATATTTTAATGAAACTCGGTACAGAGAAGTTTTGTAGTAGTACCGAATTTTATGAAGATCGGTCCACGATTAACCATAGCTCCCATATAAACCCCTGTTCCGAAAATCACTTTTAACGTGCATAAATCCCATACTAATGTTAGTATCAAGTTAATATTCGACACAAATAAGTTTTATATAAGTAGAAAAAATATTGCCAAATTTTATTAAAATCGGTTCATAATTTACCACAGCTCCCTTATAAACCCACTTCCGAGAATCGCCCTAAAGTGCATAAAATCAAGTAGATGTTAGTATCAACGTATTATTCTGTATTTGTATATTTTATTTTACATTTAGTAAAAGTGTTGATCTAATATAGGTCTCCTCCCCGAATTTTTATGGTCATACACAATGATGTAGGGTACTATATGGTCGGTCTTGACCGACTATACCTTTTTTTTATCGTTATTAATGAATTTATTTAAAGTGTTCATAGGTGGTTGGGGTATTATGTGTTTGTGATGATGTTTGTAACGCATAGAATGAGTTATCCAACACCCACCTTAAAGTATACCAATCGACTCAAAATCACTTTTTAAATCGATCTAACGATGTCCGTCCGTCCGTCTGGCTGGACGGCTGGCTGTCCATGTAAATCTTGTGCACAAAGTACAGGTGGGACTTTTATGATACAAGGACGAAGCCTATTGAAATTGGTTATGATCGATCCATTACTTCACCTACCCCCCATACAAATGTCCCCCCGGAATAGAGTTTCCACACTTAAAAATGTCTTAATATTAAGAATATTTTAATGAAATTCGGTCCAAAGAAGTTTTGTACAAATACCAATCTTCGTACCAAATTTTATTAAAATCGGTCCACGATTGACCATAGCTCCCATATAAAACCCCCTTCCGAAAATCACTTTAACGTGCATAAATCCCATACGAAAGATAGTATCAAGTTAATATTCGACACAAATAAGTTTTATTTAAGTTGAAACAACATTGCCAAAATATATGATAATCAGTCCATAATTTACCATAGCTCCCATATAAACCCACTTCCGGAAATCGCCCTATAATGCATGAAATTATCAAGATGTTATTATTAACGCATTACTCTGTACTTGCATGCTTTATTTTAGATTTAGTAAAAGTGTTGGTCTACAGCTCTAATATAAATCCACTTCCCGAATTTTTATGCTCATACGCAATGGTGTAGGTTATCATATAGTCGGTCTTGACCGACTATATCTTCTTCTCTCGTTTTCAGTTCATTTTTTGCTGGGTAAGAAAGCGTAACATACGTATGAGCAATATTAATATTAATCAATAATGCTCATACGCTATTAAGTTCCATTTGTACTTACATACTTTTACAATTTTCAATGAAAATATAATCTAATTCACCTTGATCTTTAATAGCAAATAAAAAAAGTATTAGTGCTATATAGTTGATCAAATAAATATAATTTCACCCCAAAATTAATATTTATATGAAAAAAAAAAAAACTAAAAAAAAGAATCATATTCATAAATTTAAAACAAACATTTTACAAGAACAATAAAAACGAGGTGCGAATAAAGATAAGTTCACTATTTATTAACTGAATTGTGTTTGTCTTTTTTTTAACTTTATAATGCAAAAAACTGCAATCAAAAATATTGCATTGTATCCAAGTTATTCCAGAAATAGTATGAAAATTCATCGAATTTACCTCACAAAGGTATTTGAATTTTTATCACCTTTGTATTTTAAAATGTAAAAAAAAAAAATTGGAGAAATTCATGTATTTTTTTTTTAATAATAATAGTTCATAGGTATCACAATTAAATGTTTATTAATTTATTTCCAAAATTTGGATTAAAATTTTGGAGGATTTTTGGTCCAATTTTATATTTAATGGGCTTAGAAGGTTGATTTAGGAAGAACACGCCTATATTTCTTCTATAAATGACAAATACAATATTTTTTTTGTCATTATAGTAAAAAATATAATAAGGTTTTAGTTCCTTATAAGTTTTTTTTGTTAAAGCCCCATATACGAAGGGTCCAAGTCGATAATTATGAGGCATTGCACCATTAAAAATAGAAAACCTAAAATATCAAGCCCATTTTGGTACCCAACGTATCAACAATTTATTTCAAAATGTTGGGAAATATCTTCCCGATATATAGCCAATTATAAATTTGGAGACTAAAATAACTGACTTTGTGATATAGCTCCAAAATGTACCCCGACATGATTGTACTTGGGTTTATTTTTCTAATTACTTAGCCATATTACTTTTGGATCAATAACTTGCAGTCCAGAAATGTTGGAACGAAAAATTTTCAACTTTATTTTCATCAACATAAGTAGTGTTAACAGAATAGTAAACTTTTTCGGATATTTTTACCTTTTTATAGTTTCCCGTATACCTTGAAAGTCATATTGTTATGTAACTTAAAATATAACTCTTACCGCGTTTTATACTATGGCACCAATTTCTTTGTATTTTTGTAGCCGGTATCCAAATGTCCCATTTATTTGCAGCTAATACCTATAGAAACACAATCTGAAAGTTTTTTTAAAATATGTGGACCAATACTTCAGTAAAATAGGCTCTATGTTGAAGATTTTTAATTTTTAACAACATAATGAAACTATGTACGCCGCTTGGAATGTCAATATTTAGAACTTTTGTAGTAAAAAATATTTTTGGAAGACATGACAAAGTCCATTTATATTTCCGAATAAAACAAATTAAATTTAAGAAATAATTTAGGGAAAATTACCCGATTATTCCAATTTTCCCATTTGTAAGATAAAAGTAAAGAAACTTCGCTTAATTTCCCTAAAATGTTACCCCCAAATTTATAAAAAGAAATTTGCAGTTTCAACAGTTAGTTGGTCACAAATGAAAATCAACTTTATTGTAAATTTGATTTTAAGAAATAAAACTCATTTTCATTGAATGGTTTTGTTAACAAGCAGCACTGTAGGTTCTGGGGTTCTAAAAATACAAGAGCCATTCATCAACGCCAATTGCACCCCATTTGGTGTACAGTATGGTGTGTTATTACATCTGAAAATATCATTGGGCCTTACTTCTTCGAAAATGATGATGGGAGTGTTCTAACCGTATATGAAGAGCGGTATAGGAACATTTTTTACGTTGTGATCTTGAAAACAGTTCTGAGATATGTTTTTTTTGGTACTTTTATGTGAAGAGGAGAACGAATGGAGAATTTTAGCCCACCCTGCATAAAGTTAAACCTTTCGCTATATTGCATCTACTTGCACTTTTAAGCAATTGGCCACGATCTAATAGGATTTTCTTTTGTCAAGTGTTTACAGATTATTATTCTTTAATGACTTATTTATAATCTCAACATAAATTTATTTAGATTTGTTCACCTTTTACTAAAAAATATAGTGTTTTAAAAATTTGATTTAAAAAAAAATTCAATAAAATATTGCTATATTTTAGGCATTTATAATAGTTAAACCTCTACCCCGGGAGGACATTTGTATGGGGGCTAGGTGAAATAATGGACCGATAATAATCAATTTCAATAGGCTTCGTACTTGGGCCAAAATTATTATTCGTGCCAAACTTCATTAAGATATCTTTAAAATTGCGACCAGCCAGCCGACCAGACAGACGGACGACATCGTTTAATCGACTCAGAAAGTGATTCCCCAACCACCTATGGTAGTGTATCATAGACAGGGAATTATATGGTCAGGCTTGACCAATTATATCTCCTTTTCTCGTTTGATAATAAATCTCTATCTCCTAAACTACTGCTCTGGTCGAATTGAAATGTATGGAAGAGTTGTTGATGAGGATCCTAGCTTTCAGAAAAAGTATCTAGTAGTCACTCTGTGATAATACGAGATAAGGTACAAGGTGTCAAAGCTGACTATCTCGAGTAAGTAAAAGTTTCACAAAATCGTAAATTCTATAAATTAAGTTCGATTTAAAATATTTTTATGTTTTTGTAAAGTGTTTGACAAGATAAAGTAAAAATAAAGTTATCTCTTACAGTTAAAAAGATATTTAAGCTTGAATTTTGAATTTTTTATTTTTGGTTCGACTTTATTTCGTTGTTTTGGGAAAAAGTCCTGACGTATATGAGGGATATTGTGAAAATATAGTGTAATTTAGAACATATTCCGAAATAATACGCAGAAAAAAATTTTAGATTTTTTCCATTCGTCTATTCAAAGTCAGCACTCTGAAATTGGTATGAAAAGTGTTTGTGATGAGCCGCTTAGAAGCAATAGAATGGGGTTTTTTTTTGCTTCTCCGGTGCAGTATTGTAGGGGAGAGTGTCTTTCTTACATAGTAAAAAATTTTTTCTATTACATTTTTGGAAGCTTAATGTAATTATGTAAGTAATCTGTTGCTTATGGGTCAGATACCCATAATTCCATCAGAGACCGTAACGATTATGAGTTTTATGAAAAATATCATGATTTAATGATTATTTTTGACTTTAATTTTTTGCTAAAAAAATAACAATTATTTCTTATTTTTTTTGGTTTAAAAATTTTTAATAATCTTTATTTACGGTCTCTGGCTCAGACAATTATACTGTTGCGTGTTGTTTGTGTAATGAGATGATATTCGTAATAATCGATTTAATTTATTGCTAAAAATTGGCAGTTAAAACTTTTTAATTGATTTTTAGAGGAATGATAGACCGATGTTTATTTTATACAATACATGAGAATTAATAGTAAAAATCAGGGACCGTAATGATTATGAGTTTTAAAATAAAAATCAACAAATAATCATTATTTTTTGATTTTTATTTTTTTGCTCAACGTTTAATGATTATTTTTGATTTTTACTTTTTTGCTCACAATATAAAACTTAACATGACAAATTAAACTTTTATCTAGTAAAAAATTTTCTTTAAGTAAAAACTTTGATTTATTGCAAATAATTTTATTTTTAATAAAAACAAGCGCGAATATTATATTCGGCCCGGCCGAATCTATATACCCACCATCAACTTTTTAAAATTTTACGTTATATGGGAGGGAGTGGTAAAGTGGGCAGTAAAGTGGGCGCACCACGCCCATTTTTGGTTTCCGAGTTTATATCGATCCACGAATTATACATGCAAAATTTCGTTGTCGTACATGCTTTTGTTGAAGAAATATCAGCAGAAAAGTATAAAACGGACACCCTGTGTTTCTTTTCGTCCCCCTACGTTGTCCCGTTCGAGCCCTATCCTGATTTCAACAGACGGACAGACAGACGGACATAGCTAGATCGACTCAGAATCTAACCAGGACCCAGAAACTATATACTTTGTGGGGTCTTAGATGATTCCTTTGACATGTTACACACGGAATGACAAAATCAATATACTCCCCATCTTTTTGATGGTGGGTATAAAAATTGATTTTTAATAAAAAAATTAAGTTTTAGAAAAAAATTCGATTTTTATAAAAAAAATTGGACATTTTTTAAAAAATCTGATGAAAAATAATTTAATTTACGATGAGAAATCTTTTTTATGAAAAATTGCGAAATAGTTTCATTTCTCATGTTGTTTTATATTGTGAGAAAAAAAAAAAAAAAAAAAAAAAAATCAAAAATAATCATTATGAGTTGAGCAAAAAAATAAAAATCATTCCGGATTCCGATAGAACCTGTTCTGAAGAATACATTTCTGTATTTAACACTTTTATCCGGTTGTTCCTTGTATCTGATTTTTTTCTTAAAAATTTCAAGAATAATGATTATTTTCTGTCCCTGGTAAAAATATAATGCAAATGTGTTTTTTTTTTTTTTTTTTGTGTAATTAAAAAAGAAAAATTCTTTTGAATAGTTGACTTTTTTCATAAAATCTGAACTCCTGAATTTACTTTTGACTGGGCGGGAAGTAGTTTAGTGTCAAATCGCGTGATATTTTTTTTTACTATTAATCTATAAACATTGCATTGGTGGTAAAATTTGACACCCTGTAGCTAATCTCATATTATCATGGTGAGTATTTTATATTTATATTTTTTTATTTTTCTGAAAGCTTAGGTCCTCCTCTAAAACTGTTCATACATTTCAATTCGATTTGACTAGCAGTTTGGAAGATTCAAATATATTACAAAAAATTTTGTGATTGGCCCCACTGTAAATTAAAATGATTTAAATAATATATGATTTAATAACGTTCATTTTATCCCTCACTTCACTGTTCATAAACTTGTTGGTGTCTAAGAAAACGTTTTAAGCTTCCAACAGGATATGTGTAAGAGCACGTTGATATATGTAAATGAACAACTTCCTTGCCACGAAGATGACAAAAAAGAAAAAAAGAAAATTTGTGTTAATACTATTTTAAGAGCAAAAGCAACACAATGTTACAACCAAAAGTGGCAATTAATTTGTGTCGCAATGCGTTTATGGCAGCATTTATCATATTTAAGCTTTAAGGATTAAAATATACATTAACGTTTTTTACCCCTTTATTTCTTTTTTTCTTTTTTTGCATTGTGGTTATGTATTTTTAAGTGATACTCTGAAATTGTTTAAATATCTATTTGTGTTATTATATGTAATAATATGAGTAAGTATTACATTAAATTATGCATAAATTATTATGCATAAAAAAAAAAACTATAATTAAATATTAAAATATACATATGACTAAATGTATGTACATATGTAATATAACTATTTTCATTATTTAAAAATGTGTAATGTGTTTAATTTACCACAAAATGCAAGAGGCAAAGAGAGTTTGTTGAAAAAAATAAAGGAAAATTAAATTATTTTAATTAAAATTTCCTACATTTATATTTAATTGAATGGCTTATTTTACTTTTGTGTTAAATAAACTGCCATATTAATTCATTTAAACAATAGTTTTACGCCATTGACTTTAATTAAAATAAATGTAAAATGGAAGATTTAAAAAAAGAACATACATACATTGTTAATATGTTTGCATACAAATGTATTTTGGTTTGGCTTTACAGCTGCATTAATATTAAAATAATAAACAGTTGTAATCATATATAACAAACATTTGCAACAAATGTGTTTTAAATCCAAATTTGATTTTTTTGTACACAGAGAATACAGATTCATTGTGGCAACCGAATTTATTGCCAACCGAATTTTTTCGGTTCTAAGTACTATCTGTTAATTCGATTCCAATAACTGAATTTATATGGTGTTTATAACCGTTTTTAAACCAATTCAGTCAAATGCTTTTGTTGCCTATTGTGAATTATTAAAACAATTTGACATTTGTTTTATTAACTTTATTAAAACAAAAACAAAAAATAATAATAATAAAACAAACACAATAATTTACACACATGAATGTACGTAAATGAAATATAAATATTCACCCTTAACGCCAAAAAATTCCCCTGCGTTCCTTTCCCAAAAACGAAATCATGTATCCTGCAATTGTGGGAGTAAAATACGCCGGAGGAACCAAATGTTCGCTTTTTTATTGTCATAAGGGTGATTTGCAAATACTTATTTTTTACTTTCTGATACAATCTTAAAAATTGAGTTTTCATAGTAAATTTAAAAACAAATGATCTTCATCGAAAGACGTCCTGTATATCCTCAAGTAATGTTATAGTTTCTTTGCAGAAATAATTCAAATTATCTTAATTGCAGCTGATATATGGAACGGCATATAATTTTAGTCTTACAAAAGAAATTTTGCGAATAAATAATTTGTTTATTCGCAAATTTACGTAAGCAGCATGCAACGATGAAGTGATACAGCAGACATTGCGTTAAAAAATAGTGTACTTCTCCACCAAATCCATTAAGGAGCTCCTCGACCTTTTTTACTTCAAAACAAACAAAAAACTTATTTATTTAACCATAATTTGAAATACACTGTTGAACTGAAGCATAATTAAACCTTTACTAACATATGCTTTTGTAGGATCCAATGTAAAAATCTTGCAAAACGATTAACGAGCCAAATTCATTTGCAAATTACTTGGTAAATTCTCTTTGAATTCGAAATTAATTGTTATTGTTTTATTTAAATTATTTTATTTTATTTATTTATTTACAGCTACAGTTATTTACATCAGCTGGGAATGATTGTATTTAAATTTAAACTAAGTACAAAAATTTATCTTAAAAGTAAGTTTTTGAATATTAAAAAACAAAAAAAAATACAAATAATTTCGAATAATTGGTTAACAATAAAAATATAGCAGCTATGATATTATATGTAAATAACAAAATATGACTGATGCGGAAAATAAAAATAAAAACAATATCTATAAATTACCAAAGAAACAAACATAAATTTTACAATAGAAAAAAAAAAAACAATTTTTTATAACTTAAAACAATATTTAATAGTAATAAAAAACTTATATAATAATAAAAAGTGAGAATAATAAAATACAAATTCAAAGAATGCGAAGGTGGATCAATAAGTTCGTGACTTTTTGAATGAAACACAGTGTTTTTTGCAAAACAAAAATTTATTTTTCAACATAATCTCCTTTTAACTCAATACACTTAGTCCAACGTTTCTCCAGTTTTTGTATCCCTTCCAAAAAATAGGATTTTTCGAGGTCCTTAAAATAGGTATTTGTTTGGTCAATAATTTCATCGTTAGAGCTGAATATCTTTCCACCGAGCCATTTCTTTAGGTTTGGAAATAGGAAGTAGTCACTAGGGGCTAAATCCGGAGAATATTGCGGATGAGGTACCAATTCGTAGCCCAATTCATAGAGTTTTGCCATTGAGACTGCACACGTGAGCACCAGTGCATTATCTTGTTGAAAAAGAACTTTTTTCTTGGCCATATGGGGTCGTTTTCTTTTTAAATCCTCATTAAATCGGTCTAATAAGTTGGAGATCTGGAGAATATTGCGGATGAGGTACCAATTCGTAGCCCAATTCATAGAGTTTTGCCATTAAGACTGCACACGTGAGCACCAGCATTATCTTGTTGAAAAAGAACTTTTCTTGGCCATATGGGGTCGTTTTCTTTTTAAATCCTCATTAAATCGGTCTAATACGTTGGCATAATATTCGCCATTTATTGTTTTTCCCTTTTGAAGGTAATCGATGTGGATTATCCCGCGTGCATCCCAAAAAACTGTTGCCATCACCTTATTGGCCGACAAACTTACCTTTGCCTTCTTCGGAGCAGGTTTACCCGGAGAAACCCATTGTTTAGTACAGTAATGGATCCATGCTTCATCCACAGTTATAAAGTGCCGCAAAAACTCATTCCAAACAATCCTTTGAAGTTGTCACACGTTTACGTTTATGGTCAATTGAGAGTAAACGCGGCACCCATTTTGCAGACAACTTTCTTAAAGCTAGCTGATCATTTAAAATCGAAATCACACTGCCATATGAAATGCCTATGGCATCAACAATCTCACGCAATTTTACTCTTCGGTCGGCCAACACCATATCGTGGATTTTTTCGACATTTTCGGGTGTACTGACCTCAATTGGCCGTCCAGAACATTCAGCGTCATTTGTACTTGTGCGACCACAACGAAATTCAGTAAACCACTTTTTTACCATTGAAATCGATGGTGCAGAGTCCCCCATTTATCGAGCTTTTCCTTGGTTTGATGGAATGTTTTTTTTCGCAAAAAATAATGTTTAATGAGCACTCGAAATTAATTTTTTTCCATTTTTAGGAAAATACACGAGGTCGTATGTTTTGAACAGCTGTTAAACGCGAAGTAAATGACGACACTTGTTCAAAATTTGACAGCATTCTATTAACAGGTGGTACTTGATGGGAACAGTGTTGCATTTCATATAACTACTTATTTATTATTTTTATTTTATTTGTATTTTTTGATTTTCTAATATACGAAAACAATTAAAAAATGAAATTAAAAAAAGATTCGGGGATGCCGAATCTTTGATACCCTTCACCATATTACCATATTACCATCTTACTATCTTATCGACATCATATTACCATATTACCGACAAATAATAAAAGTTTCGCCTAACGTATGCTTTCATATTTTCACATATATAAATCTAAATTTTTTTCAAACTACGAAAATTTGAATATATAAAAAAAATACAATCATAGCAGGCTTTGCTTTTAAAAAATAAACCACAACAATTCCATATTTATTTATTTTTTTTATGTGTGTATATACCAACTGAACAACACTGTTATTCATTATATTACTTCTGTTGCTAACTAAACTACTTGTCTTACAAGCAAAAACGTCACTAATAGTCATTACAATGCTTAATATACATGTTTGTGTATGTATTTATGTATATTCTTAACAGATATGTTTTAGTTTTTAAAAATAAACAACAACAATTCCATATCTATTTATTTTTGTACAGACTGCATATACAAAGAACAACAACAACACTGTTATTCATTATATTATTACTGTTTCTAACTAAACTACTTGTCTATTAGGGTGATCGATTATTCGACTTTTTGGAGAAACCGGTTTTCGAATAGTTCGAATAGTTGGTATTTAGAAAAAACCGGTTGCACTTTTTTAAATTCAGAAAAAACCGGTTAACCGGTTTTTTTGCAGAAGTTAATATTTCTATCAAAAAACTACATTTCTTAGAGAAAAATCAATAAATCTTTTTTATTTTTGGAAATAACTATTAACCCATTAAGAACGAAAAAAAAGATATAGTCGGTCAAGGCCGACAATAACCTACACCATTGTGTGCATCAAAATTCTGGGAGGGGTCTTTTTTTCTAGACCTGTGGAATTGTGGACCAGTACTATGGTCAGTTATGGATCGATCTTCATAAAATTCGGCATACAGGTTTAAACGTATATGGAACTTAGATGTGCAAAAGTTACTGCTACATTTAAGGGATTTATGATCGTTAAACCCCTTTTCTGGTAGGTTATTTGTATGGGGGCTAGAGGAAATAATAGACCTATCATAACCAATTTCAACACGCTTCGTCCTTGGACTATAAGAAACCAAAATTGCGACCTGTATTTTGATTACAAGTTTTACATGAATGGACATCGTTAAATCGACTTAAAGCCGATTGGTACAAATGCAGGTGGGTCTTAGACTAATATTTTTAGGTGTTACAAACATCAGTACAAACGCATAATAGGCATGTAGGGTATAAAAATTGTAAGAAAATAATCATCGAAAATGATATTAACATTTACTTAGCATAAACAGAAATCATGGGTTAATATGAAAAAAACAAGAATCAATTTTATTGAAAGGATTCTGCAGGTGAAACTCTTTTAAAACAAAATCTTTGAAAAACAATTTCTTCGTTGAATAAAAAAAACTAAAACATTTAAATTAGGTGCAAAAATATTACATTAAGGATAATTATTACTTATTTATTTAATCTTAAACTATATTTTTAAGCCATTAAAAATCATACTTTATGAATATTAAAAAAATAATCATAAATTTCGATTCAAATATCAATATTTAGTGCATGGTTTTTAAAATAAAAAGGTATTTTTAAAACCGGTTTTTTGTGTTTAAAAAAACCGGTCTATTCGACATTCGAAAATTGAACATTTTGAAAAAACCGACAGCACATTGACTAAAAAAACCGGTTTAAAAACCGGTTGGAAAACCGAGTCGATCACCCTATTGTCTATACAAAAAACAAAAAACGTCACTAATAGTCATTACAATGCTTAATATACATGTTTGTGTGTGTATTTATATTCTTAACAGATTTGTTTTTGGGCCATAACTCTGTTGATTATGAACGAATTTGGTTTATTAAAAAAAACGAAATTTTATAAAAACATTTATGACTGATCTATATAAAAATAAAAATCTGTAGCTTGAACAAGGGCTTCAAAAATAAAAAAATCGTTTTCTCCGATATCTCAGTTATTACTGAACCGATTTATTTCATTTTTTCAGAATAAAAATTCAGAAAATAATTTACGAGCCCCCTTTAAAAATTCGAAGTCCCTGGTATATGCAGAGGCTTCAGAAACTGAAAAACCGGTTCCAAAAACCGTTTTTTAAAGCACATCTCCGCCATTTATAAACCGATCCTGCTGATTCAAAAAAATTTTATAAAAATATTTCTGACCGATTTGTATAAAAATAAAAATCTATAGCTTAAACCAGGGCTTTAAAAAATAAAAAATGCGTTTTGTCTGATATCTCAGTTATTATTGAACCGATTTATTTCATTTTTTCAGAACAAAAATTCAGAAAAAAATGTCCGAGACTTCTTTGTAAAAACGAAGTCCCTAGTATATACACATGGTCCTATCGTCATCATTTCTTACAAGGATCCCGAAAATGTAAACTTTTTTGCTCTCCGACGAAAATTGTGGGAATTACAAACGGAATGACAAACTTATATATACCCTTTACACCTGTGGTGAAGGGTATAACAAGCGCAAATGTTATATTCGGCTTGGCCGAATCTTTATACCCACCATCAACTTTTTGTTTTTAAATTTTACGTTATATAAGAGGTAGGCGGTAAAGTGGGCGGACTACAACTATTTTTGGTTTCCATGTTTATATTGACTCTCATACTATCTGTACAAAATTTCGTTGTCGTACATGCTTTTGTTTAAGAGATATCAGCAGAATAGTATGAAATTAGTATTTAGACCATAACTTCTTTGGTTATTAACGATTTTTAATACTAAACACACCTTATATAAGATAAATATTTGAGCCAAATTTCGTCCCCCTAGGTTGTCCCGTTCGAGCCCTATCCTGCTTTCAACAGACAGACAGACGGACGGACATAGATAGATCGACTCAGAATCAAACCAGGGTGCAGAAAATATATATTTTATGGGGTCTTAAATGATTTTTTCGATATACCCCCATCTTTTTGATGGTGGGTATAAAAAATTGTCAAAGTTTCTTTTTTTTTTAATTATTTCACAATAGTTCTTTAACGATACAGCTATGCACACCATATTCACTCAGTTATTTCAATCGAATTGAGAGATAGTTATCAAAACTAAACAAATTCGATTGGCTAAAAATTCAGTTGTAATGAACAATCTTGTTTCTATGTGTTGGAATAAGTGGTGCGATCAGAATAACATCTACAAGGTCTTTAGAAACAATTCCATTTGCCCTTAAGGCAAATCGTCTCCAAGTAATGGGGAAATGTATCAACAAGCACCATCGTAACTGAGCCATTGCGATGCATAAGACGGATAAAAATTCAATGATGAAATATCAGACATGAATGTAACTACCGCTGGCAATTTGTCAATCTTGGTCTAACGTAACCTTAACTTATATGCCCGTGGCAACTTACCCAGCAAAAAACGATGAAGTTCTTCCAAAAAAAGAACAAAGTGCATATTTTACAAATTTTTGGAAGTTCTTAATAATTACTTCCAAAAAAGTGAAAATAAATGAATTTTTAGCGGGAAAAAATGGTAATAATTTGTAACAAAATTTAAATTTTATAAATTTTAAAGCATTTTTATTATTATTTAATAGGGCAAAAACAGAATTTTTATTAAAAAATTGCATAAACATAGTTCTAAGGGAAGTACTTCCAAAGGAATGAAAAAGAAGTATAAAAGAATAACATCCTACCAATGACAACCATGGGTTAAAAAAAGAACTTCTGCAGCTCTTTTTCACCACTAAGTACTTCCTTCCAATGACAACACAATGTTAAAATCATGGCTTTTTCAGTTCTTTTTTTACTGGGTAGTAGTGGCTACACCTATGGCTCTAAATTAGGGCATAGAACCGAACTGACACTCTATAAAGAAGAACCGAAAAACAGACTATGCTTCCGAATGCCTAACCCTAATAAGGGTTTTTAAGTGGAAGTTCGTGCGAATATATAAACTGATAAAAACCTTTTCACAGGTAGCCAAATGGCAATAACAGTACTAGCATCCTAAGACAGCAAATCCAGAACTGTTTTATACTCCAAAAAGCGATTAACGACTTATCCAGTATACTACACAATATTTGATTACTTAGCCAGCTTGAGAATTACGAAAAATAAACTTGGAAACCCCAAAATTTTGTTTATCTAGAAGCGGTTTATTTTGGAAATGACCCCACTGTGAACTGTGGAATAATAAAGTGAGCAGAATAACCAAATTACTCTGGAGAAACCATGATGAGGATAGAGCTATGATCCTGTTAAGATTGAATAAAACAGATACGAGGGCGGATCAATATTTCTGGACGGCCAATTGAGGTCAGTACAATCAAAAATATCGAAAAAAATACACGATATGGTGTTGGCCGACCGAAGACTAAAAGTGCGAGAGATTGTTGATGCCATAGGCATTTTATATGACAGTGTGGTTTCGATTTTAAATGATCAGCTGGGATTAAGAAAATTGTCTGCAAGATGGGTGCCGCGTTTGCTTTCAATTGACCATAAACGTAAACGTGTGACAACTTCAAAGGATTGTTTGGAGTTGTTTAACCGCAATCCGAAAGTTTTTGCGGTGTTTTGTAACTGTGGATGAAACATGGATCCATTACTGTACTAAACAATCGGTTTCTCCGGGTGAACCTGCTCCGATGAAGGCCAAGGTAAGTTTGTTGGCCAATAAGGTAATGGCAACAGTTATTTGGGATGCACGCGGGATAATCCACATCGATTACCTTCAAAAGGGAAAAACAATAAATGGTGAATATTATGCCAACAGATTATTAGACCGATTTAATGAGGATTTAAAAAGAAAACAACCCCATATGGCCAAGAAAAAAGTTCTTTTTCATCAAGATAATGCACGGGTGCACACGTGTGCAGTCTCAATGGCAAAACTCTATAAATTGGGCTACGAATTGATACCTCATCCGCCATATTCTACGGATTTAGCCCCTAGTGACTACTTCCTATTTCCAAACCTAAAGAAATGGCTCGGTGGAAAGAGATTCAGCTGCAACGATGAAATTATTGACCAAACAAATGCCTATTTTAAGGACCTCGAAAAATCCTATTTTTTGGAAGGGATACAAAAACTGGAGAAACGTTGGACTATGTGTATTGAAAAACACTGTGTTTCATTCAAAAAGTCACGGACTTATTGATCCGCCCTCGTATAAATAAGATGGTGACCTCTAAATGTAGCACTCAAATCTACAGGTGCATTATAGAGAATAGAATCGATGAAACACTTTATCACTGCCCAGCTTTTGTAAGATCAAGATCCCAACTTGTAAAATGAGGCCTGGATGTATTCATATAAACAACTGTTAAGTAATTTAATTTAATTATTTTTTTAATATCAATATACATATAATAGTCTGGTAACCTCGTAAAGTTCGGTTGTGAAAATTCTTGTGTTGCGATTCTGTAAAACTTTATTATTATTAAACACTACCAATAATTGTTTTTCTGGTTAATTTCTATAAGATAAGTATTATACATATATATCTTGAATAGTGAATAATGAATTGCTTTGTATTTGATTCACAATTAAGTCTTAATTAAATTTGTTTTATTTATTGTTTTGAACAACAACAATAAAAAAATCTTAATTTAAGACTTTTTTTTGAATGCAATTGTTTTTGTATGCTTCTTTGACATATATTTGATATAATTCTGTTTGTCAATTTGATAAACTTGTCAAATAAAACAACTCCGTTTTATATTTTTTCCTTAATATTTCCACTCCGTTTTTCCATTATTAAGATCAATATTAAAATTAGTGTCCTTGCTAATTATTCGCAGTATTGTCATTCAATTTACTTATCACTGGTTTTAATCCTAGATAATTATTTCTTTGGTGTGTGTCCTTAATAATAGTTTGATATGGACTGTATGAATAGGAGCTGCAGTATTTCCGGCGAGGAACGTATGGTTTCCTGTTGGTTGTGTTTGGGAAACTACCACTTAAAATGTAGTGGTCTCAAAGCTCGTGATGCTGATGCATTGTCCGACAATACCAAAAACTTGCAATGGAATTGTCCAAATTGCAGAGTAATTGGTGTTGAATTTTACAACTTTTTCAAAAGTTATAAAGCTGAGTTCGATGAAATTAAAAAAGACTTTTCTTCTCTGCAAGGAAAACTTACTAAATATGGTGAACTTTTTTCCAAATTCACAAATTTAGATAGTTTTGCTGCCTCCCCGAAGCCAAAACGTAAAAGAACAGCTAAGTCATCATCAACATCCCCTTGTATTTCTAAAAATACTCCTAAAGAATCTGTCCCATTACCAACCACAAATCCAAGTAGTAGTCATTCTACTGCTATAACTAATTCAAATACTTTTATTCCACCTCATAATACTTCAAATGCTTCCAATGATAATATAATTCCGTCTGAGTTGACTTTAGTTACCCCTACGGTATCTAATTCGGCAAACGTGCCCATGATCCCAAATCTTGCAACTAATAAGCCTCAAGAACTAATTTTACTAACTCCCTCATCCTCAAACATTCCAACAAATCTAGATGTTGTTAATAACCCTCTTATAAATCCGTTTACTACAGTTACTCCAAAGCCCTTAAAGATTATAGCTCCAAGGAAGACTGTATTTGCCAGTCGCTTTTCAGTAGATACAACAGTAAATGATGTTGAATTCTATATTAAAACGAACCTTGGCATTGAAGATTGCAACGATGTCCAAATTTATAAGATAAATGCACGCAATAGAGCGTCATTTAAGATAATTGTACCAGAGAGTATTTTTGATAGTCTCGTAAATCCACAATTTTGGCCGAAAAATACAATTGTTCGACAATTTATTTATCGTGATGATAATAATGTAGTTCTTCCAAGGGCTTCTGTTCCAAATCCAAAAAACTGATTGAATTTTATAATCCGATAAATATTAATATTTGTCCAAAAAATGATTATAACTCGTTAGCTATCTCCATTGCATACCAAAATGTTAGAGGTATGAACACAAAGTTAAAATCCTTTTATTTAGAGAGCTTCGGTATGGAGCATAATATTATTGTACTCACTGAAACATGGCTCCGAAATAAATCTGATAAGGTAATTCATAATTCTGAGATAATGTGCAGTAAATTTCAAATTTATAGACGTGATAGAGTGGATAAAGATGGTGGGGGAGTCTTGATTTCGGTCGCAACTCTTTTACCTTCGGAAGAAATAATCCTTAATAATGATCAAAATATTGAATTTATCGCTGTATGTGTTAACATCAAATTTAGAAAAATTTTTGTAACTTGCTCCTATATTCCTCCTGCGTCAAACATTCAAATTTACGAACAACATGCAAATGCGATAAAATTTATAGCAAATCAATCCAAACCCGGTGACTCTATTATTGTTCTTGGTGATTTTAACATTCCAAATATAAAATGGTGCAAAACTCCTGATTCATGCTTTTTAAGCCCATCAGTAAGATCAGAAACATCTGTTGAGTTAATAGATGCTATTGCAGATTTAGGACTCTTCCAAATAAACAACGTAGTAAACAAATTTGGGAAATTACTTGATTTGTTGATCAACCAGAGGAATTTAATATTTTTCGCATTAATCCATTATTAAAACCTGAAGATGTTTATCACCCCACTCTAGAAATAAGCATAGACGTTGAAACGAAACCATCAGTACGATCCAGTGTAAATCAAGAGATGGTTTTTGATTTTGCCAAAGCTGACTATTCCAAACTAAATCACCTACTTTGTTCTGAAAATTGGTTTGAATACATTCCTTATAATAACATATGCCCTCGAAATATTGATACCATTCTGAATAAATTTTATGATGGCTTATTTAAATGTTTTAAGAAATCCATTCCAATGACGAGAAAAAAAACTGCATATGGACCACCCTGGAATACAAAGCAACTCAATAGCTTGAAAAATTTGAAAAACAAACAATACAGAAAATTTAAAAAGTCAGGTTTATCTATAGATTATATGAAATATTCAATATCAAGATCAGTTTACAATTCCGAAAACATCCGATGTTACAATAATTACCTTTTTAAGGTGAAAAGAAACTTTAAAAATAATCCAAAATCTTTCTACCAGTTTGTAAATTCAAAGCGCCGAGTCTCTGGTTATCCGTCCATGATGAAATTTGGAGACAAAGTATCCTCAAATGATGCAGATATTTGTGATATGTTTGCCGCTTTCTTTTCATCTGCCTATTCCGATAAAAAATTACACCAACATTCCAATTATCCATATCCAATTCCTGATGCATCCCTAATAAATTGTCCAACTTTAGATAAGTCCATGATAATGACAGCCATACAGAATCTTAAATATTCTGTTAATAGTGGACCTGATGGTGTTCCAAGTTGCGTTCTCATAAATTGTTTAAATTCTCTTTTATCTCCAATAACCTACTTATTCAACATATCAATAGTAAATGGTTATTTTCCTGCAGTTTGGAGGGAATCCTATATTATACCTTTGTTTAAATCCGGAAGTAGATCCAACATCTCCAACTATAGAGGTATTGCTAAACTGAGTGTTATTCCAAAACTTTTCGAAAAGTTAGTTACTGAAATCCTTTCGCATCAAGTCGTTTGTTATATTTCCCCATTTCAGCATGGATTCAAAAAAGGATGTTCCACTACTACAAACCTTTTGGAGTTCACAACCTCAGTAATAACAGCATTTGATTCCGGCTTACAGACAGACACAATATATACGGATTTCAGTAAAGCTTTCGATAAAGTAAACCACGATCTCCTATTGTTCAAATTGAATAAACTAGGATTTTCTCCTGTTTTCCTTAAATGGATATCTACATATCTTAAAAATAGATACCAATGTGTATTATTTCGAGAATGTAAATCCAAAAACATTTCCGTTTTATCCGGTGTTCCGCAAGGTAGTCATCTCGGCCCATTATTATTCCTAATATTCATAAACGATTTACCATCATGCATTAAGAATTCCAGAATATTAATGTACGCTGATGATGTAAAGCTGTTCCATAGCTTTACTGATTCCTATCAACGTTCCTTACTCCAATCAGATCTAGACAACCTTTATGATTGGTGCATTATAAATCTAATGGATCTGAATTTAAGAAAATGCAAACACATGATGTTCTACAGAAGAAGTCCAGTACTCTGTAGATACAAAATAAATGAATATGAACTTGAATCAGTCGACGAATTCCTTGATCTAGGTGTATTGCTTGATTGTAAACTGTCCTTTAATTCCCATGTTATACAAATTGTTAATAAGGCAAAAGGAGTTCTTGGTTTCCTCAAGCGCTGGGGAAAAGAATTTAATGATCCTTACGTTTCAATACGAAGTTCATGTTAAGAAAATTGAATCAGTCCAAAAACAGTTTCTCTTATTTTGTCTTCGTAATCTTCCATGGAATCCTAATATTAATTTACCATCATATAAAAGCCGATTACAGCTAATTGATCTCCCTTCTCTTGAAAGTAGGAGAAAATATATGAATATTTCATTTGTAATTAATTTAGTAAATGGTTCAATTAATTCCGAGTTCCTGCTTCGTAAAATAGAATTTGCAGTCCCGATTCGTTCAACTAGAAATTTTATTCCCTTAAAAATCAAATATTTTCGATCTAATTATGCCAACTTTGATCCAATGCGACGTATATGTAATCTATTCAACATTTTTTATCCATATATTGATTTTTCAGTAAATCCAATCCGTATTAAGAGGAGTATTTTAAACTTATTAAATAATAATATTGTATGATTATGAGATATTTTATTGTTAATAGCTTTAATAATAATATGTATGCTAGCCTGTAAGAAATTGTAATTTCATTGGCTATTGAATAAATAAAATAAATAAATAAATAAATAAATAAATAAATAAATAAATAAATAAATAAATAAATAAATAAATAAATAAATAAATAAATAAATAAATAAATAAATAAATAAATAAATAAATAAATAAATAAATAAATAAATAAATAAATAAATAAATAAATAAATAAATAAATAAATAAATAAATAAATAAATAAATAAATAAATAAATAAATAAATAAATAAATAAATAAATAAATAAATAAATAAATAAATAAATAAATAAATAAATAAATAAATAAATAAATAAATAAATAAATAAATAAATAAATAAATAAATAAATAAATAAATAAATAAATAAATAAATAAATAAATAAATAAATAAATAAATAAATAAATAAATAAATAAATAAATAAATAAATAAATAAATAAATAAATAAATAAATAAATAAATAAATAAATAAATAAATAAATAAATAAATAAATAAATAAATAAATAAATAAATAAATAAATAAATAAATAAATAAATAAATAAATAAATAAATAAATAAATAAATAAATAAATAAATAAATAAATAAATAAATAAATAAATAAATAAATAAATAAATAAATAAATAAATAAATAAATAAATAAATAAATAAATAAATAAATAAATAAATAAATAAATAAATAAATAAATAAATAAATAAATAAATAAATAAATAAATAAATAAATAAATAAATAAATAAATAAATAAATAAATAAATAAATAAATAAATAAATAAATAAATAAATAAATAAATAAATAAATAAATAAATAAATAAATAAATAAATAAATAAATAAATAAATAAATAAATAAATAAATAAATAAATAAATAAATAAATAAATAAATAAATAAATAAATAAATAAATAAATAAATAAATAAATAAATAAATAAATAAATAAATAAATAAATAAATAAATAAATAAATAAATAAATAAATAAATAAATAAATAAATAAATAAATAAATAAATAAATAAATAAATAAATAAATAAATAAATAAATAAATAAATAAATAAATACATATAACCTCTACTTCAATTAATTCTCTGTTATTTTTAATTAAATTAATTAAATTCAAAACAAATTATATTCCATATTATTTGCCCCAGCTAATGATGCAAGAAATATATATTTGCCAAATTTTATTAAAACATTATTTTAACTAATATAAACTCAAAAAAAACTACATAAAATAAGTATTAAATGAAACTCATGACAAGTTGACACAGCACGTGTGTATTATGTATGTGGTCAAAAAAAATTTTTTTAAATTTATTATACCCTACACCACCAAAGGAAGTTGGGGTATTATGTGTTTGTGCAGAAGTTGTAACGCAAAGAAAAAATCTTCGGACCCCCACCTTAAAGTATACCGTTCGACTCATAATCACTTTCTGAGTCGATTTAACGATGTCTGTCCGTCCGTCCGTCTGGTCGGCTGGCTGGCTGGCTGTCCATGTAAAGCTTGTGCACAAAGTACAGGTCACAATTTTGAAGATAATTTGATGAAATTTGGTACATATGCTTTTTTCTACACAAGGACGAAGCTTATTGAATTTGGTTATGATCGGCCCATTATTTTACCTAGCCCCCATACAAATGTCCTCCCGGAATTGAGTTTTAACACTTATATATGCCTTAAAAATAGGAATATTTTAATGAAATTTAGTACAAATAAGTTTTATATAACCACAAATCTGTTTGCAAAATTTCATGAAGATCGGTCCATAACTGATCATAGCTCCCATATAAACTCCTCTCCCGAAAATCACGTGCATAAATCCCATACAAATGTTAGTATTATGTTAATATTTAACACAAGTAAGTTGTATATACGTAAAAAACAAAATTATGTGCATCGAAATGGTGTAGGGTATCATATAGTCGGGCTTGACCGACTATATCTTCTTCTCTCGTTTTAATATAGAAAAAGTGAGACAGCAGAAAACACGCTTAAATAAGCAGTTTGCCACTCTGAGAATTTCAACAAAATTCAAATGACACAAAACCAAAAGAAACGTGACATGAGAAAACATACTGATAAATTAGTAAAAGTTTTCTTTTGAATTTTTAAATTTGTAAATAAATTTGAATTTATGAAAAAAATTATGGTTGATTTTAATACTTTTCCTAGTTAGCATAAACATAAAATAAAAAGGATTTTAAAAATACATTTGGTTGTAGGTGTAATCACTGCAAAGCAAGTAAAGATTTTTTTGAAAAAAAAGTTTAATCGTTATGAAAGGTTTTTGTTGTTGCTCTAACGTGCCTCTAAAATAAAACATTTATATTTAAATCAAGTTAAACATAATGAAATATTGGCAAATAATTAAATGACAAGATTTTTTATATAAAGCAGATATTTAAGTAAATATTCTTTAAATGTTTTTAACAGGGAAATCAGAAATATGCTATTGCATGTTTTTTCCTGAAAATATTTATCCGTTTCAGAAAAAATAAATCATTTTGGTATCGATTTGTTAGTGCATATTTTTGCATATTTTACCCTTTGTGGCATGTTTTTGCATTTAACGATTTTTAGTGCATATTTGTAGCATATCTTGTTATTTTTATAGCATATTTAACCCTTTTAGAGCATATTTTGATGATAATTTTTTTTATACTTCATGAAATGTTTTTCAAATTTGATTTTATAAAAAAAGTGATAACTAAAAAAATATATATTTTAAAATGAATGGATACCATTTTATCGCTGAGAAGCTTGACAAGATTTTGTTTAGTGAAAGCATATGATAATTTTGATAATCTCTAAACAAATAATAATGTCTAGCACAGTGGTTCCAAAATGCCTTTTTAGAAATAATTCAGTAACTAATGAACTGTTAGAGGTATCTCAATGATGGTTCTTCTGTCCACAGACCAGCTAGAAACTTGAGCTCAATATAAGTGGCCTCTATCAGAAAATAATTTTTGGGTGTATGCCCCAACAATATTATTTTCATTGCAGAGAAAATTTTCCATCGCAAACATTCTTATTGTTGAATATATTTTATTTTAAAAACAATTTTGTTGTAGCATTTATACATTTGTTCTCAACTCACAATTATATTGTTGGTACATGTTAACCAATATGTTTAAATTAGAACCACATTATAGTTGTTAAAATTTCATGTGCAAACAAAATATTTTCAATACCTGAATATGATATTTTGTTTGTAATTTTGAATTGACAACAACATGTTTGTTTTGTATTGGCAACAATATGCATTATTAGTACTTGGCAATAAGTATACTTGTTGATTTTTATTCAGTTTAGTGTGCTTCTTGCATTGAGCTAGTTGTCTGTCGGTAAGTTAAAAATGTATAAGAAAATATGCAGAATATATATTTAAAAAAGTGAATTATTGAAAATCAATTATTTTTATTAATATTAAACTAGAAATAAGTAAATGTTTCATATTGTAAAAATATTGTAAATGGATAATATACAAAAAAACTATATAATTGGTTATCTTCGGAGTGCTAAAAAAATGTTTCATCTTTCACAGGTGATAAATTTATTTTCTTATACTAAAGTGATTTATTTTACATGACTAAATTATAATTAATATTAATAAAAACTTCCATACGATAAATGAATTTGTTTTTATTTATTTTTAGGCATAATTAATTGTTTTTCGACGCTAAGTACCGTTATTGTAATTGAACTATATTATTGCTGTGTGCATGAATCTAGTATATATACAACAAAAATATTGTTGTAGATCAACAATATTTTTATCATCACGTATATATACAACAAAAATATTGTTGTGGATCAAGAATATTTTTATTGTGATTTAACCATTTTATTGTTGTATACATGAATCAAGTACATATAAAACAAAATATTTTTATTGTGATTTAACTATTTTATTGCTGTATACATGAATCAAGTATATATATAACAAAAATATAGTTGTAGATCAACAATATTTTTATTGTGATTTAACCATATTATTGTTATATACATGAATCAAGTACATATACAACAAAAAAATGTTTGCGGATCAACAATATTTTTATTATGCTTCAACCATATTATGGTGCTACATCTAACCATAATATAATTTACAAACAACCATAAAATCTAACCATAATATGACAGTATTCGATTATGGTTGCTATTCACTATATTTTTTCTTTGCGTGTATCTTACATATAGGGCTAAAAAATTAAAATAATTTTAAGTCGATCCCAGCTTTGCAATTTGAGAACATAATAAAAAAATATATTTTCCAAAATTGACAAAATTTGGATAGGGGTTGTGGGCAGACCTTTGTTTAAAACTTCTCCGGATTTACTTTGCACGCATTTACATTAACATTTCTTTTGAAAACATTAAAAAATGATAAAGCCCAGAACAAAAAACTAATTTTATCAGTGAATAAATATTGCCACCTTTTTGGAAAAAACCCAAAAAATTTTAATTTTTTTAAAAGTTCCAAATTTCGATTAATATAATTTTTTAACGGATTCACATATTTATATGATTCTTTCAGCTAGAATTTTGTAAGGAATCTGGCAAATATTTTAGGAAAATTCTAGGTGCATTATTAAGCCCGCCAAGTTAAAAAAAAAAACGAGGCTAAAAATTAGTATCCCTTAAACTAAAAGAGATAACCTACGCATGTAAGCGTATTTTTTGTTACATACCCGAGATGGGCAACTTTGGAAGGCCACCCACTTCCCCCCTGACCCGCTAGGGGCCTGTACTCCTCCAAATCAAATCGAAAACACCTCAGCTCTGACCGTGTTTTTGTTGAAAAATTAAAAAAAAAAATCATTGTTTTTAAGTGTATATTTTCGCGTTTTTTATAGCATATTTTTCGTTTTTTACTGCATATTTAATGCGCATGAAACCCATTTTTTAGAGCTTATTGTGGTTTCCTTGGTTATTAATTTTATTTAAAAAATTACCTACTTAATTTCGAAGTTAATTTTTAAAAGCAAGTACTTTTGAAACAGGTATTTCTCTTAAGCGAAATCCGTCTTGGAATTTCGGAATTTTAAGCGATTTTCTAGAGCAACCCAAAAAGAATGTATGCTGGGTATCAATATGTAACACCCAGCAAAAACTAAATTTGCAGTTTTAAAATGATTACGAATAATTACACAGAGTTACAAAATGAAAAAAAAAAAAAAATTCCGCGGCACGATGTTTCTCAGTCAATTCAGATACACGGTATTTATATCCACTTTTTTCAATTCTTGCGATAAAACGCGATTTGTAAAATTAAAGCATATTTCGAAAATGACTAGTCT
The DNA here is from genome assembly GCA_951394005.1 of Protophormia terraenovae. Taxonomy (NCBI): domain Eukaryota; kingdom Metazoa; phylum Arthropoda; class Insecta; order Diptera; family Calliphoridae; genus Protophormia; species Protophormia terraenovae. Next base: position 97,662,520 of record OX596077.1, read on the forward strand.
GATTTTGTTTAAAAAATTTTTAAAAATTGTAATTAAAATTATCTTCTCACATTACTTCTTAATACAGTCAACAGTTAGGAAAATATTGAGCCCACCTTTTAAGAAAAAATTAAATTTTATACAAAATTTCAAGAAAAATAATTTTCAAAATATCATAAAAATTCGATAGTGTTAAAAATTCAAATTTTTATTCTTTAATCATAAAGATAAATTTGATTCAAATAAAACAAGATATATTTCATTAAAATCAATGCTTAAGTTTTCATTTTCTTTACAAATTAGTGAAAATACTCATTAACAAGTTACATAGAAAAATTTTAAAAATCACAGAATCATTTTTTTTTTTTTTTTAATTTTTTAAAAATTGATTGAAAAATCCCGTGCTGCAGAATCAGTGTTTCCCTGTGTTATTCAAAGAATTAAAAAATGGTCTTTAATACGAATAATTCGAATAATGGATACTAGCTTTTCCTAGTGCGCTTCGCTACCCCTTCTGTTGCGTTATATAATGTTTACTATATATGGGGGCTACTAATCCTTCTGATCACATCCGCCTGGTTCAACATTTAATAGACTTTCACATTAATACTCCTTTAGATATGCGAAAATTAATATTTTCATTATATGAGGGCTACCCCTGCCTCTGGTGCCTTTCCATCCTACTTTTCTTACGTTAATGCAATAGTTAAAAAAGTAGTTCTCACAAAATTTGAGAGCTTTCACTATATTACATAGTTCTTTAGATATACCATAACCATTTACATCTTAGCTTATGGAGGTTGTTGAGAAATTTACTCTTAATAGTTCCTAACATGGAACTCCATATCGTTGTATGGAGGGTACCATTTTCCCTGGTCCTATTCGTCCCATTTTCATCTCAATTATGTAAATTGATAATAAAATAATATCTGTGGAGATAATGAGATAATTTATATTTATTTTGTATGGGAGCTACCATTCCCCCTAAAGTAGCATATTTTATTTCAAGGTAATACAGAATGATACTGTGAAAATTAAAAAAAAATTAGTGTAGCGTTTTAGCTTTTTATAAAGACCAAACAAACATAGTAGTTTAATTTTAAAATATATAAAAAAAAGACATAAGCATGTGGGAATAACGAAAGTGGTCAACTCTTTTAATTATTTCTTATATAATATCCTCTATAATGTCCTCCCCCCTGCCCCGAGACCACCTAGAAACTTGTGCTCCTCCATAACAGTTGGAAATTACCTAAATAATAACTATGTGAAATTTCGTTGAAATATATTGAACGATTCAAAAAACACGTTGAAACTTCTGTGCACTTATGTATATAGAATGCTTCAGCACTAGGGTTTGGGGTCCCAGAATCCCGGGAATTCCCGGAAATTTTTCATCGGGAATTCCCGGGAATTTTTTTAAATTTTCCCGGCAAAAACGGGAAATTTAATATTCATATAATTTTATAATCCTATAGGAAAAAGTGTTACTGTTTGTATCGCCTAAGTGAAAATTGTACATTTACTAAAGGAATTTTTAGATGCTAATACGAAATATAAATAAAATTAGATACAAGTGATATTTTAGATTATTGAAAAACATTTCATCGGTGCGCTGATGAAAAGTCCTATTTGACTACTTTTCGTTAGGAAAAAAAAACGTTTTATTTTGTCCAATCACATTCCGAAAACACGAGTTTTTAACTTTATATTTCTACAATCTTTTAAACATTTTAAAATTTCATTTAAATACTAATTTTTCATTCCATAACACCATTCACAAAAGTGAATAAGTGAAAAGCGTAGACATTTTTCAAAAATGCATCCTAAAATTGCATTTGCATTATGAATGCATTTTTAAATTGTAATATTATTTCTTAACTACTATATTAAAAGAGGACATATTCATCTTCTACATGCAGTTTAAATCATTAAAATCCGTTAACAACTTTTAGAGTTATTGATGTTTAAAGTTACACACTTTTCCAATTATTTTGATTTTTCGAAAAATGAAAATCGTGAATAAATACGTGAATTTTTTGAAATTCAAAAAAATAAGAAATGGGGATATTTAAATGGCTCCATAGGAAATATGCGTGCCAAATATGAACAATATCGGATGACCCTCCGTCAAAAAATTGGCATTTTTTATAAATCGTTCATGGAATGGACGATATATATATATTTTTTGTTTTCAATAAGTTTGTGCCCGTACTTTTTGGGTAAAGTGAGAAAAGGCTGATATTTCTCTAAAAAATGTACAAAAATACGGGAACACGAAAAACAATTTATTTAGAAGGTAAACATCAAACTATTTGGAAATTCATGTGTGAATGTTATTTTATTTTTTAGCATATATCAATGTTCTTAATTTTTTTTAATTGAAACTTTCTTTTTAGTACCAAAAACTAAATATTTATTATTTCCCAGCAAAAACTTTGGTTGCCATGTAATGAGTTAAGAAGCTAATATAATGGCTCTTCACAACTTACACATTAGCTGAATAACTCATTATTTTAACACGGTGATGACATTATAGGCAACTACTTACCATATACATTACTTAGATGTCATTACAATAACTAATTACTTCCAAGCTGTTAAATAGCGAATTGATTTTAAAGCATTACTGAAGTTATGATTAGTAATAACAACAGGAACTAGTTACATTTTAGGTAAATATGTAATGAAATGTCAGGATATAAAATATTTTTTTTTGTTGTTGTAAAAAGATTTTATAAATTTTAATTTAAAAGAACAACCAAAAATGTAATTAGAATAAATGTAATAAAATAAACTATTTTAGATTACAAATTAATTCATACGCAAATATTGCCTTCCATTTATGTATCCCTTCTTTAAAGATATGAATTGGTAACTGCATTATAAAAATCAATAAAAAATAATATTTTCAAAAATCTGATCATGAATAATTTTTTACACTCGGGTTATAATAATAATTAGTTACTAAACAAGTTCTACGTAATGCAGACAATATGTTGTTGTCATTACAAAGTAACTACTCCCGTAACTACATGTCATTACCAAGTTTTTGCTGGGTTATTTTCATTCAAAGTTTTTATTTGTATATTTTTATTTTTTGTTTATTTGACTATTTACTAAGTCTATCCAAAGATATATTCTGTGCTGTTTCGTGCAAGAAGTAGAACATTATTCTCTTAAAATCTCTATCATTTCCCAAATTTGGCGTACGGGAACACGCGTAGTCCAATTTAGGTACGGGAACAAAGCTAATATTTTACAAAATGAACCAAAAAATAGATTTGAATAGAAGAAAATTTGAATGATTGAAAATATTTTTTAAGCTTGAATTGTAATATTGGTAGTGGATTCTTCAAGCAATTAATTCTTGTGAAGTTAAAGAATTTAAGTCTATGAATTAAATATGAAAGCTTTAAAGAAATTCCTGAGAAAATAAATTTAATTCGATTTTCAAAAGTGAATTAAACAATTAAACCTTATTTTTATTTTGTGAAATATTTAAGATTGTTTAAATTTTTAATTGGTTTTACACTATAATACTTTGTATTAATACCAAAAATATTTTCAAATGTATGTTGAAGACTTTAAATTTTTTAAATGTAATTGCATCTCTTAAAGCAAATTTCGGCACATTTTTTTTATTTGTCGTCAACTCTGTTCAATTTTTTGTTTTTAATGATATTAATACAAAGTATTGTAGTGTAAAACCACCTTAACTAATCATAAATTTGATTTATAATGTTGTTTTATAGTACCGAATAGAAAAAAAAAATACATTCTTTATAAAAAATCATTGCTTTTTTCTTAAAATTTAAATTTCCCGGGAAATAAAATTTTTTATTCCCGTTTCCCGGGAAACAAAATATCACGGGAAACCCTATTCAGCACACATTTACCATAGAAATTGAAGGAAAATGTGCAAATTTTGCGGAAGGAGGTAAAGTTTCAGTTAGTTTTTAAACGATTGTGTAAAGTATTTGTGCAAGTATTTAGTATTGTTGGAAAGGTTATTACTTGAAAAATAATAGTATTTAATAATAAAGTATTCCAACTAAATTGTTTCCTTAAATTGATCAAAAAAAGAAAAATTTGTGTATTTAATGTTATTTTTCAAAAAAAAAAAAAAAATAATATTTAAATTTATATAAAAGTCTATATTTATAAAGCTATCATACTGAAATTTTAGTATTATATAAAAAAATAGTTTTTAAAAGAAGAGTATAAATATATTCCCATTTTTTTACTCCAAAATACCCAAAACTCCTATTCGGGGAAAACTTACTTCAAAAATTTACTTTTTTCAGTAAAAAGGTCACCCTGTCGTTATAAGAGGCGTGGCTTATTCAAAATTTTTCGTATGTTTAGCCAATATATGGAGGTAACTTTATACGGTATTTTTATTTTAATATTAGCTTTGACATTTTTGTGCTCCACAAAAAACTAAAAACACAAAAAATAAAATTAACGAAATTCTGATAGGGCTAGCGGGGAGATTATTACCCCAACTTCCCTCGAATTTATTTTACATGCATTTGTATTAAGCATTCTTTTAGAAACATGAAAAAAATTGATGGTCCAGAGGAAAATAATGGATTTTAAACTGAAAATATTTTACCACCTTTTTGAAAAAAATCAATTTTTTTTTTTAAATTTTCTAATTCAAAATAATATAACTTTTTATCTAAACCACATAGGTATATGATCCTTGCACAAAAAAATGTTTAGAATTTTGTACAGAATCCAGAGAATATTTTAGAAAAATTTTAGAATACAAATTGCGCCCGCCAAGTTAACAAAACTAAAAAAAAACATGTCCAAAAATGGGTCAAAATTTTACTTTGGTAAAAATATCTCTAAAAGTAAAAGAGATAACCCACACGTATAAGCGTATTTTTTGTAGAGAATTATAAGGACTATCTGTGTGTGTGTTTTTTTTCAATCAAATCATAAATGAAATTTTGGCGATTTTTTAAAAAATGTTCATACCCGAGGTGACCAACTTTGGAGGTCCACCCCTCGTCCTCCAGACCCGCTACCTGTCCTCCTCCAAATCAATTGCCATATATCTCAGGATTACCCATGTGAAATTTGATTCAAATACATCCAGCAGTTCTAAAGTTACAGAGTTATTTCCAAAAAATTCCGTTTTGGGACCACTGTGCGCTGGTCATATGAATTGTGGTACCTATTAATAAAAATGTATTATTATAATTATTTTGTTTTGCTCCACGTTTTTTTATTTAATTTATTTTATTTTTGTTTATTTCAATCAGTTTTAATTAATTCTTGTTTCAGTTTGTGGTCTTTAGCTAAAATTTGTGTTCTCTTTGTGTAAAGAGAATTTTTAAATACGTTAAATTAAGAATGTGTTTTGCTGAATTTAATTTCTAAATGTTTGGAGATTTTTTTTTACATACATACAATACTTATCTACTTTTTTTAAGTTTTATTTATATATGACACAAAATATTTTTATTTTATAAAATGGTTGTTTTTGTGGTACCTTTTTGTGCCTGTTTGTTTAAAGAAAAACTTAATAAAATAAACATTGATTTTTGGGTTCTCCCCAAAGAAAAAACTTTTTTTTATGATTATTATTGCTATTGTATTGTCATTGTTGTTGCTGTTATTATTATTATGATTGTTTTTATTTTGTTTACAATTTGAATTAGCCATAAATATAAATTGCCTTTAAGGTGTTAATTTAATTTAAACATGTAACATTTGCTTTCAAATTGTCTTATTAAAATAAAAACAGCAAAATCGAAACCTTTTTTAAACAAAAACTTAAAATTGCCAACAAAATTAACATATTTTTTAAAGTTGTTTTTTTTTTTTTGGTGTATATCCCATTTAATTTATTGTAAATAATTTCTCTTACTTTTTGAATAAAAGTTAGTGGATACATACATACGTAGTACTTCAAAAAGGACCTACAATAACACATACGATTTTGTATCTTGTTTAATCTTAATAAAAAAAATCATGAAAAATTTACAACAAAAACTTTTTTTTTGGATATTTTACAAAAGGTTTTCTTTACTTCATTTGTTTAAATCCCTTTTTTCATTAAATATTTGTTATAGTCACTCTTATCGCTTAATGAACTCTATTATAACTCAGACAAACAAATAAATGAGCAAGGGTATGAAAGAGAGAAAAAAAGTGAAAAAGAAAAGAAAACATTATTTTTTAGTTCGCCAACACTGCTGAGTGTAAGAGTATGCGTATACTGTTTGATTGTGCTGCTGAAATTAACCTTTTGTTACGGACATTAAGATAACATCCGTTTTAAATTTAAATTTTTCTTTTTTATTTAAAAAAATACATATTTTTTAATAATCTTTATGACTTTCAAGTGAACGGAGGTTGTGATTTGTCAAGGTTTTAAGAATACATGTTTTGTTTTTTAAAGCAGCCATTTATGCCCTCCAGTGAGGGGAACTATACGAATGTGTATGTGTGTTAATATGTAGGTATTTGTTTTAAGTCTTGAAATTTGAAAACGAAATTTACACAACGAATAAAATAACAAGAGTTTACGTTGACTTTACTTTAATATAGAAAAATGTCATAAAAAAATTTTAAGAATAACAAGCGCGAATGTTATATTCGGCTCGGCCGAATCTATATACCCACCATCAACTTTTTTAAATTTTACGTTAAATGGGAGGTGGGTAATAAAGTGGGTGGACCACGCCCATTTTTGTTTCCGAGTTTACATTGGTTGTTATATATAATTTTAACTCAATTTCGTTGAAGTTTCACTTTGGGTTTCATTTTTGGATTCCAAGTTAATATCAACCCTCAAACTATTTATACGAAATTTCGTTATCGTACATGCTTTTCTTAAAGAGTTATCAGTAGCCTATAACTTTTTTGTTTATTAACCGATTTTACATATTTTCAATACCACACAATAAGATAAATATTTTTGCCACATCTCGTCTCCCTATGTTGTCCTGTTGGAGCCCTATCCTGCTTTCAACAGGCGGACGAACATAGCTAGATCGACTCTGAATCTAACCAGGACTCAGTAAAAATATACTTTGTGGGGTCTTAAATGATTCCTTCGATTACATACGGAATGACAAAATCAATGCACAGAGAAGCAGAATTGGAAAGAAATTGGAAATAAAACACAAAGTAGACACAGAAAAATTTAAATCGCTATTTATAAAAGATATTGTCTTCAATTTTGTTAAATATAGTTAAGATTCGAAATTTATGAAAAAAAAAAAAAAAAAAACGAGAGAAAAAGTTATAGTCGGTCAGGCCCGACTATATGATACCCTACACCATTGTGTACAGTAAATTTCGGGGAGGGGTCTTTTATTAGACATGGATCCAAATGTGGACCAATACTTATAAGTGTAAAATATGACATACAAATACAGAATAATACGTTGATGCTGAAATTTATATGAATTTATTCACTTTTGGGTGATTCCCGAAAGGGGGCCTTATATGGGAGCTATGGTAAATTATGGACCGATCTTTATAAAACTCGGCACTATCATTTATGTTCATATAAAACTTATTTGTGTCGAATACTAACTTGATACTAATATTTGAGATTTATGTCCGTTAAAGTGATTTTCTGAAAGGGGTTTATATGGGAGCTATGGTTAATTATGGACCGATCTTTTTAAAAATCGGCACACTTATTTAGACTTGCATGAAACTTATACGCGCCAAATTTCATTAAAATATTGCTATATTTAAGGGATTTATGATCGTTAAACCCTTTTCCGGGAGGACATTTATATGGGGGCTAGGTGAAATAATGGACCGATCATAACCAATTTCAATAGGCTTCGTCCCTGGACCAAAAGAAACCTGTGTACCAAATTTCATAAATTTTGGTTCAAAATTGCGACCTGTAGTTTGATTACAAGGTTTACATGGACGGACAGACGGTCAGACGGACAGACGGACGGACGGACATCGTTAAATCGACTCAGAAAGTGATTCTAAGCCGATTGGTATAAATTAAGGTGGGTCTTGCACCAATATTTTTGGGTGTTACAAACATCAGCACAAACGCATAATACCCTCCCCACCTATGGTGGTGTAGGGTATAAAAATGGGTCAATAGTTATTTTGATTTTTCGAATTAAAGTTATAGCGTTTTATTGGCTAAAATGTTACTTTTTTTCAGCCCTATGTTCTCTTTTGCGTTCTATTCTGATAAAATTTAATTCTAAATTTCATAAATATGTTACATGTTTTACCCTCAGAAAAAGGTAGAGGGTGAACACTAGGGTGATCGATTATTCGACTTTTTCGAGAAATCGGGTTTCAAATAGTTCGAATGGTTGGTATTTTGAAAAAACCGGTTGCACTTTTTTAAATTAAGAAAAAACCGGTTAACCGGTTTTTTTTGCATAAGTTAATATTTCTATCAAAAGACTACATTTCTTAAAGAAAAATTAATACATTTTATAATGTTCAAGTTAAAATTTATTAAACATAATTATTTTTGGAAATAACTATTAACCCAATAAGAACGAGAAAGAAAGATATAGACGGCCAAGCCCGACAATAACCTACTCCATTGTGTGCATCAAAATTCGGGGAGGGGTCTTTTTTTCTAGGCCTGTGGAATTGTGAACCACTACTATGGTCATTTATGGACCGATCTTCATGAAATGCGGCACACAGATTTAATCTTATACGGAATTTACATGTGCAACAATTCTTGCTACATTTAAGGGATCTAACCATTTCAACACGCTTCGTTCTTGGACTACAAGAAACCTGTGTGCCTAATTTTATTAATTTATGTTCAAAATTGCGGCCAGTACAGACGGACGGACGGACATCGTTAAATCGATTTAAAGCCGATTGGTACAAATTAAGGTGGGTTTTAGACCAATATTTTTGGGTGTTACACTTCCGGTGGTAAAGGGTATAAAAATTGTAAGAAAATAATCATAAAAAATTATATTTAACTTTTACTTAGCATAAACAGAAACCATTGGTTAATATGAAAAAAGCCAGAATCAATTTTACTGAAACGATTCTGCAGGTTAATCTTTTTTAAAGCAAAGTTTGAAAAATTAAGAAAATATTAAATCAAAAAAAGACTAAAACATTAAATTTAGGTATAAAAATACTACAGATATTTTTATAGATAAAACAAATTTCATTCAGGATAATTATTACTAATTTATTTAATTAATCTTACAGAATTAATTTCGATTTAACCTTAAAATATATTTTTAAAACACTAGAAATAATACTTTATGAATATTTAAAAAAATATTCAAAAATTTCAATTCAAATATCACTATTTAGTACATGTTTTTTGAAATAAAAAGTTATTTTTAAAACCGGTTTTTTTGTGTTTAAAAAAACCGGTCTATTCGACATTCGAAAAATTAACATTTAGAAAAAACCGAAAGCACATTGACTGAAAAAAACGGTTGGAAAACCGAATCGATCACCCTAGTGTACATGCTGCAGTTTATTAACAGCAAACTGACATGTTTTGTATGAAGAAATTATTTTTAACATTTAGTGCTTTAAATTAATATTTCACCAAATTTTAAAAATTTCACAAAAATTCACCATTTATCGAAAATTTAACAAAAAAAAAAAAAAAAAAAAAAATTTAAATTTCACCGAAAATTCGAAATTTCACTAAAAATTCAAAATTTCACAAAAAAAAAAAAAAAAATGTCACCTAATTTTAAAAATTTCACTAAAATTCACCATTAATCGAAAATTTTACAAAAAAATTTGAAATTTTACATAAAAAATTCAAATTTTATCAAATTTAAAAAAAAAAAAATGTTACCAAATTTTAAAAATTTCACAAAACTTCACCATTAATCGAAAATTTTACAAAAAAAACTGAAATTTCACCAAATAAATCGAAATTTCACCAAAAATTCGAAATTTTACAGAAAATTCCAAATTTCATCAAAAATTCTAAATTTCATCAAAAGTTCAAAATTAAAAAAAAATCGAACATTCACCAAAAATTTGAAATTTCACCGAAAATTGGAAAAAATCGAAAATTCACGGAAAATTTGAAATTTACCGAAAATTTCATCAATAATTCAAAATTTCAAAAAAAAAAAAAAATCGTAAATTCACCAAAAGTTTGAAATTTCACCAAAAATTAAAGAAAATTCGAAATTTCATCAAAAATTCTAAATTTCATCAAAAGTTCAAAATTAAAAAAAAAATCGAACATTCACCAAAAATTTGAAATTTCACCGAAAATTGGAAAAAATCTAAAATTCACGGAAAATTTGAAATTTACCGAAAATTTCATCAACAATTCAAAAAAAAAAAAAAAAAAAAAATAAAAAATAATAATAAAAAAATAAATCGTAAATTCACCAAAAGTTTGAAATTTCATCAAAAATTACAGAAAATTCGAAATTGAAAAAAAAATTGAAAATTTTACAGAAAATTTCATCAACAATTCAAAATTTCAAAAAAAAAAAAAGGTTGTGTTGTTTTCTTATAAGGAGCTGTCAAAGTTAAGAATTTTTTTTCATTTTTCAAAAATAGTAAAAAATTCAATTTTCATCAGCTTTCAGTGTATTTATTTTAAATAAATAGTATTTTAAGACAAATATTTAAAATGAGACCATCAACTTCAGATATTTAAGAGTACTTTTCTTCAAGTATTTGTAAATTTTATTTTGTCCTAATATTTTTGTTATTTTTTTGAAAATTGTCCTTAAATACAATAATTTTCAAATTTCATTGAATGCAACTTAAAATGTTACGGAATGTTTGTTTTGAAAATTTTCTGAAAAATAGTATTGTCCACTTTAATATTATGAAAAAAAAAAAAATCGAATAATCGTGAGCACCCGACTTGAGAAATTATTATTATTATTATTATTTTTTTTTTAACTCCATTAGATTTCATACAAAAAATAGCTTTGCTTTATCAAACATTAAACAGTCGTGCATAATCGAAATAAATCTGTAACTTCCAAACGGCTGGTTGGATTTACTTGAAATTTCACATAGTCGTAGCAGAGGATAGTAAAATTTTGAGTTTTTTTGTTCTTATCCTATTTTCAAGATTTTTATATCGCCTTAAAGTCCTTCATTAATCCTTTAGAAAACATGCTTGCATGTATTATTTCTCTTATGTATTCTTCGAGATATATTCATTTGAAATTTCAACAATCTCAACTGAGCAAGATGTTGGTCAAGTCTTTTCCATATATATCCTAATATTTTCAGCTGATTTTATTATGTTTTCTTGCAGTTTATTTATTCAATACAAAATTTGAAGTAGATATCTTCATTAAGATGATGGACGGAAGGACAGACATTAGAATTCTTAAAATAGAAGTCTTAAAATTACAAATATATAGACCGACGGACAGACTTTGGCATTCTGCCAAAAAATATTTTAGAATTTTAAAAATGACTTTTTTTAATAAATAGAAAAAATAGAACAAGATCATAAAAATTAGGATAACACATTTTATTGAATTAAGCGCCATTTTTGACCCATTTAACCTAAATGTACAGACAGACGGACGGACATTACCATTCATTCAACATTTTATAATTCTAAAGATTTTATAATTACTAATTAATAAGAAAATTAAACGTGATCATTAATGTGTTGATATCACCTTTTTACCTCAATGTTCGCCATTTTGACTCGGTCCACAGTGATTCGTTCCCATATAACGACTGGACAAAAATAGAAGGAGTTATCCTAGACTTATGAAATTTTGTATACTAATTAAATTTAAAATAATTAAGAAAAATATGAAGTTTAAAAAAAATCAATGCAAGGACTCTTATACCCCCCCTAAATCCTGAAATTTTAAAATGCCATATTTTCCACCAACATAAAAACAAAATTCTAAAAGTTGGTCATATTAGTAAGTTTATGACTATAATTATGTGTGCGATTTTATTTCTAATCGGAGTAAGGACTATCGTAGCTGTCATATATCCTTTTTACTAAAAACTTCGTAAAACTGCTAAAACGACACATAATATAAAATAACTTTTGAATAGACTTGCAGTTGGCAATGTTCTTATTCGTGCCAAATTTTGTTAAATTTGGACAAATAACATGCAAATTATGGAAATATATATTTATACCCTACACCACCATAGGTTAGGGTATAATGCGTTTGTGCTGATGTTTGTAACGCACAGAAAAAAATTATCGGACCACCACCTTTAAGTATACTGTTCGACTCAGAATCACTTTCTGAGTCGATTTAACGATGTCCGTACGTCCGTCTGGCTGTCTGTCCATGTAAACCTTGTGAACAAAGTATAGGTCGCAATTTTAAAAATATCTTGATGAAATTTAGCACAAACAATCATTTTGTCACAAGGACGAAACTTATTGAAATTGGTTATGATCGGTTCATTATCAAGTTAATATTCGCCACAAATAAGTTTTATATAAGTAGAAACAACATTGCCAAATTTTATGATAATCGGTCCATAATTTACCATAGCTCCCATATAAACCCACTTTCGGGAATCGCCCTAAAGTGCATAAAATCTATGCATCTGTATTTGTATAATTTATTTTACATTTAGTAAAAGTGTTTATCTACAATTGGACACAGGTCTAATTTTTGGCTCATACTCAATGGTGTAGGGTATCATGTGGTCGGTCTTGACCGACTATAGTATATAATTATTAGTAAGGAATACTAGACTATACGTGTTATATATAATATATTACTCATACGCACGGTTGTACTTGAAAGATATACAAATATTACAAAGTTATATTAGAGTGCAAAATGTTTTTAAATGATTATTTCTCTTTAATGAAATTAAAATAAATTAAATTTAGCTTTCCTAACTACAGATCAGACCATGAATTAAAAAATGTGAAATTAAAATTATTTAATGCATTTTTACTAGAATAATTTTACAGAAAATTGCAATTTTTCGTTCCTAAAAAATATAAATTACAAAAGTACTGAGAATAAAGTAGTTCCGTTCTTTATTGATTACTATTAGGGAGAAAAGGGGGAATAAAATGGAAAAAAGAAGCTTAAAAACCATGCACTAATCTTCCTTATACATTTCATCAAACTTTGTCAATTTTATGTGTTTTTACACAAAATAAAGTCATATATAAAATTTATGAAAATATTTAATTTTTAATAGAAAATTAATACTAACGTTTTATTTTTGTTAAAATTTATGTTATGTTGAGCTTAACTACATAAAAAAATGCTGAAAGAAATTTAAAAATCCATTAAAATTTATTTTTTTTAATTGTTCACTTCAAAAACATTTTAATGAAAAATGTAATTTTTCCCTTCTACAAAATATTTTATTATATAAAAGGTGGTTGCGTTTTTCACTGTTTTAAAAATTTCAGATATCAAGCTTTAGTAGCAGCTTTCAAAAATTAAAATCCGTGAACTAATCTTCTTGAAATAAGGAGTGAGATCGAAAAAATCTTAACACACATTTTGCCTCATAACTTTTTTCGGAATTAATATTCAAAATTTTTTTTTATCTAGTTATCATGGAAAAATACTTCAGTTATTATTTTTAATAACAACCATGTTAATTTGTCCTTATTTTCATCAAAATAAGTGAAGAAAAAAATTTACGTCCTACAAGTTATTAAAAAATTTCAAAAAATCCAAATAGGTCTTACAAATAATTGGCCACAGAATTAAATGTCGTCCGTAAAACCGTTTCTAATGTTATTAAACAGTATCAGAAGAATTTGACTATTGATGTGAAACCTAGTTCGGTAAGAAAAAAGGACCACATGATATTGGGAAGGCCAGAAAATTGAAAGCATATTGAAAGAAACTCCAAACACATCTGGTAGAAAATCAGCTCAGTTTTCTCAGTGCTTCGACTATTTGGTGCGAAAATTTAAAGCTAATGGGAAAGTTGATAACATATAAAGTTCAAAAAATTCCAAACTGGAATTCTGAAAAAAAAAAAAAAAAAAAAAATTACAAACCAAAAATAGGACTCGGAATTTAAAACCAAATTTCATACAAAAATACTCAAGCTGTATAATTGACGAAGAAACGTAGGTGCTGGCAGAATCTTCGCAGCTTGTGTCTCAAAAATTTTTATTGCTAACGCTTGAAGCAATGTTGGAGATAAGTTTAAGACCCAAAAGCAGCAAAAATTTCTTACAAAATTCATGGTATGACAAGCTTTTTGCAGTTGCGGCAAAACAGGAAAGTCATTTGATACATTCGGATCTATAAATACCAAAATATGCATAAAGGAATATTTGCAAAAAAGACTTCTTCTGTTCTTAAGAAAGCACAACGTGTCCACATATCTTTGGACCCATTTGGTATCATGTCACTACGGTAAGAAAGCTCAGGAGTAGTACCAAATCAATAACATAGTTTTAGTACCAAGAGAGGTAAATTTTCCAAATTGTCCATAGCTTAGACCAGTGGAGAGATATTGAGCTCTTGTGAAAAGTGAATTCAAGAGCACAAAAAAGGTGTCCCAAAATACTGAAGATTTTAACAGAAGATGTGCACACTGTTCCAAAAAAGTGACTGAAGCAACTATCAAATCTCAAAAGAAAAGGTTTTCAAAAATGGTCCACAATTTTATAATTAGTGGTTAGAACCATAAAAATTATAGATTTCTGTGATCTGTACTAAATTATCAAATGATTAAAAAAATAATGAAAACTCTGAGATCAGCCGTTTCCAAGTTATTGAATATTATGTATGTTAAGAATTTTTCAATCTCACTCCTTAGTTTTTCAAATTTAGTCAATTTTTATATTTTTTGTGTAAATTCAGTTTTAATGAAATCCAAATTTCCAAACAAATTTTAGCAATAATTCACGAAACAATCAGAAACTTAAACTTACGTTTTCAAAAGAAATAACAAAAAAGAAAAAACTGTTGAAATATATTTTTTAGCAATTATTTAAGTCATCGAAATTAATTTTTTTCAATACACACATTTTTGCTATATATCTGCTGATTTTGGCGCCCTCTAGTGGCATGATTATGTTTTCTAAAAATATGGGACATACATTTTTAAAAAGCTATAAGAAAAATGTACAATTTTTTAAAATTATTACTTTTGTATTTTTGCCAATGAAACGAAGCACTGTGCGGTCGTGTCATTAATTTATAAATCCGGTTTGCGTGATATTTTGCAAAATGTGTATAAGTGGAATTTGTCAGCAGCGAAAAACATACTTTCACAAATATTTACGCCAATTATATGAAAGTTTCTGAAGATGTTATTCTATGTTTGGTTTCTTTACATCAACGAGATATGGAAAATTTTTCAAACTCGTTTACTTTTGATGTTCAAAAATATTTCGAAAATTTTTAAATGGCACATCAACGATATTTAGTACCAATATTCCTTGGCTCTAGTGGAACCGAAATCTGTTCGCGTGAATGATTTTTACCGAAAGGCATCAATGTTATGGCGGTTTAAGATAAAAATTTATAAAAAAATTGCCAAAATTATATTTATAGTCCTAAATCAAAAATTATTGCATATATGTACTCTACAATGCTGTATCTAAAATACAAATAAAAAATATCGCGATAAGTTAGGTATGCGTGGATATATTAGCGATTTATTAATTATTAAACCTTCTTATAAAATTTGCAAAATTCAGTTTTTAGTGATGTAGTCTTGTTCATATTCATCCATTTATTGCAAAATTCATATATATTTTTTTTTATTAAGTCATAAGACAATGTCATTTATATAAATTTTTTAATTGCACTTAGTCAAATCTCTAAAGTTGCATTAAATGAAAAATCGTAATTTTTTCAAACGCCATATTGATTTTGATGAATGGTATTAAAGTAGCTACAGATTGACATATATCATCGCCAATTTTGTTTAGCGCCTTGAATGTGCCTCGACGATTAATGTTAAACTAAAAACATTGCGTTCTTAGCTCATGAAAACCGTTGATGAATATTTTTAATGAAATTATATTTTCTGCGTAAGTAAAACTTTACACAGGCACTTATTTCAGTTTAAAATTGATTTATAACACCAACATCCGCTATAACAAAACATGCTAAATTGCTGAATTCTTTCAAATAGCTATACACTCATTTGGGAACTTTCTTTGATAACGCTATACTCTAGCTTCACTGAAATAACGTTGCGAGTGTGCCTCGCGAAAAAGGCACCTCTTGGAGCCATTCACGTTTTTTCTCTCCAAGTTTGGATACCTCCTACAGCATTTCTAATGAGGGCACTTTAACGAGATATATGTCAAATGATGCATAATTTCAAGAGCTATTAGTATCTGTTTTAAATTTTGAAATATCTGAAACGGCGTAAAATCTCCAGAGAAAAAAACTGCAAAATTTAAAAAATTTTTAAAATTTGGTTTCACGACTTTTGCACAACACAATTTGACACTGGTTAATTGCACGCTAATTATTTTCTACAAGTGTTTATAGTCTACATTAGAAGAATTGGACATTTATGCTAAAATTTGCGACTACAGCAAGAAAAAGAAATAAAAAAAAACTTGTTAGTTTCAAACACTTTTTTTGGAATTTTTGACTTTGGGTGCTTGTCGACACAACATGGAACCGTTTCAGGTCTTGATTTTTTTTTGTTACACAATTAAGTGTTGTTAACATAATTGCATCAAAAGTTGTTTAAAAAAGTCAGAATTTAAAAAAATATTTGAGGTTGAAGGTCGGTTTCATAAAGGCAAACGTAAAAAGAGAATTGCCCATAATTTTTTAAATTTTGCCCTCTAAATTTAAATTTACTGAATGGCGCAAATTTTTTTATATACAAAAAACTGCAAAATTTCAAAAACAGTATATTTTTGTTTTCAACGGGTTGTAAACAGGATACTTATTACACAGCAAATGAATTTTCTAAGTCTTGTCTTTCGACTGTCAGTGAAAAACTGAAATTAATCCAAAAATCCTTGAAAGTTTCAAGTTTTTTTTTTTTTTTTGTTTAGTATTTAAGGAGTGAGATCGAAAAATTCTTAACATACATAATATTCAATAACTTGGAAACGGTTGATCTTAGAGTTTTCATTGTTTTTTTAATCATTTGATAATTTAGCACAGATCACAGAAATATATGGTTCTAATCACTAATTATAAAATTGTGGACCATTTTTGAAAACCCTTTCTTTGGAGATTTGATAGTTGCTTCAGTCACTTTTTTGGAACAGTGTGCACATTTTCTGTTAAAATCTTCGGTATTTTGGGATTCAATTTTCACAAGAGCTCAATATCTCTCCACTGGTCTAAGCTATGGACAATTTTGAAAATTGACCTCTCTTGGTACTAAAACTATGTTAATGATTTGGTACCACTCCATAGCTTTCTTACGGTAGTAACATGATACCAAATGGGTCCAAAAATATGTGGACACTTTGTGCTTTCTTAAGAAAAGAAGAAGTCTTTTTTGCAAATATTCCTTTATGCATATTTTGGTATTTATAGATCCGAATGTATCATATGACTTTCCTGTTTTGCCGCAACTGCAAAAAGCTTGTCATACCATGAATTTTGTAAGAAATTTTTGCTGCTTTTGGGTCTTAAACTTATCTCCAACATTGCTTCAAGCGTTAGCAATAAAAATTTTTGAGACACAAGCTGCGAAGATTCTGCCAGCACCTACGTTTCTTCGTCAATTATACAGCTTGAGTATTTTTGTATGAAATTTGGTTTTAAATTCCGAGTCCAATTTTTGGCTTGTAATTTTTTTTTTTTTTGCAGAATTCCAGTATGGAATTTTTTGAACTTTATATGTTATCAACTTTCCCATTAGCTTTAAATTTTCGCACCAAATAGTCGAAGCACTGAGAAAACTGAGCTGATTTTCTATCAGATATGTTTGGAGTTCCTTTCAATATGCCTTCAACTTTCTGGCCTTCCCAATATCATGTGGTCCTTTTTTCTTACCGAAATAGGTTTCACATCAATAGTCAAATTCTCCTGATACTGTTTAATAACATTAGAAACGGTTTTACGGACGACATTTAATTCTGTGGCCAATTTTTTGTAAGAACTATTTGGATTTTTTGAAATTTTTTAATAACTTGTAAGACGTAAATCTTTTTCGTCACTTATTTTGATGAAAATAAGGACAAATGAAGATGGTTGTTATTAAAACTAATAACTGAAGTATTTTTCCATGATAACTAGATCAAAAAAAATTTTGAATATTAATTCCGAAAAAAGTTATGAGGCAAAATGTGTGTTAAGAATTTTTCGATCTCACTCTTTATTAGCTTTAAAGGCATGTATTTCCGTTAGATTTTACGAGAATGACCTAAAATTTAGGATTTATTATTTATTATGTAAGATCTAAAAATATCAATCAACACTTTTCCTAATTTTAAAACAAACTTTGCCAATATAAACAAATAATTTCGAAATTTTTTGGTTTTCCTTATATGTATATTTAGTTTGTTTTTTTGTATTAAAATTCCTTTTAACATTTTGATTTTATTTTATTTAAATTATATTCAATTTGTGTATCAATTACCATTAAACGCTGTAAAATTATGTGGAAAATAACAAATTTATACAATAATAATGATAATAACAATATGTAATAATAATTACAATGAACAATATTTTAACACATCAATACTTTAAGTTATTGACAACAAACGTGAACAACATATGTATGTTTATTTAGAAGCTGAAAGCATTAACATTGAATGCACGAAAAAATAGTCTAACAAAAATGTTTTCGGATACTTATTATAAAATACATATTACAATAACAATTTATAACATAAATATTAGTAAGGAATCCAATTTCTTTTGATTATTGTAAAGGTACTTAAGCTGCCATTTGTTTTACTTTAATGATACTCGTACATATAAATTTCAATTTAGTTATATTATAATATTTTTGAGTCGAATATTTTTTTCATACACTGTATTTTATTTTACACAAATATGATTATAACACATATCAGTTTATATTATATTTTTCGTGTGATTTTTCCTCTTAAATGTTCAAATAAGTATAAAAATACATTTACCACTACAAATATCGAACAAAAATTCACACATCTCTTTATATGTATGTGTTTTTCAATATTTGGTAGATTGAGGATTTCAGTTGCAAAAACCAGAAACAGAAGAGAAAAAAAATGTTTCCAAATACCAACTACAAAAATCGAATTTGCAATGTGGCTGTTGAGGGTGTGGCACATTTTTACAATTGGAAATACATTGTAACAACCAACTACATGCTCAAAACGATTGTAGTGGAAAATGTGTGTTAAATTTTTTCTTTTTTGGTGAAATGTAGCAAATAAAGACAAATAAAAAAAAAAGAGAACATTTTTGAGCAAAAGTAGAAAATTACACATTCTTAACATTTTGATGTTTTAAAATGGTACAAGTATAGGTGGTAACTACATACATTTTAAAAAGAATCTTGTCAAATGCAGTAACACGATGGTAATGAAAAGTATGATGCAATATCTACTTACCAAACAAAAACATATTTTTGATTTCAATGCAATAGAAATAAATAGAGGCAATACTCCTGCATCTTTATAGAAATATTGGATAAATACGAAGCCATAACAATTGTCATTTGTTGGAGAGAAAAATAAAATACATACAATTTTGGTAGATGTACTCAATGTATTTAGAAAAATGTTTAAAACTTTTATTTTAGGGTTTTACCGAAATCCTTTAAAATGAAGAAACTACAAAAGTTTTGTCATCATAATTCATAGAATAATTACACAGTTCAAGACTAAAAAAGTATCTTGAAAATTATGTTGCAGATATTGTAGGTATAGTTATCCCAGTTACCAGGAACAGCTCGGTTCCATGGTTTTATAAGGGTTAATGGAGAAATTCTAGATTTTTACAACTTCAAAGATATTTAAGGGCTATATGTGACAAGTTAGAGACTTTTTTAATGCTACATTTTTGAAGCATCATGTCTTGGCTATAAAACATGAGTGACTAATTTCCTCTATCTATTACCTAGAAAATTTTATAAAAACTCCCCAAGGAAGCAAATTTTCTTTGGTTTTCAATGGGCTAAAAATGTGACGTGATGGGAAATTTTCATTTGACTTTCTACATTATATCAAGCCTAAGAAATAATAATTCTGCAGAATTATTCGAGATATATTTTTTTTTGATCTGTGTTATTAAATACACTGGCCAACAAAAAAAGTTTTTTCGTGCTCCTTTAAAAAAAAAAAAAAAAAAAAAAAATATATATATATATGTGGACTAGATGGAATTCCGCATGCTAAACTCGAATCTGCTTTCAGTTTTCTCCCAACAGGTCGAGAATTTTTTTTATGGGCGTGTCTAATATTGCGCCCTAAATAAGCCGATTACTCGAGTATATTTTGCTGTAACTCGAGAACGGTATGCACGATTAATATACTAACGTTCTACTAACAAATTTTTATCCGCTCAATAATTTTGGAGATATTTCGAAATAAGTGTCCGAAAATTATTTTTTTATGCTAAATTCAAGATTTATTTTTTTTACTAAAACTTCTTTTTAAAAATAAAAGCATCAAAAATGTTTCAGTTTATCATCTTTATCTCAAAGCTGGCAAAACTACGAGTAAATAAAGCCACGTATCATAAAAACTGATGCACAAATCTTTATTGGATTCACAGTTAAGTTAGAAAACCCATGGAGATACACTAGTGGGCAACAAAAAATTTTTTTTGTCTTAAATAAAAAATAAAAAAAATAGGTGGATTAGATTGAATTTAATGTGCAAAATAGGAATCAGCTTTTACTTTTTTTCTATCATGTATTGATTTGTTTTATGGGCATGACTACTATGACCCCGCCTTTAGGCAGTCATACTTGTATAACTCGAGAACTGTTTATCCAATTAAAATAAATTAAACTCAAATATATAGTGATCTGACATCAATTATTACTAAACTGATAAATTTAAGTCTACAAGAAGCAACTGTACCCAATATTTTAAAAATCTCTTTAGTAAGACCATTATATAAAAGTGGAAATAAACTTGATTTTAACAATTATAGGCCAATATCCATTCTATCAGTAGTGGATAAAATACTGGAAGAAGTTGTTGTTAGAAGACTGCATGACTTTCTAAAAAAATTTAAAATTTTAAACAAAAACCAATACGGATTCCAAAAAGGAAAAAATATTAACTAGCTTTTAGGAAACTTTTCATCTTTAATTAATGGACACTTAAGTAAGCATATGAATGTTTTGGTCCTATTTATAGACTTCAGTAAGGCGTTCGATACTCTATCGCATACAAAACTATTACAAATCTTAGAAAGAAATGGTATAAGAGGAAATAGTCTGAATTGGTTTAAAAGTTATCTGGAATATAGAGCGTATTGTGTTAAACTCAATAATAAGTTAAGTAAAAAAGTAACATGCGATTACGGCGTACCGCAGGGGTCAAAGCTAGGGCCAGTTCTCTATATAATTTACGCTAACGACATGATGCGATGTTTTAATGAAGGTACTACATATGCGTATGCAGACGATACTGCCATAATTGTAGCCAACAAGAATGTATCTACTGCGGCAGAAATAATGCAAAGGCAACTGGATATAGCAACAAAATGGTGTCACGATAATGGCCTTGTAATAAATCCAAATAAAACCAAATTAATGCATATAAAGCCACCACATCTCCCAACATCTGACATTCAACTAATTTTCCACAGCAACGAATGCCTACACGAAAAGACTAAAAATACGATAAACTATAATGACACATGTTCCATCATAATTGAAAAAGTAAATTCGTATAAGTATCTAGGGGTATATGTTGACGACAACTTCAAATGGAAAACACACATAGAAAACCTTCAAAAGAAGCTCAGGAAATCAGCATATATGCTCTATCATTTAAGCAACACTGCCACATATAGTGTACTACGCCAAGTATATTTTTCCCTGTCTGAGTCCTATATAAGACACGGTATTGCTGCTTGGGGAAATGTAAAATACAGCAGCACGCTACAAAAAACCCAAGATCGCCTTTTAAAAATTTTGTGGAAAAAAAACCAACTTAGTATTGTAAGAAATGCACAACAGAGCAACCAAACAGATTGTAATATAAATAATAACAACTCAAACAATCATTACAAAAATTTAAATATTTTAAACGTCAAAAACATTTATTACATAACCATAATCAAAGAATTCATGGACAACCCTATATTTCTAAAACCCATTGATCATTCCCACAACACCAGAAGTAGAGCAGAAGGAAGATTCAAAGTTGAAAATTTCTTCAATGAATATGGCAGAAACACCCTACAAGTGACATTACCATCAATTCTCAACAAAATGCCAGTTAATATCCTGAATATTAGAAATAATTATAAAAGAAATAAGTTAATTAAAAAACATTTTACTAGTTTGCAATGAAATACTGAAATTAAATATGTAAATGTATGAAATTTTTAGTTTTAATTTCCTGCAGACAAGCTGAATAGCTTCGCGGGTTATATATTATTAAATAGTTTTGTACAAAAGAAATGTTAATAAATAAAAAAAAAAAAAAAAAATTTTTGATCCATAACTCTGAAATTCTAGAGCGAGTAAAAAATATTGTTGACATAACTTGAAGACAATTCGTATGCGTCTTTTGTTGTATCATTTATCAAAATCGTGTAAATGCTTCTTGAGTTATAGCCTAAATTTGACAAACCATCCTCGAATTTAATAGTGTGACTGCTGAATAATGTGATGATATTAGTCATGCCCATACAAAAAAAGAGTACATGATAGAAAAAAAGTGAATGCAGATTCTTGTTTAACTCGTCTAAATCCACCAGTCCACCTATTTTTATTTCAATTGTATTTTTACTTAACTGTAAATAAAATCACGATTTGTGCATCAATTTTGAAGATCTGCAATGTACCAGCTTTAATGTAATGATGATAAACTGTAATATTTTTTATGTTTTCATTTGTAAAAAGAAAATTTAGTAACAAAAAAAAATCTAAAATTTTGCATGAAAATGATTTTTTTTGGGCACTTGTTTCAAAATAACTTCGAAACTATTGAGCACATAAACAAATTAAGTTCAGGGGATTTGAAGATAGTACGCATCTTTTTGTGTATCACTTATGTCAATCGTACACACCGTTCTTGAGTTATGAGGAAATATATTAAAGTAATGGCTTTACTATGGGTTAAATATTAGATACGCCCATAAAAATAAAAAAATCCAGGCCTGATTAAAAAAAACTGAAAGCAGATTATGAGGAAATATATTAAAGTAATGGCCTTACTATGGGTGAAATATTAGATACGCCCATAAAAAAAAAAAAAAAATCCAGTCCTGATTGAAAAAAACTGAAAGCAGATTCATATTTAGCACATCAAAATGCATTAAGTTCAACTATTCCTCTTTGGGGGAGGATTTTTTTGTCGACCAGTGATATTGTAGTTTAATTTTTATAATTTTTTTTCACAATTTAAATCTGAACATTAAAACCTAATATGTTTATAGGATAAATATGATCAATTAAATGATTTATCAAAGATAAAAATTATTCAAATTTAAAATGCTTTTAATTATTTTTATTATTTTTATTATTTTTTAAATCTAAAATAATATTTCGATTACAAAAAAAATTTAAACAAGTGGGAATGTTAACTTGCTTTTAACAGAGAGATGAGTATACGGACGAACATAGCTATATTGATTCAGAATATTACCCAGACCCAGAACATATATACTTTATGGGGTCTAAAATTACACAAACTCAATATACCCTCCATCTATTTTATGGTGGATATAAAAATGTAAAAGAATTTTGTATTCAGTCATTCAAATCATTACTTACTTTTAATACCCTACACTACTAGCGGTAGGTTCTTGGTTCAAGAACGAACCCCATTGAAACTGGTTATGATCGGTCCATTATTTTACCAAGCCTTCATATAAAAGTCCTCCCGGAATAGGGTTTTAATTATCAAAAATGCCTTCAATATAACAATATTTTAATTAAATTTGACACCTATAAGTCTTACATAAGTATATATCTATATCAGAGATGCACAATTTTCAAATTTCCTGATTCGCGAGTCTAGACTACAAATGCTGCTTACGCAACGCTGCTTCACACGTACACTATAAACTACTTCGTTCGACTGCTGCTCTCTCATTAATGTCAATGCAAATCAAGCAGAGTTTTTTGCTGTTTCACATACACAAGCGGAAATGTATAGTAGTGTGTGTGCGCATCACTGATCTATATGCCAAATTTCCATAATTTAGTATAGTCCCCATATAAACCTCTATCCAGAAAATAAAACCTTTAGAAATGTTACTATCAAGTTAGTATTTGACATGTTTAAATTTTATAAGAGTATAAATCACAGTGCCAAATTTTATGAACATCGGGCCATATATGGTCAATATAAATACCACTTCGAGAATCCCTCTAAAGAGCATAATCTTTTGTTTACATAAAAATACATCCCTGATCTAATGAAATGTTCTTGTTTTTTGAAATATTTCAAAAAATGAAGAGAGCCATACGACTGTCAAATTTTCCATCCGTATTTTCTCTCAATGTGTGATGGTTTCATTACATATTACATTTACACGATCCCATCCGTACTCTTCTACACAAAATTTTGACAGATCATATTACTTGTGTGCCCGTGTAAAACGAGCTTAAATAACATAATATTTATGCTCTTTAGGGGGATTTCATATAATTATACAATACAGTTAATATAAGTATCTTTTGGCTACAGGTCCCATAAAACACCCCTCCCTGAAATTTGATGGTCGTGCTTGACCGACTATATTTCCCTAACTTTTTTTATATTTCACTAATTTATTAATTACTAGCTTTTCTCGGTACGCTTCGCTAGCCCTTTTTAGGTGATAGGAAATCTTTACTACTTCACCTGGTCCTATCCACCCTATTCGAAGTTTGTTATGAAAACTACTGCCAGAACTTTTTAAGGCTTTCACTGTAATACTGTTTTGCATATATGAGAAAATTAATATTATCTTTGTATAGGGGTTATCTTTCCCCCTGGACTTATTCGTGTTATTTCCATTTTATCTATGCGATATGATAAGTTTGATGTTCACAAGAAGTTTGAGGACTTTTACTATATTAATTCTTTAGATATACCATAATGAATATTTACTTTGTATGGGAAGCACCATTCTCCCTGATCCGATCGAAAAATTAAATATCACATTTGAATTTAGAGACACACAGGATGATGTTGTGAAAATTTTAAGAAAATCGGTTCAGCCGTTTGAGAGTATAAACAAAATGTAGGCGTGACATCCATCCGAGATCTACATAACTTACTGCTCAGCCGTTTGAGAGTTTTAAATAGGTGGGCGTAAAATTTAGGCGTGACATCCAACCAAGATCTAACATATTCTATAACCATCACCGCACAGTGGGGTCAAACGCAAATTTTTTGGTAATAAATCTGTATCTCCTAAACTACTCGTTGTATTAAATTGAAATGTATGAAAGAGTTGCAGAGGAGGACCTAACCTTTGAGAAAAATTATCTTGTAGTCACCCTGTGATAACACAAAAAAATCTACAGGGTGTCAAATTTGGCTACCTCGAGTATGTAAAAGTTTAAAAAAATCGTAACTTATTCAAATGAAGTCCGATTTTAAAGATTTTTATATTTCTGTAAAGCGCTTGACAAGATAAAGAAAAAATAAGTTTACTCACCCAAGTTATATCTTACAGTTAAAAAGATGTTTACACTTGAATTTTGAATTTTTGATTTTTTGGCTCGACTTTCTTTCGTTTTTCGGGAATAAGTTCTGAGGTATCTTGTAATTTGCTATATATTTCAAAATAACATACTGAAAGAATTTTTGCATTATTTCAATGCGTCTAGACGTGAAAAATATTCAGTCAGCACTCTGAAATTGTTATGAAAAATTGCTATTTTTTACAAAAATATAGTACAATTCTTTCACTTTTTACTCAAAGTTCCGTTTAAGAAAAAAATTTTTCTTTTTATATTTCAAAAGATAAGGTTTCACAAACGGCTAATATAGAAATTTTGAACTGATTTAGGCTTGCACCCTACATCAGGCATTGGTCGAATATGGTGAATTTTGGAAAAAGTGAAATTTTTTATCGATTAATATAAAAAATGTCACGCAAGCTTTTTTAAATTTTTTGACGACATTTCATCAAAAAATTGAGTTAGAACGATTTGACACTAAATTGCTTCCATCCCGGCGAAAAATGAATACAGGAGAGCAGATTACATGAAAAAAGTAAATTTTTATTTAATTGCACAAAAAAGCATATTTGCATAATATCTTTGCCATTATTTCTTATGTAGTGTATAAAATATATATCGACCTTTCACTCCTGAAAAAATCATTAAAAAAACTTTACAAATAAATTTTTGGCAATTTTTCAAAAATAAACAATATTTAGTAAATATAAGCGATTATTGCGAATATTATCTTGTTCAACAACCAAAACGTGCCAATACAATATGGAAATATTCTAAAACAGTGAATTTGGTGAGAGTTGACTTTTTTGGTTTTTTTTTTTTTATCTTTTTTATATTTTTTAATTTTGATAAATTGCCAAAAATGTATTCGTAAATCTTTGTGTTTGTCCCCACTGTGCACCGGCACGGGTACTGCCTGTCAAATTTCGTGAAAATCGGTTTAGCCGTTTAGACGTGATTTAAATAAACAAACTTATACTTCATTTTTATAGTATATGTAAGGGTTGTTGTTGAAATTGGGCGTGGCGTTATATATATGTGAAAAATTTCATGTAAATAGCATAATTATTAGATAAATTGAGAAAATTATTATTTTAAAAAGTAGGCGTAAAATGTGGGTTGGCATATGATGATGTCTCGTCATGACCTATGACAGGACATCATGTATCTATAATATCTATGTATCTATACTAATAAGATACACTATCTGCACACAAAGTTTTATGTTTATAGCCTTGTTACTTTGTATGTAATGATGTCTCAAATATAGGCTTATATTCTTGTCTAAAATGGGCATGGTGAACAATAGAGTCAATGACGTTATTGATATGTGAAAAATTTCATGAAAATCATTGCAGTAGTCACGTGATAAATAGAGGAAAGTGGGATTAAAATGTAGGCATGACATCGAGTCGTGAATTAATATTATCTGCTCCGGCATCGGTACTATCTGTGTGTCAAATTTCGTTAACATAGGTTCAGCCGTTTAGGCGTGATTGATACACAAACAAACAAACTTACACCTGAATTTTATAATACATATATATTTGGATACATGGATTATAAAAAAGAAAATTAATTGAAAGTCGGTAAATTGTTTTATTTTTATAATAAGATAGATAAAGGGTATAATTAGTTTATATTCTATAAATCGTTTAATTAATCAGTTATAACTAAAATATGATTTTAGATTTTTCTGTTTAGAATTTGAAATTGATGTTTGTATTACAAAACTCCATTTTTGATTAAATTATTCAATTATAAAAAGAATTTAAATCGTTTTAAATTTTTGATTAATAACAAATCCCAATAAACCAAAAGATATTATAACGATATCGAAACGATATCATCTAGGTGATAAAAACTATCACTAGTGATAATCGTTTTCGAGTCTATAACGATAGTTTTTACGGACTAAAGTGTACCTTTCCTTATGATATCGTTTTTCCATAATATTATGATATCGTTTTCGGTATCGTTATTTCCAAAAATAACGATAGTAAAATCGTCATGAACCAAATTTTGTTCTGAACGCTATTCAATACTAAAAATTATGTTTATTTGCATTTAAATATACTAAATATAATTAATATAATAATATAAAAAGAACCATAATCAGCGAAAATGAGAAAAAAATCCTAAATAAATATATAAAAAGATATAAAAATCATCATACATGATATATTTTATGCAAATATTATCAACAACATTTGCAAACATGATTATTCCTTGGACACATACATATTTCTGCAATTAAATACCTAAAAACTTGGTTTTACCACTAGAAATCTGTAAACTATTGAATTTTTTGTATTTGATTCCCAGCTTGTTTTTGTATGTTGAACAATTTTTATTTTTATTTGAAGTTTTTTCCAAATGATATTTTTTTTATTTTATCAAAACGAAATATTTCGAAATATCAATATCACAATAATATCGTTTTCTGCAATACAATATGATATTATAATCGGCACCTAATATGGTATCGTTTCCGCTATCATATCGTTCTAAGGTTTATTGGGATGAAATAATTTTTTTAATGATGCTTTTGGGTAATTTTAATAGATTTTTAGATTTTTTTTGTGTAGAATTTAAATATATTATAAATCTTTTCTAAGGAAAATATATAAATCATGATAATAATTAAAAATATTTTGAATTTCTGCCTAAATAAATAAATTTTTATACCTACCATCAAAAAGATGGGGGCTATATTTATTTTGTCATTCCGTGTGTAAAATGTCGAAAAAATCATTTAAGATACCATAAAGTAAATATTTTCTGGGTCCTGGTTAGATTCTTAGTCGATATAGCTATGTCCGTCCGTCTGTTGAAAGCAGGATAGGGCTCGAACGGGACAACCTAGAGGGACAAAATTTGGCTCAAATATTTATCTTATACGATGCGCTTCGCTATCCCTTATTAGGCGATATCAAATATTTACTACCGCTCAAGAGTTTTAAAAAGTGGGCGTTAAATGTGGGGGTGGCATCCGACACAGTTCTTTCATAGCCTATAATGATTACCGGCACAGGTACTATCTGTGTGTCAAATTTCGTGAAAATCGTTTTAGCCGTTTAGACGTGAATGACGCACAAACAAACAAATAAACTTACACTTCATTTTTATAATATACATATACATTAGAGTGCTCCAAGCTTGTATGAAGGAAAAAAAATGTTATCCTATAGGCCGCCCCCCCCCCCTAAAATTGTTCTAAAATTGAAAGATTTAATAACCAAATTTTTTTTTATCAATTTGCTGAACCCTTCAAAAAGGGTTAATAATCAATTTTTTGTTATCAATTTGCTGAATAAATGTGACACCATATTCAAAAAGTGATAAATGACAAATTTTTTTTTTATCAATTTGCTGAATTAATGGGATTGCAAACGGGTTTTATTGAAATGTATTAAAATTGGCATGTTTTTAAATCATTGGGGTCATTTTGACCCCAAGGCCGTTTAAGGGTTAATTTCATTTTTTTTCACTATAATTATAAATACCGGTTGTTAATAAATAAATTTCTTAAGTTTTATGATAATCTACCGAAAAATAGATAAAATTGCGACTAGTTTCCATCAAAAATTGCAAATATTACAAAATTTGACCTTTGACCTTTAAAGTTTATGGGTTTATGTCGTCCAAATTGTATGAAACTCTTGATTTATATTTAGAATTATGTGGATTATAAAATTTTAAAAAAGTTCCATTTAAAATACACAACAATGTAATAAAATGGCTGATTTGCCAAAATATTACATATAAATGGGTTTTTCTCGAAATCCGCCGAATTCAAAATGCAGGTACAGGCAAACTATAAGAGGTATTGATCTAATTTTTTTACTGCTTTATTCCGTAATCTGTTGTCCATAAATCCCTATGAGATCTCCCAAAAATATTGAAATTTGTTTAACAAAGTATAAAAAAAACTGAAATTTGAGTTTTGAAACGACCGTTAAAAATATCAACATTTTTTGGCGATAGCTGAGAACAAGTTTACGTTATTCTATAAGGACAAGTAACTGCAGATGTATTTTAAGTAAAGCAATTGTTTTATTCGAATATTTTTAAAAATATATTTATTTTTTTGTCACATTTCGAATTCAAGTGCTCTGAGACACGTTAATGGCCTGGGGAATTTTCAATAACTTTTACATTTTTAAACCAATTTTTGTGTTTTATATCGTTTTGTAACACTAATTCTTTGTATATTACGATTCTTTTACAATAAAATGCAAAACTAACTATTTAATGACAACATTTTTGTGAATACTGAAAAAAATGCTTATTTTCCCCTTGTAAATGCATCTTCAAACTTAAGAGCCGTTGCGGCACCAGTTAACGTAGTCCTATTGCCCTAATTTTTTGCACGACGTATTTTTATAACCCATAGAACAATTTTATGGGGGGGGGGGGGGGGGGGGTTGTGGTTGTACGGGCAAAATTCGAAACTTCGTTTTTTTGGAGCACTCTAATATACATATTAGGATAAGGTTTGTTTGGTATTAAAAATGGGCAAACAAAAAAGTTATGGTCTAGAATTAGAAACACAGTATGTCGGTTGTAGCTTCTTAAACAAAAGCATGTATGACAACGAAATATTGTGCAGATAGTTGGATGGTTGATATAAACTTGAAAACCAAAAACCACTTTACCGCCCTCCTCCCATATAAGGTGAAACGTTAACGAAAATTTGTACAAATAAGTAGTTCAAGGATCAATGTAAACTTGGAAACAAAAAACTGGCGTTAATAGTTTTAATTTTTTGGAATATTTCTATAATTGATACAATTAAAAAAGTAATTGTTATAATTTTTATATTCAATAATTTAATTGACCATATTTTTTTGTGTGTAGATATTTATGTAATACGAGCTGTTAACCCGCTACTTCGTTAGCGGATTTTTTTTTTTTTTAACTATACTATAAAATAAATTTAAAATAGGATTTTCGAAAAGTACAAACGGCATGTCTGATAGGGTGCCAGTAAAGTACTAATTTTTTACATCTTTAATATTCGAAAGTTAAAAAACTACAAAAGTATTACTATTATTTTTTAGTATAGAGGAATGTGACTAATAGAGTTTGAGAATTCTCATTCATAAATAACAATATCTCTTTAATATTACATTTCTAATATTAGAAAAAGTATTTTAGAATAAGGAAAAAGAACCAAAAAATCACTTTTAAGAATTATAATTCACTTAGGACCTTACATCTTCAATTTTATGTTTCTAGGATGTATATTACAGAGCATTCAAAAAGTATTGCTAAAAGAACGAAAAAGTACCACAAAATCCCTTCTTATGAATACTCACTCACTTAGGGCCACATAACTTTAACTTCATGTTTCTAGGTTAAATACTACAGAAAATTCAAAAAATACTATTAGAAGAACAAAAAAAGTACCACAAAACCCCCTATTGTGGATTCTCATTCATTTACGACCATATATCTTTAATTTCATGTTTCTAGGTTAAATATGACCAAAAATTCAAAAAGTACCATTAGAAGAACGAAAAAGTACCACAAAGTTCTCTCTTATAGATTCTCATTCATTTAGGACCACATATCCTTAATTTCATGTTTCTACGTTAAATATTATAGAAAATTCAAAAAGTACTATCAGAAGAACAAAAAAAGTACCACAAAATCCCCTCTTATGGATGCACATTCACTTAGGACCACATATCCTTAATTTCATGTTTCTAGGTTCATAATTATAGAAAATTCAAAAAGTACCATTAGAAGAACAAAAAAGGACCTAGAAAACCTCACTTATGAATTCTTATTCATTTAAGACCACATATATTTAATTTCAGGTTTCTTAGTTAAATATTATAGAAAATTCAAAAAGTACCATTAGAAGAACGAAAAAGTACCACAAAGTTCTCTCTTATAGATTCTCATTCATTTAGGACCACATATCCTTAATTTCATGTTTCTACGTTAAATATTATAGAAAATTCAAAAAGTACTATCAGAAGAACAAAAAAAGTACCACAAAATCCCCTCTTATGGATGCACATTCACTTAGGACCACATTATCCTTAATTTCATGTTTCTAGGTTCATAATTATAGAAAATTCAAAAAGTACCATTAGAAGAACAAAAAAGAACCTCAAAAACCTCACTTATGGATTCTTATTAATTTAAGACCACATATATTTAATTTCAGGTTTCTTGGTTAAATATTAAAGAAAATTCAAAAAGTACCATTAGAAGAACGAAAAAGTACCACAAAGTTCTCTCTTATGGATTCTCATTCACTTAGCACTTCATGTCCTTAATTTCATATTTCTAGGTTAAATATTATAGAAAATTCAAAAAGTACCATTAGAAGAACGAAAAAGTACCACAAAGTCCCCCCTTCTGAATTCTTTCCAACATCGGACCATGCGTATTTAATTTCATGTTTCTAGGTTAAATATTACAGAAAATGCAAAAAAGTACCAATAGAAGTAGAAAAAAAGTACCACAAAATCCATCCTCTTGAATTCTTACCCACAGACCATGTATCTTTAAGTACCACAAATTTCACTCTTGTGAATTCTTATATACATTTTCTTAATTTCATGTTTCTATGTTTAATGTAATTATTAAGTTTGAATAAAATGTAATTTCCCGCCTTTACCCCCTTTTTGGTACTTTTTTTACCCATAGAAGTATCAAAAATTGTATTCCAATGAGTTACTAAATTATAGTGAGATCCCATATTAAAATACGCATATGGTTATGTCAATAAATATAAAAAAATGTTTTATGAAAAAAGTACCAAAAATAGGTACGATTTTTACCCCTTAAACGTTCGAATTTCGAAAAAGTACCAAATTTATATTTCTCGTTTTTTGATAAGTTAAGAATACGGCATAAATTTTATTTGTATGTTGATTGGTTTCAAAGATATATATGGTGACAAAAAGTACCAAAATACAGTATTTACCCGTTTCCTCCCTAAAAGGGCCGATTTTCAAAAAAGTACCAGACACCTGTCCGATTATTTTTTAAATGAATAACGAAAACTATTAAACTTTTTGTGTATCTTTATTAGTTTGGGAGTTATAGAGTCACCGATTTTACACATTTTTACCCTTTTTTAACCTCTAAACATTCGAATTTCCAAAAATCCCGTCTTAAAGGATCTGTACAGAGGGCGACCTACCTGCGTTCCAAATTTCGACTTTCTACCTTCAGCCGTTTGGGCTGTGGGATGATGAATCAGTCAGTCATTCAGTCAGTCAGTCACGTTACTCTTTTATATATATAGATGAAATTATTCTTAACGATTAAACTTCACCAAAAAAAAAAAAAAAAAAATTAAAGACATCGAACGAAAATTTCAAATGCAGCACTAATTTAGAAATATAAAATTTTATAGCATTAAATTGATGATAAAATTATGACACATATGGCAAATACACACATACACCAAAAAACTTAAATGCAATGACTTTGAATTGTGCATGAGTCCATTCAAGTATAAAAGTGTTTATAAGTATGTAATCTAAATGTGGAAACTAAGAAACTTCTACTCTGTAATAAAAAATGTTTGTTCGTGACATCAAAAAATATTTTATATTCTTGTCATTTAGAAAAAATAAAAGAATATATCGAACGTAAAATTATTAAAGCTAAAACGTAACTTAGAATAATAAAATCACTGTTAAGAAACTCATCTTCTTCGTATATTCTACAGTTTCTATTTTGATGATTTGATGTATTTTTTAAGTAGATGTCAATGGATTTATACCACTAATGTTTGCCAAATTTCGAAAGAATAAAAGGTGCCAGTTGTCCTCAATAGATTTTGTGCACCACACGGTGCAAGTGTATCTTCCAAACTACTCTTCGTATCAAATTTAGACGTATGCAAGGAACTTAAGCTTGAAGTCACTCTTGTCTTTTGAAATTTGTAGAGAAAAGAATTGTTTTATTAATAAAACATTAACAAACAATTTACTATATTTAAAAAAAAAAATTTCATACTAATTTCAGAGTGCTGGCTTTGAACATTTTTACGGCTAGACGAATTGAGGTAATCAAAAAAATGTTCAGCATGTTATTTCCCAGCAAAAACTTTTTGGTTTTCGGTAATGGCAACTACTTATAAAACTAATTTCCTGGAAAGTAGGCGTCATTATTATTTGCCTTCTCTACATTACATAAATAAGTACTCAATAGTATAATTGCAGAGTAAGTTACAATCACATGGATCAGTTGTCTAGAGCGCAGGATTAGCAACCAGAAGGTTGCCGGTTCAACCCCATTCTGATGCTATTCATTTTTTCAACAAAATGTTTTAAAAATACATTTTATTCTAAAACAAGTTTTTTAGCTTTAAATATTAAGTGCGTGATGGTGTACTGAGTAAGACATTAGTCATTGAAAACGACTAGTTAAAAGGGTCCCAAGTTCAAAACTCACTGACGGCAAATTTTTTCGTTTTTTTTTTTATTTTTATTTTTGTTTAGGTACATATTTTTTAGTATCACTAGAGTCTAAAAATAACTACTAGAATTCATGGACAACTCGAACAAAAATAACTAGTTATTGAGACAAAAAATAAGTAGTTTATTTTTATTTCCAATTATACCTTCTAGCTTACCAGGAAAGCAAAGTTTTTGCTGGGTTCTAAATGTACTAAAAATTATATAAAATTAAAAAAAAAAAATGAAACTTCAATCATTTTACAGAAATCGGACATGATTTCTAGAAGTTACATTTTGAAACTTTTACACACTCGAGGTGGTCAACTTTGATACACTGTAGCTTATCTCGTTTTATTACACGGTGATTACAATTTAATTTTGCAATAAGACATTACTTTCTTTTATCAGTTCTATAAGATTTTCTAATAAGGAGTGAGATCGAAAAATTCTTAACTTATATAAAATTCAATAATTTGGAAACGGTTGATATTAGAGTTTTGATTTTTATATCCACCATCAAAAAGATGGCGGGTATATTGATTTTGTCATTCCGTGTGTAACATGTCGAAGAAATCATATGTATTTTCTGGGTCCTGGTTAGATCCTGAGTCGATCTAGCTATGTCCGTCCGTCTGTCTGTCTGTCCGTCTGTTGAAAGCAGGATAGGGCTCGAACAGGACAACGTAGGGGGATGAAATTTGGCACAAATATTAATCTTATATGAGGTTTGTTGGTATTTATAATGGGCAAAATCGGTAAAAAAAAACCAAAAAAGTTATGGGCTAAAAACTAGAAACATAGGGTATTCGTTTCATACTTTTCTACTGATATCTCTTAAACAAAAGCATGTACGACAACGAAATTTTGTATAAATAGTTTGAGGGTCGATATAAACTTGGTCCGCCCACCTCCCATTTAAGGTGAAACTTCAACAAAATTGTGTTAAAATATTTCAAGGAACAATGTAAACTCGAAAACAAAAAATGGGCGTGGTCCGCCCACTTTACCGTACCATATAACGTAAAATTTTAAAAAGTTAATGGTGGGTATATAGATTTAATTGATATTATATTACAGTCACAGAAAACTATAACTTTTATAGTTCTAACCACTACTTATGAACTCGTGGACCTTCTTTGGTAACTCATTCATTAGAGATTTAATAGTTGTTTCAGTCACGTTTTTGGAACAGTTTGCCCATCTCGTTTTAAAATCATCGATATTTTGGGACACCTCTTTTCACAGGAGTCCAATATCTTTTGTCTTCTTTTGGGTCCTAAACTTATCTTAAACATTTCCTCGAGCATTAGCA
This sequence comes from Protophormia terraenovae, assembly GCA_951394005.1. Lineage (NCBI taxonomy): Eukaryota > Metazoa > Arthropoda > Insecta > Diptera > Calliphoridae > Protophormia > Protophormia terraenovae. The sequence continues at coordinate 97,697,938 of OX596077.1, forward strand.
ACATAAAAATGTTGACCCAGAAGCTGCAAAAAAACTGTTAGTACATACGTTTCGTCGTCCAGTATACAATAAGAGTATTTTTGTATGAAATTTGATTTTAATTTCTGTGTCCTATTCTTGTCTTCAACATTTTTTTTCCAGCATTCCTGTCTGAAACGTTTGAACTTTATATGTTTTCAGCTCATTTCAGTATGTTTTAGCCTTCTCAATATTACGTGGACCTTTTTTTTACCTCCCGAGCCAGGTTTGCTATCAATGGTCAAATTCTTCTGATACTGATAAATAACATTGGAAACCGCTTGACAGCAGACATTTAATTCTTTGGACAATTATTTGAAGGATTAATTTGAATTCTTTTGAAAATTTTTAATAATTTGTAGCACGCACTTCTTTTTCGTCACTCATTTTGATCAAACTCACAACAAACTATTAAAAATAATAACCCTAGAGTAAAGAGAACCGGTTCAAAACTAGTCATTTGACAGGTTCTCAAGGCTAGTGACCGGTCCCAGTTCCGGAACTTTATATGAGAAAAACCTGTCACTTTTACATGGGGTTGTCATTGGAGGTGGCTAATTAGCCCCTTGGGACAGGTCACAGGATAGGTCCTAGGACAGGTCCAAGAGGACAGGTTCAGTAACGATTATTGTAATAAAATTTTAGAAAAATTCGGTAATTGTTTACTTTTTAAACATTATTTTTATTATGTTTATTTTTAATTTTATAATTTTTCGTTAATGTCGATGGCGGCACCCCGGCTCGAACCCATGTTCATCTGACGTATGTTACGTTTTATAGTCTTCAACGCTTACCGCTCAGCCACTGATTGTTATTGCGCGCGAGTTGCTATTTGCGCACTTAACGAGTATGTTAATAGTGAGTGTGTTTGTGTCAACTGGTTTTCCATTGGAACTTTGGTGACGAGTTGGGTGTCAATTGGTACTCAACTGGTACAGAGAAACCGGTCCATTACTGCAATTACCACAAATTTCCTGCAGGGAACTGATATATTTTTCATAGATAACTAGATAAAAAAAGAAAAAAAAAAAAAAAAAATAAAAAAATAAATAAAAAATAAATATTGCTTCCGAAAAAAGTTAAGAGGCAAAACGTGTGTTAAGATTTTTTCGATTTTTACGTTATGTAGAGATGCTAAAAAGTATTATGTTTTTGGGACAAAACTTATTTGTTTCTTTTAATTTTTTCTTCAACCAGTTTAAAATTTGTTTTGATTTGAGTTCCTTCCACAAAAACATCAGCACAAAAAATAAACTCTTTCAATATATTTTATTTGTTTGCGCTCTAAAGCAATAAAATCAGAGGTTGAAATATAATTTAGAAATGCAATAATGGCAAACATTTATAAGAAGTTCTTTTGCAAAAAATGTAAAATATCCTACAATACACCATTTTCCACAATACCTCACTTTCCCCTACTTTAAATATATTTTTATTTGATTTTTTTAACTTTTATCCCTACTTTAAATAAATTTAATTATTTTTTACTGTCGTATTTGTCTATCATTCATTTACTAAAGTTGTAGTTTTTAATCGAAAGTTGTGAATAGAAGAAAAATAGATGAAAAATTGTGCAAGAAAAAAATACGTAGAAAATAATTCTTTGCCTTCATTTTGAAAAGTTAAAAGTACGCAACTGCTGGTTGAAAAAAATATCGTAAATACTTGGTACTTCGAAAATGAAAATGCAATTAGTGTAAATAATAATGCATTAGAACTACATAGAGAAAAAGTTAAAATCTATTTCAATTACAAAATTGCTTTTATTAATTAAAAATTTAGTTTGAATTTGTTATATTCATTAATGTTAATAATAACACAGGCTGACAGAATGAAACGAGAAAGAAAGATATAGTCGGTCAAGCTCGACCATATGATACCCTACCCCATTGTGTACATTATAATTCGGGGAGGCGCTTGGTGCCAATTGTGGACCGATACTTATATCAAGTGTAAAATAAAACATTCACTTTTGGGTGATTCCCTTTTGGCACTATCATTTATGTTTATATAAAACATATTTGTGTCGAATATTTACTTGATACTGACATTTTTATGGGATTTTTGGCCGTTAAAGTGTTTTTCTGAAAAGGGGTTTATATGGGAGCTATGGTCAATTATGGACAGATCTTCCTTATTTAGACTTATATGTGCCAAATTTCATTAAAATATTTACGATCGTTAAACCCTTTTCCGGGGGGACATTTCTATGGGTGCTAAGTGAAATAATGGACCGATCATACCCAATTTCAATAGATTTCGACCCTAGACAAGAAACTTGTGTGCAAATTTCATTAATGTTTGTTCAAAATTGCGAGCTGTAGTTTGATTACAATGTTTACATGGACAGGCAGATGGTCAGACTGATGGACGTACATCGTTAAATCAATATTTACCTTAAAATTAGAGAGAAGGAAATCGGGAACTTTGCTTAAATTCGGATAGATCCACAGAAATTTGTTTCCAGCAATATTGTCAAAAACTATGATATCTTACTAATAAAGCAGGGAAAGTTAAGACTGATGCTTAATATCAATAAAGACATCTAAAAGTGAATATGAAACCCTTAAATAACAAAGATATAGTATCCAAAACTTCAAAGTTTTGTAAAACAAAAACTCACCAAATTTAAAAGTTGAAAGGGTTTCGATACGATTTTTCATACTCCACGAATGGCACGTCATGGTCAAAGTGAACGAACAGCTAAAAGGTTAATAAATAAGCTAAGATGCTGTAAAAGATAAGTCGTTATTGTTGGAAATATTTGAAATATGTACAGAATAAAACAATTTAAAGTACTAATTAGTGTAATCGATTATTCGACTTTTTTGAGAAACCGGTTTTCGAATAGTTCGAATACTTAATCTTTTAAAAAAACCGGTTGCACTTTTTGAAATTCAGAAAAAACCGGTTAACCAGTTTTTTGCAGAAGTTAATATTTATATCAAAAGACTACATTTCTTTAAAAAAATCAATAATTCTTATAATCAATTTAAATTTTATTAAATACTAGAGTAAAAGCCTGACAATGTCAGGAAAAATAATATAATAATGAAAATATGCACAAACAAATCCGAAAATTAAAAGAAAAAAAATATGAACAACATTTAGACACCTTCCTCTCCCTAATCGAAGTCAATTATTTGAAGCCGTTCAAATTTATTGGAATTATATTGATTAAAGTTTTAAATTCGTAAACCTTTCAAAATAAAAAAAAAATCGTCGTAAATGCGCTCCCTGGCCGAAATACAGAATCAGTTTTTATAGGATTTGGACAGCAAACAATAAGTATAGCAACTGAAAAGCTCTTAATACCAAAACAGACTTTTTGGTCCCTGATAGAAACATGAATAGAAACTGTTAGAATTTGTTGAACGAATAGTTTTATAAGTATGCCGATTTTTAGTTTCTTACGTCGTCTGGGAGCTTCAGAAAGCTCTGGAAAGGAAACATTGCTTAGGAAAGATATATTTAAATCCATATATATAGATCCACGTATTTTCGCTCCCTGATAGAGATTTCAAAATCTGGCTCCGTTAGGATTTGTAGGACGAATAGGGTTATAATTAAGCTGAATTTTAATTTTTTATGTCTTCTGGGAGCTTTAGAAAGCTCTGGAAAGAGAAAAAATTCTTAGAAAAAGACACATAAATCCTCTTATATCCGCTCTCTGATACAAATTTCAAAATTGTTACGCGCGGCTAGTACTTAATATCAACAAAAATAATTTCCTAAATTCTGTATCGCCTACATTTGAAAACAGTGGTTAAGGGCATAAAAGATTTCCCAGCTAACTCAATGATAGGTATAAGTGGTTCTTAACCCATTGTTTCCTGCGCATAACATATAACACACTCTGTTATGCCTATAAAATACCTCAGAGTATGTAAAAGAATAAGAAATTTATATAAAAAAAAATTAAATCGAATAAAGAACAAAGCTACTTTATTATGTGACTAGATGTTATGTCACCAGAGGTATAATTTCCCACCCAATTAATTAACACCTTGACAGATTTTTACCCCTGAATATTTTTAAATCTGTCCCTATAATAAACATGATTAATTACTTTCGTACAAACATTTTGCGTTGGTTATCCTTCCCTTACTTTAAAAATTAAAATTGCATTTTGTTTATATTATTTACAATAATAACTCAAGAATAGTATTTATTGAAAGAAAATTCATATCAAAACAAAAAAAGTAAATAATTATGATAATAAAACAAAATATAGGAACATAATTCATTCATCAATGAAATATAGAAATATGGATAATGAAAAAGAAGATAAAACTAGAATTAAGACTACAAAAATGTAAACAACCCTTTTTATGCAATGAATGAAATTTAAGAATGAATGGAAATGGACTAACGATCAGGAGTAAGATAATAATAGTATTTATAAAGAGAGCATTTCATTCATAAATAATTACAAAAATAATATAAAAAGAAAAAATATATATTTTACTCACAACTAATTATGTCCCACTTCATGATGGTTCGATTGTAGGGCCCAGCAATCAGCACATGATGAGAACGATGTTGTTGTTTCTGATTTCTTACTTTTTAAAACAAATTAACTTATTTATAGAATAGAAGAATTAGATAAAAAAAAAAATAAAAATAACTAAAGATATTTGATATACACTCAAAGAATTATATTAGTATAAATTACATATTTAATAGTTAAAGTTTAATAGTTAAAGCAAATATAGTTTAAGAAATTAAATCAATTGTAGAAATAATCTAATAATTAATAATATAGTATAATAATTTTCTTAATTAACTTTGAAAATTCATAATGACTTTTAGATCTTGTTAGTTTTAGGATTAGGTGATTAAGTGGTTACATTCTTAAGGTATTTTATTTAGTTTAGTTTAAAGTATAATATAGTTTTAATAAATTTTCAAATAATTAAATTTGGAAGTTTTTCCTTTTTTGATAGTTTAAGAAAACATATTTAATCAAAATTAGATTTGTTAAAAAAAAAAAAAAAAAAAAAATGTGTATTAGTTTAGAATAGATTTTATATAATTTAGATAATAATCGTAATTCAGTTAGTTTTTTAATTGATAAATAACGTAATATAAGTAATTTGTAGTATATAACTTGAAATATAATAGTTTTTAAAGTGCGTTTTTTGTTATTTCGTTTAGTTTAGGTTTTATACCAAAATTTTAGTATTTTATTAGTATTTTTATATTATAACATATTAATTTTGATTATTTTGGTATTAAATATATATTTGTATTCTTAGGGACCCTTGGAAAATATGTTGTAAGTCCGTTGGAAACAAGTTATAGCTGGTGGTATATGGAAATCTGGGAAGTCACTTTGGAAAATTTCTTCAGTTTGGAAAAATGCAATTTGCACTGATAAATCCAGTTTTTGTGGGAATGTGTGCTAGGTATTTGTAAAATTTCTTCAGACACTTCACTTAGGTGTTTATGCAACCAATTAACGTGGATTCGTGGAAAATTCCACAACCGATAAAAGACAATATGTACTAAAGAAAAGATTATATATAAGTCTTGGTGACCACATGCTTTTCTTCAAGAATTTACTTCTTACCTTTGGATACGTCGAAATTCTTGAAATATATTGTATAATCATTTATTTTCCTTTTGGAAAATTATATGAAAAATTATAATTATATTTAAAAAATATAATTTTATTGTTTTATTTAAATCTTTTTTATTAAATTAGGAAAAACTTTAACACGTTTTAAAAATTATTATATAATTTAATGCGTATATTCACTTTGCAATTATATTTACACCGTATAGTTTCTTCCACTTTTACTTTGCTAATGAAATTGATTTATCAGTTTAAAACATTTTAAAGTGCGTAATCACAAAAGAAGAAAAATGCGTATTAATTAATAATAAAAAAAAGGAGAATGAAATATAAAGTTGAATGCAATTAATTGATCTTTAGTGGGAGAAAGACAAGTGATGTTTCATTTTTAGCTCCCCAAAAAATATTACCATATATGGTCATAAAATTAATAATTTTAATGAGTGTAACTTACGCATATTACAAACATGATTACATATATATATATAATTGAGAGGGAGATTAAAAACAGTACGATAAAAAAATATTTCTATCATGCGAGAAAATGTTAAGTATTCCTGTTAGTGTAATTCAATATACTGATTCGAGTATTTGTTTACGTATAATTTTGTAAATAACTTGATGAAATTAGCGTTAAGTATTTCAATAAATTTTTTCTTTCATTTTTCGTGCCACACGTTTTTTTTAAAAAAAAAAACGTGTGGCACGACCCACGAAAGCCGGGCAAATATCATAATTTAAGGTCTGAAGCATGAAACTTCCCTATATATTTCCCCTTTAGATCTTCTATGTCATATAGGTTGTTTCCTATTTTATCCTTTATTTTACACTTGACATATTTCTGCAAAAACTTTTTGTTAATATTCTTTGACAAATTACTAAGAACATGATTTCTTCGAAAAACTATCTGTCCTTTCTGGAATTCAATATTTTTACTTCTAAGATTATACGTTTTTGCAGATTTAGTATGTGCAATATTCAAATTCTCACGCAATTTTTCCCTTAATTTCGTTAATTTGTCTACATGTTCTGAAATGTTCAAATCTTCTCCAGATAAACAGCCAAGTTGGTCCAAAATCTTATACGTTGATGCGTGTTGGATCATATTTTGACCAAACGTAGCAAAATAAGGGCTGCATTTAATAGAACTATGAAAATCGCTCCTGAGTATGGATAAGATTTGAGGAATATACCTATCCCATTCTTTGTGGTCTTTGTGGTTTTGCAGAAAGTATCTTATTTTTGTAACTATCTCGCGATTTGCTCTCTCCGAGGCGTTTGAGTGTGGGGCGTAGAAACCAGTGGTGATATGGGATATGTCATAGGATTGGAAAAATTCTTTCATTTCTTTAGAAACGAATTGCTTCCCATTATCACTGTGTACATAACGAGGTACACCAAACGTCGGAAATATTTCCATTTGGAAAAATAGAATTACACTAGCCGATGTTGCTGCTCTGAGTGGCTTTAGAAAAACGAACTTGGTCATATGATCCAAGCAAATAAATATAACGGAGTTATTAGCTTTTGAAAAAGGATAAGGGCCAAGGAAGTCGCAGTAGAGACGTTCAAATGGTCGATTAGTCACGAATTGGTTTCCCATTACGGGTCTTGACACCTGATTAGGGGATTTTATACTTTTGCATATTTCACAGGACTTTAAATAAGTTTTTATGTCTTTGACCATCGTAGGCCAAAAGTATTTTGTCCGGACCCGATGCAAGGTTTTTATAAATCCTCCATGGCATGACAAATTGTTGTCATGAGCTGCTTCAATTATGGTTTTTATTAAGGACTTCGGGACCCATATTCGCCATAAACTATCCTCTTCATCTTCGACACCATTTCTAAAGCAAACGCGTTTCAAAATTACATTTCCAGATAAACGAAGATCTGGTAATGCTTCTTTATTTCTGTTTATCGTTTCTCTTAATTCCCTATACTCTTCGTCTTCAAATTCAGGGGCTGACAAGTTTATTTCAGGGGTGTTATTTGGTAAAGTTATTTGATCTACTTCCATTCGAGACAAACAATCCGGCACGATATTTAAAGAACCTTTTCGATGTTCTATGCGGAAATCATACCGCTGTAACTTTAGGCTCCAACGGGCCAGTCTACCGTTAAGGTCCTTTTGCGACATTAACCACTTTAAGGACGAATGGTCCGTAATTATTCGAAAAGGTAAGCCTTCTATATATGGTCTAAACTTGTTGACACAAACTACAGCAGCCATGCATTCGAGCTCGGTAACTGTGTAGTTCTTTTGCGATTTATTTAGTTTCTGCGAGACGTACGCAATAGGGTGTTCTTTGCCCTCATCATCATATTGCAGAAGAACACCACCTACACCGATTTTAGAGGCATCGCATTGGATTATGAACTCCTTTTCGAAATTTGGTTGGGCTAAAACAGGTGCCGTAGAAAGTGCTAACTTTAACTTTTCGAATGAAATTTTAGCAGCTTCAGTTAGAGAAAAAGGTTTATTTGTTTTCTTCAAACAATCTGTCAATGGACCTGCGAGATCAGAGAAATTGTGAATGAAGGTACGATACCAATTTGCCATTCCAACGAATCTTCTGACTTGCTTAGGACTTTTCGGTAAGGGGAAGTTTTTGATTGTTTCTACCTTTTCGGGGTCTACCTTAAGGCAACCATTACCCACTATATACCCCAGGTACCGAATTTCTTTTTGACAAAATTTACTTTTGCTTACATTAATTGTAAGTTTAGCAGATCTAAGACATGAAGCAACTTCCGACAAAAGTTTAATATGGGAATGAAAATCATGGGAGCACACCAACAAATCATCTAAATAGATGAATACGTTTTCTCTAAGACGCGAGGGTATAACTTTGTCCATCAACCGGCTCATGGTTTGTGGACCATTGCACAAGCCAAACGGCATGTACTTGTATTGGTATAATGGTTTTCCAGGTATGACGAACGCAGTTTTTTCTTTAGATGACTCACTTAAACGGATTTGTAAAAACGCATCCTTTAAGTCGATTCCGCTGATGAAGAAAGTATCTTTAAGCCTACTCAAAAGTCCATTTATATGGGGTAGAGGGTAAGAATCTTTCTTTGTTACTGCGTTAAGTTTTCTTGAATCAATACACAGTCGGACTTTGCCAGGTTTTCGTACAAGGACCGCTGGTGAGCACCAAGGAGAATTTGACTCTTCAATAACGCCTAATTGTAACAACCTATCAATTTCTTTGAAAGCTTCCTCTTGACGAGGCGGTGACAATGGGTAGTGCTTGCATTTAATCGGGGCGGAATCTCCGGTATCGATGTGGTGTTCAAGCAAATTTGTGCAACCCAAACCGAGTTTTTCAAAGGACGGAAATTCAAGAATTGTTTTCTCAAGAACAAGATTTTCTTCAGGGGACAGTATATGAAAATTTTGATTGGTATTTGAGTCCTTGGATAATTCCGAAACACTAATAGGAGAGGGTGGTATGATCTCGGGAGCTAAAGCAAAATCTTTCCAAAAATTTATACCAAAGTATGCATCTTGGCTTAACAATGGAACAAGATAAAATTGTATACTTCTAGTAACATTCTTAAAATGTATTGGTAGAACGCAAAATCCAATAACATTTTGCTTAGCACCATTTGCTGTACGTATTGATGAATTCATATTTGTATAAGAAATTCTAAGTTTTTCCAAAAACGATAAACAATTCTTACCTAAGACGGATACATTCGCCCCACTATCGAGTAAACCAGTAAAATCTTCATCCAAAACTTTTACCTTAGCGAATGGTCTATCGTCTTTTCCATATAAAATGGTAGCATCTAGTATTTTACGAAAGTGTTTTCTTTTATTGTAACGTAACCTACATTTCATAATTTTGGTTAAAGGTTTACTATAGGAATCTGTAAAATCGGGTTTATTTACACATAGAAAATCATTATTGATATCTGTTTGTGTGGTAATTTTTGTGTGTTTTTCTTCAATCAAGGATTTGTTTTGAAAATTTTTGCAATTTTGCGAAATATTTTCAGAATTCAATTCAAACTCGGGGTTTGGTGGGATGGACGATTGTCCCCGGTAGCCATATCGCCCATTTTCCGATTTCCCTGAAAATGTTTACTCGGATATTTTGGTGTTAATACACCTTTCAATCCGCATTTGAAGCAGAAAGGCTTTTTAATTTCCTCAGAACAGTATATGTAAGAGTGGCCGTAAGACATACAGTTCCAACACTGAATTTTAGAATAATCAAATTTATCTTTTCTGTTCGAGATTTGAATTGCTTCAAGCTGTGGATCTATATCCTCAGAATTTTCATTGTCCTGAAACGACACATCCAATTCACTAACATTTCGAGATTGTACCGAATTAGGGTTAGAAAATTTGGTCTCTCGAATAACTTTTTCAGCCTTTCGAGCTTGATCTCTAAATTCATTCAAGTCTCGGGCATTAGTACTAAAAAGTAAAAATCTCAAATTGGAATTCAAATTCCGTTTTATAATGTCCATCAAGGTATCATCAGGAAGAGGATTTTGAAGACGAATGTTCATAGAAACAATTGACGAATGAAAATCGTCGTAATTTTCTTTATATTGCTGTTTTCGTAATGAAATTTTTAGCAATATTTCATGATCGGACTCTAAATGTCCGAATTCTTTTGTTAGAGCGTGTTGTAAGAGTGGATACGTCGTATTTCGATTCTGCTTCATAAAAAGCCAGTACCATTGCTCGGCACGACCTTCTAAGAGCACGTGAAAATTAGCTAACAAGTGATCATTAGAACATTTCGATCTCCTACAAAGTGTTTCTACTTTAAAAAGAAAGTCCGACACAGATCCTGACCCATCATAAGATATCTTCCATTTTTCTAACTTTACATTTGAATCTCCATTTAAAAGTGACCTATCTGAGTTCTCAGACGAACGATTATTAGTTGAAAATGGAGTATTTGAATTAGTAAAATTAGAGGTTGGTTGAGGATTGACACTAATCTGTGCTATACTTTGTCTTATTGTAGAAAGTTCCCTTCTAAATTCTTCCTGAGTATTTTTCATTGTTTGCTCCATTAAAGTAATTAATGAATCAAACGAAGTTGCAGCATTAGGATTACGATTATCAGTATTAAGCACCAAAGGAGCGTTATTGCCCAAAGATGAGAAATCACCTTGAGGATTCATACTTTGGTTTGGCAAAGAATTATCTCCAAGAGGAACAAAAATATGTGGTTGTGATGTACAGGTCTGGTTTTCTAATAATTCAATATCTTGGAAAAGGGTAGAAGAGGGTAAACTGTTAGAACTATGTGTTCTTTGAACCTGAGGTTGAACTGTTGTTCTATTGGCGGGAGAATTGTTTGAACTTTGTAATGTTTGACCTTGTGATTGAGCTGTTGCTCTAGTAGCAGGTGAGTGAACTACTCTTGGTTTTGGACTATTTACACTGTCCTGTATTTCAATCGAAATGTTATTTCGCGACGCCGATGAACCTCGACCCCTAAAAGAACTATTCTTACTACCTCTAGCTGTGTTCCTAGTATTCATTACGAAATACTTCCAAATCCCAAATTTAAAGGAAAAATAATAAGTTGTAAGCAGATTATATTTTTTATGTAAGGGTTTGTATTCCAAAAGATAATTTTTTTAAAAAGTAAAAAAAAAACAAATATTCGTATAAACGATTATATAAACTGATATAAAAAAAATTATAATAAATTTAAGTTGTATATGAAATATATACTATTTAATAATATAAAAAAAATTTAATTATTATTGATGAGTATATATATATATATATATATATGATATATATTTTTTTTTTTGCAATAGTAAAATTTTCATATACAATTTAAATACGTTTATATTAAATATAAAATAGTAATAATTTATAAATATGTTAGTGGAAGTAAAGATTTGTTATATAAAAAATCTAATTTTGAAGTTTATTGAGTTTCTGTATTTTGGTTTACTATCTAAATTATTTTCTGAAAATATTTATCTGCATTTGAAGGGAAGAATAACCTTAACAAAATAATTCTTTAAAAGTAATTAATCATGAAATTAATTAAAAAGTGCAGCGTATTCAACCTGTGGTCAAATAGGATCTCCATTTTAATTATTTAATTTATATTGCAATTGCCTTAATCGCAAAAATTCAACACATTTCAGTTTTGTGTCTAAATTGACTTATTAAGAAATTACAATTCGAATTTCAATTTGTTTTAACTAATTTTGACGCAACTAAAACCAAAATTTCATTTCAGATCTAGGACTTTTCAAAATATATCAAAACATTTCTAAAATGGCAAATTACTTTAATACCTACAATTTCCATATCGCAATTAGTTACTGAATTAGGACATTCGTGAGTGTACTAAGACTTATACAAATTTTGCAATGTATTTGGGCTATAATTTAAAATACAATCATTTTCTGATATCGCAATTAGATCAATAATTTTTATAATCAAATGATTCTAAGACTAATATAAGAACATGAAGTATAAGGTGTTAAAAAAAATACAATAAATGAGAATTTTTAATTTCATTAAGCCCTATAAAAGCCATTCAAATATAAAATCATTAGTTTGTTCAATATTAAAATGTTAAACTACAAGTTTTCTTTGTATGTTGACCTTGCCAGAACTGTGGTTTTATTTATATTTAACATTAATTCGTTAAAATTGAGCTGAAATACTATCATTATTTCTTAGCAAAAGTCACATTTGACTGGACTTAATAGAATTAAGACAGCCTTTTGCGTTGGGCGCCATATATGTTACGCGCGGCTAGTACTTAATATCAACAAAAATAATTTCCTAAATTCTGTATCGCCTACATTTGAAAACAGTGGTTAAGGGCATAAAAGATTTCCCAGCTAACTCAATGATAGGTATAAGTGGTTCTTAACCCATTGTTTCCTGCGCATAACATATAACACACTCTGTTATGCCTATAAAATACCTCAGAGTATGTAAAAGAATAAGAAATTTATATAAAAAAAAATTAAATCGAATAAAGAACAAAGCTACTTTATTATGTGACTAGATGTTATGTCACCAGAGGTATAATTTCCCACCCAATTAATTAACACCTTGACAGATTTTTACCCCTGAATATTTTTAAATCTGTCCCTATAATAAACATGATTAATTACTTTCGTACAAACATTTTGCGTTGGTTATCCTTCCCTTACTTTAAAAATTAAAATTGCATTTTGTTTATATTATTTACAATAATAACTCAAGAATAGTATTTATTGAAAGAAAATTCATATCAAAACAAAAAAAGTAAATAATTATGATAATAAAACAAAATATAGGAACATAATTCATTCATCAATGAAATATAGAAATATGGATAATGAAAAAGAAGATAAAACTAGAATTAAGACTACAAAAATGTAAACAACCCTTTTTATGCAATGAATGAAATTTAAGAATGAATGGAAATGGACTAACGATCAGGAGTAAGATAATAATAGTATTTATAAAGAGAGCATTTCATTCATAAATAATTACAAAAATAATATAAAAAGAAAAAATATATATTTTACTCACAACTAATTATGTCCCACTTCATGATGGTTCGATTGTAGGGCCCAGCAATCAGCACATGATGAGAACGATGTTGTTGTTTCTGATTTCTTACTTTTTAAAACAAATTAACTTATTTATAGAATAGAAGAATTAGATAAAAAAAAAAATAAAAATAACTAAAGATATTTGATATACACTCAAAGAATTATATTAGTATAAATTACATATTTAATAGTTAAAGTTTAATAGTTAAAGCAAATATAGTTTAAGAAATTAAATCAATTGTAGAAATAATCTAATAATTAATAATATAGTATAATAATTTTCTTAATTAACTTTGAAAATTCATAATGACTTTTAGATCTTGTTAGTTTTAGGATTAGGTGATTAAGTGGTTACATTCTTAAGGTATTTTATTTAGTTTAGTTTAAAGTATAATATAGTTTTAATAAATTTTCAAATAATTAAATTTGGAAGTTTTTCCTTTTTTGATAGTTTAAGAAAACATATTTAATCAAAATTAGATTTGTTAAAAAAAAAAAAAAAAAAAAAATGTGTATTAGTTTAGAATAGATTTTATATAATTTAGATAATAATCGTAATTCAGTTAGTTTTTTAATTGATAAATAACGTAATATAAGTAATTTGTAGTATATAACTTGAAATATAATAGTTTTTAAAGTGCGTTTTTTGTTATTTCGTTTAGTTTAGGTTTTATACCAAAATTTTAGTATTTTATTAGTATTTTTATATTATAACATATTAATTTTGATTATTTTGGTATTAAATATATATTTGTATTCTTAGGGACCCTTGGAAAATATGTTGTAAGTCCGTTGGAAACAAGTTATAGCTGGTGGTATATGGAAATCTGGGAAGTCACTTTGGAAAATTTCTTCAGTTTGGAAAAATGCAATTTGCACTGATAAATCCAGTTTTTGTGGGAATGTGTGCTAGGTATTTGTAAAATTTCTTCAGACACTTCACTTAGGTGTTTATGCAACCAATTAACGTGGATTCGTGGAAAATTCCACAACCGATAAAAGACAATATGTACTAAAGAAAAGATTATATATAAGTCTTGGTGACCACATGCTTTTCTTCAAGAATTTACTTCTTACCTTTGGATACGTCGAAATTCTTGAAATATATTGTATAATCATTTATTTTCCTTTTGGAAAATTATATGAAAAATTATAATTATATTTAAAAAATATAATTTTATTGTTTTATTTAAATCTTTTTTATTAAATTAGGAAAAACTTTAACACGTTTTAAAAATTATTATATAATTTAATGCGTATATTCACTTTGCAATTATATTTACACCGTATAGTTTCTTCCACTTTTACTTTGCTAATGAAATTGATTTATCAGTTTAAAACATTTTAAAGTGCGTAATCACAAAAGAAGAAAAATGCGTATTAATTAATAATAAAAAAAAGGAGAATGAAATATAAAGTTGAATGCAATTAATTGATCTTTAGTGGGAGAAAGACAAGTGATGTTTCATTTTTAGCTCCCCAAAAAATATTACCATATATGGTCATAAAATTAATAATTTTAATGAGTGTAACTTACGCATATTACAAACATGATTACATATATATATATAATTGAGAGGGAGATTAAAAACAGTACGATAAAAAAATATTTCTATCATGCGAGAAAATGTTAAGTATTCCTGTTAGTGTAATTCAATATACTGATTCGAGTATTTGTTTACGTATAATTTTGTAAATAACTTGATGAAATTAGCGTTAAGTATTTCAATAAATTTTTTCTTTCATTTTTTTAGAAAAATAAAAAAAAAACTAATGTAAAAAAAAATCGTAACAAAATATGGCTCCATTAGGATTTGTTGGACAAAAAGTTTTATAATTAAGCCAAATTTTAATTTTCTACGTCGTTTGGTAGCTTCAGAAAGCTCTGGAAAGAGAAAAAATGCTAAGCAAATTATATATCTAGATGACTAGAATATAATTATGTTTCAAAATTGTAGAAAAAATCATCTAAATTTTAGTTAGCATAAACAGAAACCATGGCTTAATATGGAAGCCTGTCTCAATTGAAACGATTCTGCAAGTGAAACTTTTTTAACAACAACACCTTTAAAAAATAAAGGAAATATTGGATCAAAAAAATTTAATTGGGTCATACAGGATAATTATTAATTATTTATTTGTTTAATATTACAGAATAAATTCCATTTTAGACTTAAACTATATTTTAAAAACATAAGAAATCAGTCTTTATGAATATTTAAAAAATTATTCCTAAATTTTCAAATATCACTAACACTATTTAGTACATTTTTTCTGAAATAAAATGCTATTTTTAAAACCGGTTTTTTGTGTTTAAAATAACCGGTCTATTCGACATTCGAAAAATGAACATTTTGAAAAAACCGACAGCACATTGACTGAAAAAAACCGGTTTTAAAACCGGTTGGAAAACCGCGTCGATCACCCTACTAACTACAAAATAAATTTAAAATTCTTTTTTTGTAAAAGTCAACTTTATTTTAAAATAGAAGTTTTGTTTTTTCATACCAAAAGAAAAATTTTAAAATCTATTTTAAAAGATTTTTAAAACTTATACCTTAAAATTATACATGAATTTTAAACACAAT
This sequence comes from Protophormia terraenovae, assembly GCA_951394005.1. NCBI lineage: Eukaryota > Metazoa > Arthropoda > Insecta > Diptera > Calliphoridae > Protophormia > Protophormia terraenovae. Next base: position 97,713,676 of record OX596077.1, read on the forward strand.
AAAAACTTAAAAGCTTATTTTAAAATTTAAAATGATTTTTTTTGAAAAAAGCTTTATGGTGAAAACTTTAAATAATAGTCAATTTTTAGGTTTAAAATCGACTTTTTTGTTTTTATAGTTAGGCTGAATAACTTTTAATGTTTTAGGTTATAATTTTTTACTATATTCACAATTTACATATTAAGTTTTTGAGTTACAAAATTGTCTGTAATTCGTCAAGTAAATATTTTTAAAGATATACAAAAAATAAAAAAAATAAAAAAAAGAAACTTGTGAATATTTGAAAACTTTACTAATAATAAAATACAATTTGTTTGTTACGTAGTATCATTAAGAAGACCTGCAAGTGAATCAAAAGGTGTTATTTTGTAAGGCAGTGTTATCAAAAAAAAAAAAAAAAAAATCAAACTAATTGAGAAAGTAAAGAAAAAAAAAGTAATCTAATATTCTTTCTATTTAAATATGTAGATAAGTACATGAAAGTGAATTTACCTTAACATTTAATACGTCTTTACGTTTTCCATTGACTACCTATATGTGTTCTTACAAGAGGAAAATAACAAATTTCTAGCTTTAATTGAGAATTAGGGGAAAACATTGATTGCTATCTGGGAAATTAAAAGCGATACATACATAAATCGTATGCCATTGTGTGTATATTTGAATGTAAGTATGTACTTATAGTACATCTGGAGATAGCGTACATATACTTTAAGGTGGTCCTGCTTGTATGGAGAGAATATTATATACTTCTTCTAAGCTCGATTAAAATGAAAAGAGGTCTTTTTTGGGGTTTTGAGATTTTTTCATATCTTTGCCAAAATAGCAATTTTAGTATCTCAAGAAAATTCTTTGGGACGCACGTTGGGGTAAAAGGGTGTCAAAAGTGGCGATTAATTGAATTTTGAAATTTAAATTTTTGTAATAAAGTGTGGTACCGAATAGAAATAGACAAAATTATGTATCAATATCAATTTAAATCTTTAAGCTAGGTTGTGTTGTTTTTTGATAAGGAGCTGTCTGTTTTTTTTTTGCAATCTATTTTAAAATTTAAAATAATAAGCAAATCATAAAACACATAAAAATAAAAAAAAATTAAGTTAAGATATTCAGCTTTTCAATAAAAGAAAAATTACACTATTTGTAGTAACCCTTATACCCTTATTTATATTACTTAGGGCCGTTATTATAATCTACCAATAAGGTATCAGATAGTTAAAGGTAAGATAAACTAAAGTGAACGATAAAGTGAGCTTTATCTACTTTTGGTTATTACAACTTGGTTTTAAGGTAAATTTTATAATTTTGATAATACGGCAATATCAAAGCAAAAACCGATTACTTTTGGCCACTTAACGTAGTGGCAACATGTACTATTTGAACGTAACTGCCACTAACGGAAATATAAACAAATAAAAAGCAAAGAAATTTTTAAAATAAATGAGTTTAAGCTAACTAAAAGACAACGCCAGAACAAATATAAATATATAAAGAAAAATGATTAAAAACTATAGCGGAATAAATATGTTTTTATTTATTTCTTTTAAAAGCAGAAAATATGGCAGCTCTGAATACATAAACCTTCCGATAAAAGTTAATGGTTAGATGTTCTTACATTTAGCTTATCGGTCACTTTTGGCTTAACTTATACTTATAATAACCAAAAACTGTTAAAGTGAACTATAACATCCTAACTTTAGTTATTGGAAAGTTATAATAACGGGCCTTATAGTATTAACATACATATTTACATTTTCTTTTCATTTTCTATAAGGGAGGTCAAGTACATGAAATCGTTTTAATCTACGTATTTCATTACTATCATTTAATAAGTTAATAGCTAACAAATTTGAATGGTTACTAAAACGGTTGAGATATCTTTCACTAAGACGCACAATTTCCTCTTTAACCATTGGAATTTTGAGATCTTTATGGATGTTGATGTTTTTAACAAACTATGGAGCTTTTGTAATTAAACGTAAGGTTTTTGATTGATATCTTTGCATTATCTCAATATTCGAATGACTTGTGGTTCCCCATAGTTGAATGCCTTAAGTCCAAAAAACTTTAAAAAATTTCCAAAAATGGAATTTTTTACTTTTTTTACTATATCTTTCCAACCAATATCTGGGAGCAAAAATTTCTATTACAAAAAAATTAAAAACACTTCAGACTAAATAAAAAGTATATTGTTTTTCTGATTCCAGCTTTGCGATTTGAGAAATTAAGGCGAAAATTCGAAATTAGTTGGAAAAATAGGTTAAATTAAAGTATTTTGTGTTGAGTTATCTTTCAGAAAAATATAAATTTTATATATGTTACTTAAGAAAATATTTATATAACAGAAAAAAAATTTAACCACTTTTTTGGAAAAAAAAAAAGAAAATGGGAAAAAATCAATTTTTTTTTTTAAGTTCTACTTTAAATGCCTGTAACTTTTGACTCCGTAAATATTTTTTCACTATTCTTTCTTTACACAACTTTTCTATTTGTTGTTAATGAAATTAGAAAAATCGGATTAAAATTGGACCTGCTGCACAGTGTCACATTTGGCAGTTTTAGAACGACAAAAATCTAATTTTGGAGATATTGGTCTGAAATTGTATATTCTGTTAGTATTTTTTTTCTAACCCAGCAAATTATAACAGAATAATTTGGATACATTTATTATTACATGCCAAAAAAAAAAAAATAAATCATATCAATATCTGCAGTATTTACTGAGATATATGAAATTAAAGTTAACATACTTCTTTACGAAAGTTGTAAATACAATTAAAATATTTTTAAAAGTTGCAACTTTTAAAGTCCATAATTCGCGCTATAGACACTTAGAAATACCCTTAGTATTTTTTCCATAATATATAATATGTTTACTAAAAAATGCGAGAAAAATTACTTCAATTAATAAGCTTTTATTTTCGTATTTTTGTCGTTCTAATTTAGATAAATGTGACACTGTGCGCTGTAACGAAAAACTTCACCAAGGCAAGCTAAAAAGTAAAAATTTTAATCTTTGAAACCTAATATCTCTTAAACTAAAAAATATAACATATTCATACGATGATGTTTTTTGTAGATCTCGATTAGCAGAATCCTCCCATATAAAAATCTTTGAAATCGTTTCAGATATAAGGAATCAGTATAGTTTTTAAAAAATTTTATACCCGAGGTGTACAACTTTGGGACCCTATGGACTCGCCATCTTTAGGTCTATATGGTCAAAACTTAAACTCGCCTATACCTCTACTATCACCATGTGAAATTTCATGGAAATCGGAACAGCCGTTCCGAAGTTCCATAATTATTTTCATTACATTTTTTGAATCGCACACTGTGCAGCAGTCCATCATGCTATACTTTATCAAATGCTTGCTGTATATCCAAAAAGATAGCGCAAAAAAAAGTTATTTTTCTAACGCATTAGAAATAACTTTTATGATTCAGTGGAATTGCTCTGGTGTGCCATGTTTATGCCTAAAACCAAATTGGTGTTCTGGAATAATATTTTTATTTTCTAAAATAAGAAGCAGTCTTTTAAGAAAAAGTTTTTCAAAAATTTCTTATATCTTACAGGTCTGTATGAAGATACTAGTTGTTCCGGTTTATTGGGTTTTAGTGTCATTATAATTCTGGCATTTTCCACTGTGATGGAAAATGATTAATTTGATCACCGAATTAAAGATTGTTGTAAGAAAAATTAAAGCTTTCCTTAGTAAACATTTTAAGACTTTAGTGTCAACGTTATCATATCCTGGTGTTTTTGCATAGCAGTTTGTACTTCATTTGGCGTTATATGCTTAATAGGTCTGTCCATTTGGCATGGTACATCAAGGAATTGAATAATTTTTTCTCTCCCAATAGGGTTATTTAAGTTGTAAGCATCAAATATTTCTTCAAGGTGATTATTTTTTTAATAAATTTGCTTTACTTTTATCACTTCTATGCCAATCCCCATTTGCATCTTTTAGTGGTACATTTCTTTTGGCTGGTCTTTTAAGATACTTTGTAGTATTCCAAAGTCTGTGTTCATCATTCTTTGTAACATCTAATTTATTTAGGAAGTTCTTTACAATTTGTAATTATCTAAAGGGCTTCTTGTTCTATGAAATATTCTTCGCAGATACCTTTTGTGTGCCAGATATTCTGTAGATATTCTAACATTTTGACCACGATTTTCAGCCTGTTTTGGTGTTGCTAGAAATGCTGCATCATGAATCAAACAATTAAATGACTTAATTGCATCTTCTAATTCACATCCTGTTGTAATTCGAATGTTTAAATTAAGATTTTGTTCTATCCAGTTGGTATAAATTTGCATGTTTGAATTTGAGTTAAGAATTTTAACATTTCTAGCCACAGTTTGAAATACTGTGTTAAATGTGACAATGATAGGATTATGGTCAGAACTTAAATCGTCACAATCTGAAATATCTAATAACCTTTCAGGAATTCCGTTATAAATAATAAAATCTAAAAGGTCAGGAATTTTTGTGGGATCACTAGGCCAATAGGTAGGAGTTCCGGTAGATAAAGAAGAAAAATGATTTTTCGTAATACATTTATATAATACTCTACCTTATGGATTAGTTAAACGAGATCCCCACCAAGGGTGCTTACCATTAAAGTCACCACCTACGATGAATGTTCGACCAATATTTTTAAAAAAAGTCTTCGTATTGTAGGCATTTAACAATATGTTTTGGTGGAAAATAAATTGAGAAAAAATTTGATACCAGCAGCTTGTAAGTATGGTTTTCTTATAGGATCTAAAATTTCATATATTTAATATTTGATTTTACTAAAATTGCTGATCCTCCGTGGGCTCTGTCACCGGGATGATTTGCTGTTATAATATCGTAATTATAGATTTTAAAAAAAGTTTTACTTGTAAAGTGTGTTTCGGAAACTAAAAATATATCAATGCAATTGTTTTTAAGAAACGTTTCTGTTTCATGATTGGAAAGGCCATAAGCATTCCATATTCCAAATCTTATATTTAATTCCATAATTTATCCATTATTTTTGTCATCATATTCATAAGATTTTCCATAATTTTTTCGAGCCTTTCAATACGAGAATTTGCATCTGATTTCCCTAACATTTCTGCATATGAAACATTGTAATTACGTTAATTGGTTTGGTTATTTGAATTACAACTCAAATGTGGATATTCAAATGAATTTATATTAAAATTATTATTTGTTTGGTTATATGAATATGTTCTTTGTCTAGAAGATCTTCTTGAAATAAGATTTTGATAGCTAGCAGTATGGTTTGATAAGCAATGCACGCAACGTGGTGGTGTATCTCATGTTTTTTTACATTCAGATGTAGGCTGATCCATACCACACTTTACGCATCTATACGGTCTTTTACAATAAGTTTTTGTATGTCCAAATTGTTGACATCTATAACAGTGTACTAGCTCATTAGTTTTGGTGGTTCAACTTTGATTACTGCATGATTTAAGCATTTTAAGTCATATATTGTTTTATTATTAGAGTTTGGACCTAAGTTAATAAAGAACATAGAAAGAAGTTTTTTTGTTACACGACTTCTAGCATTTACGACAGACCTGACCGGACGACCTAATACAATAAGTTCAGCCTTGATATCCTCAGTAGGTGTAGTATGGTGAAGGCCCTTAAGAAAAACTCTGTAAGACCTTTCTTGCTTAAGCTGGTATGCATGAAAATTTATTTTAGAATTCTCAAAATAATTTATAATTTTTCTATATGACTCTATAGTCTTAACCATTAATCGAACCTGACCTTCCCTTAAAGACTTATAATTAAAATCACCACTAGGAATTACAGTTATAAGTTTTTTTACTATAAGATTAATATTTTTAACGTCTGGAATGTAAATAGCTGGTGGTTTTGGTGCTGTTTGTTGATTTTCTTAAATTTCTTCATCATCTACATCAAAAGCTGCATACTTGTTGTTAGAAGTAATTGGTTGCTGATCATTTAAATTTAACCTTTTTTGTTGTTTCAGTTGTGGGGATTCTACTCGCTTTCGTTTTGTTGGTACACATTGCCAGCTCAACTCAGCAGCATCAGAATCAGCATTACATTGATTTAGCATCTCAACAGCTTCATCACTAATTTCATCACTTAAGCCCAAATTACAATAGCGCGTAGTCAGCAGCAGTGTGTGCTGCCATAATCAGCTGATTATTTAGAATGCACTGTTTGTTATGGTGTTGATTACATTTGGGCAGCAGCAGTTTGCAGTGCTGTTTCATTTAGCCCTGTTTCAAAATTCAATGCGCTGCATTCAGATTGAGAGCGAGACAAAGAGAGTGAGCAAATAAATGAGAGGCTAAAATACAAAAGTAGAACAAAGCTATATGGTGGTTGTAAATTGTGGCTGCCTACGCTGAATTGTAATTATAACGGCAGCAACATGTTGTGCTGACAGTGATCAGCTGATAATTTTTGCTGATACTGTTGCTGACTACGCGCTATTGTAATTTGGGCTTTAGGTTTACCATTTCAGTGTACACTGTTGTTGTTAACCTTCAGTAAATTATTTTGTATGTGTATTGTTAGCAGAGTAGGTAGAACGCTCATTTTTTTGATTCGTTCAGAACATAATTTTTATCAGCGAATTTAATCCTAGTTTTTAGAATGAATTTTATTTTTTTGTTTGCAAATTTAATTTTTTAATTTGTTCGAAGATCAAAAATTTTATTTTCGAAAATAAAAATATTATTCAGGAATTAACCCGAAACAAATTAATCGAATTGAAGTCGTGTAACCACTTTTTTGCGCACATCAATGTACCATGTGTGTGGCGACCGAACCGTTTGTAATCGTAAAATAACGATCTTCCACACAAATACAAATTAAAAAAAAAAGTTTTTTAGATTATTTTCGTAACTCAAATTAAAAAAAGCAAATTTAATCCAAAAAGTGAATTTTATTTTTTAATTTACGAATAATATTTAAAAGGGCGAATAAAAACTTAAAATTTTGTTCGAGATCCGAATTTTTTCGTACCTTGATTGTTAGCACATCAATTGTTTTTGTGGGTTTTTACAATTCTTAAAGAATGTAAAAAGCACTCAATTTGTTTTTATTTTTTTTAACAATTTGTTTTTGTTTTAATTTTATTTTTTGGTATTATTGTAAATAATATAGTTACAAAATATGTCCGTATATGATCGCGGTCAAACAAAGACTAGCTGTCAAAGTTATATTTTTGAAAAAAAAAATAAAAAATTTAATTTTCATCAATTTCCAGTTTATTTATTTTAATTAAAATGTCTCTTGAAGTATCAATTTAAAATGGAACAATCAACTTCAGGTATTTAAGTTTATTATTCTTCAAGTATTTTTAAATTATATTTTGTCGTTATATTTTTATTATTTTTTTGAAAAATGTCCTTAAATACACTAATTTTCATGTTTAATGGAATGCAACTTGAAATGTTACAGGATGTTTGTTCTAAAAATTTTCTAACATAATGTCCACTTTAATACAGTGAAAAAAAATCGTGCGCATATATAGCCCGATTTGAGTAATTAATTTTTTTCGAAAAAACTCCAATAGATTTCATACAAAAAATAGCCTAAGTGCAGACATTTTCTTTGCTTTATCAAACATTAAACAGTGGGGCATAAACGAAATAAATCTGTAACTTCCAATCGGCTGGTTGGATTTACATGACAATTGACATAGTCGTAGCAGAGAATAGTAACACTTTGTGTTTAGAAGCAGGATCCCAAATACGCTTCAGGAACGGAGCTATGGGGGTTCAAAACAGGGTACTAATGTAATAGAAAATTTTTGTTTCTTACCCGATTTCCAAGATTTTTGTATCACCTTAAAGTCCTTCATAAATCCTTTAAAAAATATGCTTGCATGTACTATTTCTCTTATATGTATATTCTTCGAGATATATTCATTTTAAATTTCAACAATCTCAATTTTGCAAGATGTTGGTCAAGTCTTTTCTCTATATATTTCAACATTTTCAACCGATTTTGTCATATTTTATGTAGTTTATTAAAAAACAAAATTTTCAATTGAATAAAGAAAATTTAAAGTCGATATCTTCATTGAGTCAGAAAATAAACGATTTTGAATTGGAAAGTTTGCAAAATTTAATAAACCGACAGACGGAAGGACAGACATTATAATTTTTTAAAACAAGTCCTATAACTCCAAAAATATATTATTTTTTTATTTTTTGAGTAATATAAAAACTAAATCTAAATTTTAAAGTATTGATATCACATTTCCCTGAATTAAGAGCCATTTTCGACCCGTTTAACCTAAATGTATAGACGGACGGACAGACATTGCCATTCATTAAAAAAATATTTTGAAATTCCAAAAATGAATTTTTTTTACTAACTAATAGTTAAAAAAAAAAAGAACGTGATCAACAAAATTCGAATATCACCTTTTCCTGAATTAAGCGCCATTTTCGACCCATTTAACCCAAATGTACAGACAGACAGACGGACGGACATTACCATTTAACCTAAAACATGTTATAATTCTAAAAATGCATTTTTTTACTAAATAATAAATAGGAAAATTGAACGTGATCTTTAAAGTGTGGGTATCACCTTTCCCTGAATTATGCATAATTTTCGACCCATTTAACTCTAATGTATAATCAATAAAAAATTAAACGTGATCATTAAAATATTGATATCACCTTTCCCTGAATTAATCGCCATTTTCGACCACTTTTACCCCAATATGGTATGCATGTATTTTAATAGAAAATTTGTTGGAATTTTCCTTATATAAAAATACGAATATATGAAAGAACTTTTTTTTTTTTTCGAAAAATTCAAAATAAATTCCAGCAATTGCTGGAACATAAGTTCAAATTTTAAAAAACGAAAAAAAAAAAAAAAAACGTTTCGGTATATCTGCTACGCAGTTCTGGTTGAATAGAATTGAAATATATGGAAGAGTTGTAGTGAAGAACCTAAGCAGTTAGAATTATTATTATTTATTAGTCAACGAAATTTTTGAGAAACGCTAACATAAAATAAAATAAATTTTTATTTAAGCTGGGAACATCGTTAGTTTTAATTTTGTGACCTCCCTAATATATATATGTACACATTTAAATCAGACCTGTGTATTTAGACACATACACAACGAAACGTTTTATTAAGAGTCTTACTGGTTTGAATGGTATTGTTCACTTTAGTATGACTACAATAGATTTAATGATTTTTCATTATGTCACCTCTAGAAAAAGTTTTAGTATACCTGTATAAGTACTTGTATGTAGTGTAGATTTATATCTGTTTTATGTACATTAAGGCGACTCACCATCCATAAGAGGAAAAAACTGTTTTTCATTTTCTCCCAAGTTTAAAAAGGTATTTTGAAGCCGCTTCATTTGGTATATAAAATATATACAAAAGAGATCTCTAAATATTTATATTCTACAAAATATTTAAAATTTCTTGGATTTTTCACAATATTGTTTATTAATTTAAATGAAAGTTAAAACTTTTACTTACTTTAAGATATTAGTGCCTTATATCTGTTCACTTTTTCCAGTGAGTCGGCTTAATGTACATATGTATGTACTTGTGTGTACACTTGATTTTTGTTTGACTTTATATACATACAGTTGCGAGCATAAAAAATGCAACGCTAGGCTATATGATGTTTGATCGTATTGATTAGGGCTAGAACGTCATTAAATTAGCCAATTCTGTTGTGATTTTATTCTTTGCGGCCTTAGCCATTTTGTTCCAAATTCTTACGCATACAAACAGTTAATAAAATTTTTTTTTTTTTTTTTAAGTTGTAAATTTAGGGGAGAAAAAAAAAAAAAAAAAAATGCAACTCCTAAAAAAATCACCGGACTTTTTTAAATTTTGATAAAAATCATTATTGAAAAATGCTGAAAACTATAATTTGGTAGTGTTACCACTAATACATATAAATTTAAGGTAATTTTAACTACAAAGGATATTAATAATATTAAAAAACACTCTTTTCTCCATATTTTTTAAGAATTTTAGAATATTTTTGAATAACATTCTGATAATGGCAGTGAAATAATATTAATATGTATGTAGTTCTAATATGAATATTCTTAAAAATTACCTTAAAGAAACAATATTGAAACGATCACGCCTGTAACAATTGATACAAGTCATTTAACAGTAGATATTTGATATTATCTTAATGACCACATTTGGCCATTTAAAGCTACTATTACCAGCAATCGTTGATTTAATGATGTAAATATGGAAACTGGATATCCTTCTAACATAACATATTATTTACTTAAATAAAACTACCACCTTTACTTTTAGAGGCAGGTCCTTTATTATTTTTACGAGTACTGTATAATGGAAATGAGAGCCTATTACGATAACTTGAATTAATTTGACTCTAAAAGCATATATTTCGGTTTTAGACGGTCTAGGTAGACATGCTTACTTAAATATTAATTTCCAATAGTAAACAAGTCCAATAGTCCAATCATCACGAAGGATGATCTTTTAATTTTTCAACATACGAAGAGATCAAAATAGGTATATTTTGTAACGTGTAGTTACAAATATTAAACCACCAACATATTAACATATTGTAACTACTGTAGTAGTTACCATACAATAGGAGAATTTATAATTCTCATTTAGTTTATATTAATTTAAATATAAATAGTCATGATTAGGGCAACACATGGGAGCAAGAACCGAAGTACCGATCTTGTTATACTTTGATCTTAGGGAACAAAGTATCACCAGACACAACCGAAGTTCTTTCTTCCGAACCGTAGCCGTAGTTAGCCGACCGAGAGCCGAAAAATTTATCTCGTCGGATTGTAGTAGAACCGTAGTTTGAGAGCTGAAGAATTTGTCTCATCGGATAGTATTTTGAAGGCCGAACCTTGTAGTTAGCCGACCGAGAGCCGAAAAATTTATCTCGTCGGATCGTATTTAGTATCATAGTTAATCGATTGAGAGCTGAAGAATTTATCTCATCGGATTGAATTTAGTTTGTAAAATAGTGCATACGATCTTAGTTAGCCGACAGAGAGCCGAAGCATTTATCTCGTCGGATTGTATTTAGTAGTACGTACGATCGTAGTTAGCCGACAGAGAGCCGAAGCATTTATCTCGTCGGATTGTATTTAGTAGCTCAACGATCTTAGTTAGCCGACAGAGAGCCGAAGCATTTATCTCGTCGGATTGTATTTAGTAGCTCAACGATCTTAGTTAGCCGACAGAGAGCCGAAGCATTTATCTCGTCTAATTGTATTTATTTCGTAAAATAGTTCATACGATCTTAGCTAGCCGATCGAGAGCAGAAGCATTTATCTCGTCGGATTGTATTTTAGAGACGAAACCCATAGTTAGCTGACTGAGAGTTGAAAAATTTGTCTCGTCGGATTTAATCTTGTTAACCAACCTAAGAACTAAAATTGCCAACCCTATTCCTTCCTCATAGATAGGTATCATTTCGTCGTTGTTCTTGTCACAAGGAAGCCCTGTGGTAACAATCAAAGGAAGCAGACCTTTGAAGAAACTGGACAGATCGAGTATACCCCAGCTGGAAACAAAACTGCATTACAATTTCTTAACTGTCTTTCCTTGTATTAGAATTTGTTCCAGGACCAAAATCAAGGGATATTTGAACATTATAGCGATAGCCGACCGAGCATTCGATAATGTCATATCATTGCGAAAAAAAAATTTTAAAGGTGTTGATTCTATCACAATAACAATCGAAAGTGGTTGCGTTATTTCGGCCGAAAGGTTTTAAATTATGAAGTTAAGCCAAACTATCATAAATATTTAATCGCTTATCTATATAAAAATGTTTGTTGGATTTAAAATAACTAACAAAATAAATAATAATTCCAAAAATATCAATCTCTATTGAAAAATGTCCAAAATAGTTCAGAAAAATATCAAAATTTAATAAAATTATAATTTATTAGTCTATATGCAACGATAGAAAATCATGTTTTTTAACAGTACTATAGTCTCCAACCATTTCCAATAAAAATTTGTATCAAAATTTTAAAAATCATGTTTATTTGTTTAGAGTTGCATTTTTTTTTTGCTCGCTCAAATTTACAACTGCTCTTACTAAACTTTCAATAATTTTCCTTACGTTTCCTTTGTGTGTCTACGACCACAAATAATAAAATCACAATAGTAATATATACAAAATATATGCGAACAAAAATCATATCATATAGCGTTGCATTTTTAATGCTCGCCACTGTATGTCCGTATGTATGAGTGCAATTCAAAGTACAAGTCGAAGCAATTGAATTTCAACAAACAAGTATAGTAGATTAAATCATCAAAAATCCAGAAAATGTCAACTACTTTAACTTCTGTAAAATTTCTCTTTGCTTTAACGAAGATTTCTCTGTATTATGGGGAAAGTCTCTCTATAGATTATGTTCTTTTTAAATTTTGTTTAATTTCTAGATAAAACATTTTTTAAAGATTGTTGCCTTCCTAGAAGCACTAATACATTAAATTTGCATATAAGAAATTATTATCTAAAAATGATTAGACATAAACTCTTAAGAGCACTTCTCTTGTTTTAAGTAATCACACAATACAGTGTATCATATATAAAGTAGGTTAAATTTTTTAAATATGAATTATGAATATAGTTAATAGATTTGCCAGTTTTTTAATCACTCTAGTTTAACTAAATTCAGAAAGTTTTCGGTAATATATCATATGATAATTTAGATAATATTTTACAAAGAAACATGTTCTTGGATGTCCTAAAAATTTGTTAATTGATAACGTATTAAAAATAATAATAATAATAATAAATTTGTGCAATTTTGGTTTTCACTTAATCGTTCCCAGCAAAAATTGGTAATGGCATGTATTTACAGATCTAGTTACTTTTCAATGATAAGAACATACTTTCTGCATTACATGAGAGCAGATTAGTAACTACTTACTTTTAACCCGACATGTAATCTATTATTTGATATCAAAGTTTTGAAAATGTTGCTTTGATTTAATCTTTTCATTTAAATTATAAAAATTATATATTTTAAGAGTGGGGCCAAAACATAAAAATACATTAATTTTTTTCTGTGTCATACGAAAATTGCATTTCGACAATTTAGTTTCAAATATACGGCCATATTCTGTATTTTGAAGTGATTTTAAATCGAAAGTGGAAATGAAATTGATCTATGGTTTTTAATATGTTTCGTAAATCGAATAAAATTATATTCGATTTAATTTTTCATCAATTTCGTTTAATTTATGTTCCAATGAACTGACAGGTTAAATAAAAATAAATACGAGTATACTTTAAGGTGGTTGTTGGTATATTTTTTCTGTGCGTTACAAACAACAGCACTAACGCATAATACCTCAACCCCCATTGGTGGTGTAGGGTATAAATATTAGAGCCCATAGTTTTTTCTGAAAATAAAATAAATACAATTTTTGTAATTAATTTTGTTTTTTTTTTGAAAAGTTATAAATATTTTATTTGTAATAAAACCTTTCTTAGTTAAGATCATGATATAATAATAGAAGGTAGAATCATTTGGGAGAGTTGTCAATTTTATTTCTTGTTATGTCAAACAATAGCAAAATGAAAAACAAAAAATCAAAAATAAATATGTAAAAAACAAAATTATTATTTGAAAATAAAAATTATAAAATACAAATAAAATTCATTGAAATGCTTTTCTTTATATTGGAATTATTTTTTCTGGAAAAATATGTACATGTTGTTACAATTTTGTAGAAAAAAAAAATATGAAGTTATTCCATAAATTACAATATTGCTTAAACTCCAACAGCTTTTCGGAATTCCTGCTATTGCCATTCGCTTTGGCAAAATGTTTCCACAGCAATTGTATCCAATGTCTGCAAGCATTGCTTATATTAAGTCCCACTTCCAAATTTGGGCCAGAATGTTAACTTGTAGTGTTGTGACGGATCCAGTAGTTGAATCTGAAAGGACTATACATTGGCACCAGACTTGGCGGCAATGGCGTATAATCGTAGAATATGTATATGAACACAAATTTTTTAATAATTTTTAATTTGTTTTATTTATTTTTTTTTGAGTTTTTAATATTTTGTTTTGGTTCTTTTTCAAATATTTTCTTCTTTGACACTACAGGGTAAAATATATTGAGAGCACATTCTTTAATAATATATGGGAGCTATGATAAATTATAAAACGATTCTTATAAAATTTGGCAATGTTGTTTCTACTTATAAAAAACTTATTTGTGTCGAATATTAACTTGATACTAACATTCGTATGGAATTATGCACGTTAATGTAATTTTCGGAAGAGGGGTTTATATGGGAGCTAATTTTCGCCTTAATTTTTCGAATCGCAAAGCTGGAATCAAAAAAAAAAAAAAAAAGTTGTACTTTTTATATAGTCTAAAGTGTTTTCAATTTTTTTGTAATAGAAATTTTTGCTCCCCGATATCGGTTGGAAGGATATAGCAAAAACAGTAAAAAATCCCATTTTTGGAAATCTTTTAAAGTTTTTTGGGAATTACGGAATTTTTGTAGACAAATCTAAAAAAGTGAATAGCGCTTTGAACTAAGCATCAACAAACTACATCAACTACTTAGGTGAAAATATCATTCAAAACTATTCACTAACAAGAATTTTATTGCATAATTAAAAATGAAAAATATGCAAAAAATCACAAATCCATCATTTCTCAGCGTTTTTTGCAAAAAGTCTTCAACAAATTTTCGTATTGTAAACATTTTTATACATATTTGAAAAGAAGACAAATTTTCCTAAACATTGATGTACAACATGTATATCTCTCAAATCGGTTCAGATATAATTAATAATAAATCCCTAATCCTGAAAAATTCCACAATCCAAAAAATCCCGGGGTCCCGAAAAATCCCGGAATTTGAAATTATAAAATCCCGAATCCCAGGATTTGCAAAAACGAGTCCCGTTTCATATTACATGTCATTTTAAAACTTTGTCTTGCTTAGTAGAATTCAAAAATGTAAAAATATTTAAAATCAGTTACAACATCCGATAAGTTTTTCTCTCTCGTGGTGGTCAAATTTGGCCCACTGTAGGGCCACCTGTGTTCTAGTTACACACGCCTGTCAGCAATAATATGAAAGCTTAACTCCTTTTCTATCGATGTTCTTAGTTATTGGTGTATCCATTAATTTTGCAATTATCCCCACTGTGCACTATTAAAAATAAAGTCGGATGATATGAGAATGTCATATCGGATAGTCAGATTGGGGATCTACATATATTCGGCACATACTAGTGACGAATAACATGACGATACATTTGAATAAGTGTTCTACGAATGAACTTACATACGGTCGAAATTACATAACCTGAAGTTTTTTTATGGATACGCAATAAAATGATGTTATGTAGATTCTATTTTATCTATCTAAAATGACTTTATTATGAAGGAATAATTATGGAAAGATCGCAAATTCAACGAAAGTTGAAGTTTTGTTGATATTATTTTATGTATTAATCTCAATTCGAAAGGAAATCTCTTTTTATCAAAACAATTAATTAATTAATTAATTAATTAATTAATTAATTAATAAGAACAATAAAATTTCTTTTGCGTTTTATGACCAGTTCAAAACACTGTTCATCGCTAAAACTCTTTTAGTTAATTGAATACAAAAATAAACATGTTTCTAATCAACAAAATACCAGACATATATACATCTATACAGACATATATACATTCTAGACATCTTTGAAATCTACAATTACAATCGATAATTGTTAAGTGCAATTAGTTGAATTGAACATGTAGTTGCTGTTTCTTACATTATTGACAAATCTCCTTCGTTTGAATTAAAATAATTACCAAATTAAATAAAAAAAAATCTTAATTTAAGGTGACGAAAATAAAACGTAATTTGTTACCCTGGAAGCAACAAAATAAATAATAAAGTCATGAGTTAATTCAAATAATATTTGGTAATGTCAAATGGTTACGGATTTAAATTTCAATACATAAAATGAAAGAAATGGTGCTATACACAATCTTATTATTTACACACATATTTATTTATTTACACATATACTTACTTATTTACACATTACATACATATTTAAATTCTAGACATTTGTTTAATTTATTTGCTTGTGTTGTTATAGCAGGGGAGTTTAATGTTTAAGTTTTTTTTTTTTTTTTTTTAAACTAAATTTTTGGTTTAATTTTCAGTTTTAGCGGTTTTCTTAGTAATCTTTTTAACAAAAGTTTTTATTTCTTTTTACATACATATATATGTCTAACTTTGTACATACATTTTCGTTACAATTTAAAGACAGTTTTAAATAAATCTGCCACAAATTGTAAAGTCATGAGAAGCGAAAACAAAGAAAGAACGGAAGGAACTGAAAATAAAATTCAAATACAATAAAAGACTCTTTATACTTAGTTTTATTTATTTTACAGGCAGCATTTGATTGTAAGAAAATTTACATATAAGGAAACAGAGAAAAAGTTTAAAAAATTGCTAAAAAATACTAACAACTTAATCATTTTAAAACCTCAAAAGTTGCTTGTTTTTACTAGAATTTAAATGGAATATTTCAATGCTTCAAACTTAATACTAACATATATTAAGAAAATTAAATATATATACAGATATTTTGTTTTTATCTATATGTATTCTTTAAAGAGAAGTCAACGAAAAATTGTGTATTTAGCATAAAAAAAAAACTGAACTTGCTACCCGTATGAGTGATTTATTTTTGGAAACCATTTTTTTGCATAATTTTTTTTTCCTTGAATTAAAATCCGAAAGATATCATTTTGAATTTGTGTACCAATACATATTTATAATTGAACTGTATGTTATATAAATGACAGTTTCATTAAGTTTATGAAATATTTTTTACATAGAAATTATTTATGTTTTTTATTTTTTAAGTTTTATTATAGCAATCTAGCAGTTATTGCAAAAAAATATTCATCAGAATTAATAAAAGATGTATACGTTAGTTATAAACCTGTATATATTTTCAACATAATTTGAATTTAAATATATGCATAAAGCTTATCTACCCACACACATTGGGTTAAAAGGGGTCGAAAATGGCGCTTAATACAGGGAAAACTTCTATCAATATTTTAATGTTTACATTCTATTTTTATTTTCATTAATAAGTAAAAAGAGCATTTTCGGAATTTTAGGATTTTTTTGAGACAATTCAGATATCTGCCCGTTCATTATATTTTTTTTCTTTAACATGATTCTATACAACACACAGTGCACAGAGGGCCAGGGAGATCGAGTTTTGGCCAAAACTCTTTATCGTTGTCGGATATTGTAAAAAAAATCATATTTCAAGGTTATTGGACTTGCAGATTCCAAAAATGAACTAAAAAAATATAAAATTCAAAATGGCGGAACCAAAATGGCTGCCAAATTTTTTAAAAAATTTTAGATCTAGGTAAAATTTTGTGTATAGGCAGTTTTAGAGTTACTTAATTTGAAACTGAAATCAGAATTTGAAAAAACAAAATGGCGGACTCAACATGTTTCTTTATGTTATGTTAATTTCAAATATATATTTTTTTTATAATCGATAAATGTGTCAAAAAACAAATACAATAAAACTTCGAAATATGTTTTCTGTAAAATTATCGAAAATATTAAAAAAATTCAAAATGGCGGAAGCAATATGGCGTCTAAATTTTTTTGTTGGAGTATCTTTCTAAAATTAAGTTTTCTGTTTGTTTTTGTTGTTACGGAATTTAAGAGCATACATAAAAATCAAGTAAAAAAGTTATAGTCGGTCTATCCCGACGATATACACCCTACACCATTATTTTTGTACATTAAAATTATTTCCGAAATTTTCGGATGTGGACCTAATAAGAAATTAGTTTATATAATTTTTACTGATTTTAAATTTATCTGTGTCAAATCACGCAAAGAAAAAACATGGTTGGTCAAATCATAATCGGTAACTATCATTAATGTTTAGGTTTATGATTCCCTCAATCATATCAGTTATTATACCCTTTTGTGAACATAATATTGTCCTATCCAATATTAATATAATATGGACCTCACAATCATAAAATTTATATGTGATAGTCCTCACAACCATACTGCATAAATATAACATGATCCCTATATTAAATATTATAATACCCCCAATCATAATACTATGCATACGGTTAAAATGTATTTTTATTTATTATTATTTTTTTAATTTAAATTTTGCGAATAGAAAATAATTAAAAAACAAATACCACAGCCTTTACTGGACGATTTCGTTCAAGAAAATTCATCTTCACATTCACATACCTAAAAGAAAATTGTAGAAATACATTTTTTTTTATTATTATTTTTATATTTGACCGCACTGAATTATTGATATTTATTGTACTTACCGAAAAATATTTCCAATTTGAAATGTGGCCATTGATGATTTGCTCCGTCAGCACTCCGTGGATCTCGTTATTAAAAAATAATAAAGTTTTTTAATAAAAATTTTGTGAACTTTTTTAAACGTTTTTATTCACTTTACGTCCGTCACATTTAAGATTTCATTACTGAATGAGTAAATTATTTCGAAAGAGAGATAACAATAAAGACGAGCATATTATTGTCACCCCTCGCATTAAAATATTACATACAAATATTTCATTGAAATAATATGTTACTATGAAACATATTATTCTTTTAGTACACCGACTTTATATTATTACAAAGTATCATATGTTAAAATGATCAGAACAAAAAATAATTGATTCAGCTTAGTCTAAAACACAATAATTTGATTGTGTTAGCCATATAAACTACTTAGGAACATCACTTGATTTCCGCGAGCATTTCGGAATCATGTTTTTTCTTTGCGTGATATTACCATGATACTGTAATTTTTGTTCGATTTTGGGAATTAAAGTTATTTTCGAAAGTGAACTTTATATAAGAGCTATGCCTAATTGTGGACCGATCTTCCTGATATTTTGCACTCCGATTTAATATTGCATAAAACTTATTTGTAGTGAATTTTATTGAAGTAGTGATATAAATAAGGCATTTCTATGCGTTAAAACCCTATTCGAGGGGTATTTATATGGGAGCTGGTTGAAATAATTGACGAATCATGACCAATTTCCGTATTGTTTTTCTTCTTTTAAATAGAGATAGAAAATTAAATGAATCTATAATTATATCGAAAGTATCAATTTTTGTGTAAATACACTGGATAATTATTTATTTGAAAAAATATCTGAATGTTTTCATTAAATTTATGATATTTTGATATCTAGGAACAATATTATAAATTGGTGCGATATGGTCATTTATCATTTGGAGCAAGTTTGGGCAACTTTTTTCAAAAACTAACATTCCATTAGATATAAAAATAGAAAAAAATTGTTTTTATCAGACTGAGGATTTGTGTGGATTTCCTTGGAAGAAGGTTAATATCAGAAAAATTTTAACTTATATGATTAAAAATTAAAAAAAATATACTATATGAAAATAATTTAAATTCGGTTTATTTTGGTTATAATTGCCGATTTTGATGTTAATTGATGCGAAAAAAATTTTCAGCTTTCATTATAAATATATGTAGCAAAAACCAAAAAATGGTCCTTCAATAAAATTAACTTTCAACAACTTTTTTAACTTTAGATCGATACAGAAGGAAATGGTGTAGATGGATAACAAACAAAATTTCGGAAAACATACTTTTAAATATTCCTAACAATTTGCCATATTCGTTATTTTCAAATTCTTAAAAACGACTTATGGCCAAAAATCTATCTCTCTGGCCCTCTGTGCAGTGGGGCCAAACGCAATTTTTTGGTAATAAATCTGTATCTCATGAACTACTGCCCGGATCGTATTGAAATGTTTAGAAGAGTTGTATAGGAGGACCACAACTATCAGAAAAATCATCTTCTAGTGTTAATAAGATATCTCAAAGCTGATAAAACTACGAGTAAATAAAACTACGTATCATAAAAATTGATGCACAAATTATTATTGCATTCACAGTTATTTAGGATACCCATGCATACCTACAATTAAGTGGAAATACACTAGTGGGCAAAAAATTTTTTTTTCGTCTTGAATAAAAAAAGAATAGGTAGATTAGATGGAATTTAATGTGCTAAATAAGAATCAGCTTTTACTTTTTTTCTATCGCATTATGATTTTTTTTTTTTTTATGGGCATGGCTTCTATGACCCCGCCTTTACTCGTATAACTCGAGAACGGTTTGTCCTATTAAGATAAATTAAACTTCAATATATGTAACTTAAATTGTCTTTGAGCTGAATTTACATAATTTTTTGTCCAGTTAATATTTCCGTAGTTATTCCGTAATTAGTAGTGAAAAAATAATTTTTTTTTTTTTTTTTTTTTTTTAAATTTTGAAAATTTTTATCCATAACTTTGAAATTCTTTAGCAAATAAAAAATATTGTTAACACATATTAAAAACAATTTTCGTATGCATCTTTTGATGTATCATCAAAATCGTGTAACGGTTCTTGACTTATAGTCTAATTTGACAAACCATTCTCGAATTTGATAGTGTGACTGCTAAGGTGATGATATTAATCATGCCCATAAAAAAAAAAAATCAGTACGTGATAGAAAAAAGTGAATGCAGATTCTTGTTTAACTCGTCAAAATCCACCTAGTCCACTTATTTTTGTTTCAAGAAAAAAAAAAAAATAATATATATATATATATATATATATATATTAGGGTGATCGACGCGGTTTCCAACCGGTTTTAAAACCGGTTTTTTCAGTCAATGTGCTGTCGGTTTTTTCAAAATGTTCATTTTTCGAATGTCGAATAGACCGGTTTTTTTAAACACAAAAAACCGGTTTTAAAAATAGCATTTTGTTTCAGAAAACATGCACTAAAAAGTGATAGCGATATTTGAAAATTTAGGAATAATTGTTTAAATATTCATAAAATATAGTTTAAGTCTAAATTGGAATTTATTCTGTAATATTAAACAAATAAATAATTAATAATTATCCTGTATGACCCAATTTAATTTTTTTTAATCCAATATTTCCTTTATTTTTTAAAGATGTTGTTAAAAAAGTTTCACCTGCAGAATCGTTTCAATTGAGACAGGCTTCCATATTAAGCCATGGTTTCTGTTTATGCTAACTAAAATTTAGATGATTTTTTCTACAATAGTCATCTAGATATATAATTTGCTTAGCATTTTTTCTCTTTCCAGAGCTTT
Source organism: Protophormia terraenovae (assembly GCA_951394005.1). Classification (NCBI taxonomy): domain Eukaryota; kingdom Metazoa; phylum Arthropoda; class Insecta; order Diptera; family Calliphoridae; genus Protophormia; species Protophormia terraenovae. The sequence continues at coordinate 97,734,897 of OX596077.1, forward strand.
CTGAAGCTACCAAACGACGTAGAAAATTAAAATTTGGCTTAATTATAAAACTTTTTGTCCAACAAATCCTAATGGAGCCATATTTTGAAATTTGTATCAGGGAGCGGATATAAGAGGATTTATGTGTCTTTTTCTAAGAACTTTTTCTCTTTCCAGAGCTTTCTAAAGCTCCCAGAAGACATAGAAAATTAAAATTCAGCTTAATTATAACCCTATTCGTCCCACAAATCCTAACGGAGCCAGATTTTGAAATCTCTATCAGGGAAAATACGTGGAACTATATATATGGATTTAAATATATCTTTTCTATGCAATGTTTCCTTTCCAGAGCTTTCTGAAGCTCCCAGACGACGTAAGAAACTAAAAATCGGCATACTTATAAAACTATTCGTTCAACAAATTCTAACAGTTTCTATTCATGTTTCTATCAGGGACCAAAAAATCTGTTTTGGTATTAAGAACTTTTGAGTTGCTATACTTATTGTTTGCTCTCCAAATCCTATAAAAAACTGATTCTGTATTTCGGCCAGGGAGCGCATTTACGACGATTTTTTTTTATTTTGAAAGGTTTACGAATTTAAAACTTTAATCAATATAATTCCAATAAATTTGAACGGCTTCAAATAATTGACTTCGATTAGGGAGAGGAAGGTGTCTAAATGTTGTTCATATTTTCATTATTATATTATTTTTCCTGACATTGTTAGGCTTTTACGCTCATATTTAATAAATTTTAACTTAATTATAAGAATTGATTTTTTTAAAGAAATGTAGTCTTTTGATATAAATATTAACTTCTGCAAAAAACCGGTTAACCGGTTTTTTCTGAATTTCAAAAAGTGCAACCGGTTTTTTTAAAATACCAACTATTCGGACTATTCGAAAACCGGTTTCTTAAAAAAGTCGAATAATCGATCACCCTAATATATATACAACTGTATTTCTATTCAATTTTATATATACATGGGTATTTTTTATTTAACTGTGAATAAAATCAAGATTTGTATATCAATTTTGAAGATTTATACCTTATTTTATTCGCAGCATTACAAGCTTTAAAATAAAGATGATAAAATGAAACTATTGAGCACATAAAAAATTAAGTTTAGGTGATTTGAAGATATTTAGTACGCATCTTTTGGTGTATCACTTATGTCAATCGTACACACCGTTCTTGAGTTATGACGAAATATACTAGAGTAATGGCCTTAATATGGGCGAAATATTAAACACGCCAATAAAAAAAAAATTCAGACCAGATGGAAAAAAACTGAAAAGAGATTAGTGTTTAACACATCAAAATGCATCAAGCTCAACTATTCTTTGGGGGATTTTTTTTTGTCGACCAGTGCAACTTTTTCTCTTTTTAAAATATTTATTTTATTTTTCCTTTTGAGAAAAAACAATCAACAATAAACAAAAGTTGTTTGGCATTAATTTCTTTTTATCAGTGTTTTCTTAATTTTTACAGCCTTAAGCTTAAAATATGTTTGTTTTCCCTTTTGTTTTTCCTGTTTAGTTTAGAAAAATCGTTGAAAACTCAAGAAATAAAAGTGAAAACATATTAAGCATTGGAATTATAGTATAAAAAGAATAATAATTCAAGATACAACGAAAAATTGTTTCCACAAAAAGTTTTAAATAAAAAACACCTGAATGGCGGGGGAAAAAAAACTTTATAAATGAATGATTTTAAAAGCTAGAGGGGAAAACAATTCTTGTAATATTGAATGAATATAGTTTTGTAAATCTTTATAGAAAATTTTATTCGAGATCTAAAAGGAAAATAAAATAAATTACTTAAACATAAAAGAATGAATTAAATATACATGTAATGGAATTTTTAAAATTCAGTACGTTTGTTATCTCAGAAGTTTAAATTTCAAGTAAACAATTTTGATTTCGAAATTGAAGAAAATTATTTAAAATTTATGTGGGCTATTTCTAATGTGTGGAAATTTTGACTACCATGGACATGCTAATTCACTAGTTTAAGCAAAAAATTGGTAAAATTTTAACTTTATATGAATCAAAGGACAATAAAAATTAGATTTTCAATAATAAATAGTGCAAAGAAAAGTTAATTGTAGTGCAAAATACAAAAATTATATAGGGGTACCCGGGTACCATGGGTATTGCCTCTCGTAGGTATCAACTTTAAAGCCATATTACATATAGACCAAGTTAAAAAATTTAGGTTTTTTCAGTTTTTATAATGTATAAACACCTTAATCACGATGATCTGAAGTTTCATGGCTATATCTTTATTAATAAAGAAATGCGAGCACTTTAAAGTTAAAAATGGTACCCGGTTACCCGGTTATGTACCGTAGGGTTAAAAAATAGAAATGGGAAAACTTTCCAGAATCTTTCTATTGTGATTATTTAGATATTGCGATTTTTAAATGGTTTCAAAACGGTTTTCTTTTTGAAATAATTTTTTAACTTGTGAACCGTAATAGATATCGCATGGACAAAGCTGTGGTGTTTTCGAATTGATTTAGAGGAGGTCTGGGAGGCAGGAGGTGGACCTCCTTTTAAGAAGTCGTCAAAATTTCATTTATGATTTGATTAAAAATTATTTTACATACAAATAGTACTTGTAAATCTATTGAAAAATGTCTTGAATATCTTTTACTTTTAGGCATATTTTGACCAAAGCAATGTTGTGATAAAATTTTGGCGATTATATATTTTTGCATGTTTCCAAAAGAAAACTTAACATTAATGCATATAACACAAATCCGAGGTGTTTGGGTGAACGTTCTTCCCGCTAATCGTCAATTTTCAATATTTTTTTAATTGTGAAATTTTCAAATGTCAAAGCTGACATTAAAAAAATTTCTTGCCTATATATAGAGCTCTGACCGCCAAAATATCGTAACAGACAACATTTTCGAAATAAATTTTTTTAGATTCATTTACATCATCTCTCAAATTTTTGTCGGCGTATCAAGTGATATTTCAGATTTATAGCGAAAGCAATTTTATCGTTAGTGACATGTTCTTACATATAACAACAATGTGGAAACAATCACAAAAATAGTTCCCCTGTAAAGTTTTGTGTTTTGCATTTACGATATTTTCGCGGTTAGCGCTCGATATGTTTACTAAACACACAAAAAAATATTTTATAAACCAAGCCTCTGATAACGACAGGATGATTATTTTAATGAAAAAAGCCAATGTTAAAAAGTTTTCTCCGGAATAGGATTTTGGGTATTTTGGTACAAATAAGTGGCAATTTTATTAATTCCCACAATTAAGGACAAGTTTGTATATATCGTGCCGAATTTCATTGTCTATTCACGTCTATTCGTTTGAATTTTATGCCGGTCCAAATACACTGGTTGACAAAAAATCCTCTCCCAAAGACGAATAGTTGAGCTTGATGCAGTTTAATGTGCTAAACACGAATCTGCTTTCAGTTTTTTTCCATCAGGTCAGGTTTTTTTTTATGGGCGTATCTAATATATCACTCATAGTAAGGACATTACTCTAGTATATTTCCTCATAACTCAAGAACGGTGTGTACGATTGACATAAGTGATGCATCAAAAGATGCGAACTAAAAATATCTTTAAATCTCCTAAACTTAATTTTTTTATGTGCTCAATAGTTTCGAAGTTATTTCATGCAAAATTTTAGATTTTTTTGTTACTAAAATTTCTTTTAATAAATGAAAACATCAAAAATTTTTCAGTTTATCATCTTTATCTTAAAGCTGATAATGCTGCGAATAAAATAAGGTATGTATCTTCAAAATTAATAAATAAACTGATTTTATTCACAGTTAAGTAAAAATACTCATGTTACATACAATTGAGTAGAAATACAGTGGTGGGCAAAACATTTTTTTTTTTATTTTTTCTTAAAACAAAAATAGTTGGTCTAGGTGGATTTTGACGAGTTAAACAAGAGTCTGCATTCACTTTTTTTCTATCACGTACTAATTTTTTTTATGAGCATGACTATCATCAACATATTCAGCGGTCACACTATAAAATTCGAGAATTATTTGTCAAATTTAGACTAAAACTCAAGAATCGTTTACACGATTTTGATAAATGATACACAAAAAGTTGCAAATGCAAAATTGTCTTCAAGGTATGTCAACAATATTTTTTATTCGTTCAAGAATTTCAGAGTTATGGATCACAATCTTCACAATTAAAAAAAAAAGAAATATTTTTTCGCTACTAATTTTCCGAAAAACTACGGAAATATTAACTGAACAAAAAATTATGTAAATTCAGCTCAAAGACTTTATAATTTAAGTCGTTATATATAATTTAAGTCGTTATATATGCGAGTTTAATTTAACTTAATAGAACAAACCGTTCTCGAGTTATACAAGTGTGACTGCCTGTGGTCATAGTAATCGAGCCTATAACGAAAAATGCGATCGTCACGCACCACCGCAGAATTTTAGATATTATTGTCATCAACAACTATGTTGACTTTCAAGTAATAACATTCAGTCCAATTTGTGCCGTATAAAAACAATAAAGCCCATTTTCGGAAAATTTTACTCATTCATTTAAAAAATATAGTGCATATTTAAAAAAACGGGAGTTTATGTTACTGAAATGAATTATACAGTAGTAATTAAGACCATACATACTATTTTTTATTTAAAACCCCATAAAGTATATGTTGTCTGGGTCCTGGTTAGATTCTGAGTCGATCTAGCCATGTCCGTCTGTTGAAAGCAGGATAGGGCTCGACCGGCACAAAGGAGGTGGACAAAATGTGGCTCAAATATTTATCTTATATAAGGTTTGTTTGATATTGAAAATGAGCAAAATCGGTAAATAAACAAAAAAGTTATGAGCAAAATACTATAAACACAGGGTGTCCGTTGTAGCTTAATTTCATACTTTTCTGCTATATCTCTCTTAAATAAAAGCATATACTATAACAACATTTTCATGGGTCGATATAAACTTGGAAACAACAAATTGGCGTGGTCCGGCCACTTTACCGCCCACCTCTTATACAACATTTGCGCTTGGTTACATTTGTAATGTTATTGTTTTTGTTGTTTTTCTTTGTATCACTGTTATTGCTTAGAACATTTTTTACTGATTTTCGGTTATTTTTCAACAGATTTTCTTTGTTTGGAAAGGTATTCAAATTACCTTTCTAATTGCTGAACATAGTTAGTACAAATTATTGCCGCTAGATGGCGCATAATTAATTTTTTATTAAAAATGCATCAAAGCACCCTGTATTTGCAAATATTATGAGTCCATATGTTCAGCAAAAATACTCGCCAAAGGATTTTGTACAAAGTTGCCAAACATAATTTGGACGAATTCTGGAAATTTGAAGGTCAAAATTTTGATTTTCTTAATAACCTAAAAATAACGGTAATTTTGTAAATAACGGAATTATGAAAAAGTCGCAGAAAGTTGCTGTTGAAGTCCTAAAGAACCATTTTCAACAATAAAAAAGTTCTTTTTCGCAAAAAGTCGATTTAGGCATATTGCTAAATATAAAGGTAATAGAATTCAATTTTCAAGTGGCATAGAAACATTCGTGGGCGAACGAAGGATTTGAAAAACTAAAAAAAATTAATTTCCTGTAAAGAAGTCAAAAGAGACAATGCAGTTTGAATCTGGAAGCGGCAAGAAGCCTATAAAATGCATCGAACGACATTAATTCACGACAACAAATCATAAGAGATCAAAGGACTTTCAAATGTAAAAAGTAAGTCTTGTTAAAAAATTTTGGAAAAGTGTTCAATTTCTTTGTGATTTAAGGATAATATTTTTAATAAATTGCTAAAATTGTGAAACAAAACCACAAAATAAAAAAAATAAAATAAATGAAAAAAAATAATATTTAAACAATGAATATGTAAATATATGTTAAAAATTAATATGTAGAGTATAAATATGTGTATAAAAAAATATTAATAATTAATAATAAATATATTAATAAATTTTTATATCTGAAATATTTTTTTTTTTGCAATATTCTCAATAAACAAATGATGTAAAAAACATTTCAAATAAATGTGCTTTATTTTAAACTAGCTAATACCCGGTGTGCTTCGCCACCCCCCGAAATGAAATACATAGTAATTAAAGTCTTAGCAAAATGGCGTTTAAGATTTTTCCTGTTGTATTTTTTAGATAACCTAATTTTAGTAAATAAATTGTGTGGGAGGTGTCCCTCTTACTCTTAATAGTTTGCCCAAACGTTCCTGTAGATAACCGTAGTAGTTTTAGAGATATACGACGTTTATTTTTAACATCGTCTACTTACAATTTCAAAGAAAATATAGCATTTGTTTCCTTCTAGGCATACAAGAACACACTGGGAAAAAATCGGTTTAGCCATCTACAGACTTCAAATAAATATGAATTTGTATAGATAGATAGATAGATAGATAGATAGATAGATAGATAGATAGATAGATAGATAGATAGATAGATAGATAGATAGATAGATAGATAGATAGATAGATAGATAGATAGATAGATAGATAGATAGATAGATAGATAGATAGATAGATAGATAGATAGATAGATAGATAGATAGATAGATAGATAGATAGATAGATAGATAGATAGATAGATAGATAGATAGATAGATAGATAGATAGATAGATAGATAGATAGATAGATAGATAGATAGATAGATAGATAGATAGATAGATAGATAGATAGATAGATAGATAGATAGATAGATAGATAGATAGATAGATAGATAGATAGATAGATAGATAGATAGATAGATAGATAGATAGATAGATAGATAGATAGATAGATAGATAGATAGATAGATAGATAGATAGATAGATAGATAGATAGATAGATAGATAGATAGATAGATAGATAGATAGATAGATAGATAGATAGATAGATAGATAGATAGATAGATAGATAGATAGATAGATAGATAGATAGATAGATAGATAGATAGATAGATAGATAGATAGATAGATAGATAGATAGATAGATAGATAGATAGATAGATAGATAGATAGATAGATAGATAGATAGATAGATAGATAGATAGATAGATAGATAGATAGATAGATAGATAGATAGATAGATAGATAGATAGATAGATAGATAGATAGATAGATAGATAGATAGATAGATAGATAGATAGATAGATAGATAGATAGATAGATAGATAGATAGATAGATAGATAGATAGATAGATAGATAGATAGATAGATAGATAGATAGATAGATAGATAGATAGATAGATAGATAGATAGATAGATAGATAGATAGATAGATAGATAGATAGATAGATAGATAGATAGATAGATAGATAGATAGATAGATAGATAGATAGATAGATAGATAGATAGATAGATAGATAGATAGATAGATAGATAGATAGATAGATAGATAGATAGATAGATAGATAGATAGATAGATAGATAGATAGATAGATAGATAGATAGATAGATAGATAGATAGATAGATAGATAGATAGATAGATAGATAGATAGATAGATAGATAGATAGATAGATAGATAGATAGATAGATAGATAGATAGATAGATAGATAGATAGATAGATAGATAGATAGATAGATAGATAGATAGATAGATAGATAGATAGATAGATAGATAGATAGATAGATAGATAGATAGATAGATAGATAGATAGATAGATAGATAGATAGATAGATAGATAGATAGATAGATAGATAGATAGATAGATAGATAGATAGATAGATAGATAGATAGATAGATAGATAGATAGATAGATAGATAGATAGATAGATAGATAGATAGATAGATAGATAGATAGATAGATAGATAGATAGATAGATAGATAGATAGATAGATAGATAGATAGATAGATAGATAGATAGATAGATAGATAGATAGATAGATAGATAGATAGATAGATAGATAGATAGATAGATAGATAGATAGATAGATAGATAGATAGATAGATAGATAGATAGATAGATAGATAGATAGATAGATAGATAGATAGATAGATAGATAGATAGATAGATAGATAGATAGATAGATAGATAGATAGATAGATAGATAGATAGATAGATAGATAGATAGATAGATAGATAGATAGATAGATAGATAGATAGATAGATAGATAGATAGATAGATAGATAGATAGATAGATAGATAGATAGATAGATAGATAGATAGATAGATAGATAGATAGATAGATAGATAGATAGATAGATAGATAGATAGATAGATAGATAGATAGATAGATAGATAGATAGATAGATAGATAGATAGATAGATAGATAGATAGATAGATAGATAGATAGATAGATAGATAGATAGATAGATAGATAGATAGATAGATAGATAGATAGATAGATAGATAGATAGATAGATAGATAGATAGATAGATAGATAGATAGATAGATAGATAGATAGATAGATAGATAGATAGATAGATAGATAGATAGATAGATAGATAGATAGATAGATAGATAGATAGATAGATAGATAGATAGATAGATAGATAGATAGATAGATAGATAGATAGATAGATAGATAGATAGATAGATAGATAGATAGATAGATAGATGTATCTAACTTACCGGAGGAAACAACCCAAATTTCATGTTCCCATATTACGGATGCTCTAAGGAAAGCATGTGACGCAGCAATGCCTAGGAGAAGGCAGTCAAAAAATAGGAAACCTAACTACTGGTGGAACTCGGAAATAGCGGAACTCAGAAGAAAATGTCTAAAGGCAAGAAGGATTTTTCAAAGGGGCAGATCAAGACAAGAATCTGATACGAGGCGTCAAATGTACAACTCATCTAGGCATGAACTCCAGGTAGCAATAAAGATAAGCAAACAGCTGAATTTCAGACAATTATGTAGGGAAATCGACTTGAATCCATGGGGAGATGCATACAGAATCGTAATGTCCCGACTTAAAGGCCAAAGGACTCCACAGGTTACATGCCCACTACTACTTGGAAGAATTGTAGAAGAACTTTCTCCAAAAGGGGAACCACATCAGGCAACGGAAGTACATAATCAGACATTTATAGAAGAAGTATCCAGCGAAGAGATTTCCCAAATCTGTTCGAGTATTGGAGACAGCAAAGCTCCAGGCTTGGACGGAATTCCAAATAAGGCACTTAAAATTGCATTAAGGAATAACCTGCAGGTATTTGCAGACGCTTTCAACACCTGTCTACGCAAAGGTGAATTTCCAGAAGAATGGAAAAAGCAGAAACTGGTTTTAATACCAAAACCTAATAAACGCCTAGGAGATCCATCATCATATAGACCTATTTGTTTACTCGATACAATTGGAAAGGTTTTGGAGAGAGTTATATACAACAGACTATTACTAGCGGTAGAACGAGCAAGGGGTATATCGGAGCGACAATACGGTTTTCGTAAGGCAAGATCGACGATTGATGCCATTAATACCGTAAAGAGCATGGCAGAGGCGGCCATATCAGGGAAAGGAGCGAACAAAAAATGCTGTGCAATTATTACACTGGATATTAAAAACGCATTCAATAGTGCAGGATGGAACCATATTTTGCTATCCCTTAGGAATTTGGAAGTTCCTAATTACCTAATTGGAATACTTGGTGATTATTTTACCAATAGGACACTTTGGTACAATACGGATATTGGAATGCAACAATACAAAACATCGGCAGGAGTCCCGCAAGGATCGGTCTTAGGTCCCTTGTTATGGAATATAATGTACAACGACGTATTGGAACTAGATATACCCGAAGAAGCTAGTATTATCGGATTTGCTGACGACATCGCTATCGTTGTTTGTGCACGCTTCCTAGACGAAGTAGAAATGTACGCGAATGATACAATTAGGATAATAAAATCCTGGCTTGCGGAAAAAGGCTTGAAACTTGCAGATCATAAAACGGAAGCGGTATTAGTTAGCGGTCGAAGAAAAAGGGAAGAAATAAAAATAAAAGTAGGAACAGCGTGTATAACATCGATCAAATCCATTAAATACTTGGGAGTTATGATTGACGATAGACTTAATTTTAATGCTCATTTGGAATATGCATGCGAGAGGGCGACAAACGTGAACTGTGCCCTCAGCAGAATTATGCCAAATATCGGAGGACCACGACAAAGCCGAAGGATACTAATTGCTTGAGTAACGATGTCTGTTTTATTATACGGCGCACCAATTTGGGCGAGATCTGCCGAATATAACATTATCGTTTGTTTATTATTATTATTATTATTATTATTATTATTATTATTATTATTATTTTTTGCGTACGCCGTATTTAATATGAGGTATTTGTAGAAGGCAAATTGACTTTACTTTAAGGAATAAACTCGATTACTATCCTGGTTGATACGTGTTTTCAAAAAACATTAACGAGGAACTGTCACAGTTTGTCTTGCCATTTTCTTATGGTTCTTGTAATTTTCTGATATTTGTTCCTTCGTTTAATATTAAGGAAGCTACCTGATGCATGGTTTTCTATTTTAGTAATTTATTCAGCTTAACTTATTCGGTGATAGCCACAGCATATATGAATAAATGCGTGTGCCAAAATTCATGAAGTTGGATTGAAAAGTGACCATAGGTCCCATAACAGACCTCCACCGTAAACATTAAAAATGCATAGTGCAAGGTATCGAATGATTGCTTACTTTTTTTCCGAATGGTTATTATGCAAAAACACATTTTGAAAAAGTAGGTTTATACGACCTTATATGCGTCCATGCTTTAATTGTATGTATACTTTTTCATACGTATGATTAACCTTGAATCGAAATGAATTACTGCCCATACGCTGTGTTTACTTGACCATAATTTTGTACACAGAAAATCATATTATTTTGTATATAAACATAATTGAATATTCAAATTCAGCTTACAGCTGTTTATTACAAATGTTTTTACTGTGTATACATACATATTTTTTATCGATTTTTTTTAATAATTTCACTTTAATATTCATGTACGTATGCTATAGTTTTGTAAATATTATTTTGAATAGAGTGAAACTTATTTAAAAGGTAGGACATTAATCAGTTGTGACAACAAAATAACAACTGCTAAAAGAATGAAGAGATTTTTCTGATAAGAAATATAAATTGTTAAAAGTTTTTGTTCAAAAGTGTTAAAAAAAATAAATTAAAAAGTGTAAAAACAGTGTTAAAATTCTAAATAATATTTATAAATAAAAAATATTCAACTATATATTTAAAGCTGTAACATTAATTCACCTACAAGTCCTTCTTGAAAATATTGAAAATGTTTAAATTTGTTGCAGCCTATGGAATTTTAACAAATGTGTTTCTATGAATGGCTGATGTCTTCGTTTTTTTTTTTTTAATTTTCTTTTTTGCTCTTCATTTTGCATAAAGCATTTCTGGCTTTTTAGGAATTCTTGTTTGATCATTTACAATCAAGATTAATGAAGTGAAAATGTTGAAGGAAAAACCCCAAACCAACAAATTTTTCTGTAAATTGAATCTAAACTGTATGTATAAATATGTTTTAGATATAAAATAATAAATAAATGTTTGTTAAAACAAAAATAAAAAATGATTTAAAGAAATTTGTAAATCAAATATAATAAGTAACAAAATAATATGAAATATTGGGGGTATAACTTTTTTTGTACAGCAATTTAAATGCCCAAAAGAAATAAAAAAATAATTTTTTGTTTAAAAAATTATTTTTAAAAATTTAACTAATTAATCACAATTCAATTTCTTTTGTTTGTGAAAATATGTTCTTTAATTTAAAGTGTTAAATTATTATACACTAATATATTTTAATAAATACACTAGTTTTCTTACTTCTAATATATGAGAATTTTCATTTTACACTAAAGCTTTTATTTTTTAACACCCTAAATTTAACTAATACAGATTTTAGTATTATTTTGCGGTTGATGGAACCACAAAACCACAACAATTAATTTTACTTTAAAATTATTTATATAGTAAATGTTTTTTTTTTTATGTTTATGTGTTTCAATATATTTGTGTTAGTTGCAGACGTATGTATGTATTAATATATATTATAAATTATAATTTATAATTGTTATAGCTTTATTTGCAATGTCGAGTAATTTAATGGTCGGGAAACAAAGTTATTACAAATTTAATATTATTTATTATTTAAGGCTTAAAATCAGATATTTGTTCAAATCCTTTTAAACACGGGTTCCCAAATGGGAATCAGTTCTAATGATTTGGGGGGCTTGCATAGACGTCTAAAATAGTGTCTAATTTATTTGTGGTTTTGTGGTTTTGTGGTGAAGCCGAATAAAGGAATTTTCTAATAAATGCAGTAGGTCTTTTGTATATGATCTAGTACCTACTCGTGAGTGTTTTCCGAAGGAAAAAACCTAATTGAGAAGCTTTACTTTATTATATATATATATATATATATATATATATATATATATATATATATATATATATATATATATATATATACATATATATATATATATATATATATATATATATATATATATATATATATATATATATATATATATATATATATATATATATATATATATATATATATATATATATATATATATATATATATATATATATATATATATATGTATATATATATATATATATATATATATATATATATATACAGTGGTGGCCACGAATTTAAGACACGACATTTCACTTATATATTTCTGATAATTTTTACATCTTATCGAACAAATTTTAGATCCATGTTATTTTTTAAAGATCCTAGTAATGTTATGAAAAAAAATCAACAATAGTTTGTTACCTATATTTAGTTTCCAATTTTTATTTACATATTATACAGATTAATACAAGTTTAAGCCTGGTCATGAATTTAGGACATAGGCAAAATAAAAGTTAATTCACAAAAGTAAAGCTCAGCTTCATAAAACAATATTAGTATTTGGTGGGAAATCCTTTATTTTGAATCACAGCAGCGCATCTCCTGGGTAAACTTTCAACTAAGGCCATACAGCGCTCCTTTGGAATGGCATACCAAGCCTTTTGAATTTCTTCCCATAAATCAGTCAAATTTTTTGGCTTTACTGGTCGTACATGCTCCTCAACATCATTCCACAAGTTCTCAATTGGATTGAGATCCGGGGATTGAGCTGGCCATTTCAGAACTGTGATATTATTTTCCTCTAAGCAACTCTTCACTAGGCGTGAAGTGTGCTTAGGGTCATTATCATGCATAAATTTCCACATTAGAGGCATGTTGTCTTCAGCGAATGGTATCATGATGCTTGTCAGTATGTTTTTGTAAATATGCTGGTCCATTTTATTGATAATCTTCTGAATGGGACCTACACCATGCCAGGAAAATGCTGCCCACAACATGACATTTCCACCACCATGCTTAACCGTTTTAAGGGTGTACTTTGGGTGATGCTCCAGGTTTGGAGGACGCCATACGTACTGTTTTCCATCAGAACCAAAGCGACAAAACTTCGACTCGTCGCTCCAAAGTATATTTTTCCAAAATGTCATCGGCTTATTGAGATTTTCTCTTGAAAACGCTAGTCGGGATTTAATTTTTTTTTTTGACACAAGTGGTTTACGTTGTGCAATACACCCACGTAAGTTCTTCTCATTCAGACGTCTTCTTATTGTCCTGGACGATATATTAATACCAAAATCCGATGAAATCTCATTTTTAATTTTACTTGAGCTCTTGAAAGGATCTTTAGCAGCTGATTTATAAATTAAGCTATCCTCCCTGGGTGTAGTTTTTCGGGCTCTAGGGTGCTGTTTGACATTTTTGGTAGTGCCATGTTGCTTGATGTGTTCCAGTGCATTGTAAATCTTGGATCTGGAACATTTTAGTAGCTTGGAAATTTCCATTACTGTTTTTCCATCAGTATTCATTTGTTGGATCAATTTTCGCTCGGCATCCGAACTCCAAGTACCTCTGGCCATTTCTAACTAAATATTTTGATGTATTCTAACATTAAATGGAATAAAACATTCATTACTTACCTTTTAGCTTCAAAAAACACCAAAAAATCACTTAAAAACCAAATATTTCTTATATGTTTTAAATTCGTGACCAGCTTCAAAAGCACGTTTTTACGAAAATATAATAAAAACAGCAACAAAATGTATACACAAACAAAACCAAATAACGGTAATTGATCTTAACATTACAGGGTACACTGAAAAATTAACAAAATCTAATTTTATATTGCAGGGTTGTAATAATTATCACAACTTAGTTCGTTACATGTCGTGTCTTAAATTCGTGGCCACCACTGTATATATATATATATATATATATATATATATATATATATATATATATACGTAGTAAAACTGTGTAACGTGGTTTTGTCGTCGGCTGAGGTAGTTCAGTCGCTTCCAGTGTCGACTTACGGGATCCACGAACCTGAAGTGATAACACAATTTGTTTACCCTTTCTGGGGGTTAATTATACAATATATCTTTATTTAATAATTCAATGTTTTAAGATATCGGTAACGACAAATTATAATTAATACTTTTGTGTTGAATAAATTACTAGTAGCACGATGATAGGTAGGGATTCAGTCGGTTACTTCTCACGTAATTCGGATTCTACTGGTAGATGCGGAGTTGAAGATGCGGTTCCCTCGGGAATGATGCAGCAAGCAGGATCGTTGATGATACTTAAATATAACTTATGTATACTAATGTAATAATACGATTTCTTAAAGCTAGATTACAAAATTCAGACTTAATCTAATGGGTATAACAGGCGATACAATTCACTGTGCCAAAACCGATGACCGAAGTCACGGTGCCAAAACTAACAAACGAAGTTGCAGTGCCGAGACACGATAGTTCGCTGTGCCAAAACCGATGACCGAAGCCACGGTGCCAAAGCTAACAACCGAAGTTGCAGTGCCGAGATAGACGATAATTCGCTGTGCCAAAACCGATGACCGAAGCCACGGTGCCGAAACTAACAACCGAAGTTGTAGTCCCGAGACAGACGATAGTTCGCCGAAACTAACAACCGAAGTTGTAGTGCCGAGACAGACGATAATTCGCTGTGACAAAACCGATGACCGAAGTCACGGTGCCGAAACTAACAACCGAAGTTGTAGTTCCAAGACAGACGATAGTTCGCCGAAACTAACAACCGAAGTTGTAGTGCCGAGACAGACGATAATTCGCTGTGCCAAAACCGATGACCGAAGTCACGGTGCCGAAACTAACAACCGAAGTTGTAGTGCCGAGACAGACGATAATTCGCTGTGCCAAGACCGATGAACGAAGTCACGGTACCAAAACTAACAACCGAAGTTGCAGTGCCGAAACAGGCGATAGTTCGCTGTGCCAAAGCCGATGACCGAAGTCACGGTGCCGAAACTAACAACCGAGATCGTAGTGCCGAAACTAACAACCGAAGTAATGCCGAAACAGACGGAGCAAAGCCGCTGTGTCCGAAACAGACAGAAATGCTGTGCAAGGTATCCCCCTGACGCTCGAACCTAATCCGAGTGCCAGAGAAACAGTGGCTGATGTTACGATATCAAGTGTCTTGAAATAAGGCAAGTTATATCGTAATGTCAGCTGTCTTAGAATTTGGCAAATTGAATCGCAACTACTTCATCCAAACTTAGAGTACTTATGATAATAATTATATAAACTTAATGAGAATTATTAAATCTCAATTCTTAGATCAACAATAAGGTAGTTCACAAGTAAGGTAGAATAATAATAGGGTATTCACAGATGCAGTAATATAATAAGTTAGTAAATGAAATAATCCGGATAAAAATAATAAAATGTATGTAATAACGTTTCATGGCATAAATTTGTTTAATACCATAAAACTTCGTTACAACTATGTACTCAGTTTTCTCCAGGAAGTCAAATTTCTTCTTAAAAGGACGAGGTTTCAAAGGATACGAATTTTTGAAAAAAATATCAAGTATTTACGAATATTATATCAATCTAACAATGGGTATTAAATGAAAGCTAAGAATCCCTACAATATTATAGTATTTATTATTTAAATGTTAGGGAGCAAAAACTTTAGAAAATATCCTTTTGAAAATGTTCCATTTTACTATTTATGTCCAAACATATAACAGCATGCAAAAATCATTCTTACACATCAAAAATCGTAACAGTCCAGCAAAAATTTTTTAGGTACTGGTAAGCAGTACAAAATTATTCATGCCTGCCGATAGCACATCATTGATGCGCATTTGAGTAAGCTATAAAAGGAAGCGAGAAATTTACATTGGGCTCATATTTTTTTTTACCGAATTACAACCTGCATCCTCTCTCGCTTACGTGGATGCAAGATTGTAAGCGAATGACTTCCTTCTCCCTATTTTTATTTACGATTTAAAACAAAAAGTTTTGCTAAGTTGGATGATGCAATTATTTCAACTGCGTTGATTAGTTATGATCGAGTGTTCAAAGTATTAAGAAGTAAGTTTTTTCGTGAAAGTCGGAAAAAAAAATAATAATATACTTAAAAAACCTATTAAAATTGTAAATAAAATTATTATATTTTTTTAAATAACTATTTATAATAACAAAATAAAATTATTTATTAAATTATTAAAGCTTTAAATATGTATATTGTTTTTAGTTTTCATTATAATATACAAGAATTTACATGTTTTGTATGCATTATTTAAATTCAAGACATGATTTCACAGCTTCTGGGATCTCTAAAAGATGCACATAAAAGAGGCATCATCACATCTATGATGCCTTAAAATGCGCATAATAAAGGCATGTATGAACCTAATACATACCGCAGCAAAGAGACCTACCAAGTGGGACATCACGAACAAAAATCATGCCTTCTTGAAGCAGGTTGGTAAGGGAGAGTTTTTTTATCTTTCCCTTACAAACCTGCTTCTGGGTATGCAGCAATTCTTGCTGTTAGATAAAACTTGAGACCATCCATGGCAAATCTGTGTACCGGCTTTTCTTCCAGGATGTCAAATTTAATCTTAGAAGGACTACAAAATTTCCAAAAATGTGCAATGGGGTTTATATAATTTTTGATAAATATGTATTTTATATTTTGTTTTAAAGCTGTGTAATTTTCGAAACTTTGAAATCCTTTTGAGAGACGCACATATAGATTTTTTCGCTTGCGCCATTTTTTTTGGAAATTGTTACACTGTGTTATTTTGTTATTATTGCAGAAAGCCACGGTATTTCGGTGCTTTGTCGTGTATAGTTTAGACGATTTAAAAGTGGCGATTTCAATGAGCGAAAAAGTTTTAAAACGAAAAATTAGAGACTTTGCTCAATCAAGATTCGTACCAAAATCCAAGAAATGCTTTCACATGTAATTCATATTAGATCAAGCAACAAACTTCAAATAATCTCAAAGCATCGAGTTGGGAAAGGGAAACATATTCAATTCGGTCAATCATGAAAAATTGATAATGCTCTATGTTTATTGGGGTCAGAAGTGTGTTATCTATTATGTACTTTAAACACTCTGCAGTCTATGAGGGCAGTTGCGTACAAGTTACCTAACCAACTACTTTAGGGTACCAATAGTCTCTTTATTAGTTACGTGACTAGTCACTTTAATTTAGTTAATAAAAATTAATTTTCTTTACACACAGAAAAAAATATTTCAAATAATTTTTTAATAAAATTATTAATGAATTTTATATTGGAATTTAATTATATGATTTATTAATATAATTAATTTTCTAATTGGTTTACAGTTTTGTTTTTTAATAAATTGACAGCTGTTAATAAAATATAGAGAATAATTAAATATTTGTCTATAAAAGTACAGAAATAAAATAAATTTAAGTAAATTTTTAAAAATTTTCAGCTCATTGCATCTATTTAAGGAAAATAAGTAATAATAATATCAATTATTCTAGTTATTAATATTATCAATTTGATGATTGGAGCAAAATCAATTAAAAATTAATTAATATTACAAATTTCGTAATCGAAGTCCATTTTTACTTTTTTCTGTGCATATTTCAAAAGCAAAGCTTCGGAAATGTTTAATAAAGAATTGATTTTGGTCAAAAATTATGAATTTTAGAAAAAAAATGCATGTTTATAGATTAATAAAAAATGTCACGCCAGTTTTTTTTAATTTATTAATGGTGTTAAATTACAAAATATATTAAGATCGATTTGGCATTAAACTGCCAAGAATTGTCTGTAATACGTGCGTATTATTGATAATGTACCCCAATAAATGAAAATAATGGGATCAGAAGTATGATATATATTATACAATCTGGAATATATGACACTACGAGCTATATGTTTTTTTCTTGCCTAAATTTGTGAAGCTATTGTGAATTATGAACTTAAGCTTGTAAAATTTGTTTGCAAAATAAGGCCTCTTTAATTTAACATTTACTGCTGGGATGGCATTGAGATGCGCTTGATTACACATAAGAACGTAGGAAATCGTTGAAATGTTTTCATTTATTTATTTATTATGTCTACCCTGTAGCCCATAGCAAACGTTTCACATTGATGAATATGTTACAAATAAAAATTATGTATGTATATCTCCCGAACACGTAGTTGCCATTGTATATGGCCTTTGCATAATCACTTTTAATGAATGATACCAAAAAACTTGAAAAGTATCTAGTATGTGTTGAATATGTACATTAAATTTATTGCAAAAAAACTAGCAATTGTTATTTCGAAAACTGAAGGGTGCTATTATGTTTTCCATTGCTCAGCCATATAAAATTGTTGAAAATTTTGTATGTGATGTGTTTTTATATTCTCTCTCACTGAAGCGTTTAATATTTCCCAGCAGTTCTGGTAATTTAATTATACTAGTCATTTAAATTCATTAGACAAATTCAATTGATTCTATATATATATAAAAAAAATTATAGCCGGTCCCGAGTTTTAAAATCTTGGGTATATAAAATTATTTTTATTTATTTATTTATTTTATTTATTTATTTCACTTATTTGTAATATAAAGCCCATATGGCCAAAATAACAATATTACATAGCAATAATACCCGAGATCATATTATATATTAATATATACATTTAATAATAATATAAAATTCATTCAAATTAGCCAATTAATATTTCCTAGCGTAAAGTGTTACATATGTGGTCACATAATTTCTGCATATATAAATTTAAACCCACTATATTACTAGATATTGGTATATAATGGATAATCTTACAGATATAAGAGTATTGCTATATCCATGCCAAAACTGTAGGGTCATATTTGATGTTTTTGTGTAAATTTGTTTATGTTTATACATGAATGTCTGTATCATTTAACAAATAACAATAATAATTGTTTATTTGTTTTTTCCTTAATTTTCTCCTCTATTTAAATAAAAACACATTGTTTTTATTTGCCGTTTGGTATTTTTTTATTTGTACTTCCTTTTTTTAATTTAAACAAAAAGGTATTTTTTAAATGAAGTACATTTGTTTGTTTGTTTTATTAATTATAGCAATTTCACTGAACATACTGTACATAGATACATACATGTATGTATATTTAACAAATAAAAGAACAGATTTTGTCATATAGAATATATTTTCATATATACATGTAAATAAATTACAATAAAACTTGAAATGGAAATAAAAATATTACCATTAATGCTACGATGCACATTGGGGTAAAAGGGGTCGAAAATGGCAATTAATTCAGTGCAAGGTGATATCAATATTTTAAAGATCACGTTTTATATTTTTTTTATTGATTATTAGGTAAAAAATTGAGTTTTAGAATTATAGGATTTTTTGGAAGAATAATAATATCCGTCTGTCCGTCTATGCAGTAGAGTTAAATGGGTCAAAAATTATGAATAATTCAGGGAAAGGTTATATCAATACTTTAATGAGCACGTTCATTTTCCTATTTATTAGTAAGTAAACAAGTGCATTTTTAAAACTATAAAATGTTTTTTGGTTGAATGGTAATGTCCGTCCATCTGTCTGTACATTTGAGTTAAATGAGTCGAAAATGAGGCTTAATTCAGGAAAAAGTGATTTCCGAATTTTGATGATCACGTTCTATTTTTTCTATTTGTTAATTAGTAAAAAAATAAATTTTAGAACTCTAAAATACGTCTATATATTTGGGTTAAATGGGTCGAAAATGGCACTTAGTTCGGTGAAAGGTGATATCAATACTTTAATATTTAGATTTAGTATTAGTATTGGTCATGAAGTAAAAAAAGGAATAATATACTTTTAAAATTTTAAGGCTTTTTTTTAAAAAATTTAAAATTTTTCTTAATTTTTGCAAACTTTCCAATTCAAAATCGTTTACTTTCTGACTCAATTTTCTTTAGTCAATATAGTATTTTGTTCTTTAATAAACTGCTAAAAAACATGATAAAATCGGTTGAAAATATTAGGAGATATATATGGAAAACACTTGACCAAAATCTTGCAAAGTTGAGTTTGTTGAAATTTCAAATGAATATATCTCGAAGAATATATAAAAGAAATAGTACATGCAAGCATGTTTTCTAAATGATTTATGAAGGAACAAAAATTCGCTAGTGGTTAAACATTTTCTATGAAATTAGTACCCTATTTTGAACCCCCATAGCTCCGCTCCTTAAGCGCATTTTGGATCCTGCTTTTAAACTCAAAATGTTACTATTCTTTGCTACGACTATGTGAAATTTCTTGTAAATCCAACCAGCCGATTGGAAGTTACAGGTTACAGAAAGGAAAATTTCTGCACTTAAGCAATTTTTTTTATGAAATCTACTGAAGTTTTTTTGAAAAAAAAAAAAAAAAATAATAATTTCTCAAATCGGGCTATAGATGCGCACAATTTTTTTCATAATATTAAAGTGGACAAGATGTGCTATTTTGCAGAAAATTTTCGGAACAAACATCCTGTAACATTTTAAGTTGCATTCCATGAAATTTGAAAATTAGTGTATTTAAGGACAATTTTCAAAAAAATAACAAAAATATTACGATAAAATATAATTTAGAAACACTGGAAGAAAAATAAACTTAATTACCTGAAGTTGATGGCTCTATTTTAAATTTTTACTTTAAAAGACATCTATTTAAAATAAATACACTAAAAATTGATGAAATTCAATTAATCGACACATTTTACCCCAACGTGCGATGGATAAGACTAAGAGACAGGTCTCAAAGTTGAGTTCTGGTTTGATATGATAGCAATTCTTATAACAGCAGAACTCTAATCGATAATATATAAGGAACTTTCTATAATGCTGAAATCCTTAGCAGTTGATTTGCGAATTTGGTGGTTAAACACTCAAAGAAATATCAACCACATACTTATACAAAACGATTATCAGAATCAATATTTTTTCAACCCTGTACGTGCTCAAATTATACGCTGAGTGTACTATATATTATATAAAATTAATACACCTTCACCTAGGAAACACCTTCATCTCTCTGATAGAAACAGACATAAACAAAGTTGGGGTAAAAGGGGTCGAAAATTTCGCTTAATTCAGGGACTAAAATCAATATTTTAATGATGAGGATCTATTTTTATATTTATTATTAGGTAAAAAAATTTATTTTTTGAATTTTAGAATTTTTTTTGGCAGAATGGTAATGTCTGTCCGTCCGTCTACACCTTAGGATTAAATGGGTCTAAAATCGCCGCATTATACATCGCCGCATTATATGAATATCTAAATGATCATGATTTAATATTTCATCAATTAGTTAGTAAAAATGTATATTTTTAGAACTCTTGAATTTGTTTTGGCAGTATAGTAATGTCCGTCCGTCTGTCTATACATTGGAAAAAATGGGTCTAAAATGGCAGCATAATTCAAGAAAAGGCGATATCAATATTTTAATAATCACAACATGTTTTGTTTTTATTAGTTAGTTAAAAAATATAAACTATAAAAATACTCCGATTTTTTTGGCAGAATGGTAATGTCCGTCCGTCTGTCTATACATTAGGATTAATTGGCTAGAAGAAAGCCGCATAATTCAAGGAAGGGCGATATGAATATTTTAATAACTACAACTTGTTTTGTTCTTTAATAGTTAGTAAAAAAATGTACCATTATATTTCTACGATCTTTTTTGGCTAAATGCCAACATCCGTCCATCTGTCTGTACATTGTGAAAAAATGGATCTAAAATGGCACAACTTGTTTGATTTTTACTAGTTAGTAAAAAAATGTATTACAAGAATCTTACAAATTGTTTCTGCCTGATATGTAATGTCCGTCCGTCTGTCTATACATTGGGGTTAAACATGTCAAAAACTAAGCATACTTCAGAAAAAGTGATATCAGTACTTTAGTGATCACTTTTGACTTTATTATTTATTAGTAAGTAAACAAATTCATTTTTAGAATTCTAAGGCTTTCTTTGCAGAATGGTAATGTTTTCATACAAAAAAAAAAAAAAAAAAAATCGTCATCAGTGAGAATAATCAACTGCGGATTGTGGTAGGTCTTTATGTTTTATTTTATACTTTTTCCCCATACTTGATTGGATCGGAAGTTATCAAAAGTCTATTAAATATATCTTCGTTTGATTTTTGTCTACTACATTTAGGTGAAAAATGTTTCCGGTAATTTTTGAAATCTTTTTTTCTTACTTCTTGGGTGTCTCAGAAAGTTGGCCATTTCGTAGAAGAGTATGTTTTATAATTTCTGGGCCGTGAATAAAAAACTTGCGGAGGATAGGAGACATACAACACCATGGATATTTATCAACGTAGTATCTGGCTGTATTGTTCGCATAGTTCCTGAATTTGTCAATATTAAATACCAAGTACCAATATAAGATACATCACTTTGTAGAATATAAAAACATTACATGAAATCATGTTCATTTTAACTGAGTTCGACTGTATTAAGCAGTAAAATTATTTTGTTTATTTAAAATAATTGTACAAAACAATAACAAAAAACAATAGTGAAATAACGAAAAATAAAACAAAGTAAAAAAATAAAAAAAAATCTGCACTTAACCTGTTTTTGGTTTGGAGCAACTTGAGTTTTTTTCACAATAATGTAAATTTCTAAAATCGTAATACCTGTAGTTGATGGTTCCATTTTAAAATTTTTTTTTAAAGAACTTTTTATTAAAGAAAAATTCACCGAAAGTTCATGAAAATTTAATTTTTTGCTCTTTTCTTAAAATATAAAAAAATGTTGAACTTTGACAGCTCAGTACTCAAAAACCACGCAACCTACGTTAATGACTTTTATCGTTATTGATACATAATTTTGTCTATTTTTATTCGGTACCCAATTTTATTTAAAAAAGTTAATTTTCAAAATTCAATTAAACGCCACTTTCGACCCCTTTTACCCCAACGTGCGTCGTTGCAGCTCCTATAGAAATCATTATGCATGACTCCTACACACAGAAAAAGGATTGTTAAGAAAATGGTTACTATTAAAAAAAATTAGGATAATTAAACAATATTCAATGTCTGATATTAAAAATATATAAATTTGGCAGATTTTCTACTTTTGTAACAATTTTAGTATTCCCCCAATTGTATATGTGTTCCCATACAAAACAATACATTTGGATCAATCAACTAATTATTAGTTTACAATATCGTTTAAGGTAACCGAACTTAATTCTTTTAAATTCACTTAAATACAAAATATTTTTGTAGCTCAATCAAAATTCGTTTATATAATTCATTTTCAGGTTCAGTTTCCAATATTTGGTTCCAAAATTTGTAAAATTCGGTTAACAGAGACAAAATAATTCTATTCGCCCAAACGAATTCATACTTATATAATTTTGTTTTGACGTTTTATAAAAAAAAGAAAAATATTGTAAAATATTTAAAAACTGCGAAGAAAAACTAATTTCATTCAAATAAGAACATCAAACCCATATAAGGCGTAGCTAATGATGATCCAGTGTAAACCAATTGCGAAAGTTATGCGACTAAGTTTAATATTATTATAAATCTTAAAAAGTTATGTTTCATCTTTACAAACTATTTTTTATTTCATGAATTTGTATGTATGTTAAACGGCCGGAGCTCATTGGAATCAAGAACTCATTTCAACAAGGTAAATATAGTATTATAAAATAGTATGCAACATAATTTGCTCAACCACTTGCTCAATTTCTTTCAGGGATATTCCTTGCTAACATATTTGATACGCGTTTAAATCCATCATATTACATCAGGTTCAGTAGTTCCAAACGCTTGAGAAATAACAAGAAGACCACCATTCTCTACTTTATAAACATGAATATCAAAATATTAATAATTTATTTTGAACATTAATGTTTTATTGTTGTAAAAATAAAATATAAAATATAAGTTATGTTTTTGACATTTTGTTATTTATTTAAAATAAAATTTTCGGAACCGAATTTTTGGGTATTGTTTCAGTTGTATCTACCATTAATTTCGCCATTGTTTATCATTTTACAGTTTTTTTAAATAATAAGTAAAATGATAAACAACAAGAAAAATCATTAGAAATTCAATTCATCAATAAAATACCCCTGAAGAAGTTTGAAACAAGCAAACGAAACGTTGGGTGAAAAAGTAAAAATGTTATGATTTTTATTTACACATTTGGAAACAAATGATTGACCAAAAATAGCCCGTAAGATCTAAAGTCTTAAACACAGAATAAAAAAATAATGTGTTTTCAAATAAAACAATATATTAGCGTTTTTCTGGATTTATTTTTTGGGACATTTAGCCTGTTCTGACCTTTTTTATATTGATTTTGTCATTCTGTGTATAACATGTCGAAGGAATCATTTAAGACCCCACAAAGTATATATTTTCTGGGTCCTGGTTGAATTCTGTGTCGATCTAGCTATGTCCGTCCGTCTGTCTGTCCGTCGGTTGAAAGCAGGATAGAGCTCGAATCGGTTAATAAACAAAAAAGTTATGGGCTAAAAACTAGAAACACAGGGTGTCCGTGAAATACTTTTCTGCTGATATTTCTTCATATATGGTGAAAATCAACGAAATTGTGTTCACATAGTTCAAGGACCAATGCAAAGTCGGACACAAAAAATGGGCGTGGTCCGCCCACTTTACTGTCTACTTTGATGGTGGGTATATAGATTCGGTTGGGCCGAATATATTCGCGCTTGTTAAAGTCTAATTTAGCTTCTTTTTTTCTCAAGTCCTGGCAACACTGCTAAAAAGTTCCAACAAGTTCCAATTTAAAATACGATTAGTATATGGGTAATTCCAAAAAATTTGGACCGAAAATTACAATTTTAAAACTTTACATCCTCGATGTTTTTAAAATTTTATATGTATACTGTCGCTCACTTAAATACGACACATGTCACTTAAATACGACAAATATAAATTAAAATTTATTTTCAAGATATATTATAATTCATAATAATTCAGGAATACGTGTTAAAAACAAAAAAAAAAAAAAATAATAATAATGACTAAAAGTGTTGGCTTTCCGCATTACGACATATAGCTTAAAATTCAATAAAAGCTTAAATTTTTCGAACTTTTTCAATAAAAGCTTTAAAAATGTTTATTTCTTGTTTATTTTAGCAATGTGTACTACCTCCTTTATTAAATATAACCTCAAAAATGCGGTTTGGAATTGTGTCAAAAAGGCTTTTTATATAATCCAAAGAAATAATACTCCACGCTTTGTTTATGGCTTCAATTAGGTCGGATTGTGTTTCATACTGTTTCCCAGATTCATACACTTTACGAGCTAACCATCCCCATACATTTTCCATTATATTTAAATCCGGGAAGTATGGCGGCCAATCAAGTAATGTCACATTTTCTTTTCTAATCCAGTATGAATATGTGTATTATCATGTTTATAATTGTTGTCCATTATATAAAACTGAACCCCAGACCATCACACCTCCAGCACAGCTACGATGACGCTCCAAATAAATTTCTTCTTTTCGCAAATAGTAGAAATAATAACTGTAGCCATTGGATCCTTCTAAATTGATTTTTTTTCATCGGAAAATACTGCGTTCGAAAAAATCTTCAATAACTTGGAAACGGTTGATCTTAGAGTTTCCATTCCTTTTTTATTTAATTAATAATTTATTACAGATCACAGAAAAATATAACTTTTATAGTTCTAACCATTACTTATGAACTTGTGGGCCATTTTTTGTAACCCTTCAGTTAGAGATTTGATAGTTGCTTCAGTCACTTTTTTGGAACAGTGTGTACATCTTTTAAAATTTTCGGTATTTTGAGACACCTTTTTTGTGCTCTTTAATTCACTTTTCACAAGAGCTCAATATCTCTCCACTGGTCTTAGATATGGACAATTTGGAAAATTTATCTCTCTTGGTACCAAAACTATGTTATTGTTTTGGTACCACTCCAGAGCTTTCTTACCGTAGTGACATGATATCTAATTAGGCCAAAAATGTGTGGACACGTTGTGCTCTCTTACGAAAGGAAGAAGTCTTTTTTGCAAATATTCCTTGATGTATATTTTGGTATTTATAGATCCGAATGTATCAAATGACTTTTCTGTTTTGCCGCAACTGCAGAAAGCTTGTTACACCAGCAATTTTGTGAGAAATTTTTTCTGTTCTTGGGACCTAAACTTATCTTTAACACTGCCTCGAGCATTAACAATAAAAAGTTTTGAAACAGAAGCTGCTACAATTCCGCCAGCACATACATTTCTTCGTTAATTATACAACTTCAGTATTTTTGTATGAAATTTGATTTTAATTTTCGTATCCTATTCTTAGCTTCTAAATTTTTCGCAGCATTCCTGTTTAGAACTTTTTGGACTTTATATGTTATCAACTTTGCATTAGCTTTAAATTTTCAAACCAAATAGTCAAAGCACTGACCTAACTGGGGTGCTTTTTTACCAGATGTGTTTGGAGTTCCTTTCAATATGCTTTAAATTTTCTGACCTTCCCAATATCATGTAGATTTTTTTTTCCTTCCGAACCAGGTATCATATCAATAGTCAAATTCTCCTGATACTGTTTAATAACATTAGAAACAGTTTGACATCAAAAATTTAATTCTGTGGCCAATTATTTGTAGGACAAATATGGATTTTTTGAAATTTTTTAATAATTTGCAGTGCAAGTACATCTTTTTCGTCACTCATTTTGATGAAAATCACAACAAATCAACATGGTTGTTATTAAAAATAATAACTGACATATATTTCCATGATAACTAGATCAAAAAAAAAAAAAAAAAGTTTAAATATTGAGTCCGAAAAAAGTTATGAGGCAAAACGTGTGTTAAGATTTTTTCGATCGCACTCCTTATTTGCAGCCGAAAGAACAGTATAGGTACCTCCTTTCATATTTTGTCCATAAATGGATGGATTACAAAGATAACACTGGTCGACAAAAAAACTGGTTCGAGCTCCTCCAAAAAAGAATATGTAAACTAGATGGAATTCCGCATGCTAAACTCGAATCTGCTTTCAGTTTTTTTCCATCAGGTCGGAATTTTTTCTTATGGGCGTGTCTAATATTGTGCCCTAAATATGCCGATTACTCGAATATATTTCACTATTACTTGGGAACGGTATGCACGATTTATATAAATGATATACCACGATATGCGGAATAAAATTAGCTTTAAATAGCTTTACTATAAAATTTTTATCCGCCAAATAGTTTAGGAGATATTTCGAAAAAAGTGTCGGAAAAATTTTTTTTCATGCAAAATTCAAGATTTTTTTTTTTCACAAAAACTTTTTTTTAAAAGTGAAAACATCAAAAACATATAAGGTTATCACCTTTATTTCAAAGTTGGCAAAACTGAGAGTTAATAAAGTCACGTATCATAAAAATTGATGCACAAATCTTGATTGGATTCACAGTTAAGTTTGGATACCCATGCATACCTATAGCTAAGTGGAAATACACTACTGGGCAAAAACAATTTTTTTTTTCCGTCTTAAATAAAAAAAAGGTGGGTTAGATGGAATTCAACGTGCTAAATAAGAATCAGCTTTTACTATTTTTCTATCACACACTGATTTTTTTTATGGGCATGACTACTATGACCCCGCCTTTAGGCAGTCACACTTGTATAACTCGAGAACAGTTTGTCCAATTACGATAAATTGCACCTTAATATATAGCGACCTAAATCGTCTTTGAGCTGAATTTATAAAATTGTTTGTCCATTTAATATTTCCTTAGTTATTCGGTAATTATTACAGAAAATTTTAAAATGTATTTTTTTGAAAAGTGGTGAAAATTTTGATCCATAGCTCTAAAATTCTTGAGCGAATGAAAAATATTGTTAACACATCTTGAAGACAATTTTCGTATGCATCTTTTTATGTATCACTTATCAAAATCGTATGAGTTAAAGCCTTAGTTTGACAAACCATTCTCGAATTTTATAGTGTGGCCACTGAATAAGGTGATGATGATATTAGTCATGCACATAAAAAAAATCAGTACCGGATAGAAATAAAGTGAATGCAGATTCTTGTTTAACTCGTCAAAATCCAGCTAGTACACCTATTTTTGTTTCAAGAAAAAATAAAAAAAAAAAAAAATGTTTTTGGCCACCACTGTATTTCTACTCAATTGTATGTAACATGGGTATTTTTTTACTTAACTGTGAATAACATTTAGATTTGTATATCAATTTTGAAGATACATGTCTTATTTGATTCGCAGCATTACCAGCTTTAAGATAAACTGTAACATTTTAGATGTTTTCATTTATTAAAAGAAATATAAGAAAAATCTACAATTTTGAATGAAAATTATCTTTTTCGGACACTTATTTAAAAAAAACTCCGGAACTATTGAGCACATAAAAAAATTAAGTGTGAATGATTTGAAGATATTTTTAGTACGCATCTTTTGGTGTATCACTTATGTCAAACGTACACACCGTTCTTGAGTTATGAGGAAATGTACTAAAGTAATGGCCTTAGTACGGGCGAAATATTAGACACGCCCATAAAAAAAAGTCCAGACCTGATGGAAAAAAACTGAAAGCAGATTCGTGCTTAGCACATCAAAATACATCAAGTCCAACTATTGGTTTATGGGGGAGGATTTTTTTTGTTGACCAGTGTAATTACTGACCACACAACGAATTCGACCAATTTTATTTGCTATTCCACATTCCTTATAGGCTTTGATTTGGCATTTTCCTCGTTTGACAACGCTTTTTTTCTTCCTATTTTGTAATAATTCAAAAAAACTAGTTTAATTTTTATTAAAATCAATAAAAAAAAAAAAAAAATACTTTTCAGATGTTACTTTGTTACAAAGTAAAATAGATAGAAAAAATGTCGTATTCTGATGAGCTAAAAAAATCACTATTTTTTTTTTTAATGAAGTTATATTAATTTTAATAAATTTATAAAAGCAATCTTTAAAAATGCTTTGTTTAATCTAAATGAAAGACGTTAATGTCAACATCAAACTGAAACTATAAAAACTTTAAATACTCTTATAAATTTTGAGAAGGAAACCGGAATATCTGAATAACATTTATGTCGTATTTAGATGAGCGGCAGTGTATATTAAACTAGTCATCGTGCATTTTTTGCCTTATGCATCAGTTTCATTTCGCCTATGGTTCATATTTTATGGACCTCTAAAGTGGAATATATGAAACATTTTTGTCAAAAACTAACAAAGTTTATTGTTTAATAACTTTCAAATGCATTATTCGATTTTAACAAAAATTATATGAACTGAAAGGACTAATATTCCCCTTTATCATAAAATCATAAAAGTTTATTAACTCTAAAGTGTAAAGGTATCCTTTATATTTCGATATCCTGAAAAATGTTCTTTTTATTTTCCATATTTTTTCACTTAAAGTTGGCATATGTGAAATCATATTGTCGTTATAGTTCATAAATTTCAAAATGGGATCTTAATGGGATCAGAAGTTATTGCAGTTTATTTATAAAAGTTAGTACAATTTTATTAACAAATTAATGAAGTTTTAAGTGTTCTAATACCTTTATTTAAAGTTTAGTATAAAAACAAAAAGAAAAGGATAGAAACTATTAAAAAAAGACTTTTTTAGAAAACCGGTTTTAAGTTTAACCGAAAAATGTCATTTAAAAAAAAATTGGTTGGCCGGTTTTGGACTCTGGAAAAAACCGGTTAACCGGTTTTCAGTCATTTAATTTTCTATTAATAAAATATCAAAATTGTATGACTTTTTTAAAACAAAAGCCTAAATTTATACGTGAATATAAGTTTTACTCAGAAAAAATAACAAGCTATGATGTCCATTATTTCAAAACTAAAGGTTTTTGTTTGACATCATACTTCTGAGAAATTGTTGTTATTATTTTTTATGCCACCATCAAAAAGATGAGGGATATATTCAGTTTGTCACTCCGTGTTTAACATGTCGAATAAATCATTTAAGACCCCACAAAGTATATATTTCCTGGCTCCTGGTAAGATTCTGAGTCGATCTATCTATATCCGTCCGCCTGTCTGTTGAAAGCAGGATAGGGCTCGGAAGGAATCACCTAGGGGGATTTATCTTATATAAGGTTAGTTTGATATTGAAAAAGTAAAAATCAGTTAATAAATTTGTTCGCACCAGAACAAAACGTTGGCAGAGCAACACACACGTAGCATTTGTCGAACAAATCATAATTTTTTGTTTGGCGTCAGCGTCGCTTCTATTCTTTTACTCGTAGCGCCTTTTTTTCCGCATAAAAATTACGTTTGATGGCAGACATCGTTGTACGTACAATTGTGCGAACAAGAACAAGCCATGAACAAGTTTGGTCCACACTATCCAAATGCTTGTGCGCACAAAATTTTGTTCAATATGTGAACGAGAAAAAGGCCCAGGTAGACCAGAAATAAAGTGCTAAATCGTCTAGCAGCAAATGGCAATGTTAAATTGTTTTGTAAAGAAAAATTCACATTTTTGTTGCCGTTATTTCTTGTAAAATGTAGTTAGATGACAGCTTCAAATAATTTTTCTTCAGAATTATTTATACAGTATGTCACAGAAATTTTTCGTAAGTGAAAATTGTCGTATAGTCGAATTTGTAACGTTTTCATTTTCCTTCTTCGGCACAAATACGTTTTCATAAATTCGAAAAATATTAAAATTGTTTTTTTTTTTTTTTTAGTTTGGTATTTCTGCATTAAAACCAATTGATTAATGAATGTAAAGTATTTAAAAGAAGAATTGAAAATAGAAAACATATTTTAAATTAAATTTAAAAATTTTGTGTGTTCACTTAACATTTTTTGAAATGAAATTAATAAAAGTAATATCCATTGTTTGTTTACATTAATTTTTAAAGGTTCTTCTATTTAAATGCGATGAAAATATCAATTCCACTTTATTATTTTTATGTGGATTGAAAAAGAAAAATTTTTTTTTTGTTTTCTGTAGAAGCTAAATACGATTTCAATTTCACTTTCGTACGATTGGAAAATAAAATAAAGAATAGAGCTTATTTTAAAACTGACAACTAATACCGTTAAATATACTAAGAAATTCTCCTAAAATTAAAGAGAATTTTTAAAGTTAAATAAGCAATCTGTAATTTTTATTGCATTTACATTAAAGATCTATTTTTCATCATTTAATTTACTTTTTTTTCTCTTTTTTGGACCCTTTTTCTGAGTAAAATTACATAAAAAGTTAAATAGAACGCTATTCTGAAAAACCGGTTAATCGCCTTTAAAAAACCGGCTTCGTAAAAAACCGAAAATTAGAAAAAAGCCGAAACCAACAGCGTTTTGTAAAAAACCGCTAACCGGTGAACGTATTTTTCGGGAATGTGAATTATTTGTGAGCCATGGTCAATCACCTAAGTTATCTCTTACAGTTAAAAAGATATTTGCGATTGAATCTTGAATTTTTTGCCTCGACTAGGATATTTACCGCTGACTGCAATCATTACGTCGCACGTTGGGGTAAAATGTGTCAAAAGTGGCGCTTAATTGAATTTTAAAATTTAAAGTTTTGTAATAAAGTTGGGTACCGAATAAAAATAGACAAAATTATCTATCAATATCAATTAAAATCTTTAAGCTAGGTTGTGTTGTATTTTTATAAGGATCTGTCAAAGTTACAAATTTTTTTACATTTTGGAAAAATCGTAAAAAATTAAATTTTCATCAGATTTCAGTGTATTTATTTTAAATAAAAAGTCTTTTAATGTAAAAATTTAAAATGAAACCATCAACTTCAGATGTTTAAGTGCACTTTTCTTCAAGTATTTGTAAATTATATTTTGTCCTAATATTTTTGTTATTTTTTTGAAAATTATCCTATATAGCCCGATTTGAGAATTTTTTTTTTTTTTTTTTTTTTTCAAAAAAACCATTAGATTTCATACAAAAAACAGCTTAAGTGCAAGACATTTTCTTTACTTTATCAAACATTAAACAGTGGGGAAAATTCGAAATAAATCTGTAACTTCTAATCGGCTGATTGGATTTGCATGAAATTTCACATAGGGATAGCAGAGGACAGTAGCATTTTGAGTTTAGAAGGGGATCCAATATTCGCATCAGGAGCGGAACTATAGGGGTTCAAAATAGAGTACTAGTGTCATGGAAAACTTTAGACATTGCCATGCTGCCAAAAAATATTTTAGAATTCTAAAAATGCATTTGTTTACTAACTAATAAATAGAAAAAATAGAAAGTTATCATCGAAATTTGGATATCACCCTTTCTTGAATTAAGCGTCATTTTCGTCCCATTTAACCCAAATGTATAGACGGAAGGACGGACATTACCATTCATCCAAAAACATCTTATAATTCTAAAAATACATTTTTTACTTAATAATAAATAGAAAAGTTAAACGTGATCAATAAAGTGTTGATACCACCCTTCTTTGAATAATGCATAATTTTCGAGCCATTTAACTCTAATGTATAGACGGGCGGACAGACATTACCGTTCTGCTAAAAAAAAATCTTAAAATTCTAAAACTGATTTTTTTTAACTAATAATCAATAAAAAAATAAAACGTGATCATTAAAATATTGATATCACCTTTCCCTGAATTAAGTGCCATTTTCGACCCCTTTTACCCTAATGTGAGTCGTCCAGCAACAGCAAATACCTTGCAACGGCAGTACAAGAGTACAGTGATCGCTACAACCCAAAGGAGAGCTGAAAGAATACCACCCTGAGGCGTATATCTGCTCATCTGTCTTTCGATTGTAGAAAGTCTAAACTGCCTATGAATGACTCTGTTTGTATGCGGCTGGTCAGTGGGATGCAATAGTGACCCAGGCTAGCCGAAGCATTAGTAATCGTATCGACCTGACATTAAGTGTCGAACCAGAATATCCGCGCAGCGCGCTAATTCAGTGATATCTACTTTTTAAAAATGTTGTAAATATGACGATAAAGTAAAGTAAACTCAAAGTTAAATATTTCATAAAAAGTGTAATTTGTTTTGGTTTTAAGATAAAACTTTTTAAATTCTACAAATTTGTATGAAAATGTCGGTCCGGTATTCTGGACCGACACTTACAGAAATATCTTTGAGATTGGACTTGATTTTTGGAAATAACGATTTTTTAAAACTTTTACATACTCGAGGTATTATTACTCAGGTATTATTACAGTATGACGACGATATGACTGTCCACTGACATACTATCATGAGAGAAAATTTTCTGTCAAGATTTTTCTCAAATCTTGAACATCACCAAAAAGTGTAATATCACACACTGTGGAATTTACAATTTACACACCATGGAATTTATTTCATATATGAAGGAATTCGGAATTTCACTGAATGTTATTTTTACACCTCATATTCTGAAATTTTAGTAAATCTTTTAAAACTTTCACAAATACTTGTTCTTTATAAATACATACACATCTACTTATTACTGAAGTGTTATGTACTTATTCGCCACTCTATTGTGTTAAAATAATAAAACGTTTCACAGTGGTTCCAAAACGTTTTTTTTTGAAATAATTCAGTAACTAAAGAACCGTTATAGGTATCTCAATAAAATTTCACATGATCAGAACTGAGGTGTTTTGGAGTTGATTTGAAGGAGTACAGACCCCTAGCGGCCCAGGGGGGAAGTGGGTGGCTCTAAAAAATCGCCAAAAATTAATTTATGATATGACAGGAAAGAAATTTTATACATAGATAGTCCTTGTAAATCTCTACAAAAAATATGCTTACATGTTTAAGAGATATTCGGGTCGAAATAAATTTTTACCTCATTTTTATCATCGCCTTTTTTTTGTTTTTTAAACTTGGCGGGCTTAATTTTGCCCCCAGAAAATTTCTAAGATATTTGCTAGATTCCTATAAAATTCTAAATAATATTTCTGAAAGAATCATATAATTATATAAATCCGTTAAAAAATTATATTAATCTAAAGCTGAAACTTTAAAAAATTTTTACATTTTTTGTGTTTTTACCCAAAAAGGTGGCAATATTTATTCAATGATAAAATTAGTTTTTTGTTCTGAACTTTATAATTTTTTTAATGTTTTCAAAAGAAATCTTAATGAAAATGCGTGTAAAGTAAATCCGGAGGAGTTAGGAACAAAGGTCTGCCCACGAGCCCTATCCAAATTAAGTCAATTTTGGTATTTAGCTTTTTCTTTTTTTCGTTTTTTGATAAATTTAATGAAAATATTTAGTTCGAATACTTTATTATTTATATATTATTATTTTTTAAGTAATATCCTTTCCAATGATACCAAAAACTTGCATAAATCCTTTATACAATCGTTTAAATATTTACTGAAACTTGACCCCCCTTCAGCGAAATGTGCAAATTTTTCTTAATTTCCATAGTAATATTATTTAGAATTTTGTAAGGAATCTAGCAAATATTTTAGAAATTTTCTGGGGGCAAAATTAAGCCCGCCAAGTTTAAAAAACTAAAAAAAGGCGAGAATAAAAATGAGGTAAACATTTATTTCGACCCGAATATCTCTTAAACTTCTTAATAAAATTTCTTTCCTGTCATATCATAAATGAATTTTTTTAAAAATTACATACCCGAGATGGGCAACTTTGGAGGGCCACCCACTTTCCCCCTGAGCCGCTAGGGGTCTATACTCCTTCAAATCAACTCCAAAACACCTCAGCTCTGATCATGTGAAATTTAATTAAGATACCTCTAACGGTTCTTTAGTTACTGAATTATTTCCAAAAAAAAAAAAAGCGTTTTTGAACCACTGTGCGTTTTATTATAAAATTTAATAATTTCAACACTAACATAACATTTTTTTTAAACATTATTAAAAGTTCAAAGTATATGCAGTTTGAAGAATACTTTTCATCAAACAATATGTATGAGCGTAAGTATTAAGGTAATAAACTGCCAGAAGGTATAGTTTTATAACTTTAATAACTTTGTGATTATTTTTTATGACTTCTTTTTCTTTTCATCCAAGTTTTATAATGTTTTTAAATATGTTTTTATTTAAAGTTGTTTTTATAATGTTTTTTATTTTTATTATTATTTCTGACTTTTCCTAAGAAAATCCCCATCCGCGTATGATAAAATACAAACAATTTTAAAAGATATTAAATACTAAGTAACTTGATTTAATTTTTCTTTATAATGTCGACTTTTTGTTCTTGTTCTTGTTATTGTTAGTTTTAAAACAATATCAGGTGTTAAATATAAGAAGTATGAGTATGAAAATACTCATACGATATGATAATAAAAAAATATGTATGAATTTCTTAAAAAAAAAAATAAATAATAAAGAAAATATAAATTTTATGTGTGCAACGAGATTAATGTTTGTTTTATTTAAAAATTGAAGAAAAATGCTTTTTAAAAAAAATTATCACGTAAATATTTAAAAACGTGACCTGTAATAAAGAAGCAAAAATAAAATGCTGCTAAAATTTCTTGGGAGGGCAAACGTTAATAATATGGAATATATGTATTTGTTATTGTTGTACTAACATTGTTTTATTTTCATCTTTTTATAAATATTTTGTTCCTCTTTTCTTGCAAATTTCATTACATTGACCTCAATTGTGTCGGGGGACATTAAATATAAGTATAAATAAAATACATTTGAATTTTTCTTTTCTAAGGAATTTGTTTGTAGATATTCTTCATAATTTATTATATCTACCCTAAGGTATGAATGGATGTGGATGTGGTTTTGAGGCAAATGAAAATTCCAAAGTGAAAAGAAGAGTTTTATTACAAATAATAGCATGTTTGGTTATTGCTAAATTGTTAGGATAAACTGTAGCAGGGTGTAAAATTTGACTTGCTTGCAATTTAGGAAGATACATTTAAAACTATGAGCGCTAAAAACAAAATATTAAAGTGTTTTTTTTTTTTTAATATTTTAGTCCATTCAAAATGTATCTATTCAAATTAATAATAAGCTCCTACAAAATGACACATTTAGGCTTAATATCTCCATAACTGTTGACCGTATTAAAATGAATTACTTGAATAAAATAAAAATTATTTTATTGTATTAATGTAAGTAAAAGTCGTTTTCGAGATACATATGCTTCAATATATGGTGCAACCTCCTTAATTTTACAAATCGCTATTTATCGCGAGAACTGGAGGCAATAAAAAATGTAATTAAAGGCTTAATACTTAATCCGAACCGTGTATCCGAATTGAATGAGAGACGCTGTGCCGCAGAATCAATGTTTCCCTGTGTTATTATTATTTATTTTTATTATTATTATTATTATTATTTTTAAGAAATTTTTATTTTGTATAGTTAGGGGATTCACAGTGTGCTATTATGTCGTATTGTCATAATGTCATAAAAATGGATAACAATAAAAATATTTTTTATACATTGAAATATTTTACGACATATGACAATACGACATAATAGCATACTTTGTGAATCCCCCAAGTACATGTAAAAGTTAAAATAAAATACTAAAGTTAAAATGTTTTTTGAAAAATTAAAAAAAATTAAATTGAAAAAAGATTCTGTCGTGCCGAATCCCACAAATAATAAAATTTTCGCCTTAACGCCTAATTTTTTTTTAACTACGAACATTTGAATACGAAAAAGAAAGTCATAGCAAGCATTGATTTAAAAATATAAACAACAGTAATTGAATAGTTATATATTTTTATTTTTGCATGTATGTATGTATGTATGTATGTATGTATGTATGTATGTATGTATGTATGTATGTATGTATGTATGTATGTATGTATGTATGTATGTATGTATGTATGTATGTATGTATGTATGTATGTATGTATGTATGTATGTATGTATGTATGTATGTATGTATGTATGTATGTATGTATGTATGTATGTATGTATGTATGTATGTATGTATGTATGTATGTATGTATGTATGTATGTATGTATGTATGTATGTATGTATGTATGTATGTATGTATGTATGTATGTATGTATGTATGTATGTATGTATAAAATATATTTAGATCGATTTGGCACTAAACTGCTTCTCCACGCACAGTGGTCGAAATACCCATTCTAGCGGCATTAAATTTGTAACTGGAAAATAACGAAGTCTAGTAGTATTCATTTTTATATTAAATTGGTTAAAGAACATATTTTTACATAACTTGTATGTTGATCGAATGACACGCTCATATTTTAAATTAAATTTTTTTAAAACAGTTATTTTTCACGTATTAAATTTAACTCGACTCACACTAAAAAAATACATTTAAAATTAGTGCTTTTATTATAGCAAGTTTTCTTGTAAAATTATTGAAAATTGATAAATTTAATCACAATATGTTTATCAGAAGGAATTACATACTTTTGTCGGTAAACTTATATATAACATGAAGTATTCTAATAGCCTGTTTATCTATGTCGAACGAAAGCTTTCTTTCGACTTCTAAGCGAACTAAAATTGATTTGGGTTTCTCTAACTCACTTCTATGCGAACAATGAGTCGAACGAAAAGTCGAAAGAAAACGTAAGTGTTTTCATATAAAATTGGGTTTCTGTATTTCGAACGATAAGAACAAAAATGTCAAAATCAGTCACTTGCTATTTTGCTTTCGACTGGTTGAATTTTTTAAAGAAAAATAGGAAAAATTCTCAGAAGGACATTGCAAATGTTCCTTAATCATGTTTATTATTCATTTTGATGTATTTGGTATCCATTAATTACGATTTTGTGTCTAAAAAACAATTTCTAAAAAAAATCAAAGAAAATTTTTGTTTTTTAATTTTTTTAAATTATTTTATTTTTTCTTGTTTATTTACTTAGTTGTATCTATGTTTAAACAATTTAGTAGTATTTTTAATATATTTACGAAAAAAAGTTACTCTTAAAGAAAAATAAAACAACAACAATACGAAAAGACGTAACTCCATGCGAACGAAAGCGTAGGAAATACAGAAACCCAAATTGATTCGAATTCGTTCGACTTGCTTTCGTTCGCTTAGATTTTCGTTCGACATAGAGAAACAGGCTATAAATGTATGATTACATGTTTATAATATAATAAACATTTTCGGTCTTATTCATAATAAATTCTTATTTTGGGCTTATTTTACAAAATAGATATTAAACTGTTTTTCCTTATTATTATTAACTAAAGAACCATTAGAGGTATCACAATAAAATTTCATATGGTCAGAGCATTCTACTCGAAAACACCTCAGTTATGACCATGTGAAATTTTATTGTGATACCTTTAACGGTTCTTTAGTTACTGAATTATTTCCAAAAAAAGCGTTTTTGAACCACTGTGCATTAGTGATAAAATAAATATTAAAAATTTATTCGTAATTTAAAAAACATTTAAGTTTCATGGCCTTTTTGTTATATTAATTTGTGGGATATTTTAAATACTCGAATAATTATTTTGTTTTGATTTTATGTACATCACGAATTTCTTATTTTGTTTTTAATTCATATTTTTTAATTTTTTATGAATTATTTATAAAAAATCAATTTGTAGTCTATCTACTGACCACTGAGTGTAATCATAATGAAAGGAAATGATATGGTTCAAGCCTGAATTCCAAAATATATTATATAAAGTGTTATGATTATTGAAAAACGGGAATTTTACATACATATGTTAAAATAAAATGCGCCAATTTAAATCAACAAATTGCATTGCATCGACTTCCGAACTATCTGTACAAAATTTCGTTGTTGTACATGCTTTCTTTTAAGAGATATCAGAAGAAAAGTATGAAATTAAGCTACAACGGACACCCTGTGTTTCTAGTTTTTAGCCCATAACTTTTTTGTTTATTAACCGATTATGCCCATTTTCAATACCAAATAAACCTTATATAAGATAAATATTTAAGCCAAATTTCGTCCCCCTACGTTGTCCCGTTCGATCCCTATCCTGCTTTCAACAGACAGACAGACGGACGGACATAGCTAAATCGATTCAGAATCGAACCAAAACCCAGAAAATATATGCTTATGGGGGTCTTAAATGATTCCTTCGACATTTTACACACGGAATGACAGAATCAATATACCCCCATCTTTTTGATGGTGGGTATAAAAAACATGTACTAAAAACTGATATCCAAATTTAGGGATAATTTTTTAAGTATTCATAGTGTTATTTCTTATGTTCTAAAAATGTAGTTTAAGGTTAAACTGTAATTAATTTTGTAAGATAAAATAAAATAAAATAATGATTATCCTGAATAAAATTTGTTTTATATCTTGTAGCCCCTGTAATATTTTTACACCCTGAGGGCAGGTATCCATAATAAGCCATGGTTTCTATTTATGCTAATTAAAATTTAATCTCATTTTTGATGATTATTTTTCTACAGTTTAGAAGTTATTTAAAAAAATAATTATCAGTTGTGTGATGAAAATCGATTTCTAGCCAAAAGCGATTTAAAAACGAAAAAAGTTGTGATACACTTTCCGATTTCATTTTCGCTTTATTGTAAAAACGAACTTCATTTCATTTTCCATTTTGTTCTATGAGAATCACAATAATTTAGGTTGTGATTAAAAACGAAATTGACATAATTTTATAGTTTTCAAATCGAACAAATTTTGGTATTCGTTTTAAAATCGAATATCGAGAGCTTATATTCAAAACGGGCTATATGCAAAACCCCAATTGTTCAGGAGAACAATTTTTGCAAACAAATTTTGAACGCATTAAAATTGTATTTAATTGCATATCAAGAATTCAAATGTGATTAAAACCTTTAAAGACGATATTTATTGCATTTTTTATATCCACCATCAAAAAGTCATTCCATGTGTAACATATCGAAGGAATCATTTAAGACCCCACAAAGTATATATTTTCTGGGTCCTGGTTAGATTCTGAGTCGATCTAGCTATGTCCGTCCGTCTGTCCGTCTGTTGAAAGCAGGATAGGGCTCGAACGGAACGTAGGTGGACGAAATTTGGCGCAAATGTTTATCTTATATAAGGTTTGTTTGGGATTGAAAATGGGCAAAATCGGTTAATAAACAAAAAAGTTATGGGCTAATAACTAGAAACACAGAGTGTCCGTTTCATGCTTTTCTGCTAATATCTCTTAAACAAAAGCATGTACGACAACGAAATTTTGTATACATAGTTTGGGGGTCGATATAAACTCACTTTACTTTACCGCCTACCTCTTATATAAGGTGAAATTGTGTTCAAATAGTTCAATGACCAATATAAATTCGGAAACAAAAAATAGGCGTGATCTGCCCACTTTGCCGCCCACCTCCCATATAACGTTAAATTTGAAAAAGTTGATGGTGGGTATATAGATTATAATTTTTTTAAGAAACTGCTTTTGGTATCTAAGATATTTTGTGTATAATCACGAATTTTATTTAAATTTTTTTCATTCCAGTCTTTAAATGTAGGGTATAGTGCTCCAACTTAGCTTCATAAAATCTTGATGGGTGTACCCGTGTATGATCTATAAGTATCCAATGGCTTTTTCTGCAGGTGTCATATACATACATATATACCTACTAGTGTTTTGTAATTTGTGGTTGAACTTGGGGTGAAGCGATGTACCGGCACAAATTAGCTTATTTCTGAAAAGTAAAGTATTTTAATATCCTCGTCTTTTCGACATTTTTAAAAACCTATCCGACAGTCACCCCGCATATGGGTTTTAAAATTTAACTTTTACAGTTTCTGAATCTATCGTCCACAAAGGAAAAAAAAATATTTTTATTATTCACAATAATCATTGCGCAACATAGAATTTTATTAATTTTTAATTTTGTAGGTTTGATTAAGATAAATCGCTAAAAACGCAAATTTAGTATGATAAATGAACATCAAATAAATCATAATAGAATAAAATAAAATTTATTTAATTTACATAATACAAATTTTAAAATTAATTTGTTGTGATTTGACATGAAACACATAGAACAGAAACAAAAATGGAAAATGAAAACGATCGAAATTCATCACAACCTGATCGATTTAAGAATTTGATTTACTTTTGAAATCGATCGAATTTCATCACATACCTGCATATTTAATAAATTTTAACTTGAATATTATAAGATTTATTGTTTTTTTTTTTTTAATTTAAGAAATGTAGTCGTTTGATAGAAATATTAACTTTTGCAAAAAAACCGGTTAACCGGTTTTTCCGAATTTTAAAAAGTGCAACCGGTTTTTTCAAAATACTAACTATTCGAACTATTCGAAAACCAGTTTCTCCAAAAATTCGAATAATCGATCACCCTATAGGTTACCTACTATAAATATAGTAAAATTACCTATTTGGCCGTATACATGTAATTGGATTTATTATAAGATATGCCAGACCTTTTGGGTGCCACGCCTGTATTTCATGACTCTTTTAATATATATGAGTCATAATATGTTGATCATATATGTACTTAAGAATGATTTCCGAAAGTGGGTCTTATATGGGAGCTATAGCTAATTATGGACCGATACTCATAAAATTTCTCACTATGCTTAAAATATTTGTAAATTCAAGGCTGTTATAAGCGTTATTCCAGGAGGACATTTGTATGGGATTTGATCTTAACTTTGTGTTTGTACCAAAATAATTATTCGTGGCAAATTTCATTAAGATATCTATTAAATAGCGACCAGTACTTTATTCAAAAAGGATGCATTTGGGAACATTCACTGTGTATAAAAGGTGCTTTAACCAATAAATGGGCAAGAACGGGCAGATCATTTTGAACATTTCACAACAAAAATACATCAAGTTATTGAATTGTTTATTGAAATTGGTTGCGATCTGTCCATTATTTCATCTAGCCCCATACAAATGTCCCCCCAAAATAGAGTTTCAACACTCAAAAATGCCTTAAAAATAAGAATATTTAATAAAAAACGTCGAAAAGTTGTGTATAAGTAGCAATCTTAGTAATAAATTTCATGAAAATTAGTCCATAATTGACCATAGCTTCCATATAAACCCCTCTTCAGAAAATCACTTTAACGTGCATAAATCCCGTTAATATAAAGTTAATATTTGGAATAAATAAGTTATATATGAGTACAAATCATTGTATCAAATAATAAATACCAATAAAAATTATAAATAATTATAAAGATCGGTACATACAAGGCCTAATTCGGAAATAGAATAAAATGTATGTATTCGTATATTTTATTTTATTCTTAGTAACATTATCTGTATCTGTCCACAATTGGTCATAGGTGTAATATAAGTCCCCTACCCGAATTTTGATGCCAATACACAGTGGTGTAGGGCATCATATGGTCGGCCTAGACGAACTTTCTCATTTTTTAAACTAAAAAAATACAGGTCAACATTTGTTTTTGTATTCTTCCAAAAAACTGTAGTTTTTACAATTAATAATCACTAATCACGTCAATACTAACTAAAAACACAAAAAATTGCCACCAAATTATTTCAATGTTGCATCAAGTGCAACATATCGAGCCCTGACCACCAAAATATTGTTAATGACAACATTTTCGATATATGTACGTGTTTTGATAAAAATCTATTATGAATTTGTGAAGTGACCAAAAACGTCGAAACTACTGCATCCTATGGGGTAAATTCACCAAGTGATGGGGCAGAATCGTTTTCCTATATATAATGTTTATTTTACTTTATTTACATATAATTTTATGCAAAATAAATAAAAATTCAATTAACCAAAATCTATGCATGAGAAAATGACAAAATGATTTTGGTTTGAATTCAATTAACACTAGAGAGTCTAAATATATAGTGAAGTTCCACAGATAGTAAGCGCTTCGTATCTGATTACGACTTCTTAGATGATAAATTGGCCTGGCGGGTGTACCCCAGGATGAGTTTTGCGCATAAGTGATAATTTTTTTCACCTTTTAAAGAAATTTGTTAAAACATTAGAGTTTGTTTCGAAAAGAAAATTTCTTTTGATATTTGGATATCATACCTTTTAGAAGGTTTTTGCATCAGTAAAATAATGGCGTATTTTGTTTTTTAAATTATAACTCCTTCCCCTGCATATCTGCGGCTAAAAACGCATATTTTGAGCGCCATTTTTTGCAGAGATAAATCCAATTGATTTATAAAAAAAAATTCCTTTATACATCAATTCTACATAAAATTTTATTAAGAATGAGCACTATTCCACCCGCTTAAAAAGCATCGTGTTCCAATTAGGGTGTCAGATAAATTTATTTTTTTCAAAAAAGTTTTAAAAATATATTCTTTTATAAATATATTCTTTAAAAAATGGCGCAAAAATAATTAATCTACGACTTTCCGCTTTAGAGTTATAAGACCAAGAAATTTTAAAAAAATAACCATAGAAAATAATTATCTTAAAAAATAATTGTTATAATTGGTAAAACATGCGCATTATAATTCACAGTAGTCTTTGCATTTTATTGTTACAATATTCAATATTTTTAATTTTGGTTTAATAATTTTTTTTTTTTTGCTATTAAATAAAAATTTTAATGCCTTATAACTTTAAAGCGAAAAGTGGTTAAGTAAATATTTTTACGTTATATTTCAAAGCAAATAGTATATTTTCGTTGTATTTATAAAAAAATATATTGGAA
The DNA here is from genome assembly GCA_951394005.1 of Protophormia terraenovae. NCBI lineage: Eukaryota > Metazoa > Arthropoda > Insecta > Diptera > Calliphoridae > Protophormia > Protophormia terraenovae. The sequence goes on from OX596077.1 coordinate 97,778,766, forward strand.
AATTAAAAAAAAAAAAATACGCCATTATTTTTACTGCTGCAAAAACCTTTCGAAAAGGTATGATATTTTAAAATCAAAATTTTCAAATTTACCCTAATGTATATATCGAGGTCTTGTATTCAAATCGGGCCTCATGCAGATTTAGAATTTTTTTTTTTTTGCGTCAGACTCTTCAGTTTTCTATTTTTTATATATAGTGTTAATTTTGGAGTCAAAAGTTAATTCTAAAAAAACGGGCTATGTGCAAGTTATTGTTTGATTTTCAAAGAAATGTTAAAATAAAAATTGATAAATAATGAGATTTTTCTTTGCGGTTTGAACTTTTCTTAAACATTTTGAATTAGAATCTTAATATATTTCATAAAAATTTTGTTATCTCAATGCAATCTGGAGAAAAAAGCCATTGAAGTTAGATTTTTAGCCTTTTTTAGATGCTTATAGATCATACGCTGGTACACCTATCAACATTTTTTGAAGCTAATTGGGAGCACTATAGGCTAGATTTAAAGACAGAAATGAACAAATTTTAATAAAATTCGTGATTATAAGCAAAATATCTTAGATACCAAAAGCTGTTTCTTAAAAAAATTATAATTAAATAAAAAGTACAATAAACATCGTCTTTAAAGGTTTTAATATTTTTTTAATTGTTGTTATGCAATTTAATACAATTTTAATTGGTTCAAAAAATTTTTTTGCAAAAATTTTTTTACTATTTTTTTTCGCATGCATTTTTTTCAAAATTTAATTTATAATTTGAATTTTGAACACATTTTCGTCCTTTTAGTAAACATTCCTGTTATTTTAAATTTCTAACGATTAATGATATCATAAATTTAACATATTGTCAATTTTTTTTCCAAAAATATTATGTTTTACTTCTTTAATTTTCAATAAACAAACTGGCTATATGAAAATTTTTTAACATACATTAAAAATAATTAAGACAAAACTATAACTTCGCAAATAATGGAGTTAAAGGATTTATTTGTCAGTGTGAGGTTTAGTAGTCGTAATATTAATAACTCGTAGAAGAACGGATTGCAAAATGTTGAAAAATGAGGGAAATAAACAGTTTTTATGTTCTCCTGAACAATGGTGCTTTGCATGAGACCCGTTTTTAATATAAGCCCTCGATATATAATTCTTGTTCATTACTATAATGTTTATAACATAGAAAAAATCTTTAACCAATTTCAAAAAATGTTAAAGTTACCACAGAAAATATCTACAGTGAAATATTTAGAAGAGTCCCTAGAGTAAAGATAACCAGTTCAAAACTAGTCACGTGACAGGTTCTCAGGGCTAGTGACCGGTCCCAGTTCCGGAACTTTATATGAGAAGAACCTGTCACTTTTACATTGGGTTGTCATTGGAGGTGGCTAATTAGCCCCTTGGGACAAGTCACAGGATAGGTCCTAGGACCGGTCCAAGAGGACAGGTTCAGTAACGATTAATGTAATAAAAATTTTATAAAAATTCGGTAATTGTTTACCTTTTAAACATTATTTTTATTATTATCTTTATTAAATTATATTTATTTTAATTTTATAATTTTTCGTTAATGTCGATGGCGGCACCCCGGCTCGAACCCATGTTCATCTGACGTATGTTATGTTTTATAGTCTTCAACGCTTACCACTCAGCCACTGATTGTTATTGTGCGCTATTGTACACTTAACGAGCATGTTACATACTGTCTCCACGTTGATATAATATGTAAGATAACGCCGGCAGAAGAGAGTAAACATTATGTTTATATTATGTTAAATCTTAAAGAAGGGGTAAATGTATCCTAATAAATCTCATAATATTTCATTATTTTCATTCAGTCACAGTGTAAACATGTACTTTTTATTTAAGAAATTCGAAATTTTTTAGCACAATTTTAATGAAAATATGTTTCTAAATGTAGAATAACCATTAAAATAAAATAATTTTACAAAAAAACTTTGTGTTTAAGTACTTTTAAAAATACACATTCACACACACAAACAAACTTTCGTATATGTGTATTTTTTTGAGAGTAAATCTTATAAGATAGTTGTGTAGAAAAATCTTATCACAACAGTCTCATAATATTTCTTATAATACTAATATTTTAGTCTACACGTGAGATAATTCTCTCAGAGAGCGGATTTGACACTCTCTGTTACATATTATGATATAAAAATATTACGTGGAGACCCAGTGTTATAAATTAACTCTCACCTGTTAAATAGTGAGTGTGTTTGTGTCAACTGGTTCTCAATTGGAACTTTGGTGACTAGTAAGGTGTCAATTGGTACTCAACTGATACAGAGGAACCGGACCATTAGTGCAATTGTCACTTTTTCATATTATCAACCCAAAATATTTTACTTCGCTTTCAAGATAATTGTAAAAAACTAATATGCTCCTATGTCGAATGCTCCCCCTTCTACCCTAACCATACTTTTTCTTTATCTCACTTTTATTTTACAGAAATATAAAAATCTTTGAGATCGGACGATTTTTTGAAACTTTTTCATACTAGAGGTGTTTTGTCACTTTGTAGCTTATGTTATTATTAAAATATGACTACAAGATGATTTTTCTAAAATCTTAGGTCCTCTTCTACAACAGTCTCATACATTTCGATTCGATCCGACCAGTAGTTAGGAGATGCAGATTTATTACCAAAATGTTTGATATTGAAACGATTTGAGACCTTTCCTTTCTTTTGAAGAATAGTAACTATATAATATTTAATTTAATTCCTAATTCTGTATCATTTAGTTTTGTTTTCTGCAAGATTAGACAAGGTTATTTATCAAATAATTTAAATTTGCAGCCATTTAAAATTATTTCGTTTACTTTTTACATTTTAAAATATTTTGAAATATTCAATTTTATTTATCTAAAACAATCTTTTACGACTGTATAAAAAAGAAAAAAAACTTTTTATTTATTTGTAAAATATTTTATTTATTTATATTTAATTTCAATTTTTTTTAGATTTATTTTATAAATAGTTTTATTTAGGACTTAGTTTAAAAAATGTACATCATTTAAACTCTCATAAAATGTGTAATGACTTCAACTAAATAAATTGAAATATATTAAAAACAGCTTAAAGGAATATAGACATTTAAAATTAAGCGCAAGTTTTGTTTATTTGTGAAAGTGAATATTAATAGACTGGCAAATCCTAAAACAAACACATAAATATACAAAGTCCATCCATACACATATGCATTGTTAATAAAATCATCTATATGGATACAGAAATAACTTTAAAGAACGAGGAAACAAAACATGCTTCAATATTATTACCAAAGCTTTTACACCCTACATTGATAATACAAGTTAATACTAATGCTCCTATTATTGTTGTTGTCTTATCTTAATGTACATATACAACAAGAAAACAAAAAGAATTGTTTTTGTTTATAAATATTAACTCTTGGTTATCTTGCAGTGTTTTCTTTTCAGCCTAAAATGTTGCCTTTATTCTGCCTTTTATCTTACAAAGCAAAGTTCAAAATAAAGGTAACATTTTATCCAGAAAAGAAAATGCTATCATATTTTTATTCAAAACTTGTTTGCTATTGTACTGATTTTGCTGATTTTCACTTTATACTTGTCCTATAAACATTCTAGGTGATTTTAAAATATTTTAATTTCGTATTTAGGACATGATCAAGTTTTACACAGCCAGAAGAACGAAAGTAACTCAAAACATTATATGTAACTTAAAATAACTTAAAGTTTATTTTCTAGCTTTACAAACGTATTAAACATTTCATTAATACTCATACCACATAGTAGTGAAGGGTATAAAAGTAACATGGATTATTTACTGGATGGTCTGTAAAACATCTAGTCATATGAGTAATAAAACACTACATTTGTAAAGCTTTGTTATGAAATGCATATGCAATCATTTATATTAGAGTGGCTCCAAAATTAAAGGTAAAAATTGAAAATATATTTTATTTTTATATACTATTTTTCAAAGTTTTCCTACTGGCATCATCTGTTTTCGAGTTAAATCAAAATAAAAAAAGTATTTTAAAATCTAACTTGAAATCAGTAATGCGTGGTGTTTAGTGTTAAATCTAGCACTTTTAAACTCTTTAAAATTAGAAAAAAAATGTTTGAGTATATAGCGATGTCCGTCCGTCCGTCTGTCTGACTGTCCATAATAAACTTCTAATGAAGCTTCAAGTAGCAGTTCTTAAGAAAATTAGATGAATTTTGGCTTAATATGTTGCAGACACGAGCTCTGTTAAAATAAGTTGATAATGGTTACCAATTATTAGCAAGTCCCCATATAATTTTTCTCCTACAGTCGTGTTTAGACCCGCATAAATTTTTTTTTTTTAATTTTAAACTATACAACAAGACTTAGCAATTTCGTAATTGAAGGCAATTTTTACTTTTTTCTATGTACGATGAAACACACTTTTAATATAAACTCTCTGAGAACATTGGTAAAGACAGACGATAACGTTCCTACAGTCCTAAAGAATGCTAGCACTGACTTCATCCACAATTAAGCACAGCGTTCTATCAAGTTTGGAGCTACAACTCGAAAGTTTACCTTCTTTAGCACGAATATAAGAAATAATTTCAATATATTGAGCAATTGCATGATATTTTGGAGTAGAAGTGGTGGACACTATTACATTATATAAAAAAAAAAAAAAAAAAACTGAAAGGAGATCATAACGAGAGAAGAAGATATAGTCGGTCAAGCCCGACTATATGATACCCTACACCATTACCATCCACATAATTTTGTTTTTACTTATATACAACTTATTTGTGTTAAATATTAACATAATATTAACATTTGAATGGGATTTATGCGCGTTAGTGATTTTCGGGAGATGAGTTTATATGGGAGCTATGGTCAGTTATGGACCGATCTTCATGAAATTTGACAGGCGGATTTTTGCTTATATAAAACTTATATGTACTAAATTTCATTATTTTTAAATTTCATTATTTTTTCCTATTTTTAAGGCATCTATAAGTGTTAAAAGTCTATTCCGGGAGGACATTTGTATGGGGGCTAGGTGAAGTAATGGGCCGATCATAACCAAATTCAATAGGCTTCGTCCTTGTGCTGAAAAAAGCATATGCACCAAATTTCATCAAATTATCTTCAAAATTGCGACCTGTACTTTGCGCACAAGCTTTACATGGACAGCCAGCCAGCCAGCCGACCAGACGGACGGACATCGTTAAATCAACTCAGAAAGTGATTCTGAGTCGAACGGTATACTTTAAGGTGGGGGTCCGATGATTATACCCTACACCACCATAGGTGGTTGGGGTATTATGCGTTTGTGCTGATGTTTGTAACGCATAGAAAACGTTATCCAACACCCACCTTAAAGTATACCAATCGACTCAAAATCACTTTTTAAATCGATCTAACGATGTCCGTCCGTCCGTCCGTCTGGCTGGACGGCTGGCTGGACGGCTGGCTGACTGGTTGGCTGGTTGGCTGGCTGGACGGCTGGCTGTCCATGTAAACCTTGTGCACAAAGTACAGGTCGCAATTTTGAAGATAATTTAATGAAATTTGGCAGGTGGGACTTTTATGACACAAGGACGAAGCCTATTGAAATTGGTTATGATCGGTCCATTATTTCACCTACCCCCCATACAAATGTCCCCCCGGAATTAAGTTTCAACACTAAAAAATGCTTTAGAAATAAGAATATTTTAATGAAACTCGGTACAAAGAAGTTTTGTAGTAGTATCAATCTTTGTACCGAATTTTATGAAGATCGGTCCACGATTAACCATAGCTCCCATATAAACCCCTGTTCCGAAAATCACTTTAACGTGCATAAATCCCATACTAATGTTAGTATCAAGTTAATATTCGACACAAATAAGTTTTATATAAGTAGAAACAACATTGCCAAATTTTATTAAAATCGGTCCATAATTGACCACAGCTCCCATATAAACCCACTTCCGAGAATCGCCTTAAAGTGCATAAAATCAAGTAGATGTTAGTATCAACGTATTATTCTGTATTTGTATATTTTACATTTAGTAAAAGTGTTGATCTAATATAGGTCTCCTCCCCGAATTTTTATGGTCATACATAATGGTGTAGGGTATTATATGGTCGGTCTTGACCGACTATACCTTTTTTTCTCGTTTTTTCTCTGCGTTACAACTTCTGCACAAACACATAATACCCCAACCACCTTTGGTGGTGTAGGGTATAAAAACTAAAGTCAATGAAGTGAAGGATGTAAAAGTGGCTAAAGTGTGCGATTCATTGTCATATTCATGAATACTGGATAAAAACAGTGATAATGCGAAAAGTTTTTAACTCTTCACATATTATCCTTTATTTTTCTTTCTGAAGTTCCTAACGGGGACTTGCTTATTCACGGGTTTAAGCAAAAAATAAAAAAAATTTTAACTTTATATGAATTAAAGTATAATAAAAAAATAAAATTTTTAATAATAAATAGTGCAAAGAAAATATAATTGTAGCGAAAAATACAGAAATTATATGAGGATATCCGGATACCATGGGTATTTAATAGGGTGATCGATTATTCGACTTTTTTGAGAAACCGGTTTTCGGATAGTTCGAATAGTTGGTATTTTAAAAAAACCGGTTGCACTTTTTGAAATTCAGAAAAAACCGGTTAACCGGTTTTTTGCAGAAGTTAATATTTATATCAAAAGACTACATTTCTTTAAAAAAATCGATAATTCTTATAATCAAGTTAAAATTTATTAAATACAAGAGTAAAAGCCTGACAATGTCAGGAAAAATAATATAATAATGAAAATATGCACAAACAAATCCGAAAATTAAAAGAAAAAAATATGAACAACATTTAGACACCTTCCTCTCCCTAATCGAAGTCAATTATTTGAAGCCGTTAGAATTTATTGGAATAATATTGATTAAATTTTTAAATTCGTAAACCTTTCAAAATAAAAATTCGTCGTAAATGCGCTCCCTGGCCGAAATACAGAATCAGTTTTTGATAGTATTTGGAGAGCAAACAATAAGTATAGCAACTCAAAAGTTCTTAATACCTAAACAGACTTTTCGGTCCCTGATAGAAACATCTGGCTCTGTTAGAATTTGTAGAACGAATAGTTTTATAAGTAAACCGATTTTTATTTCAGAAAGCTCTGGAGAGGAAAGAATGCTTTAGAAAGATATATATAAACCCATATATATAGATCCACGTATTTTCGCTCCCTGATAGAGATTTCAAAATCTGGCTCCGTTAGGATTTGTAGGACGAATAGGGTTATAAGTAAGCCGAATTTTAATTTTTTACGTTTTCTGGGACCTTTAGAAAGCTCTGGAAAGAGAAAAAAATTATTAGAAAAAGACACATAAATCCAAATATGGCTTCATTAGGATATGTTGGACAAAAAGTTTTATAATTAAGCCAAATTTTAATTTAAAAAAAGAAAAAATGCTAAGCAAATTATATATCTAGATGACTAAAAGATAATTATGTTTCAAAATTATTGAAAAAAGTCATCAAAATTTTAGTTAGTATAAACGGAATATGGAAGCCTGTCTCAATTGAAACGATTCTGCAGGTGAAACTTTTTTAACATAACATCTATAAAAAATAAAGGAAATATTGGATAACAAAAATTAAATTGAGTGCAAAATTATTACAGATATTGCAATAGATTAAAAAATTCATACAGGATAATTATTAATTATTTATTTGTTTAATATTACAGAATAAATTCCAATTTAGACTTAAACTATATTTTAAAAATATAAGAAATCAGTCTTTATGAATATTTAAAAAATTATTCCTAAATTTCGACTCAAATATCACTATTTAGTACATGTTTTCTGAAATAAAATGCTATTTTTAAAACCGGTTTTTTGTGTTTAAAAAAACCGGTCTATTCGACATTCGAAAAATGAACATTTTGAAAAAACCGACAGCACATTGACTGAAAAAACCGGTTTTAAAACCGTTTGGAAAACCGCGTCGATCACCCTAGTATTTAATCCCGTAGGTATCAACTTTAAAGCCATTTTATATATAGACCAAGATAATAAAATGTAAACCGTATAAACTTCTTAATTACGACGGTCTGAAGTATCGTGGCTATATCTTCACTATTAAAGAAATACGGACACTTTAAAGTTAAAAATGGTACCCGGGTATGTACCGTAGGGTTAATCTGAAGTTGAAACTTAAAAAGAATTCTTGGGTTTATATTTCAAAAAAGTGGTAATATTCTTGTACTACTAAAATATTTTTTTGTTCCGGACTAACGTAATGCGTGTAAAGCAAATGCAGAGTTGCACCGAGCAACGGTTTACCCCAAGACCTATCCAAACTTGGGAAATTTAAAAAAAAAAAATGTTTAATTTGTTTTCTAAAATGAAAAAATGTCAAAGCCAAGATCAACAAAAATATATTAGCTATATAGACCCATATGTTAGATAAACACACAAACAATATTTACTGAGCTATACCTTTTACAACGCGTTGTAACGGCTGAGTGATCATTTTAATGATAAAAGTAAATTTTTGAAACAAGTTTTACCCGGACTAAGATTTTGGATATTTAGTTATGAAAAAGTGGAAGTTTTTTTCTTCCTCGATTTTAACACAAGTTTGTCCATATTGTGCCAATTTCATTGGAATACCTCTGCTTCTTTAAATTTTATTTAGCTCCAAATATTAACATTATTTCCTAAAAATATGCTTAAAATCCAAACTTTAAGGTATATTCATGACCTAGAGAAGTTTCATGGTATGTATATCTACACAGTCGATCTTCCAAAATTCCAAAAATTTTTCAGCAAATACGATTTAAAAAAAAAAATGAGAATGGTTGAAAATCTATATAAACAATTTATTTTCTTAGCACTTTTTTCTAGTATATTTTTATACCCTACACAACCATAGGTGGTTGGGGTATTATGTGTTTGTGCTGATGTTTGTAACGCTGGTTGGCTGGCTGGACGGCTGGCTGTCCATGTAAACCTTGTGCGCAAAGTACAGGTCGCAATTTTGAAGATAATTGAATGAAATTTATCAGATGGGACTTTTATGATACAAGGACGAAGCCTATTGAAATTGGCTATGATCGGTCCATTATTTTACCTACCCCCCATACAAATGTCCCCCCGGAATAGTGTTTCCACACTTAAAAATGTCTTAATATTAAGAATATTTTAATGAAAATCGGTGCAAAGAAGGTTTGTACAAGTATCAATCTTTGTACAAAATTTTATGAAGATCGGTCCACGATTGACCATAGCTTCCATTTAAACCCCCTTCCGAAAATCACTTTAACGAGCATAAATCCCACACGAAAGATAGTATCAAGTTAATATTCGACACAAATAAGTTTTATATAAGCAGAAACAACATTGCCAAAATTTATGAGAATCAGTCCATAATTTACCATATCTCCTATATAAACCCACTTCCGGAAATCTCCCTATAATGCATAAAATCATCAAGGTGTTATTATTAACACATTACTCTGTACTTGCATGCTCTATTTTAGATTTAGTAAAAGTGTTGGTCTACAGGTCTAATATAAATCCACTTCCCGAATTTTTATACCCACCATCAAAAATATGGGGGGTATATTGATTTTGTCATTCCGTGTGTAACATGTCGAAGGAATCATCTAAGACCCCACAAACTATATATTTTCTGGGTCCTGGTTTGATTCTGAGTCGATCTAGCTATGTCCGTCCGTCTGTCCATCTGTCCGTCCGTCTGTCTGTTGAAAGCAGGATAGGGCTCAAACGGGGCAACGTAGGGGGACGAAATTTGGCACAAATATTTATCTTATATAAGGTTATGGGATAAAAACTAGAAACACAGGGTGTCCGCTTCATACTTTTCTGCTATTTCTTCAATAAAAGCATGTACGACAACGAAATTTTGTACGTATAGTTCGGGGGTCGATATAAACTCGGAAATGAAAAATGGTCGTGGTCCGCTCACTTTATCGCCCACCTCCCATATAACGTAAAATTTTAAAAAGTTGATGATGGGTATATAGATTCGGCATAGCCGAATATAACATTCGCGCTTGTTTTTTTTTTTTTTTTGCAATTTTTTTAATTTTTATATTTTTCTTTGAAGTTCTTTCCAAATGTTACATTTTTTCTTTTATTGAAAAGAAATATTTAGAAATCTCAATATCATATTAATATCCTTTTCCGCAATACAATATGATATTATAATCGGCACCTAATATGATATCGTTTTCGCTATGGTTTATTGGGTTGTATTATTTTTTTTTACTAACATATTTGAATGTACTTGCTGCCTGTTTCCCTAAATGCAAACGAAAGATTCGTTCGAATAAATGTATTGAAAACAATTAATTTTGAAATTTATTTCTTGTTTTCAATACATTTAGTCGAACGAAACTTTCGTTTGCATTTAGAGAAACACTAAACATTTCAATTATGTCTTTAATGTGCCTCTTAAAGACCAGCTGCCAGAACGATAATGACAGGATGAAATTTTTAAGAAAAGTTATCTTAAAATAAAGTAAATATTTTGTTTGAGCTAGTAACACTGATAGCTCTTATTTTGGGGTCCACCTAATGTGCATATACATAAATCTGTTGGGTTGTTTACACACTGACTGAGTATTCCCTATAAGCATTTTCTATTAAACATCTAAAAGATGAAATTTAATAAAGATTATACGATAAATTATTCTTATCTTATTAACGTTCCAAATTGGGTAGAAATGTATTAAAATCAAAAGAAATTTTTTACTATTATTTTAAATGGTGTAGAATTATTATTATTATTATTATTATTTTTTTTTTTTAATTTTTCAAGGATAATTTTCTCTTTGAAATATTTGTTATGTGGTAACGATATTTCAAAATTAATAGAGATATTTGCAAATAGATCTAACATAATGAGAAAATTAACGCTGAGGTAAATTTGAGGGCTCATCAACAATATCTACTAATTAACATTTGGTAGTAATGAAGTAATAACTGAATTATAAATGCTTGTAGGGTATGCTATTACAGTTTTTATCCTCATATACAGTGTTGGAAAAAATGATAGGGACAACCCTTACTTTAGCAAACAGATGCAAGCAATTTCTTTATATTAAGTTTTTTTTGGGGTCCCGCTATTTAACTGTTCCTAAAATAACAGAATTTCATTATTTGTTTACTTATTCTCTTTTGCGCTTTTATTTTATATTTATTTGCAAAAAAAATCATTGAAGTTGTATTTTCAATTGGAAAAAATAATAGGGACGCACTACAAAAAATTACCATTAATCAATAAAAATTATTATTTTTAACATAAACATATTAAAAATCCGTAAAGCAGTGTTTATGTGATTAATTTGATCATATTGGTTTAGTGTTTATGATTTATGTCTTCGGTAAATAAATTTGAAAATGGGCCATGGTGTTCATTGTACTGAATCTGAAAAAATGTTATTCTTAAATTAAATTCGGACGGGTTATCAATTAGAAAAATTGCACAGATAATGAAGTGTTCCAAAACTAAAGTATTCAATGCCATTCATCCGAAAAAAGTCATGAAACTAGAGGTAGAAAGCATAAAACGTCAGCGCGTTTTGACCAACATTTAGTTCGAGTTTCCAAAAATAACCCCTTTATGTCATCAAGTATCCTTAAAAATGAATTGTGCGCTTCAGTGGCAAGTCGAACAATAAGAAATAGGCTGCAGGAAGTCGGATTAATGGGACGCAGTCCGAGAAAAGTACCTCTATTGATCAAGAAAAATATACAAAAAAGGATGGAATTTGCGAGGCGACACCTGTGCGTAAAAACTGGAACAATGTACTATTGTCAGACGAAAAAAAGTCAATTTATTTGGATCTGACGGAAAATCATTTGTACGTCGTTCTGCAAGTGCGGAATTTTATCCAATATATACCAAAAAAACCGTCAAACACGGTGGTGGTTCTACAATGCTATGGAGATGTTTTTCGGCCTCTGGAGTTGGTCCAATAGTTTGGATTCAGGAAAAAATTAATGCTGCTGACTATATAGACATTCTCCAGAATAAAATGCTTCCATTTGCTGAGAATGAAATGACACTAAAATGGGAATTCATGCAGGAAAATTATCCGCTAGAAGCGTCAAAAAGTGGTTTCAGCAGAATGAGGTGCCTGTAATGGAGTGGCCGTCCCAATCACCGGACTTAAACCCCATTAAACATCTCTAGGGAGTCCTCAAAAATAAAACTGGTAGCTTTAGATGTGGGAAAAAAATTAAGAAACCTGGTACTCAATTCCGCCCGAATCGCTGTTGTCAGAATGTTATAAAAATGAATGGATCTTCAACCAAGTATTAAAAAAAGTGTTTGGAAATTATGGTAATGTTTAAAAAAAATATATATATATATTTTTTGCAAAACATTAAGTGTCCCTATGATTTTTCCAGGCCTTTTTTAAAAAAATATATTTTTTTGGCTGAACTAGTTCCTTATTTTTGCTTTATAAGCTTTATAAGTTAAAATATTTGAAGTTATTTAATTTTATGTATATACTTTTTAATATTTATGGAATAGTAAATAGAAAAGTAAGAATATAGTGAAAAATTTGAGTGTCCCTATTATTTTTTCCAACACTGTATATGTAAATGTAAAAATATGCAAAATAGTTCGTGGGTAATGAATTTTACTCTGTGTAAATGTATGTTCAATATTTACCAATTGAATTTTGTTGTTGTTATTCTCATATGTAGTTTTGTTTATAAACTGGTACATATTTAGATTTATCCCAGCAGGCCATGTCTTGTAGAAAATATCGACGATGTCTTGATGATTTGTCACAGTCTTCGATGACACATGTACGACAGCTCCGAACAAACATTGGTGACATTTTCGAACAAAGGGCACTTAAGTCATCAACGATAACCTGAGCGACAGTGTCATGTATATTTTCGTCAACCATTTTAAGAAAAATAAATGAAAAAATAGTAGGGTTCCGCCGAGATTTGAACCCAGGCCACCAATTTCTCTCTTTCTTATTGAATAGTCAAGCGCACTGACCACTTCAGCTACGACACTCTCTATTTTGTTAATGGTTTTATTAATGCTTTTATTTATCTTATAGGTATATACGACATGCTGCATGACAATGTCATGCAGCATGTCGTGTATTTGGTTTAACTCACGACATTCTCGCTGGACATTTTACTCATGTTGTCACCGAACTAGATATGTACGACAATTCCGTATATTTTGTTATTGAAGTCGCCGAAAATGGGGTAAAATGACAATATAGGTGACTTTTATTCAAACTTGTCCTCTAAATGCATTTTCTTGACGACAAATTTAGACGACATCCTCGATGAAAGTGTCGTTAATGGACATGTGGCCTGCTGGGATGCTTTCAAATATGTATGTATGTATGTATGTATGTATGTATGTATGTATGTATGTATGTATGTATGTATGTATGTATGTATGTATGTATGTATGTATGTATGTATGTATGTATGTATGTATGTATGTATGTATGTATGTATGTATGTATGTATGTATGTATGTATGTATGTATGTATGTATGTATGTATGTATGTATGTATGTATGTATGTATGTATGTTTGTATGTATGTATGTATGTATGTATGTATGTATGTATGTATGTATGTATGTATGTATGTATGTATGTATGTATGTATGTATGTATGTATGTATGTATGTATGTATACTTAGTATATGTATTGGAATATACTTTTTGTTGTTGTTGGTTTTTGTATAGTTTTCTGACCATTTGTTAGATGTAGAAACAAATATTTGTATCGTCGTATATTATGCAAGTGTAAATATGTATATGTACTATATGTATGAACAAAGTACAATGCAATACGTTGGATATTTTTTTTTTTCAAAAAGTATCTATCTTTCTGTTATTGAGCTTATGAATATTTTTTTGTTGCGTAGTTATATGCGTGTATTTCAATGATATGATACGATAAATAATTTTAAGTTCTTCTAAACAAATTTTCGCAACTTTCAGTGTAAAATGAATTGTTGATAATTCGAATTAAAAATATATCATGATAGGACATCAAATATAAGAAACCGACAGAAAAATCTAAATTTTATTTACGATTCTAATTTAAAAAAAAAAAAACAAACTTTGGCAATACTACACATCTAAAGTAGGTTTCAAACAATTTCCTCAAAACAAAAATATCATAATAATAATAATAATAATTAAATTCACTTTTTAGAAAAATGCGTTTCTTTTACAGATGCATTTTTTGATACACTTTTGAAAGCGTTCTTCCCCATATAAGGGCCATTTTTGAATATAAATTTAACTTGCAAAAAAGCACATAAATAACAGTATCATTTTAATATTTGACACAAATAAGGTTAATATAAGCAGAAATCATATTAACCAATTTGATAAGGATCGTTCCATAAATTGCCATAGTTCCGATATTAGGTCTATTGCAAGAAATTTTGGAAATCTTTTTAGTGCACAAAAGCATTGGTAGAGTATCAAATTGTCAGGCTTTACCGACTACGTCTTTCTCGTTTTACTTATGACATTGTTGCAGCAAATATACATACGAAGTATATTTTAATTTAAGGTTACCCTATAATTATTTTCCTCTGTTAAAATCTGACCAGTATGTGTAAATACCAATAGAAATTGTGTACGTTTTTAAATATTTATGTGATGCTTTTGTTATTGTTACTAAATATTTTCTTTTCTATTTTCATTTATATGTATTCTAAAGATACTTCTGTTTTTATTTAATAAACTTTTCAATTACTTTTTTATCTTTGTGGATTTTAGCATACAAAATTTATAGTGTTTTATATGCAGTATTATTTTTGTTTTGTCTGTGATAAGATAAAATTTAAAATTTTAAAGTGAATGAAAAATGTTTGATACATTTCAATATAAGAATATTGTAGTAGATAATTTTTCTTTTTGTAAATATACATTTTTATAAACTCTTAATTCTTTTAACACATTTAATGAGTATTATAAAATTGTTATACCCACCATCAAAGAGATGGGGGTATATTGATTTTGTCATTCCGTGTGTAACATGTCGAAGGAATCATCTAAGACCCCACAAAGTATATATTTTCTGGATCCTGGTCGATCTAGCTATGTCCGTCCGTCTGTCCGTCTGTTGAAAGCAGGATAGGGCTCGAACGGGGAGACGAAATTTGGCACAAATGTTTGTCCTATATAAGGTTTGTTTGGGATTGAAAATGGGTAAAATCGGTTAATAAACAAAAAAAGTTATGGGCTAAAAACTAGAAACACAGGGTGTCCGTTAAATACTTTTCTGATGATATTTCTTCAATAAAAGAACGTACGACAACGAAATTTTGTACATATAGATCGTGGGTCGATATAAACTCGGAAACCAAAAATGGGCGTGGTCCGCCCGCTTTAACGTCCACCTCCCATATAAGGTGAAAATCAACGAAATTGTGTTCAAATAGTTCAAAGACCAATGTAAAGTCAGAAACAAAAAATGGGCGTGGTTCGCCCACTTTACCGCCTCTCCCATATAACGTAAAATTTGAAAAAGTTGATGGTGGATATATAGATTCGGCCGGGCCGAATATATTCGCGCTTGTTTTTAATTTAAGAAAAGTGTTTTGGTAAAAGAACAAACAGAAACTTCTGACAAATAACATTTAGAGTAGAGGGGTTCAAAATTCATCTATATTCAAACCGGATATGTTATTTCTTTACAAAGTACAGTTTGTGAACTATAACTACAAGTATAACGTAATAAGTATATATCTTCAACAACGCAATATATCTCATTAGTATTCATTGTGCCTTTTACTTATAATTTTTTATACCCATCTTCGAAAATGATGGAGATATGTTGGATTTGTCATTCCGTGTGTAACATGTCAAAATATGCATCTGAGAGCCCACAAATTATATATATTCTGGGTCCTCGTAAGATTCTGGGTTAATATAGTTATGTTCGTCCATCTGTCTGTCCAGATCACCTCGGGTGACGAAATTAACTTAAAATATTTCTCTCACATATGGTTTGCGCGATATTGAAAATCGGTTAATATATCCAAAAGTTATGGGCCAAATGCTAAAAAACCTTTGTGTCCGCCGTAATTCTAGTTCATGCTTTCCACCCTGATATCTATTAAACAAAAGCATATACGACAACGGAATTTTCTTCAAATAGTTCAAAAGTAGATATAAGCTCGGAAACCAAAAATAGGCGCCCACTGTCAATATGATATGGTAAATTAGAGTGGTACAAAAAATTGCAAATGGTGGGTAGAATAGTTTCGACCAAGTCGAATAACTTTTATTTAATACGATGTTTACACCGCACATTGTGGTAAAAGGGGTCGAAAATGGCGCTTAATTCAGGGAAAGGTGATATCAATATTTTAATAATAACGTTTTATTTTTTTTTTTATTGATTATTAGTTAAAAAAAATTCAGTTTTAGAATTTTAAGATTTTTTTAGCAGAACGGCAATGTCTGTCCGTCCGACTATACATTAGAGTTGTATGGGTCGAAAATTATGCATTATTCAAAGAAGGGTGATATCAACACTTTAATGATCACGTATAACTTTTCTATTTACTAGTAAGTAAAAAATGTATCTTTATAATTATAAGATTTTTTTTTGGCTGAATGGTAATGACGCTTAATTCAAGAAAAGGTGATATCCAAATTTTGATGATCACTTCTTATTTTTTTCTATTTATTAGTTAATAAACAAATGCATTTTTAGAATTCTAAAATATTTTTTGGCAGCATGGCAATGTCCGTCCGTCTATACATTTGGGTTAAATGTGTCGAAAATTCCACTTAATTCAGGGAATAGTGATATCAAAATTTTAGTACTTTCATTTGGTTTTCATATTAATCAAAAAGTAGAAAAAAAAAAAAAAGAAAAATATTTTTCGAATTTTAAGGTTTTCTTTTTAAGAATTCTAATGTCCGTCCATCTGTCCGTCTGTTTGTTAATTTTTTTTCTGTAATTAGAAGTTACAGATTTATTTCGATTCTTCCCCACTGTTTAATGTATGAAATCTACTGGAGTTTTTTGAAAAAAAAAAAAAAATTATTTTCTCAAATCGGGCTATATATGCGCACGATTTTTTTTTTCATAGTATTAAAGTGGACATTATGTACTATTTTTCAGAAAATTTTCAGAAAAAAACATCCTTTAAAATGTTAAAATTGCATTCCATGAAAGTTGAAAAATAGTGTATTTAAAGACAATTAAAAAAAAAAACGAGAGAAAAAGATATAGTCGGTCAAGCCCGACCATATGATACCCTACACCATTGTGTACATTATAATTCGGGGAGGGGTCTTGACTTGGAGTCAAATGTGGTCCGATACTCATAAGTGTAAAATAAAACATACGAATACAGAATATTACGTTGATGCTGACATGTATATGAATTTATTCACTTTTGGGTGATTCCCGAAAGAGGACCTTATATGGGAGCTATGGCAAATTATGGACCGATCTTTTTAAAATTTGGCACTATCATTTATGTTGATATAATACTTATTTGTGTCGAATATTAACTTGATACTAACATTTTAATGGGATTTATGCCCGTTAAAGCGATTTTTTGAAAAGGGATTTATATGGGAGCTATGGTTAATTATGGACCGATCTTTTTAAAAATCGGCACACTTATTTAGAATTATATAAAACTAAAAATATGTTCCAAATTTCATTAAAATATTGCTATATTTAAGGGAATTATGATCGTTAAACCCTTTTCCGGGAGGACATTTGTATGGGGGCTAGGTGAAATAATGGACCGATCATAACCAATTTCAATAGGCTTCGTCCCTGGACTAAAAGAAATCTTTGTACCAAATTTCATAAATTTTGGTTCAAAATTGCGACCTGTAGTTTGATTACAAGGTTTACATGGACGGACAGACGGTCAGACGGACAGACGGACGGACGGACGGACATCGTTAAATCGACTCAGAAAGTGATTCTAAGCCGATTGGTATAAATTAAGGTGGGTCTTAGACCAATATTTTTGGGTGTTACAAACATCAGCACAAACGCATTATCAAATTTTCAAAAATATTAGGGCAAAATATAAGTTACAAACAGTGTTGCCAGTTTAGCCTTTTTAAGGCTAAATCTAGCCTTTTTATTTTGCTTTTAGCCTCAAAATTTTCGTTTTAGCTTCTAGCTTTTTTGTTAGCCTTTTTTATTCTTAGCATTGCCTTAAAAAAGCTAAAAATTTACTCATTTTATTTTTTCTCAAGTCCTGGCAACACTGGTTACAAATAGTTGAAGAAAAGTACACTTAAGCATCTGTAGTTGATGGTTTAATTTTAAATTTTACTTTAAAGACTTTTTATTTAAAATAAATACACTAAAATCTGATGAAAATTTAATTTTTTACTATTTTTCAAAAATGTTAAAAAAAGCTTAACTGACAGCTCCTTATAAAAAACAACACAACCTAGCTTAAAGATTTTAATTGATATTGATACATAATTTTGTCTATTTTTATTAGGTACCCAACATTATTACAAAACTTTAGATTTTTAAATTCAATTAAGCGCCACTTTTGACACATTTTACCCCAACGTGCACCGTGTGAAAGTCATTTTCACACATGAAAAATTTGATATACACACAAAACTAGAGACCATACGTAGTAAAACTACGTACTCAGTTTTTTCTCCAGGATGTCAAATTTCCTCTCGGAAAGATTTAAAATTTTCGAAAAATTTGCAAATTTGAAAAATATTTTAAAATACTTACGAAAATTATATCGACCCAATGTAGATGTTAAATAGGAGCTACGAATCTCTGCAATATAATAATATTTTTTATTTAAATATTCCGGTAAAAAAATGAAGAAAATATTTTTAAAACTTTAAAGTTTTGAAAAATATGCATCTTTAAACAAATATATAAAATATTTACCAAAATTATATAAAATGAAAGTTACGAATCCCTGCAATATAATAAAAGTTTTACTCGTATTTAAATGTTTCAAAACAAAATGTTAAGAAAAAATCATTTATATAAAGTGTGTTATTAAATAATAAATATATTATTGCAAGATTAAATTTTCAGAAAGATTCAAAAATTTTTGTACTGGAACATTTAAATAAAAAATATTATCATATTGCATAGATTCGTAGCTTTTATTTGACACTAATATTGGGTTAATACAATCTTCGTAAATATTTTATAATATTCTTAAAAATTGTGCATCTTTCGAAAGGAAATTTGGCATCCTGGATGGTCTCTAGTTTTATCCATATAACGATTTTTTATATGTGAGCATGATTTTTATAACTTGAAAATAAATAGTAAAAGGTAACATTTTCAAAAGGATATTTTATTTAGTTCTTTTGCTGTAACATTTAAATAAAGAATATTATAATATTACAGACATTCTTAGCTTTCATTTGACATTGGTTTGATATAGTATTCGTAAATATTTTATAATTTTTTTTTTTTTTTTTTTTAATGTGTATCCTTCGAAATTTTGTAGTCCTTTTTAGAGAAAATTTGACGTTTTTGAGAAAAACTAAGTACACAGTTTAACTAAGTATGGTCTCTAGTTTCGTGTGTTTATCGATTTTTTTTATCTGTGAGAATAGCTGTCGCATAGCTGTGATATATGACATACCCTACACCATGTGTTAAATGAGATTGAGGCCAATTGTAGACCAATACTTGTATTGGTTAATGCATATAAAACATGCATATGCAACACATTGAGATGATACTTACATTTAAGTATATGAAATATAATTAAAGATGAATACCGAAAGTGAGTTTTATATATGAGCAATGGCCAATTATAGTCCGATCCTCATAAAATTTTTTAAAATTTGGGAGGAAATTTGTATGGACTTTTCATAATCAATTACAATAGACTTAGTCCTGTGACCATAAAAAACTATGCACCAATTTTCATAAGATTATTTGCAAAATTGCAATCTGTAGTTTTATTACATGCAATCAGACGAACGCTTTAATAATATCGTTTAACTTTCCTATTTATTAGTAAATAAAAAATTAATTTTTAGAATTATATGATGTTTTGGCCTTAATGGAAATGTCCGTCCGTCCGTCTTTACATTTGGGTAAAATGGGACGAAAATTACGCTTAATTCAGGAAAAAGTGTAAACCACGTTTTGATGATCATGTTCAGGAAAGGTGATATCAAAATTTTAATACT
The DNA here is from genome assembly GCA_951394005.1 of Protophormia terraenovae. Lineage (NCBI taxonomy): Eukaryota > Metazoa > Arthropoda > Insecta > Diptera > Calliphoridae > Protophormia > Protophormia terraenovae. Next base: position 97,798,959 of record OX596077.1, read on the forward strand.
TATATTTGGTTTTCATATTAATCGAAAAGTAAAAAAAAAAAATCGAATTTTAAGATCTTTTTTTTAGAGAATTCTAATGTCCGTCCATCTGTTTGTCTGTTTGTTAATTTTTGCAAACTTTTCAATTCAAAAACGTTTAACTTTTGACTCAATAAAGATAACGACTCAAAATTGTCCTTGTTCAATAGATAACTTTGTTTTTTAACCAATTGCTTAAAATGTAATAAAATCCGTTGGAAATATTTGGCTATATATGAAAAAATCTTAACCAAGATCTTGTAAAATTAAGATTTTTTAAATTTCATATGTATATAACTCTATAAATATATAAGATAAGTAGTACATTCAAGCATGTTTTCTAAAGGATTTATCAAGCACTTTAAGGCGATATAAAAATCTTTGAAATCGGCTAAGGAACAAAAATTCGCTAGTGGTTAAACATTTTCCATGACACTAGTACTCTATTTTGAACCCCATAGTTCCGCTCCTGATGAGTATATTGGATCCCGCTTCTAAACTCAAAATGCTACTGTCCTCTACTACGCCTATGTGATCCAACCAGCCGATTAAAAGTTACAGATTTATTTCGATTCTTCCCCACTGTTTAATGTATGAAATCTACTGGAGTTTAAAAAAAAAATATATTTTCTCAAATCGGGCTATATATGCACACGATTTTTTTTTTCATAGTATTAAAGTGGACATTATGTACTATTTTTCAGAAAATTTTCAGAACAAACATCCTGTAACATTTTAAATTGCATTCCATGAAAGTTGAAAATTAGTGTATTTAAGGACAACTAAAAAAAAAATAACAAAAATATTAGGACAAAATATAATTTAGAAATATTTGAAGAAAATAAACTTAAATATCTGAAGTTGATGGTTCCATTTTAAATTTTTACCTTAAAAGACTTTTTATTTAAAATAAAACACTCAAATTAGATGAAAATTTAATTTTTTACTATTTTTCAAAAATATCAACAAATTTTTAACTTTGACAGCTCTTTATAATAAAACAACAAAACCTAGCTTAAAGGTTTCAATTGATATTGATACATAATTTTGTCTTTTATTATTCGGTACCCAACTTTACCACAAAAATTTAAATTTTGAATTTCAACTAATCGCCTCTTTTGACACATTACCCCAACATGGAACGGATGGAAATCATTAAATCGAGAACTTTCAAAAAAGTTCAAAATATGCACTTTATTCCACTTTTGAAGTGGTGAAAATGTTCTTTTTTGGAAGCTCTTGATCGTTTTTTGCTGAGTATAGACAATTTTATGATAAAAAAAATATGTAAAATTTCTGAAAATTTTAGATTTTTTTTTTTTTTTTTTTTTTTGTCCAAACATTTTTATTAATATCTCCAAAAATATTGAGCAATTTAAAAATTGCAGGTAACTTGAATTAGAATTATTTTACTAAGCCACATCAGATAAATCATTATGGAGTTATATTGCAATATGTAATGCAAACTTATGAATTTCCTTTATAAAGGTTTATCTCGAAAAAGATAGGCGTATAAATTCAAGTACACGTTTTACATGTGACGTATGTAAGGAGTGAAATCGAAAAATTCTTAACATACATAATATTCAATAACTTGGAAACGGTTGATCTTAGAGTTTTCATTATTTTTTCAATCATTTAATAATTTAGCACAGATCACAGAAATATATAATTTTTATGGTTCTAACCACTAATTATAAAATTATGGACCATTTTTGAAAACCCTTTCTTTGGAGATTTGATAGTTGCTTCAGTCACTTTTTTGGAACAGTGTGCACATCTTTTGTTAAAATCTTCGGTATTTTGGGACACCTTTTTTGTGCTCTTGAATTCGCTTTTCACAAGAGTTCAATATTTCTCCACTGGTCTAAGCTATGGACAATTTTGAAAATTGACCTCTCTTGGTACTAAAACTATGTTATTGATTTGGTACTACTCCTGAGCTTTCTTACCGTAGTGACATGATACCAAATGGGTCCAAAAATATGTGGACACGTTGTGTTTTCTTAAGAAAAGAAGAAGTCTTTTTTGCAAATATTCCTTTATGCATATTTTGGTATTTATAGATCCGAATGTATCAAATGACTTTCCTGTTTTGCCGCAACTGCAAAAAGCTTGTCATACAATGAATTTTGTAAGAAATTTTTGCTGCTTTTGGGTCTTAAACTTATCTCCAACATTGCTTCAAGCGTTAGCAATAAAAATTTTTGAGACACAAGCTGCGAAGATTCTGCCAGCACCAACAATTCTTCGTCAATTATACAGTTTGAGTATTTTTGTATTTTTAAATTCCTCGTCATATTTTACGCTTGAAATATTTTTTGCAGAATTCCAGTTTGGAATTTTTTGAACTTTATATGTTATCAACTTTCCCATTAGCTTTAAATTTTCGCACCAAATAGTCGAAGCACTGAGAAAACTTAGCTGATTATCTACCAGATGTGTTTGGAGTTCCTTTCAATATGCCTTCAATTTTTTGTCCTTCCCAATATCATGTGGTCCTTTTTTCTTACCGAACTAGGTTTCACATAGTCAAATTCTCCTGATACTGTTTAATAAGATTAGAAAGGGTTTTACGGACGACATTTAATTCTGTGGCCAATTATTTGTAAGAACTATTTGGATTTTTTGAAATTTTTTAATAACTTGTAGAACGTAAATCTATTTCTTCACTTATTTTGATGAAAATAAGGACAAATTAACATGGTTGTTATTAAAAATAATAACTGAAGTATTTTTCCATGATAACTAGATCAAAAAAATTTTGAATATTGATTCCGAAAAAAGTTATGAGGCAAAATGTGTGTTAAGAATTTTTCGATCTCACTCCTTATATCCAAACTTACTTAGAAGTTCTGTGTCACAGAAAAAGTGTTCCTCTGTTATAATCATTATGTAATTATAAATTTTACTTTATAATCAACATATTCTCACACATATTTCTATAAAACTTCCTCCCTTTATTATTTAAGTACAATTCATTTTCTTCCAATATTTACTCACACGTAAGTATGTTTGTAAAGTAGCAGCACATTAGGCACTATCACTAACTTCCGTTACCATATTTCCGTGGTCATTTAATCATAACTTTTACAAAACTATTAACCTATATACGAAATTAACCCTAAAATTAAATAAATGGCTAATAGAGAGCAAATCTAAAATTACGCAAAAAATAGAATTTGAGTAAAGAAATTTTACATTTTATATAATAATTCGACTTAGACATAACATAAAGGCTATTTTTAATTATTTATTATTTGTGAAAGCTGATATCAATATTATTTATAATAAATATTATATTTAATATAAATATATTTAAATTAATGATTTTCTGGGTAATTCATTTATTTTTTACGAACGTCAATATAAGTAAAATTTTGAATTTTAATGACTATCATACACTTTCATTTCATAGAATATTTTTAATACTATTTTTTGTTTGTTTTTTCTTTTTTCATAAATTACTTTAAAAAGTTTTCTCAGATTTTTTGTTGAATTTCCATTACCTCAAGGAATTGACACAAAACTTTAACAGCGCTCAACTAATGTATATAAAAACAATTGCACCACAACCTTCCATACAATTTCTAATAAAATTTGTAGTTTTTCCTTTACTTAATTTCCAGAAAATGTTAAACACATACATAGACATGTAATATAAAAAAGACAATCATAATAGAAAATACAACAACTAACTATTTAAGTACAATAGAAAAAAAAAAAAAAAGAAAACCAAATTAAGAAAAAAGAACAAGTGATTTATTTTTACCACCTTTTATGACTTTTTGTCAAATGTTTGCAAGACATGAAAATGTTTCTCGAAATAACTTTAATTTTATGGGCCCACGAGACCAATAAGTGACACAGTCCTATAAACATACATATTCTACATATACATACATAAATATGAATATATTTATATTATACATATGAGTAAACAGGACTGACTGACATAGTTAATACTTATGTATATTAAATACAAAAGCGAGAGAGTTAGCATTTGTAACTAGAAAACGAAAAAAAAAAAAACATAAAAATGGAAATTAGGTAACATCTGCATTTGCTACTTTTTATATTCACATACTGAGGAACAGTTATTGTATCTGTGTTAATACATCGATTGAATTAGATATTATATTTGTACATTAAATACATAAATAGACGATATAATATTAACAGCGGAAATACATGCTAGAGACTTTAAGTGAAACGAATTTAAATGGTTAAACTAAATTTTGATAAAATAGAATTCAATACCCTACATTGCAGCAATGAAGGAATTAAATAAATATTTTAGGTACATAATATGAAAATAAATAAAAAATTTTGTCATATCCCAGGAAAAATTTTAGAACAAGTTCTAAAATCATTAGTTCTAGAACTGGTATAATAAGAACCACTTCGGATTCTTTAATAACATCCTCAGAATTAGTGGTATCACAACTAATTCTTACACTAATGGAGTATAAATTTATTGTGATTCTAATTTAGTTTTAATGAATGCTTTAGAGAACTAGTGCTTAAGAACTAATTCTGTACGACTTCTACATCAGTTCTAAAAACAAATTACTGGTTCTCGAATAACTTCCTAGAACTGTTTAAAAAACTTGTATAAAAAAAATAAAAAAGAAGAGTATTTGCAAAATTAAATTGATTTTAAAAGTGGCCTTTAAGAAAAAGCTCATTAGAATAAAAAAAAACAGGTTCTGAAACCGTTCTGTTACGCTTCTATATAACTAGTTCTGAATGTAACAATTTCGAACAAAAATCATTGATTAAAGAACTAGTTCTAGAACCGTTCCATAGAATGGGTACTGGCTAGGTAACACTTCCACAGAACTAGTTCTGGAGGTGACAATTTCAAACAAAAATCATTGGTCGTAACGCCAAAGTAGAACAAGTACAGGCTATTTCCATGTGTTCTGGAACTAGTTGTAGAACTAATACAATTTTTCCTGGGATATATTAATTAATTTTTCCGGAGAAAATTTCCTTAAAATATTTTTTTTAAGTGTAAGTAGGAAAATGAGAATAAAAAATAAAAAAATTGGATTAGATGGAATTTTACTTTTTTTCTATCAAGTATCGATTTTTTTATGTGGGCATGACTACTATGACCCAGCCTTTATGCAGTCACACTTGTATAACTCGAGAACGGTTTGTCCAATTAAGATAAATTAAACTCCAATATATAGTGATCTAAATTGTCTTTGAGCTGAGTTTACACAATTTTTTTGTCCAGTTAATATTTCCGTAGTTATTCGGTAATTAGTAGCGAAAAATTATTATTATTATTTTTTTTTAATATTGAAAATTTTGATTCATAACTCTGAAATTCTTGAGCGAATAAAAAATATTAATGACATATCTTAAAGAAAATTTTCGTACGCATCTTTTGATGTATCATTTATCAAAACGGTCCTTGAGTTATAGTCTAAATTTGACAAACCATTCTCGAATTTTATAATGTGACCGCTAAATAAGGTGATGGTCATGCCCATAAAAAAATTGATTTTCCGAAAAGTCAAGAAAATCGTAAAAGTGTGTAACTTTAAACATCTATATCTTTAAAAGTTGTTACCGAATTTTAATGATTTAACTTGTATACATAAGAATAAAATAACTACAAATGTAGTAATTTAAAAATATATTATTACTTAAAAATGCATTCATAATGCAAATGCAATTTTAGGATGAATTTAGGATGTTATTCAATTCAACAGAAATTTTTGTTAATTTTTCGTAAATTAGTTAAATCGACAAAAATTCGTCGATATGACTAATTTAATTAGTTAATTAAAAGGTAGTTAATTTGACAAAATTTTTAGTCAAATTGAAGAAAATATTATTCAAATCAACTGAATTTTTTATTCATATTGAAGAATTTTTATTCAATATTACTAAATTATTTTATTTAATTCTACTAAATTTTTGTTGAATTGAATAAAAAATTTATTTAAATTAACTAATTTTTTTCTTCTAATTGAAGAATGTTTATTCATTTCAACATTTGAATTTTATTCAGTTTGACAAAATTTTGTCAATTATAAAATGCTGTTTAAACCCCTGTAGGAAAATTAGCTATAAGTTGCTATCATCAGAAATAAAACAAATAAGAAATTTTAAAAAGTTTAATAATATTTATTGTATAAAAATAAGAAATAAGTACTTAAAAATATATAGAAAATTATTTAATTAAATTTAGTACAAACTTGATTTTATGATAAAGGGTCTAATACGTTTTCAATAAAGTAAAATAAACCAAATAAACTACCGTCTGAAATATAAAAAAAAATATATTTGAGAAATAAGAAATTCTGTTATTTTATAATTAACTTGTAATATATTACCTTCAGGTATATCCTCCATTTGTTTCATATTTTGTTACAAAAGTTAGTTTGCTCAATCCTTGATATGATCTTCAATTATTCGAATGTAAACAATCCACATTTTAGTACAAGTCTTTAATCGATATCGACCTGAGAAAATAAAAAAATACATTTATTAAAATATTTTTAACTTAACAAACTACATATTTTTGTACCATTTATTAAGAACATTAGATGTGCACTCAGTAATCAGTGCAGTGATGCACTGCGCTGGCTATCGATCCATTCAATTTCTGCCCATGCAGTTTTAGAACTCAATATTTTTAACGTTTATTTCTGGATGATCTATATCAACGTATAAAAAATGTCAAGAAAAGGAAAATATAAACAGAAAACTATAGTAAAAAAATATTTACCTACATTTGCAAATCGTTTGTGGTCACTTGTAGTGGGTTTTTTTTTAAGTTTTTCAAGGAAATTTTTGTCGTGCAGTTCTCCATAATAAAAAACGGCTCCTTAAGATGATGATGGCCGTAGTCGAGCAGTTTAATAATTAAATTTGTTTATACTTGCTATCGAAATGATTTATTAAGAACTTTAAAATGTTTAACATTATCGTGAAAAGTATGGAAAAGTCTTCCAAATGTCCATGCGTTGCATGGTTGCATTTTGTGACATCCATGAGTTTGCAAATAAATTAAAAAGGAGAATTATATATTGATCGAAACTTGCTTATTCGTGAAGTTATCTCATTTAACACAAATTCACACTTATTTTTCACTGTTTTTTTTTTTTTTATTCGAGTATTTATATTTGTATAAACAATTTTTACAATTTAAATTTGAAGAATTTTCGTCAAATTGAAGAATTTTATTCAATTTGACTAAAATGAATTAGTTAATATTTCTTCAATTTCTACACGTCTTTAGTCAATTTGAAGATATTTACTCAAATTGAAGATAATTATTCAATTTGACTAAAATAAAATTGTTAATTTTAATAAAATTTCTTCAAATTTATATGTTTTTTGTAAAATTTACAAAATTTTTTTAGTCATATTGAAGAATTTTTATTTATTTTTACTACTTTATTTTAGTTAAAGTAAATTAGTTTATGTGTTAGTATATTTTATCAAATTTCAACAATTTCTAGTAAGAACTAAATAAATAATATAATCATAAGAAATATACATTTTTTACATATTATCAAAAACTACAATTGTATTTATTAACCTCAACACAAATACAATCTTAAAAAAAAGTCGTGCAATTTTATTTTGAAGAATTTTCTTCAATTCTACATGCCTTTAGTAAATTTGAAGATATTTATTCAAATTGAAGAATTTTGTTCAATTTAAATAAAATAAATTATTTAATTTGTATTTAATGTGCATCTTTTTAGTCGATTTACAAATTTTTAGTCAAGTTGAAGAATTTTATTCAAATTGACTAAAAGATATTAATTTCAAAATTTACGAAAAATATTAGTTAAATTAACAGACAATTTAATTAAATTAACTTCTTTTTGGGATGTTAAATTGAATAAAATTGTGTGTTGTTTTTCTTACTGCAAATTGTTTAAGAGTTACTGCCAATTTAACTAAATTTTCGTCGATTTAACAGATTTTTCATAAATTTTTTAACGAAATTTTATTCAAATCAACATATTTTACGAAAAAATATTTTTGACAAAAAACTTTTAGTAGATTTGAAGAAAATTTGTTGATTTGAAGAAAAATTCTATTGATTTGAAGAAAAAATCTGTTAATTTAAATATTTTTTTTTTTTTCGTTAAAATTCTACGAAAATTTTTCGTCAATATTACCTACGAGATTTGGTTCAGTGTACATATTACTAAAAGGGTATAATCAAAAAAAAAAAAAACAAATAAAAATCAAAAATTTATAAAAAATTTAAATTTTTGTACGTAAAAATTTACCGAAATTTAAAAAATATATATCGACCATTCCAGGAAAGAACGCCCGAAAAAGTATATTTTTTTACTTGATGGCTTTCAATTTCGATAAAAATTTGTATACATAAACTCCATTAAGCCTTTTATCAATTTCAGTTTTCAGTTTTGTGAAATTGCAAAAACTCGCGATTTAATTTCGCTTTTTTATTTTCTCAAAAATCAAAAAAATTTCAAAAGTATTTAACTTTGAATAACAATATCTCTGGGAACACTTTGTGAATTTTAATGATTTAAACGGCCTTAAAATTTCGCTTATGGCGGCTTTACGACGAACATTTTAAAAATAAGAAAAATTTTTTAAAAATGCATTTTAATGCAATTGCATTTTTCAAATGCATTTTTCTTCAAATATGCTATTAAAATTTTTTAATTTTTTAACATAAATGAAAAGTTTGGAATCTTTACATTAAGATAAAAGTGTCAAATTTTTGGGACGCGAAAATCTTATATGCATAATCCAATTTTTACAAAAACATGTTTAAAATTTTTCATATAAAAATAAAATTTTTTCTTGTTTTTGAAATTTTCTTTAAAATTTTTATAAAAGTTAGCAAAATATAAAAAGTATGCAATTATAAATATTCATATCTCTTGAAGTTATTGATGGATTTCTGTAATTTAAAAAGTATTTAAAAGGCCATTGTATAGTTTTTGTGCAATTTCGATCCATAATCGATCCATAATATTTTAAAAATATAAATGTAGTTTTTAGATGCATTTTTGTTAGTTGCGAATTTATTAAATTTTAATTTTTCAAAAGTGTATTTAAAAATGCTTTGTTTATTATAACTTAAAACAATAAATAGTTTGATACATAAAGTTTTACTATTTTTCAGGATTTTTTAAAAAATAACACAATAAATTTTTTTTAACAAAATGCGTAAAGAAACTCATAATACCAGAAAAATATAATTTTTATATGAAAAAATTTAAACTAGTTGAGGAAGAGGGGAAATTATGCACAGTACATGTGTGCGTCCCAAAAATTTGAAATTTTTATTTTAATGTAAAGATTTCAAACTTTTCATTTATGTTAAAAAATTTAAAAATTTGAATAGCATATTAAAAGAAAAATGCATTTAAAAAATGCAATTGCATTAAAATGCATTTTTAAAAAATACTTCTCATTTATAAAAAATTCATGTTTAAGCTAACATAATTACAATTCAAACGCCGTTTAAATCACAAATTTCTGCAAAGCCTTCCCAGAAATATTTGTATTTAAAGTTGTATACTTTTGAGTTTTTTTAGATTTTTTCAAAAGTGAAAAAGCGAAATAAAATCGCGAATTTTCTGAATTTAGCGAATCTGAAAACGGGAATATTTATAGACACCCATAGACCTTATACGAATACAATTTTATAAAAATCGGAGGACACTTGGTATATTTTTGGGCGTTCTTTCATGGAATGGACGATATATATCTATATATATAAATATTAATGTGTGTTTGTTTGTATGTATGTATGTATGTATGTTTGTTTGAAGTCTATAGCCGCCTAAACGGCTAAACCGATTTTCTTGAATTTTTCACAGTGTGTTCCTATATGACTGGAAGGAAAAATAGGCTACTTTTTATTTTAAAATTCCATGTGGGCAAGGTGCCACGCCCACTTACTAAATAACTATTAAAAGTAGTATATCTCGGAAATTGGTAATACTAGAGTCCTCAAATTTTGCACGAACAACTTCGACACCTATATGAACATTCTGGAAAAAAATAGGCGAACTAGCAATAGGGGGTGTGGCACATCCCACGCCTAATATTGCTTGCCAATACCAAATGCCGTAAATTTAGGAAACTTTACAGTTACATTTCCCAAATTTTGTACAATAAACTTAAGTGTCAATGTGATCATTTTGTGCAAAAATAGGCGGAAAAGAAATAGTGGGCGTGTCATCTCTCATATAAAGTTAATACCAAAATTTTTGGTACACTAGCAATAGTGGGCGTGACACCTACCATATAAAGAAAATATTAAATTATCATATCTGAGAAAATATAACAGTTAGAGTTCTAAAATTTTGTCGGAGCCACTTTGGTATCAATATTAATATTTAGGAAAAATATGGGCGGACTAGAAGTAGGGGTATGGTACCTCTTATATGAATTAAATGCAAAAATTCGTATATCTGGGAAACTATTGGAGTTGGAATGCTCAAATTTTGCACAAAGAATTTTGACATCCATGAAAACATTTGTCTAATAAATTAGCGGATTATGGGGGTATGGTCCCTCCCATAAAAATTAAATACAAAAATTAGTATATCTGGGAAACTACTAGAGCTTGAATTTTGCACGGGAAACTTCAAAAATGCATCCTAAAAATGCATTTGCATCATGAATGCAGTTTTAAATTGCAATAATATTTCTAAATTACTACATTAAAAGACGACATATTCATCTTCTACATGCATTTAAAATCATTAAAATCCGTTAACAACTTTTAGAGATATTGATATATAAAGTTACACACTTTTCCAATTTTTTTTTTTTTGACTTTAAAATTCGAAAATATAAAAATGGAGATATTTAAATGGCTCCATTGGTTATATACGTGGCAAATATGAGCAAAATCAGATGAACCTTCGTAAAAAAATTGGCATTTTTTATAAATCTCTCACGAAATGGACTATATATAAAAGAGTAATGATTGAGTGATTGGCTGACTGATTTACTTGGTGATTTATCATTGCACAGCCCAAACGGCTATAGCTAAAAAGATGAAATATAGATTGGTCTCCTACCGAATAGATCCACTAAGACGGGATTTTTGAAAATTCGAATTTTTAGGGGGTAAAAGAGAGTAAAAGCGGGTAAAATCGGTAACCTTATATCTCCTAAGCTAATAGAGATACAAAAAAGTTTAATAGTTATCGTTATTCATTTAAAAAATAATCGTATAGGTATTTGGTACTTTTTTGAAATTCTAATCTTTTAGAGAGAAAACGGTTAAAAACTGTAAATTGGTACTTTTTTTTAGCAGCCTATCTATCTTTTAATCTAGCAAGCACAGAAATAAAATGTGCAGGACTAAAAATCGTACCTGGTTGTAGTATTTTTTCACAAAATATTTTTCTCTTTTTACTGACATATTAATATTTTACCATTCATTTAGTACAATTTAGAAATTCATTGGAATACAATTTCGTCACACTCAAGGGGAATAAAAAGTACCAAAAAGGGGATAAAATCGGGAAGTTACATTTTATTCAAATTTAATTATGCATATTTTATTATATTAAACCTAGAAACATCACAAGATTCTGTGGGATTCTGTGGTAGCTTTTTGTTACTCTAAAAGGTACTTTTTGAATCTAGAAATTAAATATATATGAACCTAAGTGAATGAGAAACCATAACAGGGGACTTTGTGGTACTTTTTCGTTCTTCTAAAGGTACTTTTTGAATATTCTAAAATATTAAACCTGGAAACATAAAATTAAAGATATAAGGTCCTAAATGAATGAAAATCCATTAGAGGGTACTTTGTGGTACTTTTTCGTTCTTCTAATGGTACTTTTTGAATTTTCTATAATATTTAACCTTAAATCATGAAATTAAAGATATATGGTCCTAAGTCAATGGAAATCCATAAGAGGGTACATTGTGGTACTTTTCGTTATTATAATATTACTCTTTGAATTATCCCAAATTATGGGAAAAACTTTAGTAATTTTTAGACGTTTTTCTAAGTGTTTGAAGCAATCATGACTGTTAGTTTCGAGTCTTGCGAGTTCATATCTGTAATCTATTTTGTTAAAATATCATAACTTATTATTAAGGATTTAAGTCAGTTTCAGCCAGATTAACGGATTTTTGGTAACGGCCCATATATTTAAATGACTTGTCGAATTAAATATAGGCATAAATTGATAAAATGATTTGATTTTAAGTTTGATTGAAATTAATGCCTTCTCTAAATTTTTTAATTGCATTTTTACATTATTTAAATGTTTAAAATAAAATTTTAACTGATTTTATAAATTTTCGTTTTCTTTGTAAATAGATTAAGGAAATGTAGAATTTTTATTCGTTTTTGCTTTATATTTTTACGTTTTATATTATTTGTTATACATAAATACCATATGTATAGGTACCATTCGTTATTATTGGCAAACATACATACATATGTATAAAAGGTAAATCAGAATAGTACAAACTTTTTGTTTCTGCGGGTGCTATTTTGTTATTTCACTTGTGTATAAAAAAAAAATCATAAAAAAGTCCTTTGGTTTAGTAACACTTTATTCTTTATTATTTACTTTATGTGTTTTTTTTTTGCCTGTAAACAGTACCATTATACTCAAAAAAAAAAAAAAACTTTTTAACAACAGATGTTGAATTTTATTGTTGTATTTTTATAAACAAATAAAATAAATAATTCGAAATTGTGTATTTCGCAGAAGAAATGCTCATAAAAGTAATTGAATTGGAAATAAATGTATAAATTAAATGGATGAACATTATATTGAAAATTTTATTTAAACAGGATACAATTGAAAAGGATCAAAGGAAATAAGTTTAAGAGAAAATCTTTTAAATTTTATAATTTTTATCAATTATGTTTTATGATGATTTTCGTTTTTTTTTTCTTTTTTTTCATTTATTTGAGTTCTATGTAGTTTTTAATCTATTTGATATGCATGTTAAATAGTTTCATCTGATTATGATGCTCTATTTAGTTTTGTAATTTAATTTTATGCTGTAACATGGTTTTAAATTGATTTCTGTTTTCATTTGCATTTATTTCCTTTAGCTCTTGCATTATATTGAAACACAAATGCCCTAGAATTTTCTATATATCACGCAAACAATGATGATATTCATTGTGTATAAATTTCCAATATAAATATTATTTTAACAAACATTTCTATTCCTTTCAATTGACCCAAATATTTTTGCGGTTTTTCATTCTAAATTTTTTTATTTTTATTTTTTATCTAAAACAAAACTACAATGAAAAACTTGTGAAAGTAATAATAAAAAGAAATTTATGCAAAGACATGTCTGTTTTTAAGTAGAATGCACTAATGATTACAACAGTCCTAGCACTAGCTATTGACACAGGAAACGGAAATTGTGTTAAGATGCAGCAAAAAAAAAAAACTTAAATTTGAATTTATGAGAAAGTGTTATGATGTAAGAGGAAATCAATAGCTGTAAAAAAACAATTGAGATCACACAATGAACTTATGAATATTAATATTTAAAAAGAACAATATTTCAAAAGTAGATGGGAAATTTTTTTAATATAAAACCAACAGAAAAATTAAGTATTCTTTCTTTTTTTTTATAAATTGTATGAAAAATATTTACAGAAAATGGATTTTTAATACACTTTTAACACCCACCATCAAAAAGATGGGGGTAAATTGATTTTTTCATTCCGTGTGTAATATGTCGAAAAAATAATTTAAGACTCCATAAAGTATATATTTTCTGGGTCCTGGTTCGATTCTGAGTCGATCTAGTTATGTCCGTCCGTCTGTTGAAATTAGAATAGGGCTCGAACGGGACAACGTGGGGCAGCGAAATTTGGCTCAAACATTCGTCTTATATAAGGTTTGTTGGGTATTGAAAATGAGCAAAATGGGTTAATAAACAAAATTGTTATGAGTAAAATACTAGACACACAGGATGTCCGTTGTAGCTTCATTTAATAGTTTTTAAAATTTTGTATAGATAGTTCGAGGGTCAATATAAACTTTAAAACCAAAAATGGGCGCGGTTCACCTACTTTACTGCCCACCTCTCATATAAGGTGAAACGTCAACGAAATTTTGTACAAATACTTCAAGGACCAATGTAAACTCGGAAAAAAATGAGAAGTGAGAATATACATTCATCTTGACCGAATCTATATACTTACCTTCTGCAACTTGTTTAATTTAATTTTATATGGGAGATGAACGGTGAAGTGGGCGGACTACGAGCATTTTTTCCGAGATTACATTAATGAACTATTTGTATAAAATTACGTTGAGGATTCACCTTGTATGGGTTGTGAGCGATAAAGTGGTCGGATAACGGTAATTTTTGGTTTTTCGAAAATTATGAACAGAAGTTATTTTGTTTATTAACCAATTTTGCTTATTTTTAATACCAAATAAATCCTATATAAGACTTATTTTGTCTTTCTAGGTAGTCTCTCCCGAGCCCTATCCTGCTTTTAACAGACAGAAGGACAGACGGACGGACATAGCTTTATCGACTCAGAATCTTACCAGGACCAGAATATATACGTTATGGGGTCTTTAGTGATTTATTCAATATGTTTTACATGGAATGACAAACTCAATATACCTCCATCTTTTTGCTGGTGGATATGAAAATATATCTAATACCCAACAAGGTCTCTTTTAAAATTTTCACTGCACATAGGATATAGAAGAACCTAAAAGAAGAACAATTTATTATTTCCAAACTTTTCTAAATTCTATTTATATTTATTTTCATTAATTTTACTTTCTTTATAATGTTTAGTTTTTAATTTGAAGCTGTATTTAATTCTGAATAAATACTAGTGTTCGCTCATTTAAACAAAAAACTACTCATCTTTACTAAAGATATTTAAGTTTTAGTTCAAAACTATTTTACCAACATTTTTGTACTTCTTTGTATAGTTTTTTTTTTATTCTATTGTTTACAACTTCTACCGCAATTGAAACTGGTGCAGAAAAAAAAAAAAAAAGTACAAAAGAATTCAGAAAAAGAAACAAACTTTTTCCAAAATAATGTCACGCATATTTCAACATTCTAACAAATAATTATACAAACAAGACGTGAAGGAAAAAGTTTCATGCTACATTTAAATTCCTATTTTTCGCATTCTACATGCCGCATTTTGGGGTAGATAAGTTGCGTCTAATAGAAACCCAACCAAAAACCTCTATGCACAATGTGAGATAAATGTTAAAGAAAATACTTCCACTGAAAAATTAAGTTAAATATTTTAAGCAAAATATTGTTATATTTCGTTAACACAACTATATCCTGTTTTTTTGTATTTATTTTTTACTTTTCTTTTGTTTCTTAACTTTATCAAGAGATTTATGATGCAGAAACCCAGCACATGAAGCAAGAAATTAAAAATAAAATAAAAACAAAAACGCTAGAGTGCGCTTTTACAAACCACCGCTTGTTAAAAAAAAAGAAAAAACAACGAATAAATAAATAATAGGTAGAATAAAAAATCTTTAAGAGAAAATTCTAAAAACAATTTAAAACAATACTTATTCTTCGATAAAGTGGGTAAAGGAAAAAAGTAAAATTTCAAATAAAATAAAAAAGTGGCTGCTGTATGATGTTTAACTTTTTAATAGTTTCAGCAAAGAAATTTCAGTCCATTTTTAGAAAAGATAAATAGTATATAAAATAGTATAGAAAACACTACTATATAAACAAATGGACTTAAATCTATGAAATTCCTAGTTGATTTTTATTTAAAAATATTAGTGCATAAACACCTTTCGCATCACACATTGCACATTGTCAAGTCTATGGAATAATCTATATATATTAGGGTGATCGACTCGGTTTTTCAACCGGTTTTTAGACCGGTTTTTTCAATCAATGTGCTGTCGGTTTTTTCAAAATGTTAAATTTTTTTTAAACACAAAAAACCGGATTTAAAAATACCTATTTATTTCAAAAACCATGCACTAAATATTGATATTTGAATCGAAATTTATGATTATTTTTTTTAACATTAATAAAGTATGATTTTTAATGGCTTAAAAATATAGTTTAAGATTAAATAAATAAGTAATAATTATCCTTAATGTAATATTTTTGCACCTAATTTAAATGGTTTAGTATTTTTTATTCAGCGAAGAAATTGTTTTTCAAAGATTTTGTTTTAAAAGAGTTTTACCTGCAGAATCCTTTCAATAAAATTGATTCCAGTTTTTTTCATACTAACCCATGATTTCTGTTTATGCTAAGTAAATGTTAATATCATTTTTGATGATTATTTTTTTACTGATGTTTGTAACGCCCAAAAATATTGGCCTAAGCCCCACCTTCATTTGTACCAATCGGCTTTAAGTCGATTTAACGATGTCCGTCTGTCCATTCATGTAAAACTTGTAATCAAAATACAGGTCGCAATATTGGTTTCTTATAGTCCAAGAACGAAGCGTGTTGAAATTGGTTATGATAGGTCCATTATTTCCTCTAGTCCCCATACAAATAACCTACCAGAAAAGGAGCTTAACGATCATAAATCCCTTAAATGCAGCAGTAATTTTTGCACATCTAAGTTCCATATACGTTTCAACTTGTATGCGGAATTTTATGAAGATCGGTCCATAATTGACCATAGTACTGGTCCACAATTCCACAGGTCTAGAAAAAAAGACCCCTCCCCGAATTTTGATGCAAACAATGGTGTTGGTTATTGTCGGCCTTGACCGACCATATCTTTTTTTCTCGCTCTTAATGGGTTAATAGTTATTTCCAAAAATAAAAGAGATTTATTGATTTTTCTTTAAGAAATGTAGTATTTTGATAGAAATATTAACTTCTGCAAAAAAACCGGTTAACCGGTTTTTTCTGAATTTAAAAAAGTGCAACCGGTTTTTTCAAAATACCAACTATTTGAACTATTCGAAAACCGGTTTCTCCAAAAAGTCGAATAATCGATCACCCTAATATATATAAAATAGTAACGTGACTGACTGACTGAATGACTGACTGACTGACTGACAGATTCATCATCCCACAGCCCAAACGGCTGAAGCTAGAGAGACGAAATTTGGAACGTAGGTAGGTCAACCTCCATATAGATCCACTAAGGCGGGAATTTGGAAATTAGAATGTTTAGGGCGTAAAAAAGGGTAAAAACGGGTAAATTCGTTAACTTTATATCTCCTAAACTAATGGAGATACAAAAAAAGTTGAACAGTTATCGTTATTCATTTAAAAAATAATTGGACAGGTGTCTGGTACTTTTTTGAAAATCGGCCGTTTTAGGGAGAAAACGGATAAAAACTGTATTTTGGTACTTTTTTGGCACCATGTGTATCTTTGAAACCAATCATCATACAGATAAAATTTATGTCGTATTCATAACTTATTAAAAAATGAGAAATATAAATTTGGTACTTTTTAGAAATTCAAACGTTTAAGGGGCAAAAATCGTACCTATTTTTGGTACTTTTTTCATAAAGCAGTTTTTATATTTATTTAAATATTCATATGAGCATTTTAATATGGGATACCACTACAATTTAGAAATTTATTGGAACACAATTTTTGATACTTCGATGGGTGAAAAAAAAAGTACCAAACAAAGGGGTAAAGGCGGGAAATTACATTTTATTCAAACTTTCAATTACATTCAACATAGAAACATGAAATTAAGAAAATGTAGATAAGAATTCACAAGAGTGGAATTTGTGGTACTTAAAGATACATGGTCCTGTGGGTAAAAAATCAAGAGGATGGACTTTGTGATACTTTTTTCTTCTTCTATTGGTAATTTTTTGTATTTTCTGTAATATTTAACCTAGAAACATGAAATTAAATACGTATTGTCCGATGTTGGAAAGAATTCACAAGACGGGACTTTGTGGTACTTTTTCGTTCTTCTAATGGTACTTTTTGAATTTTCTATAATTATGAACCTAGAAACATGAAATTAGGGATATGTGGTCCTTAGTTAATGAGAATCCATAAGAGGGGACTGCGGTGTTGCATTCAGGTTTTCTAGATATTTATTAAAAGATTCAGTCTTTCGATTTTCCAAGAGCATAAAGTGCATAAATTGGTATTGGTAAACATTACGTTTTATTTACAAAGTATACATTTTAATTTTAAATTTTACAACAAGACTTGATCTATAATGAAACACACGTTCCGTATAAATTCTCTGAGAAAATCGGTCAAGACAGACCATAACGTTCTTACAGTCCTAAATAATATTAGTACTCACATTATCTACTATTAAGCACGGGATGCATATAATATTCTCATCAAAAATAGGTCACGTCCGAGAATAACTTTATTTACAACACTGAGAAATGTTGTCACTGTTGTCATAGCTCCCTAACAAGTTTGTAGCTACAATATGGAAAGTTTACGTTCCTTAGCACGAATATAAGAAATAATTTCATTATCTTGAGCTCTTGCATGATATTTTGGAGTAGAAGTGGTGGACATTACTACTTGATATTGAAAAAAATGAAATAAACTAAAATTTGTGCAATAGTGCAAAATACAGAAATTATATGGGTAGGTAGGTGTCAACTTTAAAGCCATTTTTCATACAGACCAAGTTAATAAAATTCAAGTTTTTTCAGTTTTTATACTGTATAAACACCTTAATCTCGACGATCTGAAGTTTCGTGCCTATATCTTTATTAAAAAGGAAATGTGAGCACTTTAAAATTAAAAATGGTACCTGGGTATGTACCGTAGGGTTAAATATCGCTTAATATATTGCTAATAAATATTTTTATACCCTCCTCCACCACTAGGAGTGAAAGAGGGTATACTTAGTTTGTCGTTCCGTGTGTAACACCTAGAAAAAATGATTTAAGACCCCATAAAGTATATATATTCTTGGACCATATGAAATTCTGAGTCTATTAAGCAATGTCCGTCTGTCCGTCTGTTGAAAACATTCTCACATCCAAACTAATTGAACTATTCCAATAAAAATCACTCAGGTTATTTGTTGTTCCCAGACGCAGTTTGGGATTGCAAACCAGCCAAATCGGTTCTGTAGAAATAAAGTTATATAACCAAATCTGAAAGAACTCTTAAACCAAATTTTAACTGATAATATTTCAACAAGTAATAAATAAAATTTAAATAAAATTTAGCCAAAATTTCTATCTGTGTTCACTTTAGGTTACTGCGAAAACTTGTCAGTAATCGGTTTAGTAGGAGAAAAGTTATAGACACAAATATGAACAGTTTTTATGATTTCAATGCCGTAAGTTTTTCTTAAACAACATGTTATAATTTGTATATGGAGTGCATGTGTGTGTGTGGTGAGTTCGCTACTTTTTAGCAACTTATGTTTATAAGTTTACTAAACTAGTTAGTAGTTCGATGTGTTTCAAGCTATACACATCGGTAAAGAAGGATATGTGAATGTATTTAATAAAAGTTTCTTTACTAATTCATTATAGTTTTTTGTGCGTTTATAATTAATAACATGTAAATGTGGTGTTTTTTTTTTTTTTTTTTTAATTTTTATCGTAAAAATAAAACTATAATATACTAAGTTATGTCAGAATTTTGTTTATTACTTTTTAATTCATTTAAATTACTATCTTAAAAAAGCATCGCTAATTTTTATCATTTTCTTAAAGATCAGTATTTATAAAAGTTTTCAAATATAATTTTTCAAAATTTTTTAAAAACACTTAATTCATGGCTTGTTAGGGTAATTTCTTTTATATAAATCACCCTAAATTACGCAGAGGGAAACTCTTATAGTTAGAAGATTATACTTTACTTTAGTTTACTTATTTAGTTTTTCCAACATTATCAGAGAAACGACTCTCTAATCGAATCGTTAAATATAAATTTGAGGTAAGCGAAGATTTACAGAAATAATTGATCGATTTTATTATATTGATTATAAGAAAAATTTTTTCGTTCTTTAAGTCGACTTTGCACAGGAATATAAAAAAGTTGGTGGAAAGTTGCATAAAAATTAAGAAAGTCATGTTTTTATACCCTTCACCACAGGTGTTAAGGGTATATATAAGTTTGTCATTCCGTTTGTAATTTCTACAATATTCGTCTAAGACCCCAAAAAGTATATATATTCTGGATCCTTATTGATAGGGGAGTCGATATAAAGATGTCCGTCTGTCCGTTTGTCTGTTGAAATCAGTTTTTAGAAAGCCCCAGTTATCGGATATATATGCCTTATATATTAAACTGTTAGAAATATTCCTTAGAAAATCGTTAATAAAAATGAGCAAAATCGGTTGATAAATAACTGAGATATCGGCAAAAAACCGAATATACCCCCAAAAAATCGTATTTGCTGTCGGCTTTTCTCGGCGTCTATAAAAGATAGCGACTTCGTTTTTGCACGAAAAATTCAAAATGTTTCTCTATATAAGCTACGGCTTACGGCTTGCTTTTGATTAGGTTGGTCACAAATATTTTTATAAAATTTCGGTTTTTTACAAAAACCCAATTCGTTCAAAAACAACAGAGATATGGGCCAAAAACTGAAAAAAATGTAATAAAATAAATACGAAGAAAAATGTTTATATTAAGCATTGTTGTTGTTATTGTTTTTTTGTATGGGCAAGTTGTTTAGTTAGCAACAGCAGTTCTTGTTATTGTTTGTATATGCAGTGTGGTTGTATATGCAGTCAGTTTGTAACATACACACATATATACATGCATACATACATACATACATACATACATACATACATACATACATACATACATACATACATACATACATACATACATACATACATACATACATACATACATACATACATACATACATACATACATACATACATACATACATACATACATACATACATACATACATACATACATACATACATACATACATACATACATACATACTTACAAAAATTTATAACTATTCAATTGTTGTTTATATTTTAAATGCAATGCCTGCTATGACTGTTTCTTTTTTCGTATTCAAATGTTCGTAGTTAAAAAAAATTAGGCGTTAAGGCGAAAATTTTATTATTTGTGGGTAAGATGGTAATATGGTATTAAGTAACATGGTGAAGGGTATCAAAGATTCGGCACGGCCGAATCTTTTTTCAATTTCATTATTATTCAAGTATGTTTAACCCATATCCGACCGCTGTTCGCATCAGTAGCTTTAATATCGCCTAATTATATAATTATGCAGTCGATGATGAATTTTTTCACAGTTATTATTAGATTAATATGTTGTCTTAAAGATAAGAGAAAAAATCAATTTTTTATAAATACTCTGTCTAAAATTTAGTGTTAAAGCCAGGCGGATCAGATAAATGGTTGGCGTTGCGAAAACGCATCAATGATTATTTCGGCGATATTTTCAGATCTGCTTTTCGAAAATATTTTTTTATGCTATGGATGTATTCCAAAGGTAAAAAAATTTTGTAAAGTTAGTAATTGTAACTGTAACAAAACTAAAAATACAGATTCTTTACAAAGACATACAAGGTATTAAAAAAACTAACAAAATAATTTATACCAATCAAATTGCAAAAAAATCTTAAAAAAAATCGGGTTTTTTGATAAGAACTATAATTTTTTAATTAATTATCGGTAAAATACTTGTGATATATGCAAGAGATTAAAAAATTTTGTTTCTCTCTAGCCTTTAGATTTCTTATAGAATAAAATTTTAGTTTTCGCTAAAAAAAACTTTTTTTTGGTGGTGATAGGATATAGTGTCAACAAATTTTCGTTCATTTGGCTCTGCCACTACTATTTAATTTTCTTATAAACTAAAATTTTTTTACTAAATGAAAAGTATACTTTCATTTAAAATGATATATTTTTACTTTTATCAATATAATCGACTATTTGTAAGAAAGCCATTATAGATTTTTCTCTTTTTTCGTTTTTTAGAGCTATCAATTGCAATCGGAATGATTCCGCCCCCAGGCGATGAACCTCAATTTGTTGCATAGTGTAATTAGACCGATAACAACAATGAAACTTCAAAGACATAAGTCAAATATATTCCAAGAATAGAGCCTTTTGGATGCCAATGCCGGTATTACATATAAGGATAATATAGTCACCAGATCGATCAAAAGATGGTAATGCAGGCAACCTCTATTCAAATTTGAACAAAAGATTTGTTTGTTAATATAAACTGATTAAGACGTCTAACTGCATTAAGCTATAGCATATGACTAACATGAATCATATAATTATTATATTAATGTGATGTTGAAACATTTACATCTTTGGGATAATTTTCTTAAAAGGTGGTAATAACCTTTCATTTCTGAAATATTTTTTTTTCCGCACTACAGAACTTGTGTAATGGTTTCAAAAGAAATCTTAAAGTAAATGTGTGTAAAGCATTTTCGAGAAATATTATTGTTTTATATGTTTTTCGTATATGCAAAAGTATTTTTAAATTTCCCAAAAGTTTTCCACTTTTTTTTCGGAAATTTTTCTATCTATTAGTAGGCGTACTATCTGAGATCTGAGGTGGATCTTCTTTACATGCAACCGTAACAAGAGGAACGCCTCAGGGTGGTGTTATATCGCCACTACTTTGGTTACTTGTTGTAGATGAGATTTTAAGCTCTTTGGATGCTACAGGCATAAAAGTGATAGCTTATGCAGATGATTTAGTAATATTATCATCGGGAAAATTCCTTGATACTATATCTGATATTTTGGGGAATTCATTGAATATGATCTCGGTGTGGGCTACGAAAAGTGGTCTTAATATAAATCCTTCCAAAACCGAATTGGTACTTTTTACGAGAAAAAGAAAAATACCCCGCTTTAATCTCTCTAAATTGAATGGAGTCAACCTTTCGCTGTCTAGATCTGCGAAATTTCTGGGGATTTATCTAGATGGTAAATTGAATTGGATGGACAACCTGAACGTACGAATTAAGAAAGCGTATGCTGCACTCTATTCATGTCAAAAACTTATTGGCAGGAAAGGAGGCATAAAACCGAAATTATTCTATTGGCTTTATACTGCGGTGGTACGGCCTGTAGCCACATATGCCTGCCATGTGTGGTGGCCTATTATTGACAAAAGGGTTTATGCTGATGCACTAAACAAACTAAATAGGTTAGCATTGTTGAGTATCACGCGGGCGATGAAAACTACGCCAACAGCAGCCTTAGAGGTCCTTTTTAAACGTTATGCCTTTGGATTTTCATGTGAAACAATCAGCAAGGATAACCCTTAACAGGCTAAAGCAAAGTGATTTATTGAAAACTGAATTGGTGCGTCACTCGGAAATAATAAGGGATGTGACTGGAGGCTGTATAACAGATTATTTAACACCCTACAATGTAATGGAAGAGGAATTAAATACCACTTTTCCATCACTGGATGATTGGCTAACTGGGAATGTCAAGTTTTCAGAATTAAATTTTTACACTGATGGTTCTAAGATCTATGATGGAACTGGATGTGGGGTCTTTTGCAGTGAACTGAATTTGGAGATCTTTTATCGTTTAAATACAGATTGTAGTATCTTCCAAGCCGAAATTTACGCGATAGCGATGGGAGCAAGACAGATATCAATGTTACATATATCCAAGAGTAATATTAGCTTTTTCATTGATAGTCAAGCTGCTATAAAGGCATTAAAGGCAGGTAATATTAGGTCTAAGGTAGTCAGCAGCTGTCACAAAGAGCTTCTAGCTCTTCGGGAACAGCATGACATTAATCTTTGCTGGGTGCAAGGCCATAAGAATATTCTAGGCAATGAGAAAGCGGATGAATTGGGAAAAAGAGGAGCGCACCTACCACAGGAAAACGCAGTAAGAGAAGTTTTCCCACCCATCAGAGGTACAAATCTTTGGATTTTCCTTGAATATATCAAGGCAACGAAATGAAAGGCGTAGATTGCACTACAATACGAAGAAGAGGAGTATAGCTTTTAAGGAATCATAATGGACCACCTTGATCTCTATGGGTACCGACTTTGAAATAGTCGGTGTCATTCTTACAACCTAACCTAACCTATTTATTTATTTATTTATTTATTTACTAATTTTATATTTAATTTGTTTTTTATTTCTTTCACTATCAAAGCTGTTTACATTACATAAATAATCTTTAAATTGTATCCTTTATTTAAACACAAATCTCTTAAGATGTTATAATTAATTACTTTTAAAAAACCTTTGCATACTTAAAGGCTTTTACAGTGTTTTTTACCCAGCAAAAAAAGAGCATACCAATCATTAGTAAAATCATTGATGTTACTGAACCTGAAGTAGTTCCATTTCTGGTGAAACATCAATGAATTTAACACGTGGTTGTCATAGGACAGAAGTGATCCAAAAAACTGAATAGTATGCGCTTTTGAGGAACACTGAGGTATTAAGTGAAAGTATACCTTTTCATATTTCTTTTTTCATTAGTGAAACAATTTAATACAATTTAGCATACATACATATACAATATACAATACTTACATACAAATCATTAGATAAATGATATAATTTTTTAACATATTAGGATGTTGCTAAAAATAAAAAAAAAAATTTAGAATATGAAATTCATAACTTAAAGCTACTTGGTATGTAATGAAAATGCTATGATTTTAGAACAACTTCTGAAATATTTTGCTGGGTAATAATGTAATTTGATGCTTTCCCAAAAAATATATTTTAAACTTTACTCTAATGTCTTAAGCAACACATTTATTTTACAATCTACTTTAATATTTTGCTTCAATCATTAGAAAACACTATACTAGTCCCTACTTGCTTTCTCTAAATTTAAGACAACATAAATAGTAGCCGAAGAGAGTTAGTAGAGCAGAATAAGAAAATATGCATCTATTGGGAGTTGAAAACACATTTTCATTATTTTCAATTCATCTATACAAATTTTATACAAACCCTGGGGAGTTTGTTAGTTTAAAAATAAATATAAATTTTAAGTTTTTATTTTATAGAATAAAAAGTATGTATTTGAAGATTTTGTTACTTTTCAAATATTGGCAAAATTTCTTTTCATTTCTTTATTTTTTTTTTCTCCAAACTAAACAAATAAAATTTGATACTTTATGCAACATTTTTTTCTCATTTATTGTATTTCTGTTTTTGTCGAATTCTGTGCACTTTTTTCTTTCATGAATTAAAAAAAAATTGTTTAAACAGAAAATTTTCAATATTGAAAGATATTGTGTTAGAAAACGAAAAAGCAAATGACGTTTATAAGAAAACAGAAAAAGTTTTATTTGATAAATGAAACGAAAACATATAAAAAATATTTAAAAATGCAAATACTTATGTATTTTCTGACAGTAAAACGCATAATTTTAGAAACTAGGAAATAAATTTTTATATGGCATTATCAAAAAAATATGCAAAAAAATTCTCTTTTAAACAGAAATAGGTGAATTACAATACCTTTGATGTAATAAAAAAATAAAAACTATTTTTCTTTCCGTACAGATTTTTTATAGGCATGACTGATATGATCCTCTTAATATGGCGGTCTCACTAGTATATCTCGAGAACGCATAGTGGGGTCATATGAACATTTTTAGTAATAAATCTCTATCTCCAAAACTACTGATCGGATTAAATTAAAATGTATGGAAGAGTTGCAGAGGAGGACCTAAGCTTTCAGAAAAATTTTCTTGTAGTCACCCTTTAATAACATAAAATAAGCTACAGGGTGTCAAATTTGACTACCTCGAATATGTAAAAGTTTAAAAAAAACGAAACTTTTACAAATTATTCTGGTATTAAAGATTTTTATATTTTTGTAAAGTGCTTGGAAAGATAAAGAAAAAATAAGCTTACTCACTTAAGTTATCTTTTACAGTTAAAAAATATTTACACTTGAATTTTGAATTTTTGAATTTTTGCCTCAACTTTCTTTCGTTTTACGGGATTAAGTCCTAAGGTATATGAGGTAAAAATTCTTTAAAAATATTTTTTAATTTGCTATATGTTTCAAAATAATATGTTGAAAGAATTTTTGGATTATCTCAATTCGTATAGACGTGAAAAATATAAGCACGTGAAAAATATAAGCATGTCACGCAAGCTTTTTTTAATTTATTAACGAAATTTTGTCACTAATGTGGGAGAGCAGATTTCATGAAAAAAGTCAATTTTTAAAAGACTTTTTTTAATTGCGTAAAAAAGCATATTAGCATAATATTTTCGCCATTATTTCTTATGTAATATATAAAATATATATTGATCTTTCATTTTTATAAAAATCATTTAAAAAGCTTTACAAATAAATTTTTGGCAAATTTTTCAATAGTAAACAATATTGGAGAGTTGAAAGACCAATATATATTTTATACATCACATAAGAAGTAATGGCGAAAATATTATGCTAATATGCTTTTTTATGTAATTAAAAAAATTCATTTAAAAATTTACTTTTTTTATGAAATTTGCTTCCCCTGTGTTCGTTTTTGGCCGGCCGGGAAGCAGTTATACAAATAATAAGATAATCCAAAAATTCTTTCAACATATTATTTTGAAATATATAACAAATTACAAAATATTTTTAAAAAATGTTTACCTTATATACCTCAGGACTTATTCTCGAAAAACAAAAGAAAGTCGAGGCAAAAAATCAATTTATCATACGTCATGTGAAACTCCGGAGCCAAGTGTTTTCGGCATTTTCACATACACAACACGGATGTTAACGAAGCTAAACAATTGAGAATGAATATAAAACAAAAATCATTCAGTTGTGTTCTAGCTTCCAACAAAGCATGGTTAAGCAGAAACAAAAACTAATCCCATAAAAAAGAGCGTAAAAAAAATCATTATTTATGTGAAGAGCGGTCCACAATTGACTATAACTCTCATATAAACCCCTCTTACAAAAATCAATTTAACAAACATAAATCCGAAACAAATGTTAATATCAAGTTAATATTCGACAGAAATAAGTTTTATATAATTTAACATAATTGGCTATAGCTCAAATATAAGTTCCACTTTAAGTAATCAACTTCAAGAGTATAAATTCATATAAATATTAGTATCAACTAGGGATGTGCGATTAAGCGGTTATTCAAAATTTTTATTAATCTTCACACAGATAAATCAGTTAATCGATTAATCAAGAATTAATTAATCAATTAATCAAAATGCTAATTAGTTAATTACACTGGTCGACAAAAAAATCTTTTCGTGCTCCTTCCAAAAAAATACGTGGATTTCGCATGCTAAACTCGAATCTGATTTCAGTTTTTTCCCATAAGGTTGAGATTTTTGTTTATGGGCGTGTCTAATATTGCGCCCTAAATAAGCCGATTACTCGAGTATATTTCACTATAACTCGAGAACGGTATGCACGATTTATATAAATAATACACCAAAATATGTGGAATAAAATTGGCTTTAAGTAGTTTTAATAACAAATTTGTATCCTCTCAATAGTTTTGAAGATATTTCGAAATAAGTGTCCAAAAAAAATCTGTTCATGCTAATTTCAAGATTTCTTTTTTTTACTAAAACGTCTTGTTAAAAGTGAAAACATCAAAAATGTTTCAGTTTATCATCTTTATCTCAAAGCTGGTAAAACTACGAGTAAATAAAGCCATGTATCAAAAATGTAAACAAATCTTGATTGCATTCACAGTTGTTAGGATACTCATGCATACCTACAGTTAAGTGGAGATACACTAGTGGGCAAAAAAAAAAAAAAAATTTTTTTCATCTTAAGTAAAAAAAAAAAAAAAAAAATAGGGGATTAGATGGAATTTAACGTGCTAAATAAGAATCAGTTTTTTTTTTTTTTTTTTATCACGTATTAATTTTTTTTTATGGGTATGACTACTATGACCCCGCCTTTAGGCAGTCACACTTGTATAACTCAAGAACGGTTTTTCCTATTAAGACTCCAATATATAGCGACTGAAATTGTTTTTGAGCTGAATTTACATAATTTTTTTATCCAGTTAATATTTCCGAAGATATTCGGTAATTAGTAGCGATTTTTATACCCTACACCACCAAAGGTGGTTGGGGTATTATGTGTTTGTGCAGAAGTTGTAACGCAGAGAAAAAATCTTCGGACCCCCACTTTAAAGTATACCATTCGACTTAGAATCACTTTCTGAGTCGATTTAACGATGTCCGTCCGTCCGTCCGTCCGTCTGGTCGGCTGGCTGGCTGGCTGTCCATGTAAAGTTTGTGCGAAAAGTAGAGGTCGCAATTTTGAAGATAATTTGATGAAATTTGGTACATATGCCTTTTTCAACACAAGGACAAAGCCTATTGAATTTGGTTATGATCGGCCTATTATTTCACCTAGCCCCCATACAAATGTCCTCCCGGAATAGAGTTTTAACACTTAAAGATGCCTTAAAAATAGGAATATTTTAATGAAATTTACAAATAAGTTTTATATCAAAAAAAAATCCGTCTGCCAAATTTCATGAAGATCGGTCCATAACTGACCATAGCTCCCATATAAACTCCTCTCCCGAAAATCACTAACTTGCATAAATCCCATACAAATGTTAGTATTATGTTAATATTTAACATAAGTAAGTTGTATATAAGTAAAAATAAAAATATAGTCGGGCTTGACCGACTATATCTTCTTCTCTCGTTTTTTTTTTTAAATCGTGAAAATTTTGATCCATAACTCTGAAATTCTTGAGCGAATAAAAAATATTGTTGACATACCTTGAAGACAATTTTCGTATGCATCTTTTGGCGTGTCATTTATCAAAATCGAGTAAACAGTTTTTGTATAGCTTAAATTTGACAAACCATTCTCGAATTGTATAATGTGACCGCTGAATTAGGTGATGACAATAATCATGCCCATAAAAAAAATCAGTACGTGATAGAAAAAAAGTGAATGCATATTCTTGTTTAATTCGTCAAAATCTACCGAGTCCACCTATTTTTGTTAAAGATAAAAAAATATTTTGTTTTTGTGTATAATTGTATATAACATGGGTATTTTTACTTAACTGTGAATAAAATCAAGATTTGTACATCAATTTTGAAGATACATACCTTAGTTTATTCGCAGCATTACTAGCTTTGAAACTATAAACTGAAACATTTTTTATGTTTTCATTTATTAAAAGAAATTTTATTAACAAAAAAATCTAAAACTGCATGAAAAAGATTTTCATTTTTTTTTTTTTTTTTGGACACTTATTTCAAAATAACTTCGTAACTATTGAGCACATAAAAAAATCTTACTATGGGCGAAATATTAGATACGCCCATAAAAATAAAATCCAGAACTGATGAAAAAAAAACTGAAAGCAGATTTGCCTTTAGCATATCAAAATGCATCAAGTTCAACTATTCGTCTTTGGTGGAGGATTTTTTTATGGACTAGTGTTATTTTTAATTTTGAGTAATCAAAATTTAATCATTTTATTCAAAGTTCTCGAATTTAGTTTACAATTAAACAAATGAAACAAAAAATGCTAAAAACAGTGTATACTATAAAATATACAGTGGGGAGCACAAATGTACATGTTTGTAATTTGTGCACTTGACATTGCATAAAAATTAAAATAATAAAGCAAATCCAAAATTGTTTTCTTTAATTTATTTTATGTTTAGTATTTAATAAAATAATTTATAATTTAAAAACAAAAGCATCAAGCTCTAATAAAATATCCAACAAAACGAAAACAACTCGCACGTACTCAATTTTGCACCTGAAGGATTTTATAGTTTTTTTTAAATATTTATTTACAACAATAAAAATATATTGAAATATAATAAAGTGTAATTTATAGATAAGGGTCAATAGATTATTATACTATTTTTATAATTTTAAATATACCTTTAAGATCGGGAGCTATATCTGAAAGACCAATTTTCCGGACTTCGCGGATTTAAAATGTTATATATAAAATACCAGTTGACCAAATTAAATTTTTTAAACTATATTAGAAAGACAAGAAATTATCCTTTTTAAAAAGTATATATGGATTTAAATTAACAGCAAAACTATTTTGAACATTTAAAACACAATTTCTGTTTTTGAATTTTTTCTTCTATTATTTTGAATTTACATCTATTTTTGACCCACTCTTTATTAAAAGACATACTTTTTTTAATATATAATCTAATTTTATACTACATTGGAAAACCAAAAAGGTATCGCTTGATAAAATTGTATGAAAATTGTAGTTTCTATGAAGTTTTTAAAATGTATACAACTCATAAAATCTTGTTATTTTACTTTTATATGGCTTTTTCCATTTTTCCAACTTTTTAAAAAATTCATAGGATCCACAATTTTCGTCCGATTTTACCAAGCGATACCTTTTTATTTTTCCGATGTAATATACAATTAGATTATGTATTAAAAAAAGTATGTCTTTTAATAAAGTGTGGGTCAAAAATAGATGTTAATTCAAAATAATAGAAGAAAAAATTCAAAAACTGAATTTGTGTCTTAAATATTTTCAAACGATTTTTTATGAAATAATTTTTTAAATTGTTTAAATTATAAAAATAAAAAAGAAAGTCATATAAAATTAAAATTATTCAATATTTTAATTATTCAATTTCCTGATTAATTGATTAATCATAATTTTGAATAATTGAAATCAAAATTAATCGATTAATCGTAAATATAATTAATCAAATTGTTGAATTCATCAAATAATTGATTAGTCTGAAATTTGTACTTTACCTCTCCGAATTCAAATTAAGAATTGCACAAAATTTAAGAAAATTTTATAAAGGGATTCGAGGAATATATTCACGATTTTGATTTTTCGAAAAGTAAAAATAAATCCGAAAAGTGTGTAACTTTAAACATCAATAACTCTAAAAGTTGTTAACGGATTTTAATAATTTAAAATGCATGTAAAAGATGAATATGTCCTCTTTTAATGTAGTTATTTAAAGATATTATTATAATTTAAAAATTTGTGCATAATGCAAATGCAATTTTAGGATGAATTTCATTTGCATTATGAATGCATTTTTAAATGATAGTAATTTTTTTAAATTACTACATTTATAGTGAACATATTCTTCTTAAATATGCAATTTAAATCATTCAAATCCGTTTACAACTTTTAGATATATTTGTGTTTAAAGTCAGATACTTTTGCGATTTTTTTCACTTTTCGAAATATAAAAATCACGAATAAATTCGCGAATTTGTCAAAATTCAAGAAAATAAAATGGAGATATTTAAATGGCTCCATTGGGTATGCGTGTGCCAAATATTATTAAAATTGGAAGACATAAAAAAATGTTCTTTGGCGTTCTTTCATGGAATGGACGATATTTATTTTTTTAATTTATGTAGAACAAGAAAAAAATATATGATAACAGAGACATTATTTTCTATAACCTTAGTAGGTGGCATTCTCGAACTCGCAACGGTTTATGAATTATTTAAAAAAGAATGTCATAATAAATACGAAATACTTATTTTAATTTGCATTGTTTCGTTTATAGTAAAACAAAAAACTCACCAATTCATTCCAAAAATCATCCAAATTTACTGAAATTTTGCAAGAATATTAACATTAACACTTTAAAAGCGAACATTGAGTTATAGCTCGATTTCCGCGATAGTTCGCAATTTATAATATCTCAAAAATAATATTAATTGTCCTCCTAGAACCTGGTTTTAAATGGAATGACTCTATTGTGATTTTCTTAGACATATTTTATCTTTTGTTTTACCTACAATTTTAAAGTTTCATTTATATTGTCCCTAGACTGTATTTAAAGTCCTCAAAAATATTTACAATGCACAAAAGA
Organism: Protophormia terraenovae; assembly: GCA_951394005.1. Lineage (NCBI taxonomy): Eukaryota > Metazoa > Arthropoda > Insecta > Diptera > Calliphoridae > Protophormia > Protophormia terraenovae. Next base: position 97,830,708 of record OX596077.1, read on the forward strand.
AAATGCAACAAATATACATATAATAATGTTAGAATGATACAAATGTATGCAATGTCTTACAGATTTCTTTTAAACTATTTTTATTAAATAAAAAGCAAATTTTATAAGAAAAAAGTGGGTCATTGATTGCTGACAAAAGAAAACAACATGTTTTAGTTCTATAGTTCTTTATGCATTTTTCGCAATTTTATGTTAAAGTTTGTAAAAAGTATTGAAAATTAAATTGTCTCATAAATAGTTCGAATATAAATAAACCCAAAAAATATAAACGTAAATAAGATCAGTCAAATTTATATGGCAGTTTTTAATATCAATAGAATTTTTTAGTATTTATATCCTATTATACGTTTGTGCTGATGTTTTTCACGTATAAAAATATTGGTCCAAGAGCCACCACATTTTTTTTTTTTTTTTCTGAGTCGATTAAACAATATCCGTCTGGCTGGCTGAATGTTCATGTAAATCTGTTGAACAAAGTACATGTCGCAATTTTGAAGATATTTTGATGAAATTAGGATCTTATAATTATTCTGACACGAGGACGAGTCCTATTTAAATTGGTTATGATCGATCCATTACTTCATCTTCCCGGAAAAGCCGTTAACGATAATAAATCTTTTAAATGTAGCAATATTTCAATTAAATTCGGCGCAAATAATTTCTATATGAGTACAAATATCAGTGCCAAATTTAATGAAGATCGGTTCATAATTTACCATAGCTCCCATTTTCGGGAACAAATTTATATATGTACATTAGTGTGCCCCGAGAATAGCTTTTTTCGAGATTTCGATGTAGGAACACCCTTCAAACTATGCGTAAAAATTAGCTGAAGATGGGGAAAATATTAACCCGTTAATGCCCACGGCGATATAGCCAACTTAGAGATTTAAAATTTTGAACATCATGTCAAATGAGGCAAAAAAAAAATATATATTTGGTTTAGTAAGAAAGTTATCAGCCGTTACATATACGTAACAGTGGACATTACTCAATAATTTTAATTTAATTTTATTTTCTATATAAATCTCATGGGCTATATTAGCAGAACCTAAAACTTGCTAATTTTTAAAAAAAAAAAGTCATAATTAAATTGATATATTACAATATTTACAATATTTATACTAATTCATCACTTAATTTTATTTCTAAATTCATGTATGGAACGAAGTGACTACTTCCGGCTACCGGAAATGCCTTCCTCTGCTTGATGTAGGATCGCGACGTCCTCATAATCTGCGTTTTCATACAGATATGTGGCACAAGAATAAAGATATTCAAAAAAAAAAAAAGAAATCTGACTGAATGCGTGCATAGTGCCTATGGCGAAATTTTCAGTAGAACCCCTACTCATTTATACCCACAATATTAATCAAACTGCTAATAATAAACGAGAACGGTGCTACAATCACTTGTTTAAACAATTTATCATGTTTACTGCTCAAATAGTTTATTTAATTGAAAAAAATTTTGTCACTTAGTCCTTTTTGTATTGAAAATAGAAGGGGCCAAAAAGTACTGAGAATGACCCAGTGTTACATATACGTAACACTTTATTTTTACACTTTCTAATTTTTACCGGACACGCCTTATATATTTTTAAACAATAAAATAAACAGATTTAATGTGTTTTCTTTTAATATACAAAAAAAAATTCCGTTAAAATATGGTGAACGTAAATAATAAGCCTTTTTGCAAACCTCCTGCTTTTAAAATTGAGTTTTTGCAAGCATTCAAATAATGAACTTTGCAAAATCACTTATTACCGCAATAACTGGAGAAAAAGTGAAGAAAAAAATATTTGAGGGTGCAGGACGAATATTAAATTACACAATTAATAACAAAATTTAAGATTATATTATTCCGTTTTTTGAAAATATAGTTTTAAACTTAAGCATTGTCGCGTTACATATACGTAACAGTGGGCATTAATGGGTTAAACAAAGTTTTAAAATTGGTATTCAGATCCCTACCAGCGATTTTAAAATCATGGGTCCCATACATTTTGGTTAAAAAAAGTTTCGATTTTTTTTATCAAAATGGGTATCAAAAAATTTTTAATTTTACGCTGATTATGGAAAAAATATTTAAAAAATTTTTCCAGTGGGATTTTCGTTCGCTAGAAGACCTTTTAAGGTATTTTGATGAACAATTTTTTGTTTAAAAATCTGGAAAATTACATATTATTAACAGTTTTTACTACAGTGCAATTTTTTTAAAATTTTAACCTTAAACGAAACAAAATTATAAAATTCTTATCTATTTTTTTAAGAAAAATATCGACATTTTTTTTTTTTTTTTTTGCATGATGTACTAAAATGACGGTTTATGGACCAAATTTTTGCGAACATTTTTTAAAATATTTTTTCTATAATTGGCTTAAAATTACGAATTTTTTGATACCCATTTCAAGACTAAACTCAATACTACTTTTTGGACGAAATGTTCTAGACCCGTGACATTCAATCGCTGGTAGGGAACTGAAGATCAATTTAAAAAAATTTTTTAATATTTTTCCCATATTCAGCTAATTTTTACGCATCGTTTGAGGGGTGTTCCTACAAAATTTTTGTCTACGGGACACTCTAATGTACATGTTAGTATCAGCATAACATTTCACAGGTGTATTAAAACACCCATCCCTCATCCTTAAATTTTCACTGAATTAAAAGCGAGAAGGCAATTATGTCCTATTTGAGTCTAATAATTTACAATTTAGAAAGATATAGTCGGTCAAGCCCGATCATATGATATCCTACACCATTGTGTATGTTCATTAAAATTCCGGAAAGGATCTTATTTAAGATCTGTGGTTAATTGTGGACTGATACTTTTGATAAGTGCAAAGTAAAATATATAAATACAGATTTTGCATTGATACTAGGGATGCCAATCCCGAAATCCCGATCACGAAAATCCCGGTTTACAAAATCCCAAATCCCGGGTTTGGACGAAAAAAAAATCCCGGGATTTCATTTTCGGGATTTATTGACATAAATTCAATCCAAAAATTAACTAAAGGCAAGATATAACATTAAAATATTTACAGAAAATTTTCAAAAATATTTTAAAACGAGAGAGAAACTATAGTCGGTCAAGACCGACCATATGATACCCTAAACCATTAGACCTGTGGCCAATTGTAGGCCAACACTTTTACTAAATGTAAAATAAATTATACAAATACAGAACCAATGCAAATTATGGACCAATCGACTCAGAAAGTGATTCTGAGTCGAACGGTATACTTTAAGGTGGAAATCCGATAATTATTTCTATGCGTTATAAACATCAGCACAAACGCATTATACCCCAACCACCTATGGTGGGCATAAATAGATTACGTACACTATAGAACAAAAAACGTTTGTAACGCACAGAAAAAATTATCAACACCCACATTAAATCATACCAGTCGACTCAGAATCACTTTCTGAGTTGATTTAATGATGTCCGTCGGGCTGGCTGGTTGTCTGTCCATGTAAACTTTGTGCACAAAGTATATATTTGTACGTAATCCTTATTATGATTCCAATTTATAATTTATTAGTAAGGTTCATAACCTTATTAATAACTATTAGTAAGTTTTATAACCTTTTCTTAAGTATTGCTTTCAATTTCATCACGTTTTTATCATTAAGTAATCCCTTGTTATCATATATATAAAATAATTTCATCATATAAGGAGTGAGATCGAAAAATTCTTAACACACATAATATTCAATAACTTGGAAACGGTTGACCTTAGAGTTTTCATTATTTTTTTAATCATTTGATTAATCAATTGATAATTTTTATGGTTCTAAACACTAATTATAAAATTGTGGACCATTTTTGAAAACCCTTTCTTTGGAGATTTGATAGTTGCTTCAGTCACTTTTTTGGAACAGTGTGCACATCTTCTGTTAAAATCTTCGGTATTTTGGGACACCTTTTTTGTGCTCTTGAATTCACTTTTCACAAGAGCTCAATATCTCTCCACTGGTCTAAGCTATGGACAATTTTGAAAATTGACCTCTCTTGGGACTAAAACTATGTTATTGATTTGGTACCACTCCAGAGCTTTCTTACCGTAGTGACATGATACCAAATGGGTCCAAAAATATGTGGTCACGTTGTGCTTTCTTAAGAAAAGAAGAAGTCTTTTTTGCAAATATTCCTTTATGCATATTTTGGTATTTGTAGATCCGAATGTATCAAATGACTTTCCTGTTTTGCCGCAACTGCAAAAAGCTTGTCATACCATGAATTTTGTAAGAAATTGTTGCTGCTTTTGGGTCTGAAACTTATCTCCAACATTACTTCGAGCATTAGCAATAAAAATTTTGAGACACAAGCAGCGAAGATTCTGTCAGCACCTACGTTTCTTCGTCAATTATACAGCTTGAGTATTTTTGTATGAAATTTTTTTTTAAATTCCGAGTCCTATTTTTGGCTTGTAATTTTTTTTTTTTTGCAGAATTCCAGTTTGGAATTTTTTGAACTTTATATGTTATCAACTTTCCCATTAGCTTTAAATTTTCGCACCAAATAGTCGAAGCACTGAGAAAACTGAACTGATTTTCAACCAGATGTGTTTGGAGTTCCTTTCAATATGCCTTCAATTTTCTGGCCTTCCCAATATCATGTGGTCCTTTTTTCTTACCGAACTAGGTTTCACATCAATAGTCAAATTCTCCTGATACTGCTTAATAACATTAGAAACGGTTTTACGAATGACATTTAATTCTGTGGCCAATTATTTGTAAGATCTATTTGGATTTTTTGAAATTTTTTAATAACTTGTAAGACTTAAATCTTTTTCGTCACTTATTTTGATGAAAATAAGGACAAATTAACATGGTTGTTATTAAAAATAATAACTGAAGTATTTTTCCATGATAACTAGATCAATAAAAATTTTTAATATTGATTCCGAAAAAAGTTATGAGGCAAAATGTGTGTTAAGAATTTTTCGATCTCACTCCTTACATATATAATTCCACTTTATCATATATATGAACTAATTCCATTTTATCATATATATAATCCCATGTTATCATATATAAAATTCCATTTTATCATATATATAATCCCATCTTTTCATATTTATATTGATTTGCACAAAGATATGTGGTACATTCATCATACTGAATAAAAACAAACCTTGCCAATTTATATTTGTTCATATCTAAACTAAATGAGAATTAATATACTAACAAACTACTGGAATGATACACAAAAATGTGTATTCAAAAGTCATTAAAAGCAAATAAAAATATGCTTAATGGTTGTAGAATTAACCAAATTTGTAAAATTAACTGAATGTTTGTAGAATTAACTAAATAGAATTTACTAAATGATTGAATTTATCATAAATATGATTTCATATAAAAATAACTAAATACATATTATAATTCAGTCAACCATATTAAAATTTTGATTGTGGTTAATGATTAAATGATCAAGCAGAATCATAAACGTTGCTACCATGAACATTCAAATCAATGAAAAACGGCTATATAAACAATGAATAGTTGTAATGATCATGCTACAACCATGTTTTTTCTCTGCGTAAATCTAGTCCATATATTTTTTAAAGGAGCACGAAAAAAATTTTTTTTGTCGACCAGTGTAATTAAACAAATATTCTAAATAAAACCTACAACTCAAATATTTCTATAATATAGTTTGTTTGACATATAAACTTATTTGAATTGTCCTAATTACGTGTACAATTTGTTTTTTAACCCTCGAACTCCCAACATTTAGTCATTACAATTTCATTATTACTTCCGAACGCCATGTTTTTAAAAACATCGATTTCTATTAGAAAATTATATATCTCCAAAATATATATATTTTTTTTAATTGTATTTTTAATTTGAATTGTGGAACATCCAGCTTATCGTTTGACAGTATTAATTGACTCGCGGGTGTACTTCGGTATTTTTGAATGTTAAATAGTATCAAAAAAGTACTATAGTGTCAACTTTTTCATCCCTGCTCCAAATAAAAGTCTTTTTATTTATTTTTGTTATTATTATTTTTATTTATTATTTCAGCATTTTTTTGGTTTTAATAAGAGAATTTAAGTTTTTTTAATTGAATTTTTCTTTTATTATAAGATAAATAGTATTATTTATTTATTTTCTGAAAGCTTTTTGATATGATTATAAGAAGAGTATTTTTTTAGAGTTTAACAACAATTTTATTTAGCAGTATTTTATTTAAATATTATTTTTTTTTTCTTAATTAAAGTTCAAAACATAATTTATTAAAGAAGATGTAAGAAATTAAGATTATAACTGATTAGGGAATAAGTAAGAGAATAATTAAAATGAAATTTGATAGCACCTCATAGTTTAAAGTTACATAGTTTTTTTTTTTTTTTATTTTATTTCTTTCCTTTTTTTAGAAGTCTAAAATTAGTTATTTTTTTTTTATCTAATATAGAGGAAAAAAATATAATGAGATTTTCATGGAAGAAACCTAAGTTAACAAAAATTCACTTAAAGGGGAAAGAAGAAAATTTTTCTTTTTTTCTGGAATTTAAACATGTTTAATATTGATTTTTTAACAAAGTTTATTAAAGGAATTTCTTAATACTTAAATAATTCCAGTAGTGCTGGAAAAAAATTTAGGTTTTTGGTATATTTTTACCTAATTTCATAGCATTATATGAGGTTCAAGTTTAAAATTCCTAAATGTAGGCTATAATTTTATTTAGCTTTTTTAAATGAATTTATGTTAAAATAGGGATTTTCTCATTTATTTTTTTTTATGTTTGTCTTATTATTTAATATACATACTTAACATCCATATATATTTAATTCTTTTTTTTTTTTTTTTATTTTTATTAAAATTTATTTAGTTTTGCATTGATTAACATTTATAAATTTCTTTCACAAGTAATAACTTTTACTTTTGCTTTACAAATTGGGAAACTACTAAAAAGTTTTTTTTTTATTAATTTATTTTATTGTTTTAATTGTTTGTAAGGTATCTTTCTCTCAATTATTATTGTTATTGTTTTCAATTCTGGAATTTTTTTAGTTGCAAACAAATTGATTTAAGGGAGAGGAATTGAATTGGAATTAAAAATTTGTTAAATTTTGTTAAATTTATTGCACAAATAAATGGTTGATGTCTATGCTATATGAAATTTAAATTTAGCAGTGAAACAAACCATTTCATGTTTCCATTAACAAATTTACACTTTTTTCCAATATCCAATTCCCCTTTTAAATTGATTCTATGACGTTTTAATGATTTTTGCTGGAAAGCCTTAATTTTAGTTAAAATTTTAATTGGCCTATATATGGAGATAAAGTTAATTTAAAATTTTATTCGCATTTTCTTTTTGCTTGGAGTATTTTAGAAAAAATAAGATATTTAGATTTTAAGTTTTATTTTTAAAAGAACTTTCTTTTTTAGGACATAAGAGAAAAATTGGAGCAATTTATTTGTTTATATTTAATAAAATTACATTTAACTACAAAAATGATATTAAAAAATATTTTTAAGGTTAAAAGAAACTAAAATAAAATTAATTAAAAAAAAAAAAAAAAAAAGATACAGCTCAATAAATCAATAAGGAAAAATTCGAAAATCTATGATTATTCTTCAAAAAGTTAGTATACTTTTAGTTGCAAATTATAAGCCTGAAAATAGACTTGAAATTTCGTACACATTTTATTCTTTTTTAAATAAATACAAATTTAATTTTTAGTTTTCAGTTTGTAATTTATTTTAAATATTAGAGCTCTTTAAACTTTTTAAAAGTCTAAAAGTTTTCAGTTTGTATTTTATTTTAAATATCAGAGCTCTTTAAACATATTTTTAAAGCCTAAAAGTATACCATTAATGTTTCTTTATTATTTTTTTTCAACTTTCTCCTTGTTTAAATATTTATTGGCCATTTCTTAATTTATTTTATTATTTTAGCATTATTAAAATGAAATTTATTAATTCTTTTTTCATTTACATATATTTATAAAAAATTATCTAAATAAAATAAATAAATTTTATTTTCTTTTTTTATTTAAATTGTTCTTAAATTATAATAAAATCGTTGATTTACTATTAATTCGTTTCACATTAATAAAATGGCGTTTTCTTTTTATTTCAATGGTTGGTTTTGCAATTAATGTATCAAAAAAGTTTGAAAAATTAAAAGTAAAGAATTATTTAAAGTGAGGAAAAAGTGTAAATATTTCAACAATTCTTTAAGGCTATAAAATTTTAAGCCATTTATATATTTGACTTTCAGAAAGCATAGCCTATTTTAGGGATTTATTTTACATAAAATTTAAATTTATTAAAAAACTTTTTATTCCTGGTTTTATGCAGCTTAATTAAGATGTCATTTTGCTTAAAAAAGCTCCTAAAACTAGACTATTATTTTTTAAACCCAAATGGTTCACTTAAAAAATGTTTTATTTTATGAAACATTTTTTTAAAAAACTAAATTTTTCTTGAGAATAAATATTGTTGAAATATTTATATTATTTTTCCTCTTAAAATGTATATATATATTTTTTTGAATCATGTTTTATAAATTTATATAGTTTTTTTTATTCTTACAAATATTATTAATTAATTTATATATTTTTGTATATAATTCTTACCTAAAATTTTGGTTTTTATAATTAAAATATAATTGTTATTTTATCTGCAACCATTTGAATGTATGGCCTTAAATTATTTTTTAAAAAAAAATTTTAATTTTTTATTATTTATTATTCCCAAAAAAATTTCATCAGTATTCCGGTAAGAATAACAATTTACTGTTCATCCTCTGGTGGCATTTTGGCTAAAGTCAATAGAATCATGGTTAATTCTTTGCGTGAGATTTTACCATCTTTATCATAGCCAACACCACGTAAAATGGTTTCTTCAAAAGCTTTCAAATCGGAGGCATCATAGTCATCCTAAAGGAAGCAAAATAAAATGGAAACGTTTTCATATATTAAATTTTAATAAAAATATTTTTGGTTTAAAAGACTAATTTTTTTTTTTTTTTTTTTAATTTTCCATGTTTAACTTAATATACCTTTTTCACCAGCTCCAATAGATCCTTCAGGAATCCTTTCAATTCTTCATTTTCTATAGAGCCACTATTGTCCTGCATTGAATTAAAAAGAAACAAAAAAGAGAGATAAGAAAAGCAATTAGTGTGAAAAAAGTAAATATAACTCAAAACATAAGTATAAATTACTAAACAATTTTGTGTATATTATAACATATTTTAGGGGCTCATTTTTGAAAAAATATATAGATGAAAATTGTTATTATTTTGTATAGGAGAAAAAAAAAAAAAAATAATAATGATTTTGCACATTAAAAAGCGCAACATGTGTTTTCAAAAATTTATAATATGTACTAAAATTTTTAGTAATTTTACACTTATGTAAATGTAAATTTCTAAAAGCACATTTAGGGGCTTTTTTTTATTTTACGTATAAATTCATGTAATAACCTGCCTCAGCTTATAATTAACAGCTGTTTTTGTTTAAAATACATGACTATATTATTTTGATGTCTTTTTCTTAATATAAAAACTAAACAAAATATTGGAAAATATTAAAACTAGCAAAGAAAAAAATATCGTGTTGGTTGTATATATTAATTTCCAGCATTTCTTTGTTGAAAAAATAATGTTATTTTAAATATAATGGTACAATACACCTGTCAAATAATTATATGTGCAATATTTGTTTTCTGGTTTTTATATATTCCAAGAGTGATAAACATTTCCTAGGTTTATAACTTTCTTCATTCTTATCTAATGTCCCTATTTGCAAAATTTTAGGTTCCTCTTTGTATTCAAAGTACCATAAAAATAAACAATCATTCTCTAAATTTTAATAGAAAATAATTATATGCGCAAATTGACATTTTTACTCAACAGACTGACATGAGGTCCACAGTTTAAACCGTTTAACCAATTAAAGTTAAAATTAAAGTTATTTGGGGAATATTTAAAACGATTGGACCTAAAAAACCAAATTTTTTTTATTTTATAGTTAAATTTATAGCCAAAATATGTCACCAGGTCGTGAACTGTCAGTTGAAGTGCTGAAATCATTAAAATAAGACGATTATTTATGTAAAATTCCGAAAAATTATGTATTTGAAAATCTTTATCATAATACTGTTGAAAACTTTAAAAAAATCTGAGAAATTGCTATAATTCTAGGAGCGGTAACCCATAATCAATTGCTGATTAGCGGGACTTAAGGACACTTTTCGAAGAAAAACAACGTGTGTTACAGAAAAATATAGGCGAAATGAACGGTTTTTAATAACTGGACGTGAGCATAAAATAATAAAAGAGGTTTTAGATTAAAATTATGACTTTTGGGTGGCAAAACATAACTAATAGAGCGGTACAAAAAACCACACGCAGGTTTTCATGACAAATATTATTTTTTGGTTAAAAACTTTAATTACACCATGAGTTCATGTGCATAAGAGATGAAAAATATTATATTTAAATTATCCAAGTGGTTAACAAAAATATCATATAGGTATTCGACGTCTACAAAAGACATGCTTGAAGCGTGATCATAGTGTCGAATCGCACATAATATTAATAAATTTTAGTTCTAAATAGAAGTTGAAAATATTTATTGGACGTAGCAAAATTAATTCACAGCACAACATAAATTTACTGGACAAAAAATCCAATATCTTCGTTGATGAATTTCCGACTAAACTTAGATTTTTCAGTAAATTAATGTGACGATGTTACTATATCGAGCCTCAAAATCAGTTTTTAAGTCACAAAATATTATATTTCTGCAGCGACGAGTAATAATCCTCAGACCTTCATGACATAAGGATTTCCAAAGAATACTGTATGCTGAGATTTATTTAGATTCAGAGCTATATGACAATATCAAATGTTTCAAATTGATTTTGTATAACTATTAGGGTGATCGACGCGGTTTTCCAACCGGTTTTAAAACCGGTTTTTTCAGTCAATGTGCTGTCGGTTTTTTCAAAATGTTCATTTTTCGAATGTCGAATAGACCGGTTTTTTTAAACACAAAAAACCGGTTTTAAAAATAGCATTTTATTTCAGAAAACATGTACTAAATAATGATATTTGAATCGAAATTTAGGAATAATTTTTTAAATATTCATAAAGACTGATTTCTTATGTTTTTAAGATATAGTTGAAGTATAAATTGGAATTTATTCTGTAATATTAAACAAATAAATAATTAATAATTATCCTGTATGACCCAATTTAATTTTTTTGATCCAATATTTCCTTTATTTTTGAAAGGTGTTGTTAAAAAAGTTTCACCTGCAGAATCGTTTCAATTGAGACAGGCTTCCATATTATGCCATGCTTTCTGTTTATGCTAACTAAAATTTAGATGATTTTTTTTTTTTTTTTTCAATTTTGAAACATAATTATCTTTTAGTCATCTAGATATATAATTTGCTTAGCATTTTGTCTCTTTCCAGAGCTTTCTAAAGCTCCCAAACGACGTAGAAAATTAAGATTTGGCTTAATTATAAAACTTTTCGTCCAACAAATCCTAACGGAGCCATATTTTGAAATTTTTATCAGGAAGCGAATATAAGAGGACTTATGTGTCTTTTTCTAAAATTTTTTTCTCTTTCTAGAGCTTTCTAAAGCTCACAGAAGACGTAGACAATTAAAATTCGGCTTACTTATAACCCTATTCGTCCTACAAATCCTAACGGAGCCAGATTTTGAAATCTCTATCAGGGAGCGAAAACACGTGGATCTATATATATGGATTTATATATATCATTCCTAAGCATTGTTTTCTCTCCAGAGCTTTCTGAAGCTCCCAGACGATATATGAAACTAAAAATCGGCTTACTTATAAAACTATTCATTCTACAAATTCTAACGAACCAAGATGTTTCTATCAGGGACCGAAAAGTCTGTTTTTGGTATTAAGAACTTTTGAGTTGCTATACTTACTATTTGCTCTCCAAATCCTTTCAAAAACTGATTCTGCATTTCGGTCAGGGAGCGCATTACGACAATTTTTTTTTTATTTTGAAAGGTTTACGAATTTAAAACTTTATTCAATATTATCCCAATAAATTCAAATAATTGACTTCGATTAGTGAGAGGAAGGTGTCCATATGTTATTCATATTTTTTTTTTTCTTTTAATTTTCGGATTTGTTTGTGCATATAATATTATTTTTTCCTGGCATTGTCAGGCTTATACGCTTGTATTTAATAAATTTTAACTTGAATATTATAAGAATTATTGATTTTTTTAACGAAATGTAGCCTTTTGATATAAATATTAACTTCTGCAAAAAACCGGTTAACCGGTTTTTTCTGAATTTCAAAAAGTGCAACCGGTTTTTTTAAAATACCAACTATTCGAACTATTCGAAAACCGGTTTCTCAAAAAAGTCGAATAATCGATCACCCTAATAACTATACTACAGTTTTGACCTATATATTTAAAGGAAGAAGGACGAATCGGTACAACGAAGAATTCATCTGGTAACGTTATATTAGGACAACATAATCGTGTGGCACCCAATTTCTATACTTTTGGATGAATCCAATCACTTTCAAATATTTGCAAATTGTTGCTCGATTTACTCTCTACTTAACAACTATCATTAATATTGAAAATAAACTTGAAATGAAGGGTTTTTATAAAATTCTTGTCGTGCACATATAATTATTTTCTATGAACAATTTTAAAATCATTTAAATTTTGCCACAAAATACACATAAGAAATAAATTTTTCACTTGACTTATAAAGCTCTAATAAACATTAAAATTATAAAAAAGATTTGAATTTGAAAATCCTGTTTTTGTAGAAAATAAATTACTTTATAGGTATGCACATATAATTATTTGACTGGGGTAGATATGTATTTTATTCATTGCATTGTTCATCGAAAGTTACAACTTTTTTAAATTCTTCTGGAAAGCTATTGATTCAATCTCGAAACTAATTCTCATTTTTTGAGGCCAGAAACAAATAAAGAAAATTTTTGCTAGTAATCGGCCTCACTATTATGATGGAAAATTTTGGCCTCATGTCTGGTGGCATATTCTGGTCGTTCCTCATGCTAAACACGAATCTGCTTTCAGTTTTTTTCTATCAGGTCGGGTTTTTTTTCATGGGCGTGTCTAATATTGCCGATTACTTTTTTTTTTTAAGTGAAAATATCAAAAATCATTTAAGTTTATCATCTTTATCTCAAAGCTGGCAAAACTACGAGTAAATAAAGCCACGTATCACAAAAATTGATCCACAAATCTTGATTGAATTCACAGTTAAGTTTGGATACCCATGCATACCTATACACTAGTGGTCAAAAAAAAAAAAAAAAAAAAAAAAAAAACTTCGTTTTAAATAAAAAATAGGTGGATTAGATGGAATTCAACGTGCTAAATAATAATCAGCTTTTACTTTTTTTCTATCACGCATTGATTTTTTTTTTATGGACATGACTACTATGACCCTAACTTTAGGCAGTCACACTTGTATAAATCGAGAACAGTTTGACCAATTAAGATAAATTGAACTTTAATATATAGCGACCTAAATTGTCTTTAAGCTGAATTTACATAATTTTTTGTCTAGTTAATATTTCCGTAGTTATTCGGTAATTAATACCGAAAATTTTAAAATTTATTTTTTTGAAAAGTGGTGAAAATTTTGATCCATAACTCTGAAATTCTTGAGCGAATAAAAAAATATTGTTGACGTACCTTAAAGACAATTTTCGTATGCATCTTTTGACGTATCACTTATCAAAATCGTGTAAACGGTTCTTGAGTTATAGCCTAAGTTTGACAAACCATTCTCGAATTTTAGTGTGAATAGTGTGACCGCTGAATAAGGTGATGATATTAGTCATGCACATAAAAAAAAATCAGTACCCGATAGAAAAAAAGTGAATGCAGATTCTTGTTTAACTCATCAGAATCCACCTAGTCCACCTATTTTTGTTTCAAGAAAAAATAAAAAAAAAAAAAATTTCTGGCCACCACTCTATTTCTACTCAATTGTATGTAACATGGGTATTTTTACTTAACTGTGAATAAAATTTAGATTTCTGCATCAATTTTGAAGATACATGCCTTATTTTGTTCGCAGCATTACCAGCTTTAAGATAAATATGATAAACTGTAACATTTTAGATGTTTTCATTTATTAAAGGAAATTTTAATAACAAAAAAATCTCAAATTTTGCATGAAAGTATTTTTTTTCGGACACTTATTTCAAAATAACTCCGAAACTATTGAGCACATAAAAAAATTAAGTTTTGAGAATTTGAAGATATTTTTAGTTTGCATTTTTTGGTGTATCACTTATGTCAATCGTACACACCGTTCTTGAGTTATGAGGAAATATACTAGAGTAATGGCTCTACTATGGGCGAAATATTCCAGAAATATCCAGACCTGATGGTTAAAAACTGAAAGCAGATTCATGTTTAGCACATCAAAATACATCAAGTCCAACTATTCGTCTATGGGGGAGGATTTTTTTTTTGTTGATCAGTGTAATTCAATGCAAAAATGATATCGTTTTGTGATGCTGAAACCTAATTTCAGACATGCAAAATTAACTTTCTATGTTCCTTAACTTTAGATCAGAATCGCCATTTTTACATCAAATGAAACACTCACGCTCCATCTATAGCATTACCATTACAAACTTCCACAAAAAAATAATGGATTTCTGTATCTGTTTTCTTCAAAAAATGCTAATGACGAATAACTGGCCACAAATTCTTCATTTTTTGGTACAAAACTCTCCATATTCAAAGCTTTAAGTACCATATACAAACAGAATTGCAGATACCGATAAAGCAAGCATAATTGTGAAAAAAGACCGTTACTACACAGAAAAAATTATGACTAAAATTTATTTTAATAAACCATTGTTTGGTTTAAAATTTGTTTTTTATTAAAATAATTATTTAATTTTAATATTTTGTTTTATTGGTTATAAATATTTTCAAAACCAATATAAAAACAAAAACAATTTTCTATATTTTGACATTTTCAAAAACAAAAAAGTAAAATTAATTTATACAAATTATGAAACAAAAAATAACATTTGAAAGCTTTTAGAGGTAAGTTATGTAAATTTTCGTCCAGATTTTGTTATATATGTATTATGTATCTTCTAGATGATCGAAAGATAATATCATATGTGTCGATTCAACAATGCCCGTTCATATGGTTGGTTCAGCGGCTCTCTTTAAATGTGCGCTCACAAGGATGTGTCTTGGACTAGTTTTGTACAGGTACCACAGCAGCTTTTTTGCTAATTCTATGTTCGACATCTGGGTAAGTTCTCAGAAGATGTAGCATTTTCAAATAATTCGTCGGTGACTATCTAAGTAGTATAACGTCACCTATAATGCAAAAGGCCGTAATCACGGAAAAATCAAATAGTTTTTTGATTTTTGGATAATGACCCAAACTACATCTACACACAAAATTTCATAATCATATCTTCAAAAATGGCATAAATACAAACAAGTCAAATAACTGCAATTTCATAAACGAAACCCTCGTTAAATTTGTTCCATTTAAGAAAATTTTGATTCGAAGGTTGTTTTATGCTTTAAGGAACGATTAACGATTAGCAAAAAATTTAAAATTGTTGTTACGGCCTTTTGCATTTTCATAATGTTCATTGTTTCTGCTGTAAAAAATTAAGAATGTGGCTACGACCTTTTGCATTCTAGGTAACGATATGTAATTATGTCGTGCTAGAGATGAACATACATATTTATATGGATCTGAACAAACGTTTCAGTCCATTTCACATTCATATATTGCTTTTGTCATCCACCTTGCTTGATTAAGAACTCTTTGTATCCTGAAATGGGGGCATGTGATAATGGAATTAATCATCTTTTTATAAAAACTTTAATTTAGCGAATATACCAGATTTAAAAACCCCCACATCCGGCCGAAGGCTGTTTGCTTCAGAATCCTTTTTAATTTAGACCAGAACCTTACCCAGAACAAAATTAGAACCATTTTCATCCTGAAGATAGCTGATTTTGTCCAGTAATTTTATCAAATAATATATTGATTGTCATATCAGAAAGTGTCATAGAGTCCATGGACGTAAGACATTGTAATATGCTCCCTCTTAAAATTAAAATCTTTTGTATATCAACGCCAAAGTTAGAGAAAGTAGAGGGGGTTCTTAAAACTCTTCTCTTGGATGATTTCTATCTTCAAGGACACTTTGAACTTAGTTAACAATATACTAACGCTGATGTTTGCATATATACTCATAATCATAATTGATCTTATTACTTGTTCCATTACAGTTTTATCTAGATTTTGTATCTGTCTTAATAGGTTATTATTCGGGATCTTAAAATATACATGAAGATGTAATGCATGTTACTTAAAAATATTCCTAAACTGCAAATGGTGAGTAGAATTCCATTCGAACTATTTTTAATTTTAATAACGATCGGGTTTATTTTTAGGTCAGTTATGTATATCTTAAAAGGAATTACGAAGAAGTTTCAAACAAATTTGCAACATTGTTTTTTTTTTTTTTTTTGTAGTTATCAATAATGCTACTTTAGTTAGTTAGTATAATTTTACACGAACATTTCTTTTCTATTCAAATATTCAACATATACATTTTACATGTTAACTATAATGTTTACATTTTTATATCAAAGTAAATGTAATAATTGCAAAAAGCAATAATTTTGTAATATTGCTTTAAAAAAATCCTATTAAATATTTTATAAAATCAATAATAAAATTTGTTTGAAAATATACCAAAAACTAAGTATTATTTTTATTAAACTTTATGAGAATTTTCAAATATTCAAATTTATAAATATTAAAAATATTTTAATAAGAAAAAAATTAAAATTTTTTCAATAAAATAATTACGAATTTGAATGTTTGATTTTACTAATTCAGTGATAGGTCCGATTTTAGTAAAAAATATAATTGGTTTTATAAATTTAGTAATGGAATACGAAATTTTATTTTTTCTGTGTATTATCGCAATCGAATGTAAAATGATGGGAATTAACGCTTACAACTAATAAAATAGACCTAGAACTTAACTAGAACTGAGCTAGAACTGAACTAAAACCGAGCAAAAAATGCACTGGAATTAAACAGGTTTGTTTAGAATCTTTCGTGCATAATTCTTGTTCAGCTATAGGTATTTTAATAGATATATGCAACTAAAATAATAATACAGTAGACGCTCACAAATTAGAGCTTTCAGTAATTCGAACGTCCAGAAATTAGAATCAGTGCATTACATTAAACGCTCTGATATTCGAATTTAAAATTCTAATTTCCGAGCTTTTTTTTTTTTTTTTTTTTTTGTTATTTGAACACAAGAAATCTCCAATTTATTTTTATTCTGTTTGAACATAGTAAAACTAAAAAGGGGAATAACCAAATAATATATGTTTACTCCCTATTTTTGATACGCGTGTACATATTTTGTCAGTCTCTATTAAAAAGTGAATGTGTATCATTAGAAATGTCAAATAAACGTAAAAAAAACACTTTATCATTGGAAACTAAAGTCAAAATATTAGAAAAGCTTGATAGGGAGTTCAAGGGAAGCGGTTAGCTCTAGATTGTAATGTGACAACATCTTCAATCAGCTACATCAAATCTCATAGAACAGCAATATTAAATGCTGTTTCCAACACATATCAGGAGGCAAGCAATAAATCTTTGCACAGCGCTGAATATCCTAAAATGGAAGGTCGTCTGTATGAGTGGTTTTTAAATCAACGAGAAAAAAAGTGTACACTGACTGGGCACATACTTAAACAGAAAGCTAAACTAATATTTAAAGAGGAATATCCCGATAAAGATGCAAATGCATTCCGTGCAAGTGATGGATGGTTTACCAAATTTAAGAAACGACACGGTATCCGTTTTTAAAAAATTTGTGGCGAGATTCTTTCAAGTGATGTTGCTTCAGTCACTCCTTTTATTCATCGATATCGTGCAAAGGTCGCTGAGATGAGGTTAATGGAATCACAAATATATAATGTAGATGAAACCGGTTTATTTTTTTTTTGCTTACCAGACAGAACATATGTCTCTGCTTTTGAAAAAAAAAAAAACGCTCCTGGACATAAAATTCAAAAAGACAGAATTTCAGTCCTACTTGGTGAAAACTCTGATGGATCACATAAATTAGTTCCATTGGGAATTGGAAAAGCAAAAAACCCCAGGTGTTTTAAAAGTTTCAATAATCCTCTGCATTACAACTTTTCAAAAAATGGTTGGATGACTTCTCGGATTTTTCACGAATGGTTTCACCGAATATTTATTAAAGAGGTAAGAACAAATATTGATTTCAGGTTCAGTAATTTTAAAACATTTAAAATTTACAGGTGATCCGCTTTTCTCAGGAAAATAATTTGCCACCAAAAGCTTATAGATAATTGCTCACGAAGTTATTCAGAGAACTCAAGCTCTTTTAGAAGAAATAGCTTCAAACGATTGCATTGGTATAGAAGACATCGACAGATGGAATGAAGATGTGTTTGATGACGGATCTGTATATGTTCTCAGTAGCGATGGTGAGTCTTCAGATAGCAGCGAAGATGATGTTGTTGAGATTAGATAAGTTGTAAATACAAATTTTATAATAAAATTCCAAATTGGGATACCACAAATAGTTTTTAAACATTATATAAAAATTTGCTTTAGTTGTTTTCAAGCAAATATAAATATAAAAAAAATAAAATTCAAACATCTTTAAAAGAAGTAAAGGGGAAGATCTTTAAAATCGAATTATTCGACTAATCGTCATAATTTACTCGAATAAATGATTTTAATTTAATCGCACAATTATTTGAATTTAATTTGTCGATAATTCAAACAAACAATATTCGAGTCAATATCCTTATAAATTCAGATGTTTATAGCATAGCTCATAATTTAATAGGTGTATTGTATTATTGTATTATGAACTCCAAAAACGAAATATTAGGTACACTTTATTTTTTATTTTTCACTGCAACACAAAGTATTAAAAAACATTACAAGTAAACAAAATTTGACTTTAAGCCAAACCAAAAATTGGCTAAGGTGAAGCACAGATATGTCAAAATGCTACCTCGTCATCGACTCCAACTGCGCTTAAAGCAATATTCTAATGGCACACCAACGAAATGTGGAAGACGCCATAAAAGAAAGAAGTGTGAAGTACGTCTTAGAAGCGGATGATGATGAATTACAAATCCAAATCTATAGCTGTAAGTTCATCAGAGAGATGTTGTTTGTACAATTACAATCTGACATCTAAATCTAAAGTTATCACAACCCTTGGGATGGATGCTTACTTGCCCTTGTAAAAAAACCTATGTCCCATCCCTAACAAAACAACGAGACCATTCTTAAAGTTATTGGCAAATAAAACTTAGGTTTAGACGTAGAAAAATAGGAAGACTTTCACAAAGAAGAAGCCGAAGATGGTACTCCCATTGTGGCTGGTATAGACAATTCCACCATATCACTCCTAGAAAAGTATAAATGGAAGACCTTTTTCAAATTACTAAAATTGTCAACTATTTAGATAATGGGCCGAAACCCAGTTTTGGATTATTTTGCATACGAAATAGTAACCAAATTTTCAATGGCCTGGTATTTGACACTTCTTGTTATTTGTATCTTTTTATTCTGAAAGTTTTGGTACTGATATATCGACATTTTTCTCTATCACTCAAACATACAAATCTGCCTTTAATATAGGCGTGTAGTCTAAATTTCAATGCATCGTTTGGTATTTATTTCTTTACCATTGTGTCGACGATTCGCTCCATGGTTTTAGTAAGAATTATGTTAAGCTTATTGACCTTTATGCTTGTAACATTATTTTCCTGGTTTAAATACGGAGAAAAGCTTTTAACCGCATCATTGACCATTTATTATGTAATGATTATGTTTGTATTGGTGTTGCTTTCATAAGAGTCTGGTTTCTCTCTAGTCCTCACTGTTCCCTTTTCCCATTATGATCAATGAGAAATTTGGGTTGGATTTTCAAAAGATTTTTTTTTTTATTTGAAAACTGCATTTACGTGGTCAATATGTTTGGAAAATAGCTTCCAGGATGTTCGTTGTATTTGTATTAAGAAATTCTAATAGAGAATCTCCTCTATTGTTGCAGCACGCAAAGAAAAAAATATGGTTCCTGTGACCATAAACTAAGAGCAACATACTATGATTGTAATATATGATTCCAGGTTACAATAAGTATATTTGTACGTAATCATTATTATGATTCCAATTTATAATTTATTAGTAAGGTTCATAACCTTATTAATAACTTTTAGTAAGTTTTATAACCTTTTCTTAAGTATTGCTTTCAATTTCATCATGTTTTTATCATTTAATAATTCCATGTTATCATATATATAAACTAATTTCATCATATATATAATTCCATTTTATCATATATATTATTCCATTCTATCATATATACGAACTAACTCCATCATAAGTATAATTCCATTTTATCATATATATGAACTAATTTCATCATATATATAATCCTATTTGATCATATATGTATATGATCCCGTATTTTCATATTTAAATTCATTTGTACCACGATATGTGGTACATTCATCATACTGAATAAAAACAAAACTTGTCAATCTATATTTGTTAATATATAAACTAAATGAGAATTATAACTACGGGACTGATACACAAAAATGTGTATTCAAAAGGCATTAAAAGTTAATGGCTTAATGATTGTAGAATTAATCAAATTTGTAAGATGGACCAAATGGTTGTAGAGTTAACTAAATAGTTGTAGAATTGACTAAATGATTGGATTTATTCATAAATATGATTTCATATTTATAATATATATAAATTCATATTATAATTCAGTGAACCATATTAATATTTTTATTGTGGGTAATCATTAAATGATTAAACAGAATCATAAACGTTGCTATCATGAACACAGTATATTTAAATCAACGAAGCACTGGTATATAAGCATTGAATAGTTGTGGTGATCATGCTGTAACCATGTTTTTCTGCGTGAGACGGGGCTGTCTCAAGAGAGATGGTGCGTATTGGCATCACAACCTATTAAAATAGTCCTACCTGTGTTCCTGTCTGCTGAAGCAATACTCTGGTATCTGCAGTTGTCAATTTTCATACCAGAAAGTTTCATAATGGATATTAAAAATGGGTGGTTATTCGTAAATATTTGGGTATTTTTTTAATCTTTTTTGGGCGCATTTTTATTTTTGTGCAATTTAAAATTTTTTTTGTGCGATTTTACTTTTGGTCATTTTGCTGGCACCAACCTGAGAGTATTTATTGTTGGAGGCTATCCTGGAAATACCATATTGAGAAAATAATAGATAAGCGTTCATAATATGGCGCTTTTGGAAAAGAGCAATAGGAGCAAAATGGGGTATGAGCAAATATGAAAAACTGGCTATACAAGAACAAAAATAGAAAATATCAGCTGGAAATATTAGCATGGAAGTGTGTGAAAGATTCACAATGTGAATACATAGTGGATCACCGCAATCCCAGAAAGAAAAGAATGTGATGAAGGAAATAATGTGAGAAACAAACCAGGAACTCACATAAGGCTCAAACATTATTGACCGAACTGAAATAGGTTTATATAAAGTGAGCCGAAATATAAGTAAATACCTTCGAATTTCTGATCACAATACCGTCTTCTAGGTGGAGATAAAAGATATTACAGAAGGTATTACAAGTTTGAAAGAAGTATAAAATAAAACTCCAACTCGTATTTATACGGATAGTCAATCAATTATTAAAACCCTAAGAAATGTCAGAGTCACATCTCAAAGTGTACTACAGTTACAATTAAATTCGTGCTCTTGAATGGTTTTTGAACCCATTTTCAACTTAATCTAACCTAACCTAGTATTTTCAATTATTTTCCTTTTGAACATTTCCATTGTCTCTATTTACCTATATCATACTGTTTATATAATTTCCTTATAAATAGATTAAAGCCTAATAAAAAGTTTTTTCCCCATTATTACAAATATTTAACTAGAAAAAAATAACATCTGTTTGATAAATATAAATTTGTTTTTATTTATATATTTTTATAGCAAAAAGAAAACAAAATTTTTATTATAACAATAAAGGGAATTCATGGGTGGAAGCTATTAAACAGAAAAAGCAATACATTTATTATATTTCCTAAAAACAAATAGATTTTCTTTGTAGAAATCTATCCTTTCTAGAGAATATCCTTTTGAAATTAAGCAATTATTTCTCATTTTTTTATTTATTTATAATTTTATATTTTTTGGTATTAATTAGAAACTGTTAAACAATTTAAGACAACTTTTTTACTTACCCTGTCATAAAGTGAGAAAACTTTTTCAATATCTTCTTTGGTCAATCTGGCTGCACCCTGGTTAGGTTAAGCATGTGGGAAAAGAAAGAAAAAAAATACACAGAAGATTTGTTTAATTAAAAAGTTGATTTTATAAAAAATATATACAAGAAAACAACAATTAAAATTATTAAATTACAAAGTAACAAAAAAATTTTATTTTTTAATTTTTATTTTTTTTTTTTTGTAACAAATTAAGGCAACAAAAGAATTACATAAAAATTTGTTTATATTATAACCCAGCAAACAAAATGTTTCTAAACTTTTTTTTTCATCTTTTAATTTAACAAATATTTGCTGAGTTATTTGTGTTTCTTTGTTTAATATTGTCAAATTATTAATAAAATATATATTTGAAAAGGTTACACAAAAAAAGGAACTCTTACTTATACTTTTTTGTAGTTTCTCTATTTATTATTTAAATTACTATTATGTTGAAAATGTATAGTTTTTTTTTTTCTTTTTTCTTTTTAACAAAAACTTTTATTTAAATAATTTATAATTTATTAATACACTTTTGTAGCTGCCTTTTTGTTTTCGTTTGTTTAAATGAGTAGGAAGATAAAAACCTTGAACTTTTAACATACTTTTATAACAACAACAATGACAAAAAAGTTTAAGTCAAAACTTCTCCACTACTAAAATATTTAATTCGATAATTTTGTTTTATTTTAACACAAGGTAATATTTTTATTACTCATGTGAGTGTATTAGTAGTTATGTATGTATGTGGGTTTGTATGTTAAGCTGTCACATACAATATGTGTTCGTTTTTTTATTTTATTTTTTGTACCAGATAACTTTGTTGTCTGCTTTTTTGGTAAAGAGAGACAAAGAGTCCAAAATAGATATAATTTATTTCCATTTGACACTTTCAGCATTTATGTACGTGTTTTAGTATTTTTACACAAATATAATTTGTGCACAAAAACAAGGAAATAACTCAGGTAATGTTGTGTAACCGCTTGAAAAGAAAAATTCTTGAATGGGAATACTATGGCTCAGTTTAACTCTTAAGTTTTCTTTTAGTTTTAGCTCAAGTTAAGTTTAGTATTAGTTTATTTCCATTTTTGTATACCTACCATCAGGTATATTGGGTTTGTCATACCTGGCTTAACGTATCGAAAAAATCATTTAAGACATCATATACATATATATTTTCTATACCAGTATATATATTCTAGCTTGGTAAGATTCCGAGTCGATCTATCTATGTCTGTTCGCCTGTCTGTTGAAAACAGGATAACGCTCCAGGCGGATTACATAGGGGTATCAACTTTGGCTCATTTTCAATAGAATTTTACATATACTTATTGTATAGTAGAGGTGTAGACGAGTTTAAGCTTTGAGCTTAAAGGGACACCTCGGATTTGAATATTTTTTAAAAACTATCCTGTTTCGTTATATCTGAATCAATTTGAAAAAATTACGATTTCAATATCAAAAATGGCATTTTTTACTTTTTTGCTCTGTCTTCCCAACCGATATCGGGAAGTAAAAATTTCCATTTCGAAAATATTAAAAACATAATAGATCATATAGAAACATTAAAACTTTCTGATTCCGGCATGAAAAATGGCTTAATTTGGCTAGAGGAGGCCATGTTTCTATTAAGTTTTGAGCAAAAATATAAACTTTATACAAGTATTTGATGTATGAGCAAACACTAGAATACGGAGATTGATAATTTATGAAAAAAAGTTAGTGGAATATAATTTGATTACACAATTTCTCGAAGGACTTAAAATTTAGTATTTTTGTGTTTTTTTTTAACGTAAATTTAATATTTAAACTTTCATAAAATTTAAACGAATAGTGATATTTTATTAACATTTTAGTATAATATGTATAAACTTATCCTGAAATCAGATAATTAAACAAATTCCCACTTTTTTACATGAAAATACCCAAAATCCAAATCCATATAAAACGTGTTAAAAAAAATTTACTTTTTCCATTAAATGGTCACCCTGTCGTTATAAAGGGCGTTCATCAGAAAATACTTTTTGGGGTTTTCCCTTACATATAGTGCTATATAATTAAAATAAAAAAAGTCAATCCCAACTTTGCAATTTCAGAACTTAAAAAAATTTGCGATTTTTCAAAAAAATTATATACCCGAGATGGCCAACTTTAGAGAGTCACTCACTACCTCCTGACCCCATAGGAGCTTATACTCCTCCAAATCAATATCTCCTATGGTTCAAAAGTTACAGAATTATTAAAAAAATAAAAAATAATAATAATAATTTTGGAACCACTGTGCGGGGAAAAATAGAGTTTTTTTTTAAATTTAAATTTAAATAATTATAACTTTTGACTCAGTAAATATTTTTTAAAACTATTTCGTTACACTATTTTGATATTTGTTTTTAATAAAATAAAAATTTAAGAAAAAAAAATCGGCTGAAAGTTGAACCCGCTATAATGAAAAAACAGTAAACATTTTAAATTTTGAAGTTCACTATCTCGTTAAATAGAAGAGCTGCACACGAAGATGTTTTTGTACACCTCTACCAGTAGAATCCTCTCATATAAAAATCTTTCAAATCGATTCAGATATAACGAATCAGGATCGTTTTTCATACCCAAGGTGTCCAACTTTGGGATCCTACTGCATACTTTTCCGCCGATATCTATTAAACAAAATTATATGGGCAATTATCAAAAATTTTTAACCTGGCTAAAACTGACTTAAATCCTTAATAAGTTTTGTGGTAATGATATTTTAAACAAATTGGTTACAGATCTGAACTCACAAGACTTGAAACTAATAGAGTGCAAAATTTTAGCACAATAGGTTTCCTTTTATAACCATGATTGTTGTTCAAAATTCAAGAATATAGAAAAACTTATAAAAACTACTTAAGTTTTTACCATTCTTCTACAATTTTTGTTCGCGCGTTTATACTTTTTGATCTCATTCTATCATAAGTAAACTAATCGGACTTTGTACATAAATTCTGCACCATCTTTGTTGTTGTGCAGACTTTCAACAACTAAATACAGAGTAGTAAAGTTTTGATGACAAAATTTTTAGGTTTTTTAAGTTTTTTGTGCGCGGTCTGTGCGCCCCTCAACCGAATACAAAATTTGGGATAGGGATTAATACTTGTGGTAATTGTGCGTATTTTGCGCTACATCACGTTGATGTGCCCGAAATAGTCAACGTAGTAGATAGTCTCAAAGTTTGGAAAACAAGAGCGAAAATTTTTCAAAAAGTCAGTTTTTCGCGAGGCACTTTCACATTTTTATATGGAATTGCTTGGATTACTGCGTGAACTTAGTTTTTTGTCATTTTACATAACAAAATCGGAGGAGCATTAAAAATAAATTGAATATAAAAATTGTATGGACTTTTTGAAAATTATGCAAAAATTGCACTTTTTGTTTTTGTATTTTTATATAGAAAATTGCAATTTAAACAAATATTGTTTATATAGATATAAGAGTGGCGATAAATATAACTTATTGGGATCATAATTTTAAGTCTAATTTCGTTGATAGTTGAAAACGGGACACTTTTGTCAAAACACATTTCACTAAGGCACATCGTGTTGAGAGTATGAAATTAACTATAATTGGCATAATTAGTGGCTGTTTGTTATGCTTAATAAAAATTCGGAGGCGCATCAAAAAATTTTGAAAGATAAACATTTTATGAACCAAAATATATTTACTTGTGTTAAAAAAGGATCACAATATTAAAAAGCATTTCTATGTAATAAACTCTGACAAAATATATTTTCAATCAATATATGGAGAAATAACTTAGATTCGATTAAAATTTTTCACAAAATTTTTAAAAATCGTGATTTTTATTGAAAAGAAAAATTTTAAAATTTTACTAGGAAACCCTAAAATATGCTGCACTAATACCATCAAACATTGAAAATATCATAAATTTTATTTGAATAACTCAGTAGGCTTTGATATTATGTGTAATTTTGACCAAAATTGTACATAAACTTTTAGTTTGTAAAAATTTTTATATGTTCAACTTTAAACTGCCATAACTTTCGGGCCCCTCACATAAAATGATTAACGCGAACTTATTCTACATGCATTTGAGTCACTTTATATGTATAGAAAAAAATTTTAATGTGGCATAAAAAAAATTAATATTTTTTTGAAGGGCTAAAATCAAAAATTTTTGATTTATACGATAACGAAATTTTGTACGAATAGTTAAAGGATCCGCTTACTTTATCGCCCGACTCCCATATAAGATGAAATTTTAAATTAGAGTGGCAGAAAAAGTTGCAGATGGTGGGTATAATAGATTCGGTCAAGCCGAATGTAATATTCTATTTAGAATTAATAAAGAAAATATTAAAAAAAATAAAAATAAATAAAATTTTTGGTTCAGTTCTAGTTTAGTTCTAGTTCAGTTCTAGTTCAGTTCTAGTTCAGTTCTAGTTCAGTTCTAGTTCAGTTCTAGTTCAGTTCTAGTTCAGTTCTAGTTCAGTTGTAGTTCAGTTTTAGTTCAGTTCTAGTTCAGTTCGAGTTCAGTTCTAGTTCAGTTCTAGTTGAATATTAATTCAATTCTAGTTCAACAATAAATATTTATTAAATACTTTAAAATTTTAATTCATATATTTTGCTACCAAAATTTTGCTACCTTGAATATATTTAATAAGTTACACGCTAAAGCACTCTTTACATTATATGCATTAAAAATATTGGTTTTTATAAAAATTTAAAATATATTTTATATAATTTTTTTCTTTAGCATTGCATAAAAACTGCTACCCATACATTTGCACAACGTTTGCTTATGTAGTATAGTTTCAGGCACTAGGGGGTGCCTGTTTGTCTTTTGGTTTTTTGTGTATGTGTTTGTGTAAAATATATTTGGTTAAAATGCCCCAAAGCGCCAGAAAGTCTGTAAAGATGCCTTTTGGTCATATATATGTATGTAAATTGTTAACAAAATAAATTCATAAATTATTTTACATTTTACATCTACGTATTTGCACAGGCAGTAAAATTGAAGGTAAAATATTTAAAGAGATAGTAAAAGTTTGTCATCGTGTTTTTAAGATTTTTATTTTTTAATTTATAAAATGAATATTTTTATACATATTTACTGTTATTATGGAAATTACATTAAGGAAATTATTTTGTTTGTGAATACCTATAAGTATTTATTAAAAATTTAATAAACATCAAATATAAATTTCATTTACTAATACTATGTTACAGGCATCTAAATAATTTCTTATTTAGAGACATAAAAATAGGTCCTTTAATATTTCACTTTAGTTTATATTTAATACAAGTCATTAAAAAATACATTCGTGGTAAAATGACCAAAGAAACTTCACTAAAAAACATAAAAACTAATACTGAAATACGTGCCACATTTCGTTTTCTCCTTTGTATCACTTTAATTTTATAATAAATGTGCATTTGAGTGTGTATGTACATTTGTATATATGTATGTTTGTGTGCATACGATTTATAGCTGTGAGTTTCTTCCCGAACATAATGTCTTAATAGCTTTTTAAGCTAAAACGAATGACTTTCTAAATATATGAGTGTCCGTATCTGTGCTTGTATGACTGCATTTTACTAAATTTCTTCTTGAACAAAATTTAAAATTGCTGTATAAGTATATATTCCTTTAATTTAATGTATAATCTTAATTGGTTGTTGTTAAAACAATAACAGTAGTTTTGTGCTAAAAAGGAAATGATGTAAAAGTTTATTTGAGGTTTGTTCAAGAGGAGTTATTTTTTGTTTAAAACTTTAACGAAAATAACAAATTTCTATTGATTGCGAAGTTTTATTTAAGTTTTAGCTTAAACTTAAATAAGAAAGAAATAAATGATTCAATATTTTAATTATTCTAATTTAATTTATTTATTATTTTATAGTTTTTCTTAAAAATATACCGTTTAAGGTATTTTAATGAAGAATTAAAAATTTTTTTTAAAATAAATTTGTAACTTTTTATCGCATGGAAGAATTTAAATAAAATTTTGAGGGGAATGTTAACAAGTGAAATACCACAGACCTCTAGAAAGCGGAGCTATGAGGGCTCAGATTAGGGTAATTGTCTCAATATTTCAAGGTCCCAATATTTTCGACATATTTGATTATATTTTTGTCAGGATATAAAATAAAGACCGACTCATCTTACACTTTACTCTTAAGGACCAAATATCACATATACGACCGAAGGTTTTTCTTCTAACTATAGTCGAGAGAGTAGCAGATTGAGATCCGAAAAATTTATCTCATCGAATTGTATTTGGAGGCTGAGCCTTACAGTTAGCTGACAAAGAGCCGAAGAATTTATCTCATCGGATTATATTTTGTTTTCAAAACGCCGTAGTTAGCCTAATGAATGCCGAAGAATTTATCTCACCGAATTGTATATTGTATTAGTATAGCATAATATGCTAGTTAGCCGATTAAAAGCCGCAGCATTTATCTCATCGGATTGAATTATGTTGTCAAAAACCTGTAGTTAGCCAAACGAGAGCCGAAGCATTTACCTCGCTGTATTGTATTCTTATCGTTTCCCAATAAATACTCCATCGGATGGCAGCCCAATAGTTAGTTTATCGAAAGTATTTGACAACCCAGTTCAACATATAATCGTAATCACACGATCGAGAACAAAAGTATTTGTCTCGTCGGATTTTGTTTAACCCTAGAATACTAACGATATTTTTTTATACGTTAATACTAACGATACGTAAATTTTACGTATACATGACCATACTTCTAAAACAGTTTATTAGTTATTGCTGTGTCAGCTAAGTGCATTTTTATTACTTATTTGTCTTCCAAAAGGCTTAAAGTGAAAAAAAAAAAAAAAACAAATTCAATAAATAAGAATAAACTACTAAAAAATCCTTTAAATTATACTTAGATTTTATTTATAAAAAGTCATTATAAATTATTATCTGGCATTCGCCAGAGACTTGAGATGCTTATTAAACATGATAATATATTTCATTCTTTCGTTTTTTGCATAGTAGATAAATTTACATCACATTTTTCTTCCCTTTCTGTGGAAATTTCTTGGTATAACGGTATTCTCGCCAGCTCATAATTTTTTATATTTTTACATTAATTTCATTGAAAAGTTAGAATTGATTACTGTATACCACAAATTTAGATTATCCGGCGATTATTTCAACATTTACTTTACCATTTCAAATCACATTTTCAATTTTATATTCAAATTTATACTATTAATACTAACGATACGTAAAATTTACGTATAAAATTTATACACTTAATACTAACGATACGTAAATTTTACGCAGTAACATTTTTTTGTATTTGCATTTAGAACATGTAAACGTCTAAAAATGTATTATTTTCTTTTTAATATATGTTTAAAAACATTTGAAGGAAAAACTTCTGGAATTGCATACCATTAGGTTTCCATGCACGTTAGTAATAACGATTTGAAAAAAATGTATACGTAAAATTTATGTACATTAGTATTCTAGGGTTAATATCTATCATATTTTTATCTAAGTTATAATAAAAAAAAAAAACATTGTTAATTATTTTCGTATTGCTGCGTTGTTGTTTGTATCACGAAGGAACAATAGATCTATGGTATTAAACGAAGCAGACCTTTGAAGAAACTAGACAGGTTGAGTATAACCCAGCTTGAAACGAATAATGCATTATAAAACATATAAGAATTTCATACTTTTCTGAAAGGTATCTTCACGGAGATGGTTTTAAATTTTAAAAACGAGCCCAATCTACCAATAGGTTTTAGTACAGATTTCCTATATTTTTCCTATTTTGTACCGAAATTTTAACTTTAGCCTTTTTGTTGTAAAATCCCAATAGATGATTCTTTCAGTCTCGAAAACACTAATGTGTTCTAAGAAGTTTGCCAACGCCTGTATGCAAAGCTTTATTCAGTTGATGCAAAAGAAGCAAGTTTGTTACAGTGGGCTCTATAAATACCGAAATATAAATCAAAGAATGTTTGCAAAATAGCTTTTTCCTTTCATAAAAGAACATAATGTGTCCACTTATTTATGGCACGATGTATCATCATGTCACTACGGTAAGAAAGCTCTGTAGTGGTACAAAAACAAAAACACATTATTATTATTTTTTTTCTTACCAAGAGGGGTAAAAACGGAGACCAGTGGAGAGATATTGGGCTCTTGTGAAAAGAGATGTGCAATCTGTTCCAAAAAAGTGACTGAAAAAACTATCAAATCTCCAATGAAAGTGTTACCAAGAAAGATCCAAGAGTCGAACCATAATGCACGATGTTAATTGTGAGTCACACCTTAACGTCAAGTTTTTTGCCCATCTTAATTTGACATTTCTTTGTTTTAGTGTTTGATAAATTTAACCATGAAGAGCTACACAATTGAGCAAAGCGTTAAGATTAGTGAAGCCTTTTACGAAAATGGGCGTTCAAATCAAAATGCATTTCATGCGGGAAACATTGATGCAGAAAAGCCATCAACCTCGACTCGTCATCGTGCCCAACAATTGAACATCGTAACGGACTTCTTGTGACCAGAAATTGAGGATATGGACCTGAACGATATGTAGGATGGTGCCACTTGCCACACAGCTAACGAAACAATGGCTCTTTTGCGCGAGAAATTCAATGGCCTTGTTATCTCAAGTCGTTGCGATGTTAATTAGCCGCCACGATCATGTGATTTGACACCACACAGTAAGGGTACCAAACGGAAATTTTTGGTAATAAATCTGTATCTCCTAAACTACCGGTCGGATTAAATTGAAATTTATGGAAGAGTTGTAGAGAAGGACCTAGGCTTTCAGAAAAATCATTTTGTAGTCATCCTGTGATAACACGAGGGTTTTAAAACTGACTACATTGAGTATGTAAAAGTTTAAAAAAATCGTAACTTCTGCAAATGAAGTCCGATTTTAAAGATTTTTGTATTTCTGTAAAGTGATTGGGAAGATAAAGAAGCCTTATCTTTTGAAACATATAAAGAAAAAAATTTCATTACCGGAAAAAAGTGAAAGAATTGTACTATATTTTTGTAAAAATATAGGCATTTTTCATACTAATTCCAGAGTGCTGATTTTGAATATTTTTCACGTCTAGACAAATTGAGATAATTCAAAAATTCTTTCAGCTTGTTATTTTAAAATATATAAAAAATTTCAAAATATTTTTAAAAAATTTTTATCTCATATACCTCTGCACTTATTCCCGAAAAACGAAAGAAAGTCAGGGCAAAAAATCAAAATTCAAGTGTAAATATATTTTTAACTGCAAGAGATAACTTTCGAAAAACGAAAGAAAGCCAAGGCAAAAAATCAAAATTCAAGTGTAAATATATTTTTAACTGCAAGAGATAACTAAGGTAGGTAAACCTATTTTTTCTTAATCTTGCCAAGTACTTTACAGAAATGTAAAAATCTTTAAATCGGACTTCATTTGTAGAAGTTACGATTTTTTTAAACTTCTACATACTCAAGATAGTCAGCTTTGACACCCTGCAGCTTATCTCGTGTTATTACCGGGTGACTACAAGATACTTTTTCTGAAACCCTGGGTCCTCCTCTACAACTCTACCATATATTCCAATTTAATCCAATCAGTAGTTTAGGAGATACAGATTTATTACCAAAAAATTTGCGTTTGACCCCACTGTGCACCGTTGGATTTCTTTCTTTGGGGATATTTAAAACAAAAAGTGTACGTACCCAGCAAAAACTTTGCTTTCCTGATAAGGTATAATTGGAAATAAAAATAAACTACTTATTTTTTGGGTCAATAACTAGTTACTTTTGTTCGAGTTGCCCATGAATTCATGTAGTTATTTTTAGACACTAGGGATACTCAAAAATATATACCTAAACGAAAATAAAAAATAAAAAACGAAAAAATTTTGCCGTCAGTGAGATTTGAACTTGAGGCGATACAAACTATTAGTTTTTTATGACTAACGTCTCTCGGTACACCATCTCGCACTTTATTTTCTAAGTGGCAAAAGCTTTTTTGTAGCATAATATATATTTTTAGACATTTTGTTAAAAAAAAATGATTAGCATCGGAATGGGATTGAAGCCGCAACCTTCTGGTTGCTAATCCAGCGCTCTAGCCAACTAATCCATGTGATTGTAACTTACTTTGTTATTATACTATTGAGTACTTATTTATGTAATGTAAAGAAAGCAAATAATAATGACGCCTCCTTTCCAAGAAAGTACTTTAATAAGTAGTTGTCATTACCGAAAAACAAAAAGTTTTTGCTGGGTAAATAAGCCAGGAACAATTCAAGAGCTTAAGGATGAGATAATTCGGCACATTAACGACATTGAACCTCAATTATGTCTCAGAGTCATTGAAAATATGGACCATCGGATAGAGGTATGATACCGAAGTCGTGGCGAGCATTTGGCCGATATTTTGCTTCACACATAATTGTCATAGATTCTTCTATCATAATAAACAAGCGCGAATATATTCGGCCCGGCCGAATCTATATACCCACCATCAAAGTAGGCAGTAAAGTGGGCGGACCACGCCCATTTTTTGTTTCCGACTTTACATTGGTCCTTGAACTATGTGAACACAATTTCGTTGATTTTCACCATATATGGGAGGTAGGCGGTAAAGTAGGCGGACCATGCCCATTTTTGGTTTCCGAGTTTATGTCAATCCACCAAGTATACGTACAGAATTTCGTTGGCGTACGTGCTTCTATTGAAGAAATATCGACAGAAAAGTATAAAACGGACACCCTGTGTTTCTAATATTTAGCCCACACCTTTTTTGTTTATTAACCGATTTTTCCCATTTTCAATACCAAACAAACCTTATATAAGATAAATATTTGTGCCAAATTTCGTCTCCCTACGTTGCCCCGTTCGAGCTCTATCCTGCTTTCAACAGACGGACAGACGGACGGACATATCTAGATCGACTCAGGATTCAACCAGGACCCAGAAAATATATACTTTGTGGGGTCTTAAATGATTCCTTTGACATGTTATACACGGAATGACAAAATCAATATTCCCCCCATCTTTTTGATGGTGGGTATAATAAGATAATTAACTGAAAACTTTTTGTTTCATTTACAATTAACATCGTGCGTTTTGGTTGGACCACCCTTTATAAAAGTCATATTTTTCTGTAATCAATTAAATAAAAAATAAATGTAAGATCAACTATTTCTAAATTATTAAATTTTACATATGTTAAGATTTTTTCGATCTCACTCCTTAAGAATATTTTTTGTGGAGATTTACATAACACGAGGACGTCATATTACTATTTTAAAAAGTCCTCAAAGATGTTATTTGCTAGCAGCTCAAAAAATATAACGTTTTTATGTTGTTGTCCATTAAAAAAAATTTGCAAATTGAAAGTTATGAACGTAAGTAATTATAAAATTTGCTTAAAAAAAAAAAAAAAAAAACTATACATTTTTACTAAATACTTTTTTATACTTAATTGGATTTTATTTTACACAATTGTTTAATCTCTGTTTCTAACTAACAACTAAAACTAAAAACAAAATTTTAACTAAAAATAGAAAATAAAAAATGCATGCACTACAACTTTAAATTGTGTTCAAGTATAGTTTTTTAGTTGTTAAACTAAAAATTATTTTAATTTAACTAATTTTAACTAAATAATTTATATTAAATTTCAAGCAAATCTAAAAACCTAAAATATAAAAACTATTTAAAGCGGGATTTTTGTAGGTTTTTTGTTAATTTTTAAATGAAACTTAAATAATTTAAAGGAAAACAACAAACTTTACCACATTTAACACAAAAACATTATTTGAAAACCAAAAAATATTAAACCGGAAACGGAAAAACATTAACATTGGTATTTTTTAAAATTGTTTATTGTTTCTTTTTCTTTATATTATTTTTATTGGTGTTTATTTTTCTTTTGGGGTTTAAGCGGTACTTACTTCAATACCTTCCTATTTATATATTGTTATTGTTGTTATAGTTGTTGTTTTTTGTAGTTGATGTTGTTGTTATACAAACGTGTAGCAAACAAATGTTGTTAAAAATGAGTGAGTGTATTATACACAATTTGTTGTTTGTATATATGTATGTGTTTTATTTTTTTTTATATAATATATAAAGTTATGTGTAGTTGTGAGTGCATTTTGTTTAAAGACACGATTTTAAGTTTTATTTAATTAAAACGCCATTGTTTAAATTTTTATTATTTAAATATGGTTTAATTAAGAATTTTGTAAAATAGAGTTTAATATTTGAATATTAAAAGCAATTTGTTTTGATTTAAATATTATTTTCATTATTAAATTTTACAAGAAACATTAAGAAATTGGGATTAATGTTTTAACACGTTTTTTAACAAAATTTATTAAAAAAAAAATTGCAAATATGTATTTTAAAACAAATTTAAAATATTGTTTTCAATTAAAAAGTCCATTATGATTTTATTTAAAATTTTGTTTACGTGCAATATAGTGTTGTTGTGTATTTTGTTAAAACATGATGCATAAATATAGATTTTTTAAATGCGATTTTTTTATATATAATTTAAAAATTTGTATTCACATTTCAATTTATTCACAAGGTGGTATAGGTGATTTATATATTTTTTTTTTTTTTTATTTTAATTACAAATTCATAGAGTGATTAAGAATAGTTTACAGTTGTTGGTTTGTGGTTAACAGAAAAACAATGTAAAGAAAAAAAGAGGAGGGTAGAGGGAAAGAAGAAAAAAAGTGTTAAATTATAACAAAAGAATACATATTGTAGTTGGTTGCTTTTTTTGCTGTTTAAAGTTTAGGATAATTTGCATAAATAAATAAATAAATATATTTTTCTTTTTACACAATGCAAAAGTATTAATTTAGAGAGCATGTTTTGTTTTATAGAAATAAAGTTTCAGCATAAATTAAAAATTGTAATAAAAAAAAAAAAAACAAAAAAATTAAAATAAAACAATTTTCTTAGCACTGAATATAAAGTAATGAATATTTGATTAAAGCAACTGCTACTGATTTAAATCGTTTGAAGCATACTTAAAGCAGAATAAAATGTCAATAGATCTATGACTGAAAAAATTTATATATTTCCCAAAATATATGCATAACTAGAACTAAAATAAAGAAATAACATTTTTGTTAGCATAAAATTGGTATAGTGGCGAGATAAAATATTGTAATCTACAAATTACACGGTGCTTTAGTGGAAAAATACTTGCTCAGTGGTTCCAAGACTTTTTTTATAAACAAATAATTCTGTAACTTGTGAACCGTTGGGGATATATTAATAAAATTTCATAGGATCAACTCAGAAACTCCACAACACTGAGAGTTTCTGAGTTGATTTTTTAGGAGAATAGATTTCTAGCTAATCCGAAAAAAGGGAAAATAAAATTTGAAGCTTTTTAATAAAAAATAATGTTAATAATTAAATTGAAATAGAATTTAAACGAACAGATATCCCATTGAAATTTTGACATCATATAAACCAATTTGTTTTAAAATTAAAGAATTAGTGAAACTCCTACTTTTTTGTACCAGAATGCCCAAAATCTCAATTCGGGAAAAACATATTTTTAAAAAATTTACTTATTTTATTGAAGTTGTCACTATGTCGTTATAAGAGGCATCCGTCAGAAAATACTTTATATCTGGTATCTGTGTTGACAACATTGAAAAATATTTTGAAATTTTCTAAGGCGATTTATAGGTGGCGCACTTTGAAAAATGCTAGAGTACAAGTTAGAGATTATAAACGTGTTTGGAAAATTTTAGAAATTTTATAAAATTGTTAATTTATTGTAAAGCTACCCAACAAAAACTTGGTAATGGCATATAGTTACGGATGTAGTTACTTTTCAATGACAACAACATACCATTTGCATTATAAAGAAGTAGTTTAGTAACCACTTATTTTTAACATGGTATGTAATTACTCATTTTTGGACAGATTCATAGAAGGAACAGATAAAAATTGCTGAAAAAAATATATATAATTAAAGAAATAAAAAAACATTAATAATACCCGGCGGAGTGACTATTATGCATGCTAAGTAAAAAAATATTTATTTGCAATTTTTGTTATAGACGCTTTATTAATTTTGTAAAAATATTTAATTCGTATAAAGGGTTTGAATACAGAATAAGTTGGTTTGTGGTTTTAATAAGAATTTGTCAAACATATTTCATAAATTAATTTTATTTAAGAAAAATATAAAAAATAAAAATCAGTTTTTAAAAATAATAGAAATCAATAGCCAATAGCGAAATATCAGGAACAAAAAATGGTAAGTGTATATAATATTAATAAATATTGCATTTAATATTATAGAAAAATGTCCACGTTCAACACTTTAAATGATATCTGATTAATGGGAACTTCCCATTGAAAAAAATTTGTTTCTTCTCGAAATGGTCGCAAATGATTCATTGTTTTAAAATAGATATGAAGAGACATATTATTTGTATATCACGACTTACTGGAAGTCTTGTTTCAAATAAATGTAAGTAACTTTTTACTTAACATCATTTTACATTATTTGTTAATGGACAAACATTATTTTTAGCAAAGCTAAAAAGGATTTCATCGATGTCATGTTGGTTTCTTGGTTGTACAAAAATTATCATTGGTGAAGTAGTTTGAAATTAGTTATTAATATGTATTTCTGAATTAATGTTAAGATTTTTAGTTGGTATAATAATTTTTATATTATGATATCTTATTATTAATAAGTTATTTGTAACCTAAAATATAACTAGTTCCTATTGGTTTTACGAATAATGACTTTAATAATACTTTAAAATCAACGAGTTATTGAACTGGTTGAAAGTAATGATTTTTTGTAATGACTCGTAAAATGATTACTTGTAATAATATAGGGTAAGTATTTGCCTCTTATGTCATCACCGGATTAAAATAATGAGTTATTCAGCTAATGTGTAAGTGGTGAAGAGCCATTATATTAGCTTCTTAACTCATTACATAGCAACTAAAGTTTTTGCTGGGTAACATATCATGAACTATTGTGTAAAAATATTGCATAATTTAAATTCAATAAAAGTATTTGAAATAAAATTTAGCTAAAAAAAATATAAATAGTATTATTTTTGCATCTTAAACTTTGTTGAAAGAATTTATATCATTTTAAATGGTTAACTTTACATAAAAAATATTTTTAGTCATAAATTTAAAAAAGTTAGAATGGAATGCGTATTTGTTGATCTCTTTAACTTAAATCCACTTAAATCAGTATAATACGATATATTGATATTTTATGTATTGGATTTTTAAGATTTTATTTGCGGATGTCTGGATAACTAAACATTTAGTTTATGCCGGAGGTACGGACGGACGTGATTATACGAGTAACACCAAAATGGTTTAAAATAACATGGAAAACTTACATGTGATTCAATGTTGTAACTGTAAAAAGTCTGTAAATTTTCATCGTGATTGCTCAATTGGTTTCTGAGTTTTGATTAAAAATGACTTAGTAACTACGCATTTTTTGTACTAAATATCTTATTATTTTATTAAAATTAAATTACTTCAAAACAGGTATGATAAATTCAGTACAATTCATTTTTTTTTTTTTTTTTCAGTACAATTCGATCTTCAAAAGTATAGCAGTACTCCAGTGATTAATTTAGTACAATTGTAAAAATGTGTTCTTGTAACAATTGAAATATGTAAAAGATCATATCATATAATAAGATAATATAATCAATAAAAGTTACTTTAAATCCAGCTAAATTTATGCATAAGTATTTGACATTCTCAGACTTGAATGTTTTAATTTTTGAAAGAATTTACTTTGAAAATGCGTAGACGCATGTATGTTTCCCATTTATTATTCGCCATGAAAAATTTTATTTTTATATGCGTTTTTCTTTTTTATTTAAATATTTTTGGAGGAATTTTCAAAACCTTAGTATAAAATCGAATCTGATACAAATCCAAATATTGTTAATAGTGTATCCATTTGTCTTTAATCTTTTTAGAAACTCAGGGTGTAGTCAATTGTAACTACATATTTTACAATTTTTGATGTAAGACTTGAATGATACCTAATGTTTTGAAAATAGCTTGTTTGAAAAATAGACTGGGAACTAAATAGAAATTTCCTACAGATATTGTATTTTTTTTTTTTTTTTACAGAAGAAGCTATTTTAATTAATAGCAATTAAGGTCCAAAAAGTACAATTTTTTATTTAATTTAGTACAATATCCAAAATCGCATTTCTCATCCCTACTTTTGAAAATACTTATTTATCATAATGCACAGTGGGACCATTTGCATCGATTTTGATGAAACTAGGAACATGAATTAGTGTTGGCAAGAGTGTGCAGCTGCATCAGTACGGACGGAGCTACAGTGAGTCAAATTTGCCACCTCGAGAGTGATCGAATTTCAAATATTTTTACATTTCTGA
This sequence comes from Protophormia terraenovae, assembly GCA_951394005.1. Taxonomy (NCBI): domain Eukaryota; kingdom Metazoa; phylum Arthropoda; class Insecta; order Diptera; family Calliphoridae; genus Protophormia; species Protophormia terraenovae. The sequence continues at coordinate 97,869,509 of OX596077.1, forward strand.
ATTCATAAAAAAAACAAGCAAGACGCATTTTTTTTTTTTGGTAATGCAGTGAACTATTGCATGTGGTAAAACCGTATCAAAACTAGTCACATGACAGGTTCTCAGGGCTAGTGACCGTTAGCAGTTCCGGAACATTATATGAGAGGAACCTGTCACTTTTACATGGAGTTGTCGGAGGTGGCTAATTAGCCCCTTGGGACAGGACTGGTGCAAGAGGACATGTTCAGTGTCGATTAACATAATAAAAATATAATAAAAATTAAACAATTGTTTTCTTTTTAAATTTTTTTATTATTATTCTTATTAAATTATTTTTATTTTTAATTTATATTTTTTTGTTAATGTCGATGGCGGTATTCCGAACCGAACCCATGTCCTCTGACGTATTTTATTTTTAATAGTCTTCAACGCTAACCACTCAGCCACAGATTGTTATTGCGCTCGAGTTACTAATAGCGAACTTAACAAGCACAACTGTTATATAGTGAATGTGTTTGTGTCAACTGGTTCTTAACTGGAACTTTGGTGACGAGTTAGGTCGCATTTGGTACTCATCTAGTACAGAGAGACCGATCAATTACTGCAATTGCCACAAATTTCCCGCAGGGATTTTTCAAAATTTCACAATTTTCTGCGTTTTGCTTGTTTGAAATTGATTTAGTATCGCTATAAACTAAGAATGAAGAATATATTTTTTTTTTTTAAGAATATATATATTCTTAAAAAACTTTTGATGCCATTATATTAACAACACTTTTTGCTGTACCAGAAAAAAAATTAAAAGATACGGTTCCATGTGGTGCCGACAAGCACCCAAAGTCAAAAATTCCAATATGTAGCTGATTTAATACCATACATCAAAATCAAAATTTAGAGATTCGAGTAAGTGCAATTAAAAAATGCATATAAATGACATTATTTTATGACTAATTTAAAAAAATAATGAATTTTGCAATAAATGGATGAATATGAACAAGACTACATCACTAAAAACTGAATTTTGCAAATTTTATAAGAAGATTTAATAATTATTAAATCGCTAATATATCCCCGAATACTTAACATATCGCGATATTTTTAATTTGTATTTTAGATACACCATTGTAGAGTACATAAATGCAATAATTTTAGATTTAGGACTATAAATAGAATTTTGGCAATTAAAAAAAAAAAAAATATCTTAAACCGCCATAAAATTGATGCCGTTCGGTAAAAGTCATTCACGCGAACAGATTTGTGTTTCACTAGAGCCAAGAAATATTGGTACTAAATATCGTTGATGTGCCATTAAAAAATTTTCGAAATTTTTTAGAACATCAAAAGTAAACGAGTTTGAAGAATTGCCCATATGTATATTATTTTACTATATATTTTTATGATACAAATTTTTATTATTAAAAAATTCCTCGTGTGACTGAATTCAAAAACCAAAATTTTTTACTCAAACCATTTTCGAACACTTCATCATTTTTAGAATATTCAATACAACCCCCAAAATCGGGAGTTACTTCCAAAAAAACGAAGTTCGGATATCTCGACTTTAACATTTTTTATCTTGAATAGTCCTTATCCAATTAAAGTTTTATAAAAGACATTAGAAAGAAAAGATTTTACCCTTTTTAAAGAATATATACACATTTTAATTCATAACAAAACTGAGCAAGATATTACATCTTCGAAAACTCATAAAAATCTGTTATTTTACGTGTATTTTGTTGCTGACCTATTTATGATGCAAAATAATGTCAACAATAAAATACATTTCAAATAACAGGATTTTATAAGTTTTACAACTATGGAAAAAGTCATATGTTTTGGCTACATATAACTCCCGATTTTGAGGGTATATCAAAAATTCTACCACAGTGGTTCCAAAACGCTTTTTTGGAAATAATTCTGTAACTTGTGAGGCGTTGAAAATATCTTAATAAAATTTCACATGATCAGAGCATATATAGATAGTCCTTGTAAATCTCTACAAACCTACACATATGTAGGTTATCTCTTTTGTTTTAGGAGATATTCAGATAGAAATGAATTGCTGTCTTATTTTTAGCCTCCTTTTTTTCTATTTTTTTTTCTAACTTGGCGGATTTAATATTGCTCTTAACATTTTTTTTAAATATTGCTGCAAGAATCATATAAATGTAAGAATCCAATAAAAAGTTATATTAATCTGAACTTGGAACTTTAAAAAATTCATATCTTTAGATTTTTTCGAAAAAGGTGGCAATATTTATTCACTTATAAAATTAAATTCTTGTACCGAATTATATCATTTTCTTTAATGTTTTCAAAAGAAATCTTAACGCAAATGCGTTTAAAGTAAAACCGGAGGATCTTGGAGCAAAGGTCTCTCCCCAGGCCCTATCCAAACTTAAATTTTTAAAATTTTTTAAATTTTGTTTGAATTCTTTTGTTAAATTCTCAAATTGCAAAACTGGGATCAGCATAAAATTATCTCAATTAAATACCTTTGTATGTAAGGTAAACACTAGAGTATTCATTTTACTCGACTTTTTCATTGTTCGAATAATCAAATAACTCGAAAATGCAGTTTTTAAGATACTCGAATAATCGAGTAAAACTTTTAAGTTACTCGAGTTATTCAAGTAAATTATACCTTAAAATTTTACTCGGTTTTTCAATGATTATTAAAAAATAAAACAAAAATATAGCTTAAAACAAGAAATAGTCTTTCGAAAATAATATATAATTAAAATTTTCGTAAATATTTATGAATATTTGTCTTTTTTGATTATTTGATTATTATTCATTGATAGTAAAATAAATAGGTCTAACCATTTTGGTGTATTAATTCGAACAAAATTTTATATTAAAGTGTAGTTCGAAGGGCTTTTTATCATTTTTGAAACGCTATAAAATGACTAGTTTTTACACTAATACCCAATTAAAGGTGATTATTTATACTTTCGGTAACAATTTAATGTTGAGTTTTTAACCACTTTGAAATAATTAGCGATTTTGTCTCATAACTTCACTTTTCAATTTGGACACATACTAATCTATGTGCTACACAAAGGTTTTTAGTTATATTCAAAATACGATGACTGATCGCCAGACATAGCCAAATAAATTAAGTTAGACAGTCATTTAATATTATACAAATGTATATAGTTTTTAAGATAATTTACTCTTATTTATATTATAGTGATCGCGTGATTATGTTTTAGTTCTATTTTGTGCAAAAATGTTTCGCAACTCTTAATTTCCTAATAATACCGGTGTAAAAGTATAAAAAATTCAATATAAATTCTATAAACTTGTATAGTAAATTAGTCATATATACAGTTAGTTAGAACCAACAACTTTTCTCCATTTAATAGACAAATTTATTGTAAATTTAAAATATATAATTCTCCCAAATGTGCGCGTAAGAATTATAATTGGCTCTATTTTGAAATTAACCATAATTTTTGCCCAAAATGTTCAATATTTTATTTCTTCTTTCTTCCTATTTTTGATTTCATCCAAGCCATCACCATCATATCCTGCACACCAGACTGAGAATTTGTTGATGTTTTTCTAAATCAAGTTTAAAATCCTCCAATTTATTTCTTATAAAACATTTAATATAAAAAGGAGAATCCATTTTCTTTATCCTTCTCAAATTAAGTATTAAAATTATAAGATATTATTGGAATTTTACACTACAATTTTTTAAAGGGACGTTTGTATTTTTGTTTAATTTTTGTGATCGAAAAACGACCTTTAACTACGTGCTGTAATTTAGACTTATATTCGTTTTTTTTTACAAAATACTGTTTTTTTTTAATAAACTTCCGAATTGTGGTGGCACTTTTAGATTCTAAACATCCTATGGAAATTTTGAAACATTGTTTTCAAGCTAAATTTTTTAACCATTCAAAATATTTTTTTACTCCAATTATTCGATTAATCGGCATAATTTGCTCGAATAAATTTTTACTCGAAATTCTTGATTTTAATTTAATCGAACCAATATTTGATTTTAATTTGTCGATTAATCGAGCAAACAATATTGGAGTGAATACCCTAGTAAACACTTATAAAGTATTTTCTGACGGATGCCTCTTATAACGACATAGTGACAACTTCAATAAAGAAAGTAAATTTTTGAAAGATGTTTTTCCCGAATTGAGATTTTGGGCATTCTGGTACAAAAAAATGGGAGTTTCACTAATTCTTTAATTTTAAAACCATTTTTGTGTTGTCGGCATTACATGTTGTCGAAAATAAAAGTGAATTTCCATTATAAAAGACTTAAATGAAATAGTCATGTACTACGAAGAAAATCTAATTAAGTTTGACTCAATTTTAAAGCAACTTCTTTTTAAAGTTTCTTTAAATGTACTCGTAAAACGTTCTTCTTTATTAAAAGAAAAAAAAATTAATACCGAAATAAACAACCATGTAATTAAAAAACATGTTCTAACGAACTGCTTCATGTCTTTTCGATTTAAACATCACTAGCAATTATGCTTTTAGCAAAACTACTACTATAAACTACAAAAAAATAAACAACTCAAATGTTGTTTCCACTCAATTTAACAATAATGAATACGAAGGAAAAACATATACACCAAAAAAGAAAAACAAAAAATGGTTTTCATTTGGCCACAAAAGAAAATTGTCAATAAAAACCTTTTGGACTTTTAGACTGTAATGACAATTAGCGAAAAAAAAAAAACATACCGTAAAAACGGAAACGGAAACAGTGGCCTAGGACAGACTCAGAGTAATAAAATAACTATACAAAAAAATGGTATAATAAATTTCATATGTTTTTTACAAAATATCCGGAGACAAAATGGATATTGATGTAAACATACAGTGAGGAACAATAAAAAAGACAAGGTTTAAAAATTCTAACATTTAAAATGTTAAAGTTTGCGAAAATTAAATTATTCTATACTTTTAAATTAGTTCTGAGGTCTACCAGGTTTGTAGTTAAAACTTGCGCAGTTCCTCTTCTAGCGTTTTACGGTGTTTTTTTTTTTTTTTTTTTTTTTGAAAGTTGTTTATGGTTGGTCATCTTTTTTTTTAATCTTTAGATATTAAACTTAAGACCGGAAAAACACAACCATTATACATAAGTATTTGTTTTTGTATTTAACAACATCTATGTGCTAAGCTGCTGTTAAGAGAAAAAACTTTTGTTTAAAGTCAAAAACGAGGACACATGTATTTAAAACTTTTCTTTTTTTCTCTTTTTTTAAAACCACAAAAGCTTTAATACATATTCATGTGCACACATGCAATGAGTTTTAAAAATTAAGGCCACTACAAACAATTATTTAACCTGATTCAAAGAGACAAGGCACAGATATCGAAAGTACAAATACTTGTATACTTAGTTAAAGTATGTATGTATGTATGTATGTATGTAGCTGCAGGGGAACAACTATGACATTTAATGGAACAAATTATCAGTGTGGTATTTGTTCAAAGGCACGGTGGGATTAAAGGAAAATTTATAACTTTTTTAATGTATGTAATAAATATACATACGTTATTTTGGCATACGTTGCAAATGGTTTCAATGACATGAAAAATGGCGCTTTATTAAGGAAATGATGAATATAAATTATTTTATATTATGTTTCATTTAAAGTAAACTTTAGTACAAACTTTAAAATTTAGAAAATCTAGGTTCTTAAGCCAGTGAAAAGTGTCACATTTAGCAGTTTTAGAACGACAAAAATCCAGTTTTGGGGGTATTGGTCTGATATTATTTATTATGTTAGTAAATAAGGCCGTAAACATTCCCACTAAAAAGTGTAAGAATTTCGGATATATTTTTGTAAAATTTATAGAACTAAAAAAAAATTTTTAAAAGTAGGCGTGGCAAGATCTAATCACACCAATTTTAGTGTAGCATTTGCATAACAAATTTTTAGCCATTGCCTTAAAATGTTTAAATAATTCTTAAAAAATTACTAATATGAGGTACCGCACATTTTATTTAAATAATTTAAAAGATCGAAAAAAGTTGCAGCCAGTATTCGAAATATATAATTTTGAAGATGTTATTTTATATAACAATCGTATTTTTAAATTGGAACTTGTTGGAAATTTTTAGTTCCAATCCAATAAATCTAGCAAATTATAATGGAATAATTTGGATACTTTTATTATTACATACCAACAAATTCGTATCTGTAGTATTTACTGAGATATCTGAAGTTAAAGTTAACACACTTCTTTACAAAAGTTTTATATAAAATTAAAATATTTTTAAAAGTTGCAACTTTGCGCTATAGACACTTTCCAATACATTAAGTATTTTTTCCATAATATATGATATGTTTACTAATAAAAAATTTACCATAGCTCCCACATAAGACCTTCTGGCGAAAATCAGTTTCCCACACATAATCCCTTTATAAATCTTTGCATAAAGATAAAATTAACAAATAAAGAATATTTAAGTATTAGTCTAACATTAAAATTTCAGAAGAATCGGACCATAATTGACCATGGCCTCCATATAAGGACCTGTCACGCCAATGCCAATTCTACACTATTTTTGTGCAATAAAGTTATTTAAAAGGGCAAAACTTGCACGACTTCATCTTTTTAATTCGTTTTCAATATTTTCTTAAAATTCTATATACATAGATCTCTTCTAAAATAAAGCTGATAAATAAGTTAAATAAACATTAATTTTAAATATATGATAATTTCGTTTTAGTTCAGGCAACAGGCATTTTTTCATTAATTTTTTTTTCCTTCGAAATCGCAAAAAAATCAGCAAAAAATTGTTCTGTGATTAAAAATTAAAAAAAAATCTGTGACTGACGGCGCACCATACGGAGAGTGAAAAAAAATGCAGAAATTTGTTAACAAATAATGATGTTTCATTTTATCTATTTTTCTCAATTTCCCCCTCTGTGCATCCGTCAATTTGTCTATCGTTAATTAATTTGATTAAAGTGCAAATGACAGTTTTTAAGATAACTTAATAAAATTTTACAAATGTACAGTACTGTGCAGAACAAAAGCAATAAAATTATTAAACTTAAGAATGGTTTTCCTTCCAAAGCGGATTAGAAAATGCATTCCATCCTACTAGTGTCTAATAAATCTTTTTCAGTATTCTACAAAAATTATTACATTAATGAACTTTTTTTTTTTTAATTGGGCTTCCAAAATAAATTTGTTTACCTTAATTAAGCAGTATTCTATAATTTGTGTTATAAATAGCAATATGCCAAAAAAAAAGTACTTTTTCATTTTCAAGCTATGAATGCCGAATGATTTTTAATGCTTCGGGGGTAGAGTCAGCTACCTTAATATCTAATTAGGGTGTCCTTCCCTTTTCTTAAAACGGAAATATAGGGTGGCCTTTAAAACTTGGATTTTTCAACTTTTTATGAATTTAACGCATTATTTATGTTAACAGCTATAAATTCAATGTTTTTTTTAGTTGGATAATTAGTCTGGGTAGTAATCTTCCATTTTCGGATATTATTGCAATAATACACTGAGAAAAACAAAATGGCAACAACAAAACATGGAAGTGAGAAAATACTACTGCTAACATTTAACGCGGCACAAATTGGGCTGAATATTATGTCCTGTCATTCATTACAATTATTAATGACTTCAAAGTCTGCGGTGGTGCGTGACGATCGCATTTTTGGTTTACGAGAAAATTTGGAAAATGTTAAAAAAATTTAAAAAATTTAAAAAAATGCTTATTTTTCACCTTCATTCATATATAACTTTTAAAGTAGGAATGTAATCTTCAAGCACCACCGCAGAATTTTAGATATTATTGTCATTAACAACTATGTTGATTTTCAAGTTATAACATTCAGTCCAATTTGTGCCATATGAAAAACAGTAAAGCCTATTTTCGAAAATTTTACACATTCATTTAAAAAATAGAGTGTTTATTTAAAAGACGGGAGTTTATGTTACTGAAATGAATTATACACTAGTAATTAAGACCATACACACTGGTTTTAATTTAAAACCCCATAAAGTATATGTTTTCTGGGTCCTGGTTAGATTCTGAGTCGATCTAGCTATGTCCGTCTGTTGAAAGCAGGATAGGGCTCGAACGGCACAACGAAGGGGGACGAAAATTGGCCCAAATATTTGTTTATTATAAGGTTTGTTTGATATTGAAAATGAGAAAAATCGGTAAATAAACAAAAATGTTATGAGCAGAATACTAGAAACACAAGGTGTCCGTTGTAGCTTAATTTCATACTTTTCTGCTATATCTCTCTTAAATAAAAGCATATGCTATAACAAAATTTTCATGGGTCGATATAAACTTGGAAACAATAAATGGGCGTGGTCCGTCCACTTTACCGCCCAACTCCCATATAAGGTGAAAGGTCAAAGAAATTTTGTACAAAAACTTCATGGACAAATGTAAACACGGAAACAAAAATAGGCGTGGTTCACCCACATTACCACCCACCTCTTATACAACATTCGCGCTTGTTTACATTTGTAATGTTATTGTTTTTTGTTGTTTTTCTTTGTATCAATGTTTTTGTTTAGAACATTATTTTTTACTAATTTTCGGTTATTTTTCAACCGATTTTCAAAGCAAAGTTTTTTTTTTGGAAAGGTACTCAAATTACCTTTCTAATTGCTGAACATAGTTAGTACAAATTATTACCGCTAGATGGCGCAAAATTCATTTTTTTATTAAAAATGCTTCAAAACTCCCTGTATTTGCAAATATTATGAGTTCTGAGGTTCAGCAAAAATTCTCGCCGAAGGATTTTGTACAAAAATGCCAAACATCATTTTGTCAAATTCTGGAAATTTTAAGGTCAAAATTGTGATTTTATTCAATAACCTAAAAATAACGGTAATTTTGTAAATAACAGAATTATGAAAAAGTCGCAGAACAAAAGTTGCTGCTGAAGCCCTAAAGAACCATTCAATAATAAAAAAGTTATTTTTCGCAAAAAGTCGATTTTGGCATATTGCTAGTTATAAAACAATATTTCTTCCATTTTTCTTATTCAAAATACACTTCAAATAGATTGCATCGGCCTATATTTTCACAAAATCATAATTTTCATTAAAACATCTATAGAGTCATTCAAAACCAACACGAAAAATTATAATTTTAGACTTTACCTCTCCGAATTTAATGATATTTGGTACTTTATAATTTTATCAAATGGTTCGCGAAATATCGCGATTTGAAAGTGTAAAATAGCTAAAAATATGAACAAAGCTGAATATACAAAGTAACAAATATCTTTTAAAGTATTTATGATATAAAATTTATTGAGAAGTATCAAAATTACCTTTAATATGACGTATAACATGACTTTTATCTCAACATCAAAATAGTCCATATCTCGCGATTTTTAATTCGCGGGTAAATATCTCGAAAAATTGTCTTTTTAAAAATTAAAAAATATATATGTTAATGTTAAAAATGTTTTCTATAACCATGGTAAGTGGCATTCTGGGACTCGCAATATTTTATAAATTATGACAGCAAACGTCATAACAAATACGAAATATTTATATCAATTTGTATTATTTTGTTTATAATAAAACAGAAAAATCGCCAATTGCTTCCAAAAATCATCCGAATTGAATGAAATTTGGCAAGAATATTGAATGAAATTTGGCAAGAATATTAATATTGACACTGGTAACTCAAATGTCGAGTTTTAGTTTGATTACCGCGATAGTTCGCGATTTATATTATCTCAGAAATAAAAAAAAATTTTCTTTTAAAAATACGAATATCTTCCAAAATATTTACGTTACAAAGTTCATTGGGGAGAATATTTAAAGTTCATGAAATTACCTTTGAAGTGATACCTGAAACATTTTTTTATGTTGAATTTTATTGGTGGAATATTCGCGAATTAAATTTCGCGGCCGCGTATCTCCAAAAATGGTATTTTTAAATTTGTGAAAAATATATATGTGGAGGATGGAGACATTTTGAATGTTCTCTGTAAGTATCGTGATTTGACAGTCACAAATACTCAAAGTTGGGTTGTTGTATTTGTTGCCCTAATGCCTTAACCTTGCTCTATACTTAATATTTTTCTTGTATGGGGGGTATCAATTCCCCTGGTTTTATCGAAAAATAAAGTAGTATTACAAAATTATACTGTAAAAAATTCAAGAAAATCGGTGCAGTGCTTTAGCTGTCTATAAAGCCCAAACAAACAAATAAACAGACACAGTTTAATTTTTATACCCTACACCACCATAGGCATTATTCGTTTGTGCTGATGTTTGTAACGCACAGAAAAAATCTTCGGACAACAAAAGTATCGATCCACAATTGGCCACAGGTCTAATATATAACCTCTGCCCGAATTTTGATTCACATACATGATGGTGTAGGGTATCATATGGTCGGGCTTGACCGACTATATCTTTCTGTCTCGTAATATATATAGATTCAGTTTAATGATAGATAAGACAAATAAGCATTCTTCACCACTGTCATGTGAGAGTATTTTTCCGAAATAAAAATTGTTAATCTTTTTTAAAGCCTACATTAAGGCTATACAGAATACAATGCAATATTTTTAACTTTTAATTACATATTATTTTCTCTCAATACTCAGACGCAACAACCACAACTCAACACACACAATCGTCATACTACTATACATATAAAAACAATTGTTATCAACCATTTGGAAAATCTTTTTTTTTTTTTTTTTAATTCTCGCTCTCACTTCTTTGTTTGATTTTTTTATTCTATACATACGAATTATTAGACATGCATGACCTTGCTTTTGCTATTGTTGATTTCAAAAACAAATCACACAAAAGCCTTGAACTCTTTATACATACATATGTACGTATGTATGTATTTTTTTCATTGTATTCATTACAATTTTTATGTAATTTTTATACAAATAATAATGGCGAATAATACTTGGAAAACAACAAAATAATATAAACTATAAATTGTAAGATGGCATATCAACTACAAACAACATCAACAACCAACATCTTTATCATACCCGGAGAAAAAAAGAAAAAAATTGTAAACAATTGCATTTGATGATGTCGGCGACATTGATAATACTTAAAATTAGTTTGTTATTTAGTTTGTTAGTTAGACAAGTGTTTTCTAGAGCATGTAAATACTATACAGACACAATATTTATTATTTTATAAAGAAATTAAAGAACAAAAAGTTAGAATCATGTCTTTAGGTCTTTTTTACAAATTTTATTTTTTTTTTTTTCAAGCTTTTCTTATTTTTAAGATAAAAATATGTTTGATTTGAACAATTTTATTGTCTCGAGAATGCAATTCAGTTTACAAAACAATGAGACACAAAAACAGTCAAGTGTTATTAGGAAGCTTAATGGTGTGAGCAACAACAATTGCTTATTTTAAAAATATCCCAGCAGTTGATTTAGCAACTACATTAGAACCGTACTAGTTACATAATAGCTAAGTGACTAGAGAGTTTAACATGAATATGTATTAGGGTAAGTCAATTGATACTTCACGACCAAATTACAAAAATTATTAATAATTATGAGAAAACAAGAGAATAAATGGCATATGATCCCCCTTCGTTTGACGTATGTTGAAACTATATAAACCTTTTAAAAATGAAACTTTTCTGATTAAACTTTAAATTTCTGATATCTTTATCCAAAAAGTAGTTTTCTAACTCTATGTATTTTTATACCCTACACCATCATAGGTGGGGAGGGTATTATGCCGTTTGTGTTAATGTTTGTAACACCCAAAAATATTAGTCTAAGACCCACCTTAATTTATACCAATCGGTTTAGAATCACTTTCTGAGTCGATTTAACGATATCCGACCGTCCGTCTGTCCGTTCGTCCGTCCATGTAAACCTTGTAATCAAACTACAGGTCGCAATTTTGAACAAAAATTAATGAAATTTGGGACATAAGTTTCTTACAGCCCAGGGACAAAGCCTATTGAAATTGGTTATGATCGGTCGATTATTTCACTTAGCCCCCATACAAATGTCCTCCCGGAAAAGGGTTTAACGATCATAAATTCCTTAAATATAGCAATATTTTAATAAAATATAAGTTATATAAATATAAATTTTTGGAAAAATCGGTCCATAATTAATCATAACTCCCATATAAACCCCTTTTCAGAAAATCACTTTAACGGGCATAAATTCTATTAAAAAGTTAGTATCAAGTTAATACTCGACACAAATAAGTTTTATATAAACATAAATTATAGTGCCAAATTCTACAAAGATCGGTCCATAATATACCATAGCTCCTATATAAGGCCGTCTTTCGGGGATCACCCAAAAGTGAATAAATTCATATAAAACGTAATATTCTGTATTCGTATGTTTTATTTTACACTTAATATGATTATCAGTCCACATTTGGCTCCAACTCTAAAATAAAAGATCCCTTCCCGAATTATAATGTACACAATGATGTAGGGTATCATATGATCGGGCTTGACCGATAAAATAAAATCATCGAAATAAAATTCACTTCATCTATCTATATAAAATCACTTCTATATAGATAGCATTTAACACAATCTTGCAGTACTTCTACATAGACCAGATAAAAACTTGATAGCCTTTTTATTTAGAAAAAACAAAACAAAATACCAAAAGTTAAGAAACCTGTAAAATTCAACTCTGATTCAGTTGTACATTTGATGTTCTTTCAGCATTAAAAACAATAAACTTTTAAATATTTTTGTTACCAGTTTTTTACATATTTAACGCTCGAAGGTTCAAAAACTATCAAATTACTTCTATTATTATATTTTAGTAGAGAAGTACATATATGAGCAATAGGCCTTGTGTATTCTTTAATTTCACGCTTGAAAGTTAATTATTATTACAAACCGGCCGAATCTATATACCCACCATCAACTTTTTCAAATTTTATGTTATATGGGAGGGAGCGGTAAAGTGGGCGGACCACGCCCATTTTTTTCCGAGTTTATATTGGTCCTTGAACTATTTGAACACAATTTCAGCTTATATGGGAGGTGGGCGGTAAAGTGGGCGGACCACGCCCATTTTTGGTTTCCGAGTTTATATCGATCCTCGAATTATACGTACAAAATTTCGTTGTTGTACATGTCTTTGTTGAAGAAATATCAGCAGAAAAGTATAAAACGGACACCCTGTGTTTCTAGTTTTTAGCCCATAACTTTTTTGTTTATTAACCGATTTTGCCCATTTTAAATCCCAAACAAACCTTATATATGACAAATATTTCTGCCAAATTTCGTCCCCCTACGTTCGAGCCCTATCTTGCTTTCAACAGACGGACGGACATAGCTAGATCGTCTCAGAATCTAACCAGGACCCAGAAAATATATACTTTGTGGGGTCTTAAATGATTCCTTCGACATGTTACACATGGAATGACAAAATCAATATACCCCCATCTTTTTGATGGTGGGTATAAAAATTATAAAAGTGTTATTATAATAACGAAAAGTACCACCCTCTTATGGATTTTCATTCACTTAGGACAATATATCTTTAATGTCATGATTTTAGGTTAAATATAATAAATAAATTGAAAAAGTATCATTAGAAGAACAAAAAAGTACCAAAAAGTCCAATTTTATGGATTCTCATTCACTTATAATCATATATCTTTAATTTCATGTTTCTAGGTTCAATATTATAGAAAATTCAAAAAGTACCATTAGAAAATCAAAAAAGTACCACAAAGACCCCTCTTGTGAATTCTCACTCACTTAGGACAAAATGTACTTAAGTTTATGTTTCTAGGTTTAATATAATAAAAAAAATCCATTATTTAATTTCAATAAAATTTTATTTCCCGATTTTATCCCCTTTTTGGTACTATTTATTCCCCCTGAATGCAACAAAGATTGTATTCCAATGAATTTCTAAATTGTACTGAGATCTAATGTTTAAATATTCATGTGTATGTGTCAGTAAAAAAAAAAATTAATTTGTGAAAAAAGTACCGAAAACACATACGATTTTTACTCCTTTAACGTTCGAATTTCCAAAAAGTACCAAACTTGTATTCGCCAATCTTCGATAAGGTACTAATTTAATGCACATTTTATTTCTATGGTTACTGGATTAAAGGATAGACAGGTTACCAAAAAAAGTATCAAATTACAGTTTTTACCCGTTTTCTCCATAAAAGAGCCGAATTTCAAAAAAGTAACAGACACTTATCCGATTATTTTTTAAATGAATAACGATAATTATTCAACTTTTTTTGTATCTCTATTAGTTTTTTACCCCCTTAAACATTCGAATTTCCAAAAATTCCGTCTTAGTGGATCTATTCGATAGGAGACCAATCTACAGTCCAAAATTTTTTACGTACATTTTAATCCATATATTTGTGATTAAACCAAATTTTATTTATTCTTGATTTTTAAAGCGTTTTTATATAATTTTAAAAATAATTAATGCACAAAATTTAACAAATATAGAAAATAATTAAAGAAATTTGACAATTTTATTTTGTTGATTACATATAAAAGCTGACTGTTCTGAAATCAACTGAACAGGCTGTATCATAAATAATTATTTTAGTAGTTTTTATTTGGTTTTCAATAAAAGCTAAATGAAAGTGGTTTTTGATTGGTATGGAAAAAACAAAGAATTCATATAGTTTTTCAATCAAAACCCGAATTAGGCCAAAAACTATTAGTTTTTATTCGGTGTAAATGGCATATAAAACTATATTTTAAAAACATTTAAATGTTTAATATCTACAGAATAATTCAAATTTAAATTCTTAAAAATGTTTGAAAACACATGCTTAAGTATTTGTTCATCCATTTCAGTATTTATTGGTATGTTGTTATTTCAATTTCCTTTTGCATCATAAACTGTGTTTTATAAAAATCTAATAAATTTGGTTTTACTTATCCTATCAACATTTAAATCTTTAACTACATATGGTACTTTTCTGTTATTATTTTCAAAATTTACTTTTTTTTTACCCTACTTTCAATTCTAAGGAGAAACCTGAAAATTTTTAATAAATTTTGCTCTGCCCCTAATTCACTTTTTTTATTTTAATTCTATATTTTATTTAAGAGTGAAAAAAAATATGCAAATATGTAAATGTTTTTAAGAGGAGAGAAAAACAATTCCTTATGACTTATGCAAAACATATTTTTAGGGATAATAAAACAGAAATATTTAGAATTTAAGACATAAGTATTTAAATTGAATAAAGAAGGAAAAAACAATGGAATTCTTTTAGGAATTTATATTAAAATTCAGAAGAGAATACATAATAAATAAACAAATAAACACAACTAAAGAGACTTTTGTTTTATTCTTACAAAACTACTAAAAGTATGCTTCAAAAATATATATTTAAATCTGTGAATATAATATGTATAGCAGTATGTATATTTTTTTTATTTTATTTTATTTTTATTTTTTTTTTTGGATTACGTTTTGCTAGAGAAAAGCAGCTTAAAATAATTTTATATATAAAAAAAATAAATAAAAATAAAAAGTGAAATTAAATACTAAAACATGGAATTAAGAAGATTTTAATATAAAATATATAACAAAGAATGTTTACTAAATTATAGAACAATAATCGACTTAAATGATTTTATAAATTTTATGCAGGAGAAGGGTTTTGGTTTTTTTTTAATTTTATTTTAAAAAGGGGGTGCAATATAGTTTTTATTTTATTATTTTTTTTACTAGTTGTATGTTAATTCACTTCATAACTAATTTTAAATTAATTAAATCATCATTAAATTATTTTTCTATTTAAGTCTTTTAATTTTTTAATTTTATTTATTTTTAGTATTTAAAAAACACCGACCTGTTTATTTGAGACTTTTTTTTGTAGAAATAGCTTAAGACATTTATATTCACTTACCTTAAAAACTTGACGGCAGAGGAAATTTTCTTTAACTGGAAGCAATCTGTGGAAAATAAAAAGAATAAATAAAATATTTATAATATTTTAAAAATTATAGTTTTTAAAATCGAGCCTTAAAAATATAATATTAAAAAAAATAATAATAATAAAGACCTAAATTAGGAATATTATATACATAACACTGGTCGACTAAAATAAAAAAAGTAATACCATATACGAATAGTTGGACTTGAAGTATTTTGATGTGCTAAACACGAATCTGCTTTCAGTTTTTTTCCATCAGGTCTGGAATTTTTTTATGGGCATGTCTAATATTTCAGCCATAGTAAGGCCATTACTCTAGTATATTTCCTTATAACTTAAGAACGGTGTGTACGATTGACACAAGTGATACACCAAAAGATGCATACTAAAAATATCTTCAAATCATCCAAACTTAATTTTTTTATGTGCTTAATAGTTTCGGAGTTATTTTGAAATAAATGTCCGAAAAAAAACTTTTTTATGCAAAATTTTTGATTTTTTTTGTTACTGAAATTTCTTTTAAAAGTGAAAGCATCAAAAATGTTTCAGTTTATCATCTTTATCTTAAAGCTGGTAATGCTGCATGTATCTTTAAAATTGATGCACAAATCTTGATTTTATTCACGGTTAAGTAAAAATACCCATGTTACATACAATTGTATAGAAATACAGCGGTGGGCCAAACAAATTATTTTCTTTATTTTTTCTTGAATCAAAAATAGGTGAACTAAGTAGATTTTGACGAGTTAAACAAGGATCAGCATTAAATTCTTTTCTATCATGTACTGATTTCTTTTTATGGGCATGACTTATTCAGCGGTCACACTATAAAATTTGAGAATGGTTTGTCAAATTTAGACTATAACTCAAGAACCGTTTACACGATTTTGATAAATGATACACCAAAAGACACATACGTAAATTGTCTTCAAGTTATGTCAACAATATTTTTTATTTGCTCAAGAATTTCAGAGTTATGGACTTTTCAAAAAAAAATTTTTTAATTTTTTTTGCTACTAATTACCAAATAACTACGGAAATATTAACTGAACAAAAAATTGTTTGTATTGTTTTTTGAAGGAGCACGAAGAAACATTTTTTTTTTTTTGTCGACCAGTGTAATCATAAAGTATAAGTATTAGGGCACCCTTTATATAGAGGTATAATTAGGCATCATTATACCTCTATATATCAATATTTTTAATAAAGAAAGTTTGTAATTTACAATAAAAATTTCCTTTTTTCTATTATATAGTCGTGGATATAAAAATAAACTAGATAACAATGTAATGTTGTTTAATGAATTTATACCATTATTTTTATCCGGATTACTTTTTATTAATTTGTTATATTACATTATACACCTCATCTGTGAATAGCCTATTATTCTAGCTTGTGAGCGCCCTTATTGTTGTTCCAAGAATGTTATTGAGATATAATAATTCATATTAAATTTATATAATTAATCTCATAAGTACTCTAAGTTTGTATTGGTACAGTTGCGATTCAAGATATAGAAAAGTTTGTTAAAAATCCAACATTGTTCATTTTGCTATTTGGCTGATTATTCAAAAAATTTTGTGTGATTTTGTAAATATTTTGTGTTTTTCTTCATAAGTACACAAAGAATCAAAAAATTGAGCATTTGTACATTTTTGTGTTTTGGGCGATTATTCGTACAGCCATTATTCTCTTTAGATTAAGTCTGAATTTTGTAATCTAGTTTTTAAGAAATTGTATTATTTAGATCTGTATTCGTAAGATATTTCTAAGTATCACCAACAATCTTGCTTTCAGCATAATACCAGAATGAACCGAATCTTCAACTCCGCATCTACCTGTATTAGAATCCGAATCACCTGAGAAGTAACCGACTAAATTCCTACTTATCATCGTACTGCTAATACTTTTTTGAACACAAAAGTATTTTTCGTAATTTATTGTTATCGATAAATAAAACACTGAATTATTAAATAAAGATATACTGTATTTAACCCTCAGAAAGGGTAAAACAATTGTGCTCTCACTTAAGGTTAGTGGATATCTAATTACACTCGTCGACAAAAACATTCCTCCCTTATAGACGAATAATTGGACTTAATGGATTTTGGTGTGCTAAACATGAATCTGCATTTAGTTTTTTTCCATTAGTTTTTAAGAAATTAAGAAAGTGTTTAACTTTCGACCAAAATAAGGTCATTACTCTAGTATATTTCTTCATAACTCATAAACGGTGTGTACGATTAATATAAATGATACACAATAAGATCAAAAATAAAAATTTCTTAAAGCCATCCTTACTTCATTTTTTTTTATTTATAGAAAGGTACATGCCTTAGATTACCTTATTCAGTGGACACACTCTAAAACTCGAGAATGCTTTGTCCAATTTAGACCATAACTCACGAACCATTTATACGACAAAAATTGTCAAGTTTTTATTCGCTTAATAAATTTCAGAGTTAAGGATCAAAATTCACCCGATTTTTTATAATTTATTCGTTATTAATTGCCAAAAAACTATGGAAATATTAAGTGAGCAAAAAAATTATGTGGATATAAGTTGAAGATAATTTGAATCGGCATTTTTGGAGTTTAACTAATCTAAATTATTCGAAAAGTTCTTAAGTTATACAAGTGAATTTTAAATGAAATTTAAGTGGAGAAAAATCTTAAATTTCGCATGGCACAAAAATTTCGGACACAAAATTTCAAAATAACTTCAAAACTATTGAGAACATAAAAAAATTAATTTTTGATGGCTTGAAGACATTTTTATTCCGAATCATCATTTATATAATTTTTATATACCCGCCCATAAAATAATTCTCAACCTGATGCGAAATAACTGAATGCAGATTCGTATTAAGCACGTCGAATTCCATCTAGTCTACATAGGTTTTTTTAAGTAGGCCAGTCAGTATTATAGTCCAAAAACTTTGCTTTGGAAACACTAAACAGAAACAAAAAGGGATGAGAAAATTGCAATTATTTTTTAGATTTTTTTATATTTTTTCTAAGGCAACAATACACAGTGGGGACTTTTACAAAATAAATGGTTATAAATTTGGATCTTTTAAACTGATAGACCCATCTTAATGAAACTTAAAAATATTGTTAGCTGCAGAAGGTAGCTGAAGCATGGACGATGCTACAGTGGGCCAAACTTGACCAGCTTGAGAGTGAAAAACATATCAGAGCTTTTATCTTTTACAAATATGAACCGAATTTATATTATTAAACATCTCTGGATCCCAGCTATAATATATTATATTTTCTTTTATGTTTTAAGATATTTTACTTCAAAATTTTAATTTGTAATTTTTGACCTGAAGCTTTTTTTCTTTTCGCTCTAACACTAACAATTTCTTTGTTACCATTCCATTGCTATTTTGCTGTAATGAGAAGAAGCGAGAACAGGCCAGAAAAAACTGTATTGTCTTAGGAAAGACACACATTCACATATATTTCTGTGTTAATGGAACCATTTTTTATGAATGAAGTGCTTCTTTCCCGCATATGCATATGGCTTCCTAAATCAAAAAATTTCTTGGGAATTTTGATTTCTTTGATACATGATATTTTGTCTGCCATATTCCCTCTAGCATCTGCAACATAGAATTCCTGGCCAAGAAGTTGAAAAAAATCAGTCTGTACGAACGTTTCATCGTTCCTATTATACACTAGTCATAATTATGAACATATTCGTCGTCATTTTTTTAACCTCTGAATTCTTGTTTGCGTTTCTATTAGGATTTTTTTTTTGTACTTTATATGTACGTCTTCAGGTGAGATTTCCTTTCAACTTTTCTGATAAGGATGCAAATCAGTTAACTTTTTGTAACACTTTTCTTTCAGAGATAATATTATTCTCTCAAAATCCTTTCTATTTTATCTGAGTCCTACAGCCTGAAGATACTATTTTTCTTCCATTACCAAGTTTTCATTCAGTGACCATGACTTCTTTGTATGATATTATGACCCAAGAAACTGTATTTTGTGACACAACTGCCTTCCTAGCAATTGTTTTATATGACCGATGTAAGAATTCGTGGAAAATTTTTATTGTGTGTTTAGGTGTTTTTTGTTCAATTTCCATTTTAAGAAAAACTAGTTTTGCTATTACCATGAAACTTAGCACATGGTTAGTAAGCATAATGACAAATGACTATGTACATTTTTTTGTTTGTTTTTTGGACAAAGAAGTAAATTGATATACATATTTCAATATTTGAAATATTTTGTGACACTTTCTAAAAGACTTGACCTTAAAAAAGCATGTAAGAGTAATTTTGTAAAATTTTGAACGTGCGCCCTACTTCCTGCAGTAGTTAAAAATTATAAATTTTTTAAAAAAAGTTCAAATTTTTGAGCCTATAAAAAATTTTAATAATTGATTTCGGTACCTTAGTACGGTACATTAGATAGTATGTGGTTACGTTTTTAATAATTTTGCAAAAAATTGTGAAGCGCATCGGTAAATTTGGTCACAGGAGAAGATTTTCTGAAAAGCCCAATATTTTCAATAACAAAAACTTTGAACTTTAAAAATATTTAGTAAAATTATATAAATTTTTCTGATTTTTACATTTACCAATTCTTCATTAACCACTTTATAACATGTGTAAAAATTACTTCGATGTCTATAAGCATTTCGAAAATATTCAGGCTCCAAACACATAATTTTTTTTTTTTTGTTTCATTAAAAAAAGTCTTCTATATATTTTAAAATAATTTTGAAATGTATAGAAGACTTTAGTTAATTGAATTTTAAAGAAGACACAATTTCCTTTAAAAAGATATATAATATCATTTATACAGTCGAACACGGTTATAACGAACTCGAAGGAACCAACAAATTTAGTTCGTTATAAACGTAGTTCGTTATATCCGTAAAATTCCCAACAAATTTATTTGGAAACAAAATACATGTATTTCATTACGATACTAATATTTGCAATTAAATCGTATTTTTTTCATTAAAAAATTTACTATATTTATGATTTTATTAAAGATTTCAATATATCGGGAAGGATATTTTCCCATTCATCAGTCATTTCATTATATTTTTTATTTAGCGAACTAAATAAATGAAGACTTACTACAGAAATTATCCTGTGAAGTATTGAGATTAATTATATTTTTTATAATAATTCAATGCTTTTTTTTATTGCCGAGGTTTTTTTTAGATTTTAATCCTCTTATTTTTTATTTTTAGCAGTTTTCTATAAATGTGTATGCGTTATGTTAAAAAGGTCAACAACAGTAAATATAAAATTCCTCTTTTATTTATCCGAAAATTTAAATTGAAATTAATGAAAATTGTTTCTATTTGTCCAATAATTTAAATGGAAATAAATAAAAGTTATTTCTGTTAGGTTTTAAATTTTTGGAACTTTTTGAAATGTGTGATTTTATTTATATAAAACAAGTATTTGTGGGAGTTCGTTATAAACGTAGTTTTTTGTGTGTAAAATTCTTCTTAGGACCATAAAAATGGGTTCGTTATAAAAAAAGTTCGCTATAACCGTGTTCATTATAAACGTAGTTATTTGTATGGAAAATGTTGGTAAAATCAATGGGACCGAAGAAAAGTATTCTCTATAGCAATAGTTCGCTATAACCGGTGTTCGTTATAACCGTGTTCGACTGTATTAAACTTTGTTAAATAAACGTTTATTCCCTACACATAATTTTATTTTAATCTTAAAATCTCTCTTAAGCTTTCGACACTTAAAAGTAATTTCCATAAACACTAAAACAAGTACTAAGCAATAAAAACAAGAAAGTAAACTTAAACACTCTATTACTTACTTGGCCATTTCAGATAATTGTAGACGTCCATCTTTATTGGCATCAAAGACTTGAAGCTAAAAAAATTAAAACGAAGAAAAAACAACAATAATTAAGCTCTTAAATAAACAAAAAACAACAATAACTGAAATTTCCTTGAAAAAAATCTTTAAAATCTTAACCATTGTAACACAAATATTTACATAAATTTTCATAAAAATCTTAAGCATACTTTTAGGATTCTTAATTAAAAACAGTGTATTTTATTTCTTTTATAAATTCTTTATTAAAACATATTTTTTCTTTAAATAAAAAACAGCCGGAATATTGGAGATTATAATATTTATATGTCTTTAGAAAAAAAAAATAAAAGAAAAAAAAGAAGTTTATTCTGATTAAGGTAGCAAAAAGGAACAGTAACAGGAAAAAACAATTTAAAACTTTTGTGTTATGAAATATAAAAAAAGAAAGGCAAGTAAAGTAAAGGAAATTACATATAAAGTATTAGAAGGAAAAAAAATAAAAAAGTAACATAAACAGTTGTATACATTTAGGCTTCTTAATTAAAATGAACTGTTGCATATATTTTTTTGCTTGTTATGTATTTTAATTTTTTATGTAAACATATGAAAAACTTTCCTTTTTTAATTATTTGTTTATATTTTCTTTTTTTAATAAACCAACTTCGTTTTCATGTTAAACAAACTAAAAAGTTTTTTTATTACTTTTTTTTTAATCATAAAAGTATTCGAATGTAATAAACAAAAAAGGACTAAATTTAAATTATTTACAAATGCTGAGTAATACTTATTCAGACTTTTAGAGAAATACTGTTTTCAGAACTTTAAAAGGTTTTTTTGAAGGATATGTGAACATCTAAGTGTTTAAGAACATGTGCTTAAAAATATTTTTAATTTGTGTCGTGTAAATATTTGACCATATTTGAATCACTACTAGTTTAAAAAAAAAAATTGTTTACCGTTGTTTGATCTTGCAAATGTTTTGTAAGAGAAAACAATGTAAAACTAGATTCGGTATAATGTTAGCTGTGATTAATGATAAATATAAATATTTTCAAATTAAATTGGAGAAATTAGTCTGAACATAGCTTTAGGTATTTTAAAATGGGTTTAGAATTTCAAAGATAACTTATCTTCAGTATTATATTTATTAAACAAGGAGTGGCAAGTAAAAAAAATCTTCCAAATAACCCTTCGCATACAAAGCGAACTCATGAACCTATTTGTGACTTCCACTAAGGTAAAACAGGACTTAGAGTTGAAAATTGATCCGACAACAATTTCCCAATATCTCCAAAAATAAAATCTGTAAAAAAAATTTCCCATAAAAGTCCCATTACTAAATTACAGACAGGTGCTCAATCGTCTTAATTTCACGATACTTCAGTGCGGCTGGCCCCATACGAAATGCTCAGATGAGTCCAAAGTCATTATTTTTGATACCTATGGGATGTATAGGACAAGACTATGTGAGGAAATCAAATAACAATTAATATTTCCCAACATTTTTTCTGAAGTCCGTCAAGTACGGTGGTGGGAAAATCAACGTTTGGGGAGGCTTTTTATATCTTGACTCAGGGTCCATATTTTGGATAAAAGATTACTTGAATGCCCCAATGTGTGTGGAAATATTAAGAACAGTCATGTTGTCTTATTCAGAAGAGAATACGCCGCCCAAATAGGTGTTTTAGCAGGAAAATGTTCTAAGCACACGAGCAAATTGACAAAAAAAAGTGGTTTTCTGGATATAAATGCGATGTTCTGAAGTGACCGGCTAAGTCACCATATCTGATTCTCATTATAAATCTTGGGGAAGATGTTGTTTTTGAAAAGAAACCGGAAATGTGTAGAAGTTGTGGACGCTAGTGCAGTCAGCTTGGAAAAATATTCCTATAGGGAGGTCAGATTATTAGTGGATCCGATGACCGTCGTTGCGCCGCTGTCATATCTAATAAGGGCTACTCCAAGCTTATATCTCTAAAAAAAACTTTTGAAAGTTCTAAAAAATATAATGAAAACAACTTTTTCTCTCTGATCTAGGATCCAATACTTATAAAGCATACATAAGTACGTACATACGATATTTGCTTTGGCAAAAGTCCATAAATATGCATGTATATAATAGGGAGTATAAAAAATTGTATGATTACATATTTCTTAAAGGTTTTTTTATAGTTTTAACAAAATTCCTTGTTGTATTGTTACCAAAAAAATCCCTTCAAGTGAAATAAATTAAAAAATCTGTCCCTTTTTGCCTACACCTGAAATTTACGAAAAAATCTCTACAAAAAGGGCTTAAAATATGAAATGTATTTGACAAAAATTTTTAACTTGTTTCTGTTTCACATATTAAAGCATGTAAACGAAAAATTTTTTATATTTTCATTTGAATATATTTAAGCCACAGTATATAGTATTGGAAAAAGCTAAAAGGTTTCTGATTCTGTAAAGTCTTGAAAATATATATACATTTACATTTTGAGTTTCGAGATATCAGTCAACAAAATATCTTAAAAACTGCAAAACATGAGAAAAAAAATGTTGGACAAATTTCTTAAAAAAAATGTGTAAACGAAAAATTGTTTACATTTTTAAACGTAAATATTTCAGTCGCTATAAGCAATATGATATAGGTTGGATACTTTTCTGAATTCGCGAAGTCCGAAGATTTTAAATATGTAATACTTTTTTATTATATCCAAACTGTTAATTCATATTCTTAAAAATTGGAAAATAACAGAAAATTAATTTTGAGAACATTTTTTGGAACACTGCGTCAACCAACTTCAAGTAAAAAAATCCCAGTTTGACAATGACAATTTTGGTAAATGATACATCAAACTCGGGCTAAATTTGGCATCGAAGAGTGAATCGGAAAAAGGGTTATGATAAAAAATTAATAAGGATCAAAACCAGTTCAAAAATTTTACATCCCAGATTGAAACTGTGTCAAAAAAACGTGTAAAATGTAAAAAAATTGTGAACTTTTACAAAAGTTCTTAAGAAATGATGTAAAAAACGTGTCCAAAATTTTTTTTCTGAATTTTTATAATTTTTATATTTATTCAGCGACTGATAATTTTAGGCAAAAATAATAAGCATATTTGTATTCTTTGGATTCTCTAGTTTCATTATTGAGATACCCTATAAAGATACCTAAATATTTACATTTGAAAATGTAAAGTTTTTTTCGTTTACATGCTTTAAATAAAAGATATATTTTATTTATTTATAATATAATTAGAATTTTCAAAAATTCACTCATAAATTTTGCTTAATTTCCAAAGAATCAATTTCAGAATGTGTTTTTATTAATTTCTTTAACTTTTTTTAGTTTAAGCGCTGAAATTAAATAATATACATGTTTTTGTTTTTCAAATACAGTTTCTGTTCTTAGCACTTTTTCTAGTATTATTTTTTATGTTTAGCACTTTCTAGCATTTTTCATTGTAAATTCTAGCACTTTTTCCTACTTACTCGTATGTTTTTGCAACATTGCCTAGTTGGGTCAAACGCTTAAAAAGGTAATCTCAACACATTGGTCATGTAATTTTATTTTTCCAAATCATCAAAAAAAAGTTTATGTTTTCATTGAAAAAATTATATTTATATAGAAAATCTTAAATTTTTTTTAATACCCTTACAAATATAGGTAACTCTCATATTTTAAAAGATATTTAGATCAAATAAATTGTTTTTTTTTTTTATTTAAGTTTAGGCCATGTTTTAAAATTCAATAGCGTAAAAAATATTTTCTGTAATACAATATATACTTTTCTGCTGTAAAATATATAATATTTTCTACAGTTTGCAGATAATAAATCCTTTATGTTATACGCCATAGAATAGAACTAGAAGTTTATGTGAGAGGCACACTATACTAAATTTTCAAAAAATTTACTCATTTTTTTGAAAACACAAAAACATATATTTTGTTGTTGTATGATTTAGGTTTTTGACAATTGAATTAGGTTTTTTTCTCTCACATAAATATCTAGTTGTTTATCTTATGTTATACGCCCTAAAGTATCCTAAAAAAAATGTATAAGAAAATGATAGCACTAAAAGTGTGCTAATTATTTGTTTCTGAATGAAAAATTAAAATTTGATAACAAAAATTATAGGGTATAATTTGGTAATAAAAATTTAATATTGTTTCAGTAAAAAATAAATTTATTACAGCACCAAAATTATGCTGCCATCTAATATAACTAGTATAAAAGTTAATAGTCTACAGCGTATCCTACGGCTTGGTCATTAATAAAGAAACTGCGAATCCCTTAAATAATGTATATTTAAATTGGTGAAACCTTCATTCTTTTGCATTAAATATAAAAATTCAAAGAATTTCTATAAATAGAGAACATAAAGAATGGTGAGCACAAGGAGGTTGGTTATGGTCTTGTTAAGAGCCTATTTGAGTTTTATTTTATTTCATTCAGCTGCTGCTGAAGTTTATTATGACCAAACATGTTTTTTGTTTGGAACAAATAACCAATACAAGTAGGCGTTTGCGATTATGCACACACATATAAAATACAGCAGAAGAACGAACATTAAAGCAACGACAAAAAATTAAGTAATATAAACCCATTTGATTTCTGTTCCTTTCTACTTTTCGAATGTCTGTTTTAAATTTATGATTATTGTTGAACAACAATTTGGCGTGGGTGACTTTTTACAATAGCAGGAGCTTCATCGTGCTGTTAGACCCCAAATTGCCTTATTATCGCTTGTTTTTTTTTTTTCTAAAGGCATTTGGCAGTGACATTAAAAATGGTACAGGATGCAAAGGAAAACAATAAAATATTTGTAAAACAATTGATTTCCTTTCAAAATACATTGTTAGCATTTTATTTATTCTTTAACACACAATTACATTTGGGCTAAATCATTAATTTATTAAGTATTTTTGCTCATTTTGTTAAAGGCACCATTAAATTGCGGCATGTTTCTTATCCTTGTTTAAACACACATTTAATTGTTTTAATGAAATAAATGGGGAACCACAAAAATTTAATTATTTGGAGTGTTCCCCTTCAAAAAGACATAGAAGAGAACAATATAAAAATAATAAGAAAAAAAATCTAAAAACGTGTAATAATTTTATATTCATAAAATTTTTTTTATTTTAATCTAATTATTATTACAACATTATCAAACACACTTTAACATTTTATAAAATCATATTTTACATAAATATGTCATTGTGAAGTACTACTATGATTTACAGAAAATTACAGCAGCCTAACATTATGCTAAGCATTGTTTTCATATTCATTCATAACATCAGGGTCATAATGATTACCATAAATATGCACATATGTATATATATATTCGGGTGACCCTGTTTGTTTGGAGAGAAATTATGGTATCCATGTTCCCAGCTCAAGATAACGCTTCTCAAAATTTCGGTCCTGACATTATTCTTTCGTGAGCTAGATCAAAATGCAAATAGGGCCTCCTCCTCCAAAAGTTTGCAATTTTTCAAAAAAAATTTTGATATTTGATTCATTTACACATAACTATTTAAAACAAGCGAGAATGTTATATTCGACTTGGCGGAATCTATATACTGGGGTGATCGACTATTCGACTTTTTTAAGAAACCGGTTTTCGAATAGTTCGAATAGTTGGTATTTAAAAAAAAAACGGTTGCACTTTTTGAAATTCAGAAAAAACCGGTTAACCGGAAGTTAATATTTATATCAAAAGACTACATTTCTTTAAAAAAATAAATAATTCTTATAATTAAGTTAAAATTTATTCAATACAAGCGTAAAAGCCTGACAATATCAGGAAAAATAAAATAATAATGAAAATATGCACAAACAAATCCGAAAATTAAAGGAAAAAAATATGAACAACATTTAGACACGTTCCTCTCCCTAAACGAAGTCAATTATTTGAAGCCGTTAGAATTTATTGGGATAATATTGATTAAAGTTTTAAATTCGTAAACCTTTCAAAATAAAAAAAAATCGTCGCATATGCGCTCCCTGGCCGAAATACAGAATCAGTTTTATAAATAAGACGATTTTTAGTTTCTTACGTCGTCTGGGAGATTCAGGAAGCTCTTGAGAGGAAACAATGCTTAGGAAAGATATATATATAAATCCATATATATAGATCCACGTATTTTCGCTTCCTGATAGAGATTTCAAAATCTGACTGCGTTAGAAGATGTAAGTAAGCCTAATTTTAATTTTCTACGACTTCCCGGGATTACAACGATCCCGGATTAAAAACTATAAATAATACTACTCTCATTAGTTGAACAACTTAGACCCAAAGGGATATGTATTTTTGCATTAGCAGATTTAAAACAGAATTGTAAGTTTACCAAGAAAAAGAAATTTTATCAATTGCTTAATCTACTTATTAATTAACTTAGATATCGAAACAATATTAAGCAAATCGTCTTTTCCGAAAACCTTTGGGGTAATGTGTGTAAAAACTATATTTGATTGTTTGCGTTAGGAGTTGTAGAACGAATAGGGTTATGAGTATGCCGAATTTTAATTTTCTACGTCTTTAGAAAGCTCTGGAAAGACTAAAAATTCTAAGAAAATGACACATAAATCCTCTTATATCCGCTCACTGATAAAAATTTCAAAATATGGCTCCATTAGGATTTGTTGGACGAAAAGTTTTATAATTAAGCCAAATTTTAATTTTCTACGTCGTTTGGGAGCTTCAGAAAGCTCTGGAAAGAGAAAAAAATCTAAGCAAATTATATATCTAGATGACTAGAAGATAATTATGTTTCAAAATTGTAGAAAAAATATATAAATTTTAGCCTATCTCAATTGAAACGATTCTGCAGGTGAAACTTTTTTAACACAACAACTTTAAAAAATAAAGGAAATATTGGATCAAAAAAATTAAATTGGATGTAGAAATATTACAGATTAAAAAATTCATACAGGATAATTATTAATTATTTATTTGTTTAATATTACAGAATAAATTCCAATTTAGACTTAAACTATATTTTTAAAACATAAGAAATCAGTCTTTATGAATATTTAAAAAATTATTCTAAAATTTCGATTCAAATATCACTATTTAATACATGTTTTCTGAAATAAAATGCTATTTTTGTTTTTTGTGTTTAAAAAAACCGGTCTATTCGACATTCGAAAAATTAACATTTTAAAATAAACCGACAGCATATTGACTGAAAAAACCGGTTTTAAAACCGGTTGAAAAACCGCGTCGATCAGCCTACTATAAACCCAACATCAACTTATTCAAATTTTACGTTATATGGGAGGTGGGGCCACGCCCATTTTTTGTTTTCGAGTTTACAATGGTCCCCGAACTATTTGTATAAAATTTAGTTGACGTTTCACCTTATATGGGAGGTGGGCGAAAAGTGGGCGGACCACGCACATTTTTGTTTAAGAGATATCAGCAGATGAAGTTACATCGGACACCCTGTGTTTCTTGTATTTAGCCCATAACATTTTTGTTTATTAACCGATTTTGCCCATTTTAATTGTTAAGCAAACCTTATATAAGGCAAATATTTGTGCCAAATTTCATCCCTCTACGTTATTCCGTTCGAACCCTATCCTGCTTTCAACACACGGACAGACGGACGGACAAAGCTAGATCGACTCAGAATCTAACCAGGACCCAGAAAATATATGGGTTGGTAATTGATTTTTTCGACATGTTACACACGGAATGACAAAATCAATATACCCACCATATTTTTGATGGTGGGTATAATATAAAAATAGGACCAAAATAATGCAATATAATCCTATAGCAGTTATACCGAAACGGTTTTCTACGTTTTTATTTTTTTTTATTTTCGAACTTGTTTGAATTTTATTAGAATTTTTCAAAAAAATAGTTTCCTTCATATTCAAATGATTCTGTATGAGAAGGTTTTATATGAATTTAGCATCAAAATACTCGTATTTTTCTTAGCTTTTTAATGATATACAACACTTCAATTTTCAGATTAAAAATATAACACAGGGAAACACTGACACTGCGGCACGGGGTTTCTCAGTCAATTCGGATACATGGTATTAATAAGTACTAAACCCCTAATCCACTTTTTTTGAATTGACTCCAGTTTTCGCGATAAATCGCGATTTGTAAAATTAAGGAGGCTGCACTATATATTGAAGCATATCTCGAAAACAACTTTTCTTATTTTTTTCAAAAGAATATCAAAAAATTCCAATTAAAATTATCTTCGAGTCGTACTTACATTACTTGTTAATACGGTCAAGAGTTATGGAGATATTAAGCCCATCTTTTGAAAAAAAAATAAATAAATTTTATAAAAAATTTCAAGAAATAAAATTTTTAAAAAATCATGAAAATGTTTTTTGGAACAAAATAAGACAAGTCGTTTTTGAGATATGCTTCAATATATAGTGCAGCCTCCTTAATTTTACAAATCGCGATTTATCGCGAAAACTGGAGTCAATTCAAAAAAAGTAAATTATAGTTTTAGTACTTATTAATACATACATCTGGAACGATTTGTCCTATTTTTTTAGAGAACGATGAAAATTTTGATCCATAACTCTGAAACTCTTAAGCATATAAAAAATACTGTTAAAACAACTTGATGACAAGTTTTGTGTGCATCTTTTGGTGTATCATTTATCAAAACCGTGTAAACGGATCTTTATAGTTATAGTATAAATTGGACAAAACATTCTCGAGTTTTATAGTGTGACCGCTGAATATGGGGCTGATATAATCATGCTCATAAAAAAAATCAGTACGTGATAGAAAAAAATAACAGGAGATTCTTGTTTATTTCGGTGTGTCAATCGTACACACCGTTCTGGAGTTATAAGCAGTGTTGCCAGGACTTGAGAAAAAAAGAAGCTAAATTAGACTTTAAAAAAGGTCAGAAAAAGCTAAATGTCCCAAAAAATAAAGCCAGAAAAAAGCTAATATATTGTTTTATTAAAAAACGCATTTATTTTTTTGTTCTTATTAGTTTTTAGTATTTCTTAAAGACATTTTAGAGAATTTATAAATATAACCTAAATAGTATCTATGGGTAATAAAGTTTGTTAAAAAATAATCATAACATTTTTGTGGAACGATGCGCCGCAGTCGAAAATTTTCGCTAAATATAAATAATTTCGATTTTTTCTGCGAATTAATATACAAAAATGCTTAAATATATGATTCTTTTAAAATAAATTTAGTAAGCTTTTAGCCTTTTTAAGGCTATATTAAACATCAAAAAAATCTAGAAAAAAAACTAGAAGCTAAAACGAAAGTTTTGAGGCTAAAAGCAAAATAAAAAGGCTAGATTTAGCCTTAAAAAGGCTAAACTGGCAACACTGGTTATAAGGAAATATACTAAATTAATGGCCTTAATATGGGCGAAATATTAGACACGCCCATAAAAAATATCCAGAGCTGGTGGGAAAAAACTGATAGCTCTAAATGTTAATTTTCTAAAAAATCTTAAATTTTCAATAATACAAATTTAAACCTTTAAAAATATATAGCAAACTTATATATATTTATCTGAACCTTGTATTTCTGAAATTCTCATTAAATATTTTAAAAATTAATACTTATAAGAATTTCGAAAATATTCGTGATCAAATTTATGAAATTTATCTGTAAACATATTTTTATTTTTTTTTATTTTAACTTTTAAAATAAATCAAATTAAATTAACATGCATATTCACAGAAAATATTGTGACTGAAAAATAGTCATAACACACAAATTGTGACTATAGTCTTTAAATTCTATTCAAAATTAAGAGTTGTGACCATCATAAAAAACATTTTAATTGAGAATAAAAAATATGAAAATGCTCAAATGGCTTTAAGGATCAGAGATCGACAAAGCATGTGTATATCAAATTCTTACCCACATTTCCCACAGAAGAATTTTGTCTGGCTGTCTTTTTTGCCAATTATTCAGTTTTTTCTAACGATTAAAAATTTGTTAACAAAATATTTTAATTCAATTTTTTATTTTAAATGGACAAATTTTTTACTTTACATAGCATGTTAACCATGTTTTGAGACTATATTAACAGAATATGGAGTTACTGATTCACAAGAATAATATTAACTTTTAGTCATAATAAAATAGTGACTTTTTAAGACTTTTTCTATGAATAGACATGTAATTTAAAAATAGTAAAATTTATATAAATAATTTTTAGACAAATCTTGAAGATTTTCAACACATTTAAAAAAAATATATATTTTAAACACTTTTTCAAGTGAGTCGCCTTAATGTACATATATCCATGTGAATATTTGCATAAATCTGCAATAACAATAATTAAATTACAAACAAATCGAGAATATGAAAACTAACATTGGAAAATGTAAACTCAATGCACAATAATTTATTCATTCATCAATATTGCTGACTTTACAAGTCATCAGATTGATTAGTTTTTCGTATAAATAGTTTCATGGCAACTATTCAAAATTCGTAATTTAATTTTGAAAAAATTTAAACAGTTGTAGGAGGCTGTTTTCTCATTTATTTTAGCAATGTGCACATAGTGGATTTTGTTCGTTTATAAATCAATTATAATTTGTGATGACTATAACAAAATGTGAAATTTTATTTTCCTGCTGTTTGTATGTACAATTTTTAACATTTGTTTCATCTTAATAATAAAAAAAAAAACCAAAAAGTAAATATATAAATTGTAGCAACAAATTATAACATTTTGTAAATTATGATTCATGTTTGTCCTGATAAAATTCTTCTTCTAAGCTTAGCTAGCATACAAATTATTATTTATAGTCGACTTTCAGTTATTTTCTTGTTTATTGTCTTTTGTTATTAATAAAAATAAAAAAAAACATGAGAAAACTCACCATGGTATCTGTGTATTCAATTAATTTATCTTCTGAAACATCATTTATTTTCTTGGCCTCTTTGAGTAAATCACGTAAGAAATTCTTTAGTTCATCGGCTTCAATGTAGCCTGAGTTATCGGTATCATATTCGCGCCAGATCTATAAACAAGACAAAAAGAATATAAAATGACAAATAAACACCATCGTAAAAATGTTGACAGTAAAAATTTATTTTTTTAGGTCACATTAAATATAAACAACTTAAAATAAATTCAGCCTAACCACAAAAGAAATTTCAAATTCTATTTTTGTTAACGTCAACTTTATTTTAAAATGGAAGTTTTGTTTTTCCATACCATAAGAAATATTTAAAAAATCTGTTTTAAAAGCTTTTTAAAACTCATACATTGAAATATTTTTCAATAAGAGAAAGACATTTCAATGAAATGAAATAAGAGAAAATCATTTCAAAAAATTATAAAAACAAATTATACATGAACTTTCAATACAATAAAAACCAAAAAGCTTATGTTAAAATTTAAAATGAAATTTTAAAATTTAGTTTGAAAAATGTTACCATAAAGCTTTTATCAAACAAAATTTTAAAATTTTTAAGAAAAATTTTTTAAATTTTTAAAAAAATTTTAAATAATAGTCGACTTTTGGATTTTATGGTTAAGTTGATTATGTTTAAAAATTATAAAAAAATAAGTTATCATACCTTCATAAATTCAACACTAGATTCTAAGGGATTATCAAAACGGAAAAGTAACAGGAAATTTTCTTCCATGGGTAATAATTGCGCCAACTGAAAATGAGAAAGAAATACATACTTATTAAGAAAAGAAGTCTATCAAAATCAATATAAAAATATTTTAGCTTAAGATATAAAGTTTGGTTTTTTGTATAGTCTATAGCATAGTTTGCAGTCTAGTGAATAATCTAATCCATTTCCAAGACAGACAGTTCTTCGTACCGGATTGATCTGAGACTGTCAACTCTGCAAGAATATATCCACAATAGTTAAACTAATTTATAATCTAGTCTTTAGCACTGGTAGACAAAAAAATCCTCACTTATAGATAAATAGTTGGACTTGATAGATTTTGATATGCTAAACACGAATAAGCTTTCAGTACCTTTTTTTTTTTTTTCATCAGGGCTGGATCTTTTTACGAACGTGTGTAATATTTCGTCCATAATAAGGCCATTACTCTAGTATATTTTACCATAACTCAAGAACGGTGTGCACAATTGATATAAATGATAAAAGATGGAAACTAAAATTGGCTTCAAGTCACTTTAACTTCATGTTTGTTATTGTAGTTTCGGAGTATTTTCAAAATTAGTGTCCGAAAAAACTTTTCATGCAAAATTGAAGATTTGTTTACTAAAATTTCTTTTGAAAACATCAAAACTGTTTCATTTTATAATGGTAATGCTGCGAATAAAACAAGCCATTTATCTTTAAAATTGGTGCATAAATCTTGATATTATTTACTGTTAAGAGAAAATACCCATGTATACATACAAATGAAGATTGGTTGACAAAAAAAAAAAATGGTAACCTAAATGGAATTTGACGAGCTAAACAAGAATCTTCTTTCACTTCATATACTGATGTTTTTATGGACATGACTAATATCTCCACCTCATTTCAGTGGTCACACTAGTAAAACTCAAAATGGGTTGTCCAATTTAGACTATAACTCAAGAACGATATTTTGATAAAAGATGCAGATGAAAATTGTCTTCAAGTAAGGTCAACATTATTTTTAATAATTTCCGAGTAAAGGATTAAAATTTTCCCGAATTTTCATATTTTTTTATTTTTTTAATTTTTCTGAATAACTACGGAAATATTAGGTAAACAAAAAAAAAAAAAAATCTTCAATTTTGTATAAAACCCTTCGAAACTATTGAGCGTATAAAAAGATGATAAAAGAACGACTTAAAGTCAATTTAACTCCGCTTATTTTGGTGTATCACCTACATGTATATATTAGGGTGGTCCTCCTTTATATGGAAGAAAATAAAGGTATTTACATTTTCAGTCTCATCCCTAGAAATGTTCAAATATCCCAAAAACCATAAAATACAAAGTTTTAGATTGATTGGAATAAATTTAGAGGTGGCTCAAAGCGAATGAAATATTAAAAATTTTAGTTTTTTATTCTGTTCATCCATGAGTAATTCATTAGAACTTAAATTTTCCTCGTTTTCATCATTTTGAATTCCTCAGTTTATTACCTTTCTAAAATGTCCAAAATGAATAAAATTGAATAACTAATAATATCATAGTTATTAAAATCAATTTACTTAAAACGCGTAATTTTCGACCAAATACCCCCCAGTAAAATAAGATTTCATCCAAAACTTTAGAGAGAGAAACGAAACTAGGCATAAAGTTTTGTATCTTATAAATAATGTCAAAATTGTTGAGATATTCACGATCAAATTTCACAAAAATCTATTGTTTTGCATATATCTGAGCTACGTATTTTTTTGCTATTACAACAATTTTGGATAATAAAATTATTTGCAGGATATATAAAACATCTATAGGGAGCTACATGCCAAGTTACGTTTCTCTCCTTCAAATTCTGGTTGAAATCTTATTTCGGGGTCTATTTGCCCGAAAATTACGTGTTTTCGGTAATTTTATTTTAATAACTATTATGTTATTAGTTATCTAATTTAACTGATTTTAAGCGTTTCAGAAAGCTCACAATTTGTGTAATTCAACAAGATATAATTCCAGAAAATTCCTCTAAATCAGTTCAAACATTTCCAGGGCGAGAACAAAAATCTGAACACTTTGTAATGAGGGCCACCCTAATATATATATAAAGGAAAATCGATCGATGTTCCCAGCTCAAATGAAAACTTACTTCATTCTAAGATACCGTTTTTAAAAATTTTGGTCCTGACATTATTCTTTCGTGAGCTATATCAAAATGAAAATAGGTAATTTTTTGGGGTTTTTCGCATTTAATGATGTAACCAAAATTTAGGACCAGGTCCATATAAGTCCAAAATTTTGTAATTTTTCACAAAAAATTTGGATATTTGAATTTTTTTTTTCACATTAATATTTAAAAAAAAGTAGTACCAAAATAATACAATAATATAATCCTCTAGCAGTTACACCGAAACGGTTTTTTCCGGTTTTTAATTTTCGAACTTGTTTAAATTTTATTAGAATTTTTCAAAACATAATTTTCTTCAATACAAATGCGTCGTGGCTCACACACAGCAATTTTACTTGCCGCAATTCTGAGTTTATAGGAGAGAGAGGAGTAGCTAATACTAAACTTTTACATTCTCTTTACCTCTGTCGCCTATGAAGTAAGAATTGCGGCAAGAAAAATTGCTGTGTGTAAACCCCGACTAACACATCATACTTCTATTAACAAACAACGGAATAAATTAAGTTTAAGTGAAATACCCCCAAAAATTATGCTATGAAGTCTCTTTGTTTACTATTTGGTACACACAGAGAGTAATTTGTTATTGTAAATCACAAAGAACAAATCGCTCTCTGTTGTTACTTAACTGGTATAATTGTAAACAAACGCATTAGCATACATTTTGTGAGTATTTCACTTAAACTTAAATTATTCCGCTGCACAGTGGGGTCAAACGCAAATTTTTTGGTAATAAATCAGTATCTCCTCAACTACTGGTTGGATTAAATTGAAATGTATGAAAGAGTTGCAGAGGAGGACCTTAGCTTAGAGAAAAATTATCTTGTAGTCACCCTGTGATAACACAAAAAAATCTACAGGGTATCAAAATTTACTTTAAAAAATTGACTTTTTTCATGAAATCTACTCTCCTGCATTCATTTTTTGCCGGGCGGGAAGCAGTTTAGTGTCAAATCGTTCTAAATCTATTTCTTGATAAAGCACTTTCAATAAATTTAAAAAACTTTTTCGAAAATTCACCATTTTCGATCAATGCTCGATGTAGGATGCAAGCCTAAATCAGTTAAAAATTTATATATTAGCCATTTGTAAAACCTCGTCTTTTGAAATATATAATGGAAATTTTTTTTTCTTAAACGGAACTTTGAGAAAAAAGTGAAAGAATTCTACTATATTTTTGTAAAAAATAGCCATTTTTCATGGCTCTATGAAATAGCTCCCAATGAAATAATTTCAAAAAACGAAAATGAAATAAGTCCCAAAAAATTCCATACATTTTGGAAGTTCTTTCATATGAAATAACTCCTAAATTTTTTTGAAATTATTGCATTTTTTTAGGGAGTAACTTCATTTTCTTATGAAATTATTTCATTTTTTAAAAATACGAATAATGAAATAAGTCCCTTCAAAAATTTATTTTGGGATTTGTTTCATTATTCAAAGAAGTAAGAAATTATTTCATTGCTTAAGGATTTATTTCATTTTCTTAAATTTGAGTTAATTTTAAAATTTCTGAATGAAAGTCTAATTAAGTCTTTATTTATGAACTATATTTTCAATTCTTTTAAGAAGTCATTTATTTCAGCAAGTTTGAAGATCGCGCGATTTTTTATTAAAAATTTTCAATAGAAAAGTTTTTTCATTTTACTTTTTTCATTTTAATATTAAAGCTTCAAACATTTTTAAAATATACATATGTATATAATTTGGGACTTATTTCATTACTTTTTGAAATTATTTCATTTGCATTTATTTCATTTTCCTGTATGGGAGTTATTTCATCTATATATATAAAAGAGTAACGTTACTGACTGACTGACTGACTGACTGACTGATTCATCATCCCACAGCTCAAACGGCTGAAGCTAGAGAGACGAAATTTGGAACCATATAGATCCACTAAGACGGGATTTTTGGAAATTCGAATGTTTAGGGGGTAAAAAAGGGCAAAAACGGGTAAAATCGGTAACCTTATAACTCGCAAACTAATAATGATACAAAAAAAGTTGAATAGTTATCGTTATTCATTAAAAAAATAATTGAACAGGTGTCTGGTACTTTTTTGAAAATCGGCCGTTTTAGGTAGAAAACGGGTAAAAACTGTATTTTGGTACTTTTTTGACACCATATGTATCTTTTAAACCAATCAACATACAGATAAAATTTATGTCGTATTCAAAACTTATCAAAAAATTAGAAATACAAATTTGGTACTTTTTTGAAATTCAAACGTTTAAGGGGTAAAAATCGAACCTATTTTTGGTACTTTTTTCATAAAACATTTTTTTATATTTATTGAAATCTTCATATGAGTATTTTAATATGGGATACCACTACAATTTTGAAATTTATTGGAATGCAATTTTTGATACTTCGATGGGTGAAAAAAAGTACCAAACAAAGGGGTAAAGGCGGGAAATTACATTTTATTCAAACTTAATAATGAATTCTCAATTACATTAAACATAGAAACATGAAATTAAGAAAATGTAGATAAGAATTCACAAGAGTGATGAGAGATGTAGGTAAGAATTCAAGAGGATGGACTTCGTGGTACATTTTTTTCTTCTTCTATTGGTACTTTTTTGCATTTTCTATAATATTTAACCTAGAAACATAAAATTAAATACGCATGGTCCGATGTTGGAAAGAATTCACAAGGGGGGACTTTTTGGTACTTTTTCGTTCTTCTTATGGTACTTTTTGAATTCTCTATAATTATGAACATAGAAACGTGAAATTAGGGATATGTGGCAGGGTTGTCAGATTTTTTTGAGCCTCTGTCGCCAAATTGTTAATCGAAAATCGCCAAAAATCGCCAAAATTGATTTTTATATATTTTTTTAAAGAAAAACTAAAAACAACTAAAATATTTAGTGCTTCAAATTTTATATAATTTTAAAATGTAAATCCAGCATCAACAAAGTCAATGATAATTTCAGTAGCTAATAATAATTGAATAAAAAAAATATAAATTTCAATACATTTTTCTGACATACATATATATGTAGCTAAAGGTCAACAATTTTAAAAATTTATTAAAATTTATTATATTTTTAAATGAATAATTCTGAAATTATATAATCCCAGGAAAAAATTATTAGTTCTACAACAAGTTCCAGAACACATGAAAGTAACCTGTACTTGTTCTACTTTGACGTTATGACCAATGATTTTTGTTTGAAATTGTCACTTCCAGAACTAATTCTGTGGAAGTGTTAGCTAGCTAGTATCCATTCTATGGAACGGTTCTATAACTAGTCCTTTAATCAATGATTTTTGTTCGAAACTGCCACATTCAGAACTAGTTATGTAGAAGCGTTAGAGAACCTCAAAACCTATTTTTTACTTTTTATTCGTATGGGCTATTTCCTAAAGGCCTCTTTTAAAATCAATTTAATTTTGTAAATACTTTTTTTAATTTTTGGAATTTTTTAAACAATTCTAGGATGTCATTCGAGAACCAGTAATTAGTTCTCAGAAGTGATGTCATACAGAATTTGGTCTTAAGCACTTGTTCTCTAAAAGATTCCTTAAAACCAATTTAGAACCACAATAAAGTTCTAATCCAGTAGTGTCAGAATTGGTTGTGATACCACTAGTTCTTAGGATGTTATTAAAGAATCTGAAGTGGTTCTGGTTACATCAGTCTAGAGCTAATGATTTTAGAATATGTTATACATTTTTTCCTGGGATTATCCTATTAAACTTATAAATTGTTTCGAAGAATTAATTTATTCATGAACGTTTTCATTTCATTATGGTCCATAAAATCTTAATATTCATACTTGAAAGATGATGGAAACAAATTGTCAAACATTTATTGAAGATATTTATGAATTAAGGATCTTTATTTTGTTAGTCGGAGTTCGTAAACAGCAATTTTTCTTGCTGTGGTTCGTAGACGTTACTTTTATTTTGATAATTTAAAGGTATTTCTGAATATACGTATGTTTAATTTCAAGCTTGAATAAAAATTAATATTCATTTGAAAAAAGTGATACTTTCTTTCATATCAAATGTTATTCCTAAATAATTCTTAATCAAAAAATAAATTAATACTTAAAGATAAAAACTAATGGCATATTCACAATTTGATACCAGAAAATAGTAAAAACATTTGACTTTAATTAATTATAAATTTAACGTAAAACCTTTGTATTTAAAAATGGATTTTAAAATTGCTAATAAATGTTTAGAATTTGTACTCTTTTTTTTTGCAACTTTATTTTATAAGTATGGAGAAATTAATATACATATGTGTGTTATCTGTTTAAAGAAATACTTTTAATTTTATGTTCAAGCAAAAGCTCTTTGCGAATACCTAAAAATTTTTATACGGACCCCTTGTTGAGAACCGCCGTTTTGGATAACAAAAAAAAATACTAAAAATATATATTGGTTAGTAAGAAAACTTAATAGTTTTACTATTAGTAGTTTCACTAAATTTTAAAAATTAGCCAAATAAATCGCCACCTTGTTAAAAATCGCCAAAAAATTCGCCATGTCGCAAAACGGAAAATTCAGTCGCCAAGAGCAATTAAAAATCGCCACGTTTGGCGAAAAATCGCCACATCTGACAGCCCTGATATGTGGTCCTTAGTTAATGAGAATCCACAATAGGGGACGTTGTGGTACTTTTTTGTTATTTTAATGGTACTTTTTGAATTTTCTATAATATTTAACCTAGATATATAAAATTAAGGACATGAAGTGCTAAGTGAATGACAATCCGTAAGTAAGAACTTTGTGGTACTTTTTCGTTCTACTAATGGTACTTTTTGAATTTTCTATAATATTTAACATAGAAACATAAAATTAAAGATATTTGGTCCTAAACGATGAGAATTCATTAGAGGGGACTTTATGTTACTTTTTTGCTCTTCTAATGGTACCTTTTGAATTTTCTATAATATTTAACCCAGAAACATGAAATTAAAGATATGTGGTCTTAAATGAATAATAGAGGTTTCTGTGGTACTTTTTTGTTCTTTTAATGGTAGTTTTTGAATTTTCTGTAAATATGAACCTAGAAACATGAAATTAAGGATATGTGGTCCTAAGTGAATGTGAATTCATATGAAGGGACTTTGTGGTACTTTTTTGTTCTTCCTATGGTACTTTTTTAATTTTCTATAATTGTGAACCTGGAAACATGAAATTAAAAACATGTGGTGATAAGTGAATGAGAATCCATAATAGTGGACTTTGTGATACTTTTTTAATCTTCAAATGGTACTTTTTGAATTTCCAATATTATTTAAAGTAGAAACATGAAATTAAATATGCATGGTCGTATGTGAGAAAGAATTCATAAGAGGAGTCTGTGTTGTACTTATTTTGTTCTTCTAATGATACTTTTTAAATTTTATATAATTATGAATCTAGAAACACGAAATTAAATATATGTAGTCATAAATGAACGAGAATTCACAAGAAGGGACTTTTTGGTATCTCTTTTCGTTTTTCTAATAGTACTTCTTGAATGTTCTGCAATTTTTATCCTTAGAAACATAAAATTGTAGATGTAAGGTCCTAAGTGAATCAGAAACCTTAAAATGGTTTTTGTGGTCCTTTTTCTTTATTCTAATATACTTTTTCGTAATTCTGATATTTATTTTTCGTTATTCTAAGATTAGAAACCTGAAATTAAAGTGAAATTGTTATTTATGGATGATATAACATTATTATTAAAAATGTTCCCAAGGGAGTAAAGAATTTTAGTTTAAATTTATTATATAGTATCGTTTTTATAAAAAATTTCCGCTAACGAAGTTGCGGGTCTACAGCTCGTTATGAAATAAAATCTTAAATTTCATTATTGTTTTTGAAGTAATTTCATTTCTTTTAGGATTTATTTCATTTAAAATATTTTGGATTTAATTCATTTTTTTAGGTCCTTTTTCATTAGGACTTATTTCATGGGACTTATTTCATTAGGAGTTTTGTCATTTTGCCATTTTTCATACCAATTTCAGAGTGCTGACTTTGAATATTTTTTACGTCTAGACGCATTAAGATAATCCAAAAATTCTTACAGTATGTTATTTTGAAATATATAGCAAATTACAAGATATTATACCTCAGGACATATTCCCGAAAAACGAAAGAAAGTTGAGCCAAAAAATCAAAAATTTAAAATTCAAGTGTAAATATCTTTTTAACTGTAAGAGATAACTTGGGTGAGTAAGCTTATTTTTTCTTTGTCTTGCCCAGCACTTTAAAATCAGACTTCATTTGTATAAGTTAAGATTTTTTTAAACTTTTACATACTCAATGTAGTCAATTTTGACACCCTGTAGATTTTTTTGTGTTATCACAGGATGACTACAAGATAATTTTTCTCAAAGCTAAGGTCCTATTCTGCAACTCTTTCATACATTTTAATTTAATCCAACCAGTAGTTTAGGAGATACAGATTTATTACCAAAAAATTTGCGTTTGACCCCACTGTGCGCAGTTTGTTAATAGAAGTATGAAGTGTTACATATCAAAAGCTTAGAAAAATACACATGTTTTGATGCTAAATTTATATAAATCCTTACCATATAGAAATATTTGTATATGAAGGAAATTATGTTTTGAAAAATTCTAATAAAATTCAAACAAGTTCGAAAATTAAAAAATGGAAAAACACGTTTCGATATAACTAGAGGATTATATTGTATCATTTTGGTCCTATTTTTTGAAATATTTATGTGCAAAAAATTCAAGTATCTAAATTTTTTGTGAAAAGTTGCAAAATTTTGGACTTTTTTGGACCTGGTCCTAAATTTTTGTAACGTCATTAAATGCGCATCCCAAAAATCTTTCTTTCTTTACCAAATTTTTCTATTGTCCCTTTGGCAGAAATATGAAAAAAAATATTTGTTTTATGGCCTTTTAAACATTTCTATTTTGGCACCAAAGTAGTTTCAGATAAATAGAAATAATAATATAAATATGGAAATATTTTAACATAATTGTTTAGAGCATTTAAATGGCGATATTTTATTAGAACTTTCTTTAAAAAAAATTACATAAAAGTCAAATAAAACTTAAGATTAATACGTCGAATTTCACTACGGGTCTTCAAAGGTCTAAAATTCATACGGTGAAGCATTTATCCAAAAAGTTAATTATAGTAATTTTGTTTACGATTTCTACAAAACTTTTAATTTTATGTTATATTTCATTGCCTAGTTTAGGGAGTTTATATCTATATATATATAAAAATTAATGTGTGTTTGTTTGTATGTATGTTTGTTTGAAGTCTATAGCCGCCTAAACGGCTAAACCGATTTTCTTGAATTTTTCACAGTGTGTTTCTATATGCCTGGAAGGAAAAATAGGCTACTTTTTATTTTGAAATTCCATGTGGGCGAGATGCCACGCCCACTTACTAAATAAGTAAAGTAATATATCTCGGAAATTGGTAATACCGCTGGTCATTATAGGCTATGTATAAACTGGGTTGGATGCCACGCCCACATTTTACGCCCACTTTTTAAAACTCTCAACGGCTGCACCGATTTTCACGAAATTTGACACACAGATAGTACCAGTGCCGGTGGTCGTTATAGGTTATGAAAGAACTGGGTTAGATGCCACGCCCACATATTACGCCCACTTTTTAAAAATCTCAAACGGCTGCACCGATTTTCACGAAATTTGACACACACTTAGTACCAGTGCCGCTGGTCATTATAGGATATGTATGAACAAGGTTGGATGCCATGCCCCTTTTTACGCCCACTTTTTAAAACTCTCAAACGACTGCACCGATTTTCAAATTTTCAAAATTTGACACACAGGTAGTACCAGTGCCGGTGGTCGTTATGGGCTGTGAAAGAACTGGGTTGGATGCCACGCCCCATTTTACGCCCATTTTTTTAAACTCTTAAACGGCTGTACCGATTTTGAAGAAATTTGACATACAGATAGTACCAGTGCCGGTGGTCGTTTGAGTAAGAACTGGGTTCACGCCCACTTTTTAAAACCCCTAAACGGTAGCAAATTTTTGATATTCCTTATTAGGGGGTAGCGAAGTGGACCGGGTTACGCTCGTAAGAAATAAAAAATTTGGTAATTTTCTTTTTAAATAACACATGATAAGTCGGATGAATTTTCTACCTTTGGAGATCCCTAGTAAAATTTGACGAAGAAAATATCTGTAGAGCATTTAACC
Source organism: Protophormia terraenovae (assembly GCA_951394005.1). Classification (NCBI taxonomy): domain Eukaryota; kingdom Metazoa; phylum Arthropoda; class Insecta; order Diptera; family Calliphoridae; genus Protophormia; species Protophormia terraenovae. The sequence continues at coordinate 97,913,121 of OX596077.1, forward strand.
CATTAAACACAGGTTTTAACAGACTTTAATGTCATTTCTTGAAAAAGCACTAGAAATGACCACTAAAAAGTAAGATAAATGAATTGAAAGTTCTAATAAAATAATATTTATGCAAAAATATTTTAGCATCGAACTATATTCTATATTCTATACTACCTTGGTGAAAAAGTAGAAAAGTTTAAATGGTCATAAAACAAAAATTTTGCTTACCAGCGAAAAAATCCTGCAAAGGGTTTATTACATATATCAAGAGCTATCAACTACAGGTGGAAAGATTCCTCCCCCAAAATACTATTGCATAGTGTTATTAAATGTACTATTCTATAAGTTATTTCTGTATTTTTTTTATTATTAAATTTGTATTTTGTTTTGTTTTTACACCTTTTTGTCAAGAATTTAGCCATTTTTGCTAAGCAAGAATTGGCAGCACTGAATAAAAGTTATACGATAACATGGTCCTGAGCTTCACACTTAGTCAATACCTATTACCGTATATTCCTCAAATCTTTTTTTTTTTTAAGTTAATGTATTGTTTTTAATTTAAGCAGGAGTTAAAAACATTTAAGAAAATTCATTTGAACTTATGTACTTTTTTTTTTTTTTTTTTTTTTACGTTTTATTTATATATTGAATCTGTCTTATTTTAGACCTCACAATATGTATTAAAATCTTAAAAACTAAATTAAACACTACTCGATCTCTATCGAGATCATTGGTTATTCCATGGTCCTACTATTAACGGGGTGGAAAGTCGGCTCTGCGAAGCCTTTTAGCTGACTGAACTTCAGCAAGAGATCTTGCGAGTGGGTTGGGGTGAGTCTCTAGTTTAAGAATGTATTTTTCTCTGAGCTTCCTGAACTCGTCTCTTACAGTGGTACCTCTAAATCCCTATGGATATTCTCATTTCTTATGTACCATGGCGCACCCGTCATGGTTCTAAGAATTTTTGATTGGGCCCTCTGTATAATATCAATGCTCGTATTACTGGCTGTTCCCCATAGTTGGATGCCGTATGTCCAAATTGGCTTTAAAACGGTTTTATACAGGATGACTTTATTGTCAAGGCTTAGTTTTGAATGACTATTAATTAACCAGTGAAAACTAGAAGCTTTTAACTTCATATGAAGTCTCTTGGCTTCTATATGACGACGCCAAGTAAGTCGCCTATCTAAGTGAATACCAAGGTATGTAACATGGTCTGACTGGGGTATATTTATATCATTAAGTGTAACTGGAGGACAATTTCCTCTTCTCAGGGTGAATGTAACATGATTACTTTTCACTTCATTTACACGAATACGCCAGTTTTTCAACCATGTCTCCACACGTCGGAGATAAATATCTAGTTGGCTAGATGCTATTTGTGGGTTTTCATGAGAACTGAGTATTGCAGTATCATCAGCAAATGTTGAAATAGTCAGTTCATCACATATAGGTAAATCAGAGGTGTAGATTAAATATAGGGTAGGTCCAAGAACACTTCCCTGTGGAACACCGGCTTTTATTTCAAATTCTTCTGTCACAAAGTCATTTAACTTTACCCTAAATATACGGTCAGATAGATAGGACTCCAGCAATTTGTGGGTACATGGTGGTAGTAAACATTTAATTTTATAGATTAGGCCCTTGTGCCAAACTTTGTCGAATGCTTGTGCGACATCTAAGAAAATAGCTGAACAATACTTCTTTAATTCGAAACATTTCCTTATCTCTCCAGTTAAACGATTCACTTGTTCTATGGTTCCGTGTTTTTCACGAAAACCAAACTGGTGAACTGGGACGATATTTTCATCGTTCAAGAATGGTAGAATTTTCTTTTGAAATACTTTTTCGAACAGCTTTGACAAGCAAGAGAGTAAACTAATGGGTCTATAAGAAGATGCTATTGTAGAATCCTTTCCTGGCTTTGGTATCATTTTAATCAGAGAAGTCTTCCAAATTTTTGGAAAGACTCCTAGTTTTAAGATCGCGTTGAAAATAATTGATAACACAATTATTGCCACATTCGGTAGTTTTTTAATCATTGATGGTGTTATTGAATCATATCCAGGTGATTTTCTAACATTTATATTTTCTTTAATGATTGTATCAATGTCCTCTGGGCTAACAACAATTATGTCATCATAATTTTGTGTAGTGTCAAGAGTCTCTCCCAATACAAAATCATTTGTTTGGGGATTGGGTTGAAAGACTGTGCTTAAGTAGCATGCAAATAAATTGGCCTTATCTTCTGCACTACGGGCCCAGGTACCGTCAGCCTTCCTTAAAGGACTTTGTGCCTCTACCGGTGGCTTAATATCCTTCGCTTCCTTCCAAATTGAATAATTGGTATGTTTATTATTCGTTAAGCTTTCAATATATTTTCTACTTTGGCGATCCTCTTCTAATTGAAGGCTTCTTTTTAACTTTTTGCTGGCTATGGACAGCCTCAGCTTTGCAACTTATGTACTTTAGCTTGAGATTTAGTTTAACATTTTAATTTTCCATTAAGTTAGAAAACATATTACACTTTTTCTTTCAATCGTCTACATTTCATTAAATTCAATAGAATAGCTTTTCTTATTTTATGACCGAAAAGAAGCCTAAATCAATTTAAGGCGATAAATGATGAGAACTGCTAAAATGTGTTGAGAAGCAAATGAAGTGTTTATTTAAATAAATTGAGAAAAAAATTCAAATTATCTTTCTCTATAGTCTTTAAGGATAAAGAAATAAGAATATATTTGAACAATTTTCATGTCTTTTATTTTCTGCCTTTTTGGCAAAAACATTTCAAAAGGCTGGATTTTAGAAAAGTTGACAAGTTTAAGAGGGAGTGTATGTATTTTGTGTCTGTTGTTAAGAATTCACAAACACTCGTTTCTGTTTTTGTGCTCTTTTCTTCTTTTTAATTTAATTCAATTATTTTGGATAGCAATTTTCTTTTTCTTGATTTTTCCATACATATTTTAGTTATAAAAAATAAATATTTTTTCTTACATACATACGTATATATTTAGTTTGTGGTGTTTGCTGGAGTACTTACCTCTCTAATATCAATTTTACCATCTTGATTATCATCGTAGGCCTCCATAAAACATGATTTCAATTCTTCCAACATTGTGTCAGTAACAGCCTTGAGGAATGTAAAGAAAGAAAAGGTTTTATCATTTTTAAATAGAGTAGTGAGTAATAGCTACATACATATATATGTATGTATGTATTTAGTAGTTCAAGCTTTTAAACTTATAAAATATAAATGATGCTTTGTTAAGGACAAATATTGAGTTGGAAAAAAAAAGTAAAAAAGGTTAATTTAATTGCTAAAATATGACAAATTTTGTCCTTTTTTTTTGCTAAGTATCATTCTTATTTTTTTAATTTAACAATATTTCTTTTCATAAATCATTTCTAAAATGTATGTATATGAACCCTAAATAACTTTCATTTTATTCTATTAGGTTCATTTGGAAAAAGATAATATCTTTTTCATTGTAGATATAATTTGAGAAAATATTTTTAAGTCAAAAACAAAATTAAATAGAATTAAAACATAAAATATAACAATAACACTATGCTACAAAATTACACTTCATAAATTCCCTCGTAAGACGATATAATGTGAATTGTATCATTACAAACACCTCTAAATTTTGAGATATTAAAAAAACTATTGGCATGGTGATTGCAGTATTAAAGATCTCGGAGTTCACTAAATTTTAAGTAAATTTTAGATTTTCTACTTGATTTAATAATAAATTGTCATTTGTTCGATAATTTTAAATTTATTTTTCTTTTATTTTAAAAATTTTTGAACTTAAAAAATATTTGATGGATTTTTTCTTTAAATCCAAACATACTTGTATATAAAATTTTAAATTATAATTTATTTAGAATGAAAAGATCTTTAAAATCGCATAAAAACTCAAAAAGTTATGACATTTTTTAAAATTTATGAAAAAATTCTTCATAGATTTGAAGACGAAGTTTTTGATTTAATGTTTCTTTGTTTAATTTGTCGTGATTTACAGTGCACAGTGGGGTCAAACGCAAATTTTTTGGTAATAAATCTGTATCTCCTAAACTACTGATTGGATTAAATTGAAATGTATGAAAGAGTTTCAGAGAAGGACCTAAGCTTTAAGAAAAATTATCTTGTAGTCACCCTGTGATAGCACAAGAAAATCTACAGGGTGTCAAAATTGACTACCTCGAGTATGTAAAAGTTTAAAAAAATCGTAACTTATACAAATGAAGTCCGATTTTAAAGATTTTTTATATTTCTGTAAAGTGTTTGGCAAGATAAAGAAAAAATAAGCTTACTCACCCAAGTTATCTCTTACAGTTAAAAAATTATTTGCACTTGAATTTTGAATATTTGATTTTTTGTCTCGATTTTCTTTCGTTTATGGGGAATAAGTCCTGAGGTATATGAAGTAAAATTTTTTAAAAATATCTTGTAATTTGCTATATATTTCTAAATAACATACTGAAAGAATTTTTGGATTATCTCAATGCGTCTAGACGTGAAAAATTCAGCACTCTGAAATTGGTACGAAAAATCACAATTTTTTACAAAAATATAGTACAAGTCTTTCACTTTTTACTTAAAGTTCTGTTTAAGAAAAATATTTTCAAAATTTCTATATTAGCCATTTGTAAAACCTTGTCTTTTGAAATATATAGAGAAGAAATATTTTTCTTAAACAGAACTTTAAGTAAAAAGTGAAAGAATTGTACTATATTTTTGTAAAAAATTGCGATTTTTCGTACCAATTTCAGAGTGCTGAATTTTTCACGTCTAGATGCATTGAGATAATCCAAAAGTTCTTTCAGTATGTTATTTTGAAATATATAGAAAATTATAAAATATTTTTAAAAAATTTTTACTTCATATACCTCAGGACTTATTCCCGATAAACGAAAGAAAATCGAGCCAACAAATCAAAAATTCAAAATTCAAGTGCAAATAATTTTTTAACTGTAAGAGATAACTTGGGTGAGTAAGCTTATTTTTTCTTTATCGGACTTCATTTGTATATGTTACGATTTTTTTAAACTTTTACATACTCGAGGTAATAAATTTTGACACCCTGTATATTTTCTTGTGTTATCACAGGGTGACTACAGGATGATTTTTCTCAAAGCTTAGGTCCTCCTCTGAAACTCTTTCATACATTTCAATTTAATCCAACCAGTAGTTTCGGAGATACATATTTATTACCAAAAAATTTGCGTTTGACCCCACTGTGCAGTGGCTCAATAATGTAATCGGACAAAAACTAATATTTTATAGACTTCAATATTAAGTATATTAAGAAAGGGTTTACAAACTCTTTTCTTTTATAATAGTAAGACACAATATACGCTATTTTAAAAATGAAAGAAAATATTTATTTAGAATTCATGTATAAACAAAAAAATAAAAAAATTCATTTATATCTTAAAAGTTAGCACCAAAAAAATAGTCGGACACTTAAAATAAAATTATCTTAAATAAATATTACTAATATTTAATACTTTGTAGGAAGTCCTTTGCTTTTGATAACTGCTTCTAATCTTCTCAGCATTGATTCCACCAGGTTTCTGTAAACAGAGAGATAAATTTTCGCCCATTCGTCCTTTAGTGCCTTTATAAGATCACTTTTGTTGGAAATTGTATAATTTTTAAGCTGATTATCCAAATGTGCCCATAAATGTTCGATTATGTTAATGTCTGGGGACTGTGGTGGTGTCTCGAGTACGTGTGGGCAATTATATAGTAGCCACATACAAACAGCATGTGCTTTATGTTAAGGATCGTTATCCTGGTAGAATAGGCATGTGTCTTTTATACCCAACTTTTCTACACTTGCACCAAATTTTGTTTTAAAATAGATAAATATTTAGTTTGGTCCATAACTATCCAACTCCAGAGGACGACATGCAACCCCAAACTAAAACAGAACCACCTCCATGCTTCACGGTAGCTTCCAAGTTTTTTTCTTTGAGTTTTTCGTTTGGTTTTCGCTAAACGTAGAACTGTCCCTTTGATCTGAACAAATTAAATTTACTTTCGTCTGTATATAATACTTTATTCCAGAAAGAAATATCCATATTTTTGTAAATTTTTGCAAAATTTATGCGTTTAGTTCTATTAACTTTATTAATATAAGGTTTCTTACGAGCAACTCTACCATTATAATCATTTTTCCGGAGCACTAATCTTACTGTTTCTGGGTTGCAATCTCTATTTATGTGTTAAGAAATTTCCTTAGCTAATTTTGAAGCGCTATCTTTAGCATTTTTTTTAACTTGTTGGATAATCCATCGTTCGTCAGAGCTGGTAAATAGTTTTGGTATTCCTGATTTTGTCTTATTTTCCACGGATTTTCTATCTCTATACCTTTTAATTATATCATGAACAGTTGATTTTGGTTTTCCAATTAAATGACTAATTTCTCGAGCAGTTTTTTCTTCCTCAAAGTTTTTAATAATAACTTTTAAGATTTCTTCAGTTGTGTATGACTTTGGTTTTGACATTTTCAAAAATTTTTGGTAAAACGACGAAATTTCTTACACTTTTTTGATTAATAAAGCTTTAAGAGATGTCAATAAATAAAAACTTCATAATAAAACGGGGTTTCCCCAAGTATGTTTAAAAATAAACTCAAGCGTTGGCATATGTCCGACTTCTTTTTTGATGCCTTATTTTACAATGAGAATATTTTTTACTAATATTTAAATAAAGAAACAAATTATTTTAGTAAAATCTTGTTGGTTTTTAGCAGGCAATAGAAAAACATAGAAAATAATAAAAAAAAGTACCATTATGTTAATTTTAATATGAAAAATATTAAGATTAATATTATCCTAATGTTTGTCCGACTACATTATTGAGCCACTGTACATCAAAATAAGTGAGGAAAAAGATTTACGTCCTACAAATTATTAAAAAAATTCAATTAAATCCAAATAGGTCCTACGAATAATTTGCCACAGAATTAAATTTCTGCCGTTAAACTGTTTCTAATGTTATTAAACAGTATTAGGAGAATTTGACCATTGATATGAAACCTGGTTCAGAAAGATAAAAAAAGGTCCACATGATATTGGGAAGGCCAATAAAATTTAAATCATATTGAAAAGAACTCTAAAGGCACCTGGTAGAAAAGCAGCTGGGTTAGCTAGTGCTCTGACTATTTGGAGCAAAAAGTTGAAGCTAACGCGGAGTTAAGTACATATAAAGTCCTAAAAGTTCCAGACTGGAATGCTGCAAAAAATTTAGAAGCCAATAAGAGGGCATGAAAATTAAAATCAAATTTCATACAAAAATGTTGTATAAAAAACGACGAAACATATGTACTGGCAGATTTTTCGCAGCTTCCGTGTCAAAATGTTTATGTTGCTGATGCTGGAGAAAATGTTGAAGATAAGTTTAGGACCGAAAAGCTAACGAAATTTTTCGAAAGAATTCGTGGTGTGGCAAGATTTATGCAGTTGCGGCAAAAGAAGCAACTGTATAAATACCGAAAAATATATCAAAGAATGTTTGCAAAAAATATTTTTCCTTTCATAAGAGAGCACAATGTGTCCACATAATTTGGGCCCTATTTTGCTTCATGTCACTACGTAAAAAAGCTCTGGGGTGATACCAAAGCAATAACATAGTTTTTGTACAAAGAGAGGTCAATCATCAAAATTGTACGGAGCTAAGACCAGTGGAGAGATATTGTACTTTTGTGAAAAGAGATTCGAAGAGGACAAAATAGTTATTCCAAAATATCAAAGATTTTGGAAGGAGATGGGCAGACTATTCTAAAAAAGTGACTGAAACAACTATTAAATCTCGAATGGAAGGGTTACCAAAAAATGTCCACGAGTTCATAAGTAATGGACAGAAGGGTTTCCTTGATTTCGTTTAAATCAAGGAAAGGTGATATCAATATTTTAATGATCACGTTTTAATTATTTATTTATTGTTAGATAAAAAAATGTCCGTCCATCTATATAATGGGGTTAAATGGGTCGAAAATTATTCTTAATTCAGGGAAAGGTGATACTTTAATGATCACAGCTTATTTTTCTATTTATACGTAAGCAAAAAAAAAATCATTTTTAGAATTATAAGATTGTTTTCGGCAGAATGGTAATGTCCATCCGTCCATCTATATATAAAAAATGGATATAAATATTTTAAAATTTATAATTAATAATGTAAAAAATTTATTGTTGGAATTTAAGAGATTTTTTCTAGAGAGAATTCGGATGTCAGCCCTTCCATCCATCTGTTTGTTAATTTTTGCAAATTTTCTAATTCAAAAACGTTTATTTTTGGACTTAATAAAGATACTGACTTAACTTCCTTTATTCGATAGATAATTTCATCCTGTAACTAATTACAAAAATATACTGAAATTTATAATACATATAAGTCGTAAAAATATGAGATAATTTCTATGTTCATAAGTACTCTACTTTGAGTGCCCATAGCTCCGCTTCTGAAATGTATGTAAGATTCTCATTCCAAACTTAAAATATTACACTCCTCTGTTACGCCTCACATTTGGGTAGAATCACCAAAATTGGCGCTATATTCAGGGAAGAGTTAGAGTTCATTATTTATAATTTTGTTGTGTTATTAGTACGTCAAATAAATACTTTCTGAATTTATAAATATTTTTTTTTTTTTTAGCTTAAGCCACCGTCCGTTCGGCTGTCTGTATCAATAACCAACATTTGAGATAGCTACAATCGAACTATTATTTTACTGAGTCCCATATTTATTTTTTCCCCCGGAAATGGGTCAAGCGCTTATAAATGTCTTAAATATGTCTGTATTTTCATAAATTTTTTAGCAGGTGAGTTTTGTCCAATCAAAAATCGTATTAATAAATTTCGTGAGGATCGGTCCAAAATTTACCATAGCTCTCATATAAGACCGCCTTCCGAAAATCACTTTCGCGCTCAAAATTCCTTAATAAATTTTCGTGTAAAGACAAAATTAAGTACAAATAAAGTATATTTAATCATTAGTCTAACACTAAAATTTCATAAGGATCGGGCCATAATTGAACATAAGCACCTGTTACGCCAATGCAAATTCTACACTATTTTTGTGCATTACTGTGAAAAACATTTTTGTAAAATCCGCAAAATGTTTTTTATGGATCTTCATACTACTATGATATGAAAGATTTTTATTTTCATCCAAGTTCGTCTAAAAGCTTTTTGAATTTCTATATAAAAGTAAAAAATTCCTATTTTAAAAAATATTAAAAATATTTATACAAAAAATGCATAAACATGTTTCGAAGAACATATCATTAACTCCTTAAAATACCTTGGCGTGATTCTGGACTCTAAGCTCTCGTGGAAACGTAATGCTGAGAGTCGCATGCAGAAGGCACTGTGTGCTTTCTATACATGCAAGAAGACATTCGGGAAAAGATGGGGTCTAAAACAGTATATCGTCCATTGGATGTATACTGCGGTTATTAGACCCATTCTTACCTACGGTGCTCTTGTATGGTGGAAGGCTGCAGGCACGAAGACACATATCTCTACTCTGAATAAGGTGCAGAGACTGGCTTGTCTCTCAATTACTGGTTCAATGGGTTCCACTCCCCAAGCCAGTCTGGAGACTATGCTTGACATCCCTCCCCTTGATATTTTTATTAGAAATATCTCCGCCAAGTCCGCTCTACGGCTCAAAGAGTCGGGCGAACTCAGGCATTGCCGCGTTGGTCACGGCACTATATTGAATGTAATAGGCAGATCAGCTCGTATACAGGGGACTGACTATTTAGTACCGAGAATGAATTTTGATAGAACATTCGATATCAGAATCCCATCTAGGGAAGATTGGGCAACAAATTCCGTCTTTAAGGAATTTGCAATCTCAGTATTCACTGATGGTTCTAAGACAGATACTGGCACTGGCTCGGGTATATTCTCTGATGACTTAGACATTTCGATGTCTCTCAGATTACCCAATTCGTGCACAGTCTTTTAGGCCGAAGTATATGCCATTAACGTGGCAGCGAAGCGAATTCAGGAATTTAATTTCTGCGCTTCGAACATTGATATATATGTGGACAGCCTTGCAGCAATCAAGGCTCTGAACCCCCCCATTGTAAGATCAAGATGTGTTGACGACTGTATACGCTCCTTAACTCAGCTAAGACAATTTCGGGTGGAGCTGATATGGGTTCCGGGCCATACAGGTATACGAGGTAACGAAATGGCGGATGAATGCGCAGTAAATGCATCGTCTTTGGACGAGGCACTCGCTTGCGAGGACATTCTCACTCCCTTCGTCACTGTATCCAATGCTCTTGATGAATGGGCGGTGAATGAGATAGAAAGCAGGTGGTCCTCAATCACCACTTGTAGACTATCAAGAACTCTCTGGCCGCTCCGGTCTCGGAGTAGAACTAGAGCATTACTCTCTCTTGATAGATCATCGATAAGGCTTCTAGTAGGCATAATCACGGGGCACTGTATGATCGGGCGCATGTCGGAACATATGGGTTACCCAGGGAATAGCTTTTGTAGAAGTTGTTTAGATGAGGAAGAAGAGGAATCCGTACAGCACTTGTTATGTGAATGTCCAGCACTGAAAGGGCGTAGACTGAGACACCTCGGTAGACAACTCTTCCATGATCTGGATTGTCTCAATGACATGCCACTTTCAAACCTGATTGGATTTGTTAGGAGTACGGGTTGGTTTCTGGATAGATCAACGGAAAGTTAGTTTTTTTTGTTTATGGAAAGGGAGAGGAGTTTTCTTCTCAAATAGGGCATCACAATGGGCCTAATGGCCTCCGAGTGCACTCGCTATGGCGGGCGACCCTTATAACCTAACCTAACTCCTTTAAAAAAAAATTACTTTTAATGAAATTAAATCAAAAAATATAACCTTAAAAATGTTTAATTTTCCGTTTTTACCACTCTGTTAAAAAATTAAAAAAAATCTGTGACTTTGATGACGCACTAAGGAGTGAGATTGAAAAAATGTTAACATATATAAAATTCAAAGTTCTGATTTTTTTTATTTAATTGATATTATGATATTACAGATCTCAGTAAAATATAACTTTTATAATTCTAACCACTACTTATGATTCGGATTCATAAGTTATGAACTCGTGGAACTTTTTTGGTAACCCTTCCATTAGAGATTTGATTTGTGTTTCAGTCACTTTTTTGGAAAAGTTTGCTCCTTTGGAGTTGTTTTCAATATGCTTTCAATTTTCTTGGCCCTCCCAATATCATGTGGACCTTTTTTCTTCCCGAACCACGTTTCTTATCAATGTTCGAATTCTCCTTAGTAACAGTTTGACAGCAGACCTTTAGTTCTTTGGCCAATTTTTTGTAGGACCAAAATCGATCGCACTCCTTAGAAGTGAGGATTTCATCATTTAATAATTATTAATTCACTTTCATACGTTCTACTATCCTTAATTCTAATAAATTCATCATATGTATGAAAAATTATAATAATAGATGGAGCCACTGCATTTGCTTCTTCGAATAAGAAAAATATGTTTCTTGTTGAATATTAATAAAGGGATACAAATTCCTTGGATTTTTTTTTTCTAATTTTATTTAATTAACATACAAAGCTAAATATTAATGTATAAAATGGTATAATTTATCTTAAACTGAATTAGACACGGTATAGGTATCGTTACTGATGCGAAAACACAACAGTACAGTATTGGGGTAAAAGTGGTCGAAAATGGCGCTTAATTCAGGGAAAGGTGATATCAAAATTTTAATGATCATGCTTTATTTTTTTTTTTTATTGATTATTAGTTAAAAGAAAAAATCAGTTTTAGAATTTTAAGATTTTTTAGCAGAACGGTCTGTCCGTCCGTCTGTACATTAGAGTTAAATGGGTCGAAAATTATGCATTATTCAAAGAAGGGTGGTATCAACACTTTAATGATCACGTTTAACTTTTCTATTTATTAGTAAGTAAAAAAATTTATTTTTAGAATTATAAGATGTTTTTTGGCTGAGTGGTAATGTCCGTCCGTATATACATTTGGGTTAAATGTGTCGAAAATACCATTTAATTCAGAGAAAGGTGATATTAAAATTTTAAGACTTTCATTTGGTTTTCATATTAATCGAGAAGTAGAAGAAAAATATCTTTCCAAATTTAAGTTTTTTTTTTTAAGGAATTCTAATGTCCGTCCATCTGTCCGTCTGTTTGTTAATTTTTGCAAACTTTTCAATTCAAAATCATTTAACTTTTGAATCAATAAAGGTAATGACTAAAATTTTTCTTTATTCGATAGATAATTTTGGTTGAAAATCGGTTGAAAATATTTGGCTATATATGGAAAAATCTTAACCAAGATGTTGTAAAATTGAGATTTTTGAAATTTCAAATGTATGTAACTCGAAAAATATATAAGATAAGTAGTACATGCAATCACGTTCTCTAAAGGATTTATCAAGAACTTTAAGGTGATATAAAAATCTTGGAAATCGGGTAAGGAACAAAAATTCGCAAGTGATTAAACAGTTTCCATGACACTAGTACTCTATTTTGAACCCCTATACTTCCACTCTTGATGCGAATATTGGATCCCGCTTCTAAACTCAAAATGCTACTACCCTCTGCTACGTCTGTTTGAAATTTCATGCAAGTCCAATCAGCCGATTAGAAGTTACAGATTTATTTCGATTATTTCCCACTATTTAATGTTTGATAAAGCAAGAAAAATTTTTGTACTGAAGCTGTTTTTTGTATGAAATCTACTGGAGTTTTTTTCGAAAAAAAAAAAAAAAAAATTATTTTCTCAAATCGGGCTATATATGCGCACGATTTTTTTTCACGATATTAAAGTGGACAGTATGTACTATTTTTTAGAAAGTTTTCAGAACAAACAACCTGTAACATTTTAAGTTGCATTCCATGAAAGTTGAAAATTAGTGTATTTTAGGATAATTTTCAAAAAAATAACAAAAATATTAGGACAAAATATAATTTACAAATACTTGAAAAAAAGTACATATAAACATCTGAAGTTGATGGTTTCATTTTACATTTTTACCTTAAAAGACTTTTTATTTAAAATAAATACCCTGAAATCTGATGAAAATTTAATTTTTTACTATTTTTCAAAAATTTAAAAAAATTCTTAACTTTGACAGCTCCTTATAAGAAAACGACATAACCTAGCTTAATGATTTTAATTAATATTTATACATGATTTTGTCTATTTTTATTCGGTACCCAACTTTATTACAAAATTTTACATTTTAAAATTCAATTAAGCTCCACTTTTGACACATTTTTCCCTAACGTGCAGTGGTCCGAAATGGGTTAAAAAAGACTGTTACTTACGCTATGTTAGTTCTTGAGTTTTTTGAATAGGGAAGAGTGTAACTTTTAATACAATTTAATTTTATAGCTTACACACACACTCATTTTAAGAATAATTGAAATTTTAGTATAATTTGTGAAAAAATCCCTTCTTAAAGTGAACCAAAATGTTTTCACATTGTTAAGAATTAAAAAAATAATAATAAAACACTATTCAAATTATGTAAATGTATTTAATCCTTGAATAATTTTTGAATTAATCTAAGAAGAAAAAAAAACATTTTTTTTATAAAAACTCCTCTATATTTTATAATTCCTAAAGCACTCTTTATTAAATTCCCTTAAGACGCTTCTCAGTGTTCCTTTGCTATAAAAGATATTTAACAGTGTTCCCTAAGAGCATTATTTTCTTTAATTTGCACCCTCTACATATCATATCTATATACATAACATGTTTTTGTTTCAGTCATAAAACATTTGCGTCATTATTCAGCCCATAAAAGTGACAGATATATGACAACTACTACTCATACTGCCATAATAGCAGTTTTAATTTTTTTTTTTTTTTTGTTTAAACAAATTTCTAGCAAAAAAAAAAAAAACATTTAGTGTTCCATCAACCGATTTTATTCACTTCTACGACAATCAAGTGCAAATGCCTGTTGATGACATCAACTAGCAACAATGTTTCATTCAAATGGCGAAATTTAATGAATGAAAACAAAAATGTGGCAAATTCTTTCATAACATGAAATTTTTAACATAGTATGAGTTTTCACACTAAAAAGCACATAGTATATAATCTCATGCAAAACTACTAGTTTTAATAATTTCTTTCTCTTGCTCCTTTTTTTTTTTTAATAGTTTTTTTTTTTTTTTTTTTTTTGTTGTTGAATTTAAAGCTAAAATGTTAACAAAGTACTTAATGTCACACTTGCTATGAAGAACAGGAAAGAAATGAAAAATTGAACAAACAAATCCTTTCAAGAGGGGCTTAAACATACATTCATAGTACGTTTGAACATTTTGGTGCAACAAGACATGACAAGTTGCAAACTGTTGCTGCAACGACAAAGAGTTTCGATTGAAATTTAAAGAAACGTTATTTGATATTGGATTTGTAAATGCATATTGAAAAGTATTATTTAAAAAAAGGGAAAGAATGGTAAGAGTTTCTAGAAACTAACAAAGAAAACGTTTAATACATATTTAAAATAGAATTTAAAATAGAATACAAAGTTTCAGAGTGGGTCTGAATGCAAAAACTTTGTTAATAAATATGAATCTCCTAAACTACTGGTCGAATCGAATTGAAATGTATGGAAGAGTTATAGAGGAGGACCTAAGCCCTTTGATATTGTAGTCACCCTGTGATAATATAAAAAAATCTACAATGAGGGTGTCAAAGTGGAACACCTCGATAGTTAAAAAGTTTCAAAAAGTCGTTACTTCTACAATTTAAGTCCGATTTCAAAGATTTTTATATTTCTGTAAAGTGCTTAGTGAGATAAGGAAAAGCATGCAATACATAAGTTACCTCTTATAGTTGAAAAGGTATTTACGTTTGAATTTTTAATTTTTTGTCTCGGCTTTATTTCGTTTTTCGGAAATATCTTCTGAGGTTTATATGTAAGGAGTGAGATCTTAACTTTTTTTCGAAAGCAATATTTAAACATTTTTTGATCTAGTCAATATGCCAGTTATTATTATACCCTACACCACCATAGGTGGTTGGGGTATAATGCGTTTGTGCTGATGTTTGTAACGTACAGAAAAAATAATCGGACCCCCACCTTAAAGTATACCATTCGACTCAGAATCACTTTCTGAGTCGATTTAACGATGTCCGTCCGTCTGTCTGGCTGTCTGTCCATGTAAACCTTGTGAACAAGGACGAAGCCTATTGAAATTGGTTATGATCGGTTCATTATTTCACCTGGCCCCCATACAAATCTCCTCCCGGAATAGAGGTTTAACGATCATTAATGCCGTAAATATAGCAATATTTCAATGAAACAAAGTACAAAGGAGTTTTATATAAGTATTAATCTTTGTGCCAAATTTCATCAGGATCGGTTCATAATTGACCATATCTCCCATATAAACCAATCTTTCGAAAATCACTAACGTGTATAAAAGTCATACGAATGATAGTATCAAGTTAATATTAAACACAAATAAATTTTATATAAGTAGAAACAACATTGCCAAAATTTATGACAATCGGTCAGTATCAGGAGAATTTGACCACTGATAGTAAACCTGGTTCGCGAAGAAAAAAAGGTCCACATGATATCGGAAAGGCCAAAAAAATTTAAATTTTTTAAAAAGAGCTCCAAACATATTTGTTAGAAAAGCAGCCCGTTAAGCTCAGTGCTCTGACTATTTGGTGCGAAAATTTAAACCAATGCAGGCTTGAAAATATACAAAGTCCAAAAAGTTCAAGACAGGAATGCTGCAAAAAATTTAGAAGTCAAAAATAGGATACGGAAATTAAAATCAAATTTCATACAAAAATACTCATGTTGTATAATAGATAAAACGTATGTACTGCCAGATTTTTTGCAGCTTTACTTTTCAAAAATAACACTTGCATGCTTTTCTAAGGTGCAGTCTTTCAGAAAATCTTAGAAATTGTTGGAAAAAATCAAAGTATATAAAGTTACTTTTTCAGCAAAAATTGCAATTTTTAAGATCTATTTCAAAATTTAAATTTTTAAAATTTTTTTTTTTTTTAGTTATCGAATTGAAAATTGTTCTTTAAGTGGATTCAAACGCCTTTCGTGTTTTAGCTACACACTCTAGCCAACAACATTTTAAAATCATAACTGCTCCTCTATCTATGTCCCATAAAGATCGGTCAAGTAGTTTGAAAGATCCAGAATTATAAACATTAATTTTGCATAAGTCACCACTGTGCTTCGCTCAATCTGGCCTCAATATCTTGAATCTCAAGATATTTTTTTCTATTGATTAGATCGAGTTAGAAATCTCTATAATTTATTGACGTAAATAATTTCTTGTATCATTTACTGTGTTATAATAAAAAAAAAAAAAAAAAAAAAAATAGGAATTCAATTAAATGCCTAAACACAGTTTTTAGTTTATGTATTTTATTATACAACCACTTGTCAATCCAAATATTTAATTTTTTAAGTAATTTTATAGAAAAGTAAGTTCCTAGTATATTCAGCAAAACCAGAAAATGTAAATACAGACTTGCTAAATTGGCATTAACTATTTACAAATAAATAAAATAATATTGAATACATACATATATTTATTTCGAACATGATTTAACATCCTCAATATCCTCCTCTAAAGAATGAATAAAGAAGTAACAACTTGTCAAAAGTGTTAAGTCGTTTATAATATTGAACTAACAACAAGTTTCGTTTATGTATTCTCTATTTAAAACCTCCTTTCTATTCTATGTTTCTCACACTTTTTCGCTTATATTTTATTATAATTTTACGCAACAACAAAAACTAAGAAAATATTTAAATGAAAAAATCTAAAGAATTTGTACATATAAACATTAGGGTGGCCCCGTTTTTGTGGAGAGAAAATAAGGTATCGATGTTCCCAGTTCAAATGAAAATTTATTTCATTCTAAAATACCATTACTCAAAATTTTCTTCCTGACATTATCCTTTCGTGAGCGGGATCAAAATTAAAAAACATAATTTTTTCATGCTTTCCGAATTTTGTTCATATTTTTGCCAAAGGAACAACATGAAAACTTGATATTGCAAGAAAGGTCTTTGGGGTGCGCTTTTGAATACGTAACAAAAATTAAAGACCACGTCCAAATAAGTCTAAAATTTTGAAATTATTCGCAAATAATTTGATATTTGAATTTTTTACGCATAAATATTAAAAAAAAATAGAACCAAAATTATACATTATAACAGGGATGATAAATTCAGTACAATTGTACTTTTTTCAGTACAATTCGATCTTCAAAAGTACTGCAGTACTCCAGTGATTAATTTAGTACATTTGAAAAACTTTTAAAAAATTTAAATATGTAAAAGATTCTAAGTCAAATTTGGATTTCTTTAAAAATCATTTTAGAATCAATAAAATTTGCTTTAAATTCAGCTGAATTTATGCATAAATATTTAGACATTATCAGACCTGAATGTTTTCATTTTTGAAACAATTTGGATATGCGTTTATTAAGTTCCCTTTTTTAAATTACTTTGAAAATGCATAGACGTAAGTATGTTTCGCATTCCATTTCACCTTAAAAGTTTTAATTTTTATACGCGGTTTTCTTTTTTATTTAGATATTTTTGGAGGAACATTAAATCCCTTAGTATAAAATCGAAACTAATACAAATCTGAATATTGTTAATACTGTAAAGCTTTTTAATGATATATAATATACTTTATAATTTCTTTTGAGAAATTCGAAAAAAAAATCCCAAAAAAAGTTCGAATTTTAAAAATTAACTGATAGAGGATTATAAGAACTGCGCACGAAAAATCCGTGCCTACAAATCTGCTTATAGAAACTAAACTAGTAGGCGAATTTTTTAAAAATAAAATTTTTATTAATGGCTGTTATGTTCAAGTTATAAACATAAAAGAATAAATTATTTTCTGTTGGCTTTTAAGGAAATATTTGATATTTTCCAGAATTCTTCCAATTGAAGGTTTTATTGAGTTTCGGTCCCTTTTTTTCTCGAATAAGTCCAATTATTTTTTAACTCCGCTTCATTTTAAGCTAAGCTTTTAATGTTCTTTAAATTATTTTTTACTAGAGCCCAATATCTTTCAATTGCTCGGAGTTATAATAATAATTTCATGGATTAGCCTCTTTCAGTACAAACACTAAAAATTTCTTTATTACCACTCCAGTGTTTTGTTGCTATAATAAGAAGAAACGAGAACAGGTCAGAAAAAGGTGGATACATTGTAGTTGCTTAGGAAAGGGAGAAGTCTTTTCCAAAGTCACTCATTCACGCATATTTCTGTGCTAATGGAACCAATTTTTATGAATGAAGTGCTTCTTTTCCGCATATGCATATTGCTTCCCAAAACAACAATTTTCTTGCGAATTTTGAATTGTTTGATATACAATATTTTTCTGCCATATCCCCTCTAGTATTATGACCCAAGAAACTGTATTTTTTGACGCAACTGCTTTTCTAGCAATTGTTTTATATGACCGATGTAAGATTTTATTTAAAATTTCAATTATGTGTTTTTGTGTTTTTTGTTCAATTTCCATTTTAAGAAAAACTAGTTTCGCTAAAACCATGACTCTTAGCACATAGCTAGTGAGCATAATAACAAATGTAAACCAGTTAACAGAATTATTTAGTTTCCACCACATCCAAAGAGCATGCACGGATTTTTCCGTGCGCAGTCCTTATTATACGAGCTGTAAATCCGCTACTTCGTTAGTGGATTTTTTTTTTTTTTTAACCATACTAAATAATAAATTTAAACTAAGATTCTCAACTCCCGTGGGAACATTTTTAATAATGGTGTTGTGTCGGCACTAACAACAATAAATTTTTAATTATTTTTCTTAAAAAAGTTCCAAAAATTACAATAAAATATAGGATTTTTGAAAAGAAAAAAAGGCATAATTAATATATTTCTGAAAAAAAAAGATTTATTTTTTTAAATTTATTTTTATGCTTTTAGTTTAGAAAGTTCATAGGATGCCAATAAAGTACCAATTTTTCGAAAGTTAAAAAACTACCAAAGTATTTCTATTATTTTTTAGTATAAAAGAATGTTACTAATAGAGCTTGGGAGTTCTCATCCATAAATAACAATATCTATTTTATTTCAGGTTTCTAATATTAGAAGAATGAAAAATAAATATTAAAAAAACAAAAAAGTATATTAGAATAAGAAAAAAAAGTACCACAAAATCCCTTTTAAGGATTCTGATTCACTTAGGACTATATATCAGTAATTTCATGTTTCTAGGTTAAATATTATAGGAAATTCAAAAAGTACTATTAGAAGAACAAAAAAAATACCACAAAGTTCCCTCTTACAGATTTTCATTCACTTAGGACCACATATTTTTAATTTTTGCTTCCAGCTTCATAATTATAGATAATTCAAAAAGTACCATTAGAAGAATAAAAAGGTATGTCAACGACCCCCCTGTGAATTCTCACTCTCTTAGAAGTACATATCTTAAATTTCCTAGGTTCAAAAATTCAAAAAGTACTATCAGAAGAGTAAAAAAGTATCACAAAGTCTCCTTTTATGGATTCTCAGTCATATTTGACCAAATATCTTTAATTTAATGTTCCTAGGTTAAATATTATAGTAGATTCAAAAAGTACCATTAGAAGAACAAAGCAGTACCACAAAGTCCCCTCTTATGGAATCTAATTAATTTAGGACCACATATTTTTAATTTCATGTTTCTAGGTTAAATATTATATAAAATTAAAAAAATACCATTAGAAGAACAAAAAGGTACCACAAAATCCCTTCTGTCAATTCTCACTCACATAGGGTCACATATCTTTAATTTTATGTTTCTAAGTACCATAAAGGACCCTCTTGTGAATTCTTTCCCACATAGGACCATGTATATCTAATTTCATGTTTTTAGGTTAAATATTACAGGAAATTCAAAAAGTACCACAAAGTCCCTCTTCTTGAATTCTTACCCACAGGACCATGTACCTTTAAGTACCACAAATTCCACTCTTGTGAATTCTTATCCACATAAGACTACATTTACTTAATTTCATGTTTCTAGGTTTAATATAATTTAAATAAAATATAATTTCCCACTCTTAATCCCTTTATGGTACTTTTTTCATCCATCCAATGAATTTCTAAATTGTATTGGTATCCCATATTAAAATACTCATATTAATATTTCAATAAATATAAAAAAATGTTTTATGAAAAAAGTACTAAATTTTTACCCCTTAAACGTTCGAATTTCTAAAAAGTACCAAATTTATATTTGTCATTTTTTGATATATTATAAATACGATACAAATTTTATCTGTATGTTGATTGGTTTCAAAGATGTATGTGGTGCCAAAAAAGTACCAAAATATAGTTTTTACTCGTTTCCTCCCTAAAATGACCGATTTTCAAAAAAGTACCAGACACCTGTCGGATTATTTTTTAAATGAATAATGATAACTATTAAATGTTTTTGTATCTTTATTAGTTTGGGAGATATAAGGTAATCGATTTGACCCTTTTTTACCCCTAAACATTCAAATTTCCAAAAATCCCGTCTTAGTGGATCTATATGGAGGGAGACCTACCTACTTTCCAAATTTCATCTCTCTAGCTTCAGGCGTTTTCATATTGTTTCTTTGGCAGAAATATGAAAAAATCCGAAAAAAGGATCTATTTTTATTTTGATCTAGGTAACAAAAGGATAATGCCAGGACGAAAATTTTAATAAACAGTATCTTAAAATGAAGTAGATTTTCATTTGAGCTGGGAACATCGATACTTTTCATTTTGGGGCCACCGTAATATACATACATATACACAGAATATGTACTTTATAGCATTGAAGTCAACAATAAAATTTGTAGTCATGATAAACACAACAAACATTGAATGAGATGATTTGGGTTGGCAAAGAAATAAAAATTCTATATCAACAGACAGTTAACAAGAGAAATCCATTAAACACAAGTACGAAAATAAGAATAATAAAATACTCAAATAATCAAATTAAAACATGATGAGAAACTAGCTGTTTTTTTTTTTTTATTAAATTATTTTAACAAAAAAAGCTTGTTAAATAAATAGTATAATAGATATAAAAAAATACTTACCTCGGGACTAATGTCTGTGGCATTAGCACTGGATACAAATTCTCGCAGGAAGCCATCTAATTCAGTGCCCTCAATATAGCCATTACCTGGAAAATAATTTAAATAAAAGAATTTGATGAAAATACTAAAATACTTATAAGAAAAAAAGGTTAATCATCCTAATAGTATGCTTCAACTTAATTCATTAATTTAATTTATTTTAACATAGAAATTCCTAATTTTTGATTTATTTAACTGGAAAATTATTCAATAATTTATAAAGCTGGATTTACATTATGCCACAAGTAACACTATCTGTCGAAATATTGTGTATAACAAATTAAGTAGTATGTATTAAAATTGGAATTCATATTAATAACTGAAGATAGTGATTAGCATTTGACAGCCTAATGACTAAAAATATTTCATAAAACAAGCAAATATCATTAGATCAGGAACATATTTCCTTGTAAACATTTTATTTATACTGACGAGAGAGAAACTACAGTCGGTCAAGACCGACCATATGAAAACCTACACCATTATGTATGAGCCAAAAATTAGATCTGTGGCCAATTGTAGACCAACACTTTTACTAAATGTAAAATAAAATATACAAATACAGAACAATGCATTTATACTTACATCTATATGATTTTATGCACTTAAGGGCGATTCCCGGAAGTGGGTTTATATGGGAGCTATGGTAAATTATGGACCGATTCTCATAAAATTTGGCATTGTTGTTTTTACTTATGCAAAACTTATTTATGTCGAATATTAACTTGATACTATCATTCGTATGGGATTTATGTGCGTTAATGTAATTTCCGGAAGAGAGGTTTATATGGGATCTATGGTCAATTATTGTCCGATCTTAATGAAATTTGGCACTGAGATTAATACTTCTTTGTGCCGAACTTCATTAAAATATTGCTATATGTAAGGCATTTATGACTACTAAACCCCTATTCCGGCAGGTCATTTGTATGGGGGCTAGGTAAAATAATGGACCGATCATAACCAATTTCAAGGGTTTCACCCTTGTATCAAAATAACTGTTCGTGCCCAATTCGACTCAATCGTGATTCTGAGTTTCAAACATCAGCACAAACGCATAATACCCCAATCACCTGTAGTGGTGTAGGGTATAATAAAAACATATTTATAAAGAAAATTTTTAATTGTACATTGTTGTCATGCGAATTGCTTCTCATTTTAGTTTTCTTTATAAATTAATTATTAACAAAACATATTTCTTTACTTTTTTACATTTCAATTTATATACGAAGATATACCTAAAACGATGAAACATTATGTATTTATATTTAAGGACTGCGTACGAAAAAATCCGTGCATGCAAATCTGCTTATAGAAATTAAACCAATAGGCGAATTTTCTTAAACTATATTTTGGTTAATGACTGTTATGCTCAAGTTCTAAACATAAAAAATTAATTAATTAAGAAAATATCTGATCTTTTCCGGAGTTATTCTGATTAAAGGTTTCATTGTGTTTCGGTCACTTTTCTGCTCAAATAGGTCCACTTATTTTTAAACTCCGTTTGATTTTATGCTGAGCTTTTAATGTCCTTTAAATTATTTTTTACTAGAGTCTAATATCTTTCAATTGCACGGAGTTTTGGACAATTTGATGGATTAGCCTATTTCGGTACAATTTCTTTATAACAACTTCATCGGTTTGTTGTAATGAGAAGAAGCGGAAATATACCAGAAAATAGCGAAATAGGATACACTGAATTTTATTAGGAAAGGAAGAAGTATTTTCCAATGCACTCGTTCACGTATATTTCAGAGTTAATCGTACCATTTTTTAAGAACGAAGTGCTTTATTCCTGTGTATGCATATGACTTCCCAAATCAAAAAACTTCTTGGGAATTTTGATTTCTTTGATACACGAAATTTTTCTGCAATAATCCCTCTAGCATCTGCGACATAGATTCCTGGCAAGGAAGTTGGAAAAAGTCACCCTGTACGAACGCTTCGTCGTCTACTATACAGAAACAAAATTTGTGAAAAAATTCGTCCGAAGTACTTTCATGTTATTTTTTACCTCCAAATTCTTGCTTGCGTTTCTTTTAGGATTTTTTTCTTACTTTATAAGTCTTCAGGCTAGACTTCCTTTAAAATTTTCTGATAAAAATTCAAAGCAATTAACTTTTTGTGACACTTTTCTTCCAGAGATGAGGTGATTTTCTCTCAAAATCTTTTCTATATTGCCTGAGTCCTACAGCCTGAAGTTACTATTTGTCTTCCATTGTCAGGTTACCATTCAGTGATAATGACTTCTTTGTATAATATTATGACCCAAGAAACTGTATTTTGCGGCACAACAGCCTTCCTTGCAATTATTTTATATGACCAATGCAAGATTTTATGAAAAATTTGAATTATGTGTTTAGGTGTTTTTTGTTAAACTTTTTTTATATTTATAAGACCCAAATTAAGCATTTTTGAAGATTTAAAGTTTAAGTTTGTTTATATGTAATTTACATATAAACAAACTTGGACCGATTTAAGACATTAAAAAGTAGGGTTCATCAAATCGACTCAAATAATCGAACAATCGAAAAGTCGAAGTGCCGAAATCGACTTTTTGGCTCGAAAATTTAAAAGTCGAAAATAGTCGGAAAAATTCAAAAATCTATATATATAAAAGAGTAATGACTGAGTGATTGACTTGCTTGGTGATTCATCATCGCACAGCCCAAACAGTTAAAGCTAGAAGGATAAAATATTAACTATAGAATGGTCTCCTACCAAATGGATTAAGAAGGGATTTTTGGAAATTCGAATGTTTAGAGGGTAAAAAAGGGGTAAAAACGGGTAAAATCGGTAACCTTATATCTCCTAAACTAATAGTGATAAAAAAAGTTGATTAGTCATCGTTATTCATATAAAAAATAATCGGATAAATATCTGGTACTTTTTTGAAATTCGGCTTTTTAGGAAGAAAACGGGTAAAAACTTTAATTTGGTACTTTTTTTAGCACCCTATCTATCTTTTAATCCAATAAGCATAGAAATAAAATGTGCATCAAATTAGTACTTTATAAAAAATTGGCGAATACAAGTTTGGTACTTTTTGGAAATTCGAACGTTTAAGGGGTATAAACCGTTCCTGTTTTTGGTACTTTTTTCACAAAATATTTTTTTCTTTTTACTGACATACATACAAATATTTTTAAATTTAAAAATTCATTGGAATACAATCTTTGTTACTTTCAGAGGAATAAAAAAAGTACCAAAAATGGGATAAACTCGGGAAGTTAAATTTTATTAAAATTAAATAATGAATTTTATATTATATTAAACCTAGAAACATGAACCTAGGTACATGTAGTCCTAAGTTAGGTAGAATTCACAAGAGGGGACTTTGTGGTACTTTATTTTTTTCTAATGGTACTTTTTGAATTTTTTACAATATTGAATCTAAAAAAATTAAATTAAAGATACATGCTCCTAAGTGGGTAACAATTAGGGTATCCAATTATTCTGGTGTTCATATTAATCGGTTTATTCGACAAATAATTATTCGAGGTTAAAAGTTGATCGGTTAATAACCGATTATTGAGAAATTATTCGATTAACCGAATAACTTTAGTTATATATGTAAAACATATAAATTATACAAATTATAGCATATAATCTATTGAAATAGTTACATAGAACATAATATAAGACCAAATTATTTTACAAGGGGATCATTTCGTTATTGTTTTCTCCTATTTGTATGAAAAAATTTAATTTTTTAGCTAATACTATAAAATATTCTCCTAATTCCGCTTTATTTAGTACATTTTTCACGTAAGTGTATTTTCTGGGTACGAATAATAATTTGTTAATCTAGTCTAAATTAAAATTTTTTGGGTACATTTAGGAGATGACAATTACAAGTATTATGAATTTACATTAATCAAAGTAATGTTTTACGAATTTGTATTGATACAAGTTTAATTATTTATGAAGATATAATATTATCTATAAACTTTTCTTATCGTTTTTATAAATCATTCTAACCCAACAAAAAATGCATCCAAAGAAGTCAGTATGATACTGAAATTGTGATCCAGAAATAGTACAAATTCGTATAATTTTCAATGAATTGAATTTTTTTTACAATGAATATCCAATTTTTTTTTTTTTTTTTTTTAACTGCTCAAGGAAATTAGTTTTAATTTTTATTACTATTACAGTACGAGCTCGAATTGCGCAATTACCTGTTATTGCAACTACCCTATTTGCGCAACCGCTTATTTTATTACATTAAAGTCTTTATAAGTGCAACTTTAAAAAAAAAAAAGTCTCGATAAGTGCAACTTTTTATTTTTATCATATTATTTCATCCATTTCTTCTTAATTTTTTGTTCAGAAATCTGTTATTATCATAATTTTTTGTTTTTATTCTGTTCTACTTCTTTAACACAGAAGCATAGTCGTGAAAAAAAGACGTGAAAAAAGACGTGAACAAGATACCTCTACGTCACTGATAAAATTAAATCGTCCTTTTTTTCTATGATATTATTTGATTATTTGAGTGCAGATCATTATGAATTAAGTTTGAAATATGAAATATGAAAAATTTTAATATTCGAAAGGCAGTCAATATTTAATGGTCGATCATTGCAACTATTTCAGTAATTGCAACAACCTTTGTCTGATATTTGTTTCTTTGTAAAGATAACATCCAAATATCAACGTCTTATAGCAGAAAAATCCATTTAAATCTTTCTATGTATATTGGATCCTGTTCTATTACTTCTAAAGCAGAAGAAAAAGTAACAGTGTAACAGTAACATGTAGTTTACATAAATTTATCATAAAAATGAAAATTTTTCTATTTATAACTCAAGAAAACTACATTTCGGTTAACCGGTTATTCGACAGAAATTATTCGGTTTATTCGTTATTCGAAAATAGTCAGTTTTAAAATATTCGGACAGTTAATCGACAGAAATTAACCGGATAACCGAATGACGGTTAATCGATTGGATACCCTAGTAACAATTGAAGGAGGGAAGTTTGTGATACTTTTTCGTTCTTCCAATGGTACTTTTTGAATTTTCTATAATATTGAACCCAGAAAGGTAAAATTAAATATACATGGTTCTATGTGGATAAGAGGGGGACTTTGTGGTACTTTTTCGTTCTTCTAATGGTGCTTTTTGGTAAATTTTCCAAAATATTGAACCTATAAACATGCAATTAAGATATAAGTTCCTAAGTGAATGAAAGTCCATAAGAGGGGACCTTGAGGTATTTTGCGTTATTATATTACTCTTTGAATATTATGTAATAATTAACTTTCAAAGGTGAAATTAAAGATAAGTATATGGTTCTATGGTTAGAATCCATAAGCCCTACTAATCACATTCTTTTCTACTAAAATATAATAATAGAAATAATTTGGTAGTTTTTGAACCTTCGAACGTTAAAGATGTAAGAAACTGTTAACTAAAATATTTAAAAAGTTTATTGTTCTTAATCCTGACACAACACCAATATTATGACTGTTCCCACCGGTGTACGTTGGGGTAAAATGTGTCAAAAGTGGTGCTTAATTGATTTTTAAAATTTAAAGTTTTGTGATAAAGTTGAGTACCGAATAAAAATAGACAAAATTATGTATCAATATCAATTAAAGTCATTAAGCTAGATTGTGTTGTTTTCTTATAAGTAGCAGTCAAAGTTAAGAATTTTTTTACATTTTTGAAAAATAGTAAAAAATTCAATTTTCATTAGATTTCAGTGTATTTATCAAGGACCCAAAGTAATTGTTATCATAATTTTCTATATCCAAAAAATTGGCACTTTTTAAGAGTTATTACAAAAAATTGATTTTTAATAATTATTGAATAATATATAAATATAAGTTACTCATAACTATTATTTTTTAACTAATATTTTAAAAATTAATTAAAATAATTATTGATGAATAAATAAAATATAAATTTCATATAATTATTATTCTTCATTATATATTTAATAACAATTATAATAATAATTTTTTATAATAATTAATTGCGAATATCATTGCAATTTCATCATCTCAAGCCTCAGATGATATTAGAAATCTAATTGATCATACGTATATTGTTTTTATCAAATTTCAAAGAAAAAATAACCAAAAAAAATATGCATGAATTTAAAAATTATACATAATTTTAACTATTATGAATTATATTTTTCAATAACTATTAAAAAATGATTTTTAAATAAAAAAATTTAAAAAGTAACTATTATAAAAAATATATATTATTTTTCTCAATCATAATTATTATTATTTCGATAAAAATATATTAATTGAAAGCAAATAATTATTAATAAGGAAAAAAATAAAAATTGGAAATAATAGTTAGAATTTAAGAAATTCGACATAAAAATTGTAATAATTAAGACCTTGGTATTTATTTTAAATAAAAAGTCTTTTAAGGTAAAAATTTAAAATGAAACCATCAACTTCAGGTGTTTAATAATTTTGTTAAGTTTTTGAAAATTATCCTAAAATACACTCATTTTCAACTTTCATGGAATGCAACATAAAATGTTACAGGATGTTTGTACTGAAAATTTCTTTAAAAATAGTACATATTATCCACTTTAATACTATGAAAAAAATCGTGCGCATATATAGCACGATTTGAGAAAATATATTTTTTTTTTTTTTTCAAAAAAACTCCAGTAGATTTCATAAAAAAAAACAGCTTAAGTGCCAGACATTCTCTTTGCTTTATAAAACATTAAACATTGGGGAAGAATCGAAATAAATCTGTAACTTCTAATCGGCTGATTGGATTGCACGAAATTGCACATAGGCGTAGCAAAGGAGAGTAGCATTTTGTGTTTAGAAGCCGGATCCAATATTCGCATCAGGAGCCGAACTATAGGGGTTCAAAATAGAGTACTAGTGTCATGGAAATTGTTTAACCACTAGCGAAATTTTGTTCCTTACCCGATTTCAAAGATTTTTATATCATCTTAAAGTCCTTGATAAATTCTTTAGAAAATATGGTTGCATGTAATACTGTATTGTAATACTATTGCCAAATATTTTCAACCGATTTTATTACATTTTATGTAGTTGGTTAAAAAGCTAAATTATCTATCAAACAAAGAGTTATTATTGGTCATTATTTTTATTGAGTCAAAGGTTAAACGATTTTGAATTGGAAAGTTTACAAAAATTCACAAACAGACGGAGTGATGGACGGACACTAGAATTTTTTAAAAAAAATCTTAAAATTCGAAAAATTTTTTTTTCTACTTATTGATTAGTATGAAAACCAAACTAAGGTATAAACATTTTTATATCAACTTTCCCTGAATTAAGTGGAATTTTCGACACATTTAACCCAAATGTATAGACGAACGGACGGACATTGCCATGCTGCCAAAAAATATTTTAGAATTCTAAAAATGCATTTGATTACTAACTAATAAATATAATAAATAGAAAGTGATCAACAAAATTTGGATATCACTTTTTCTTGAATTAATCGTTATTTTCGTCCCATTTAACCCAAATGTATAGACGGAAGGACGAACATTACCATTCAGCCAAAAAGCATCTTATAATTTTAAAAATAAATTTTTTTACTTACTAATAAATAGAAAAGTTAAACGTGATCATTAAAGTGTTGATATCACCCTTCTTTGAATAATGCATAATTTTCGACACATTTAACTCTAATGTATAGACGGGCGGACAGACATTACCGTTCTGCTAAAAAAAAATCTTAAAATTCTGAAACTGAATTTTTTAACTAATAATCAATAAAAAAATAAAACGTGATTATTAAAATAT
The DNA here is from genome assembly GCA_951394005.1 of Protophormia terraenovae. Classification (NCBI taxonomy): domain Eukaryota; kingdom Metazoa; phylum Arthropoda; class Insecta; order Diptera; family Calliphoridae; genus Protophormia; species Protophormia terraenovae. The sequence continues at coordinate 97,942,021 of OX596077.1, forward strand.
TGATATCGCCTTTCCCTGAATTAAGCGCCATTTCAGACCACTTTTCATAATTAAATTTTACGGGATTCTTAAAATTGTGTATTTCATTTTGTTTTTTCTAATAAATAAAGGAGCTACCAAGTTTTTATGTGCTTTATGTAGGAGTACTGCAAGATCGGGTTAAATGCTATCTATATAAAAGTGAATCTGTGTTTTTTACTATGTTTGTTTTTGAATTTTATTTCAATACAATGGGGTAGCAAATCGCAGTGTGTTTATGCTATTAGAAATATTATTTAAACATTTTCAGCTATAAAATTATAATTTAACACAATTTAAATTTATAATGTGTAGTCAGATAAAGACGAAAAGCTGTAAATAATAGTAAATAGTGAAAGTCGAAAAAATCGAAAAGTAGCAAAATGTCAACTATTCCATAATTGAAAAAGTTGAAAAAAAAATTATTTAAAAGAAATAGTTTCTTAGCATCTACATTTCATTAATTTCAACTACACCATCTAACTAATATTAAGAAATCGTAGTGTACAAAAAATTATGTGTAATTATGTCGAAAAATTGATAATTTAAAAATTAAAAAAAAAAAATCGAAAATTCGACTAATACCCAGGATAATTTTGTGAACAGTTTCCCTGTTTATCAATTCCAGAGCAGGTTCTACTAGAATCTATTGATTTTGGACAAAAAAATTACGGTTTTTTAATGTTTATTTTGTTTTTAACTTAAATAACTTTAAGGATAAAAATTTGTATTTTTTATAATAAATAAAAGTTTTTTAAGGTTTATTTTTTTTACTTTTTAGCAAAAAAAATGATAATTATTATAAAACAAAATTTTTGTTTTGTATTTGCAAAAATATACTTACATTATTAGTACTTGACAATAAGTATACTTGCTAATTTTAGGGTGCTTCTTGCATAGAGCTTGTTATCTGTCAGCAAGTTAAACATGTTTTAGAAAATATACTGAATGTATATCTATATATATAAAAATTAATGTGTGTTTGTTTGTATGTATGTTTGTTTGAAGTCTATAGCTGCCTAAACGGCTGAACCGATTTTCTTGAATTTTTCACAGTGTGTTCCTATATGCCTGGAAGGAAAAATAGGCTACTTTTTATTTTGAAATTCCATGTGGTCGAGGTGCCACGCCCACTTACTAAATAACTATTAAAAGTATTTAGTATATCTCTGAAATTGGTAATACTAGAGTCTTCAAATTTTGCACGAACAACTCTGACACCTATGTGAACATTCTGGAAAAAAATAGGCGAACTAGCAATAGGGGGTGTGGCACATCCCACGCCTAATATTGCTTGCCAATACCAAATGCCGTAAATTTACATTTCCCAAATTTTGTACAATAAACTTAAGTGTCAATGTGAACATTTTGTGCAAAAATGGGCGGAAAAGAAATAGTGGGCGTGTCATCTCTCATATAAAGTTATTACCAACATTTTTATATCTGGGAAACTATAAAAGTTAGAGAGCTAAAATTTTGTACGACTAGCATTAGCTTCAATATGTGGACAAAAATTGGTACACTAACAATCGTGGGCGTGGCACCTCCCATATAAAGAAAATATTAAATTATCATATCTGAGAAAATATAACAGTTAGAGAGTTTGTCGGAGCCACTTTGGTATCAATATTAATATTTAAGATATGAACTGGGTTGAATGCGACGCCCAAATTTTACGCCCACTTTTTAAAACACAAACGGCTGCACCGATTTTCACGAATTTTGACACACAGATAGTACCAGTGCCGCTGATCATTATATGCTATATATGAACTGGGTTGAATGCGACGCCCAAATTTTACGCCCACTTTTTAAAACACAAACGGCTGCACCGATTTTCACGAATTTTGACACACAGATAGTACCAGTGCCGCTGATCATTATATGCTATATATGAACTGGGTTGAATGCGACGCCCAAATTTTACGCCCACTTTTTAAAACACAAACGGCTGCACCGATTTTCACGAATTTTGACACTCAGATAGTACCAGTGCCGCTGATCATTATATGCTATATATGAACTGGGTTGGATGCCACGCCCAAATTTTTCGCCCACTTTTTGAAACTCTCAAACGGCTGCACCGATTTTCACGAAATTTGACACACAGATAGTACCAGTGCCGCTGGTCACTATAGGCTACGTATGAACTGGGTTCGACGCCACGCCCACATTTTACGCCCACTTTTTAAAATTCTCAATCGGCTGCACAGATTTTCACGTAATTTGGCACACATATAGTACCAGTGCCGATGGTCGTTATAGGCTATGTAAGAACTGGGTTGGATGACACGCCCACATTTTACGCCCACTTTTTTTAAATCTTAAACGGTAGTAAATACATATTTGATATCGCCTAATAAGGGGTAGCGCAGCTCACCGGGTTACGCTCGTTACCAATAAACATCAATTCAAACCATATAAATTTGTTGGAAAATTTCCTTTAATAAATTTAAAATTTAAAAAATATTGGTTATGAAATAAACAAGAAAATTTCATAAATTTCCAGTTAAAGTATAATGTTAGGTTTTTATAAAATTTTTAAGTAATTGTAAACTGTAAAGTAAAGTTTTTTTAATATTTTATTTAGGGTAAGTGTACCGGTGGTCGGCACGTTCGTGGTCATGATTTTTGGATAACCAGCAATTGCACCACTTTATTAAAGGGTACTCTTTCAGATTTTGTTAGATTTTTGCAAAGAAATAAATGTTTAATTGGCCATTTTATTGCATTTTATAAAAAAACATCGTTTGTATCTATAGTCAGCATATTTCTCCAGTGTTCGGCATGTGATGATCCAATAGTCGGCATACAATTTATTGATACATTTTGTATGTAAATGCCTTAAACTATGCTCTGAAAAATAAAATAATTTTAAAAGATAAAAAAAAATACTTGATCGATTTTATAGTTTATCTTTTTTGGAAAAATTGTCCAACAGATACAATTTTACATTTCAGCGACCTATAGTAAAATTTTACTGTGAAAAATTCTGTAGAACATTTTTATCTATAGATCTTTTAATTCACTTTTAACACATTTTTTTACAAACATTATAGAAATGACCCCTTATAATAACAGATAAATCATCACATAGTTCCGACGAAATATTTGTAATAATAGGGTCTAAATGTATTTGCAAGAAACATTTAGGTCCGAAGTACTAATTACATTATTATCTCCCAATTAACATGACATGCCGACTATAGAATGCTATAAAAATTGTTTGTTCCTAAGGTCGGCAGCCACCAAACCATGAAATGGAATTCTTTACGCAAAGTTTTACACATTTAACATAAGGTTTCAATAGTTGTCTATCTTCCGAATAAATTTTTGTTATAAAATTTTGTTAAACAACTTGAATTATTATAATTAATATCATCTTTGAAAGTAGCCTTTCTTTAATTTTTTTTTCTAAAAACTGATATCAAAAATGTGTTGTTTAAGAACGGAGGAAATTACCAAAAAACTGCTACTATTAGTATATTTTGAACATTTGCACTAAAAATATAAATATATTTTCATGGCAAAACTGATCTTATGTCAATAATTAGTATTCGCTGTTTTTAATTATTTCAGTTTAAATTTAAAAATGCCGACTACTGGTACATGCCAACATTAGGTGCACTTACCTTATTTTGTATTTTTTCTATTGTTAATAAGAATATATTCAAATGTTTTTCTCATTTAAAAAAGCTTTCATTTTTTTTTTTTTTTTTTTTTTTTTCATAAAAAAGTTTAAAACTTTGTTCAAAAAATAAAATATTTTACATACTTACATTATAGAAAGAAAATATTTGTACGCAATTGTGCCGCAATAAAATGGACAAAATCATCTACTATGGTCCATAAAATATGATGAAAAATATGCTTAAAATGATGAATGTAAAATTTTCTTTTCAGCTCATATGAAAAATATATCAATATATAATTAATTCATTCAAAATTTCAGTTTTAAAAAAAGTTTAGAAAAAAATTAATTTCATGTTTAACTCAAGTGTATTTTAAAATTTTTAAAAAACGTTTTGAAAATATTTGAGAAACATTTGTTTGTTAAAGAAACATCCAGCATAGTTTTAAATTATGAAAGCGTTTGATAAATACAATTGTTATATTAGAACACTTTTGCTGGAGAAAGGCATAGTTTTGTATTTGAAATAATATCAAGTCATTTCTCACAGCTAATATTTGAAATTTAAACCAGTTTTCAAATGAATGAAAATGAAATCTCAAAAGTTTTTGCTTATTGGGTTTAAAAAAGTGAATTTTTTAAAATAAATTATTTGAATTAAAATTAAACTAGAAATAAATAAGTGTTTCAGATTGTGAAAATATTTTAAATGAATATGCAAAGAAAACTACATAATAGGTTATCTTTGGAGTGCTAAAAAAAAGGAGTCACCTTATACAAGTATTCAAAAAATTTCATCATTCAACGGTGATGAATCTTTCTTTTTCAACAAAGTGATTTATTTTACATAACTGAATTATAATTAATTTTAATAAAAATTACCATACAATAAATGAATTGGCTTTTATTTATATTTAGGCATAATAATTGTTTCTTTTCACTATGTATATGTATTATTGCTGTATACATGAATAAAGTAAAAATACAACAAAATGATGCTTGCAGATTAACAATATTTTTATTGCGATTTAACCATTTTATTGCTATATACATGAATCAAGTACATATACAACATAAATACACAGCCTTTCAACAGAATAGGTTCAAGATTTTCGTTCCATTAAACCTCTTGTTATTTTTAAAATAATAATGAAATTAAATTTCTTTCATAATAACTTTTAAAGTCCTCAATTCTGATATTTACAAACAAAATAAATTTATGTAATAACTAAGTACGAATTTTAATGATTTTTTTTTTTTCGAACAAGCGAATTTTTGAGGTAAATTTTTTGTTTCATCTGAATAGATTCAACATTATTTATTTAATAAAATAACAAGATGTATTGATTAATATGGTTATTATACCCTTCACCACAGGTGTAAAGGGTATATATAAGTTTGTCATTCCGTTTATATTTTCGGGATCCTTGTAAGAAATGATGACGATAGGACCATGTCCGTCCGTCCGTCCGTGTGTCGGTTGAAATGGCGTTTATGAAGCCCACCGATAACTGACATATATAATATATATATCAAACGATCGGAAATCCTTTCGAGAATTTTGCTATTGGAATTGTTAATTGTCGGTAATATGGTAATATGATTTCGATAAGATGGTAATGTGGTGAAGGGTATCAAAGATTCGGCACAGCCGAATCTTTTTTCAATTTCATTTTTTGTTTTATTATATTATTTGGAAATTACTAATAATGCACAGAAAAAAATATTTCAAATAATTTTTTAATAAAATTATTAATTAACTTTATATTGGAATTTAATTATATGATTTATTAATATAATTAATTTTCTAATTGGTTTTCAATTTTGTTTTTTAATAAATAGACAGCTGTTAATAAAATATAAAGAAAAATTAAATATTTGTCTATAAAAGTAAAGAAATAAAATAAATTTAAGTAAATTTTCAACAATTTTCAGCTCATTGCATCTATTTAAAGAAAAGACGTAATAATTATATCAATTATTCTAGTTATTAATATTATCATTTTGATGATTGAAGCAAAATCAATTAAAAATTAATTAATATTACAAATTTCGTAATTGAAGTACATTTTTACTTTTTTCTGTGTGAGAATAGCTTTTATTATTCAATTTAACCTAAAAAATTCTATTTTTAGGCGACTTATAAAGATTTTCAACTTGTAACAAAGAAGGTTTGCACCAACTTTTTCCAATCTCTTCAGATAGTGAATTTTTGTCCTCGTATTGTCTGTCCAACTCATAAACATTACGTGACAGCAATTCATCCATACATTTCCTACTATATTAATGTCGAGAGAGTATGGTGGCCACTCTGAAGTGGTAAAATTTTGACTTCGAATTCATTGTTTTACCGCTCCTGCGGTGTAAATAGGGGCACTGTAGAGCTGGAATGTCCATGAAATGAATTAAAATAGTATATAGAATATATATAAATTCTTTTCCCAGTAAAATTTGTTTTTCCGTAAATCTTTGAGAAGAAAATCGAAATTCACATCTCTCATAATATGATGTTGCACTCTACGTCAATTCACTTCTTTCGCAGCTTTATGGGAAAATAAAAATATTTATAGCCATTGGAGCATTCTAGATCGATTTTTGTTCATCCTATAGAACAATATGTTTCATTTCTTTTTTAGAACATGCGTTCACAGGTAAAGGGGGGTAGTTTTACTTCACGAAAGGTGATTAGAGGTGGGTTCTTTACAATTTTTAGTCTTCTTAGGTGCACTGAATTTCAAATAATACGCTTTACGGTAAAAACACTTGCTTAAATATATGATTTTTATTAATTTCTGACGCAGAATCAGTAAAATTGGAGGCATCTCGAATGATGGATCTTCTGTCAGCGTTCCTTGTTGCTTTCTAAGTACCTCTTTTCATATTATTTTCATAGCGAGACTGATTTCTTAAAAAGTTGTTTACAATATTTTTTCTTCGCTCAATTTTTCTCGAAATTGTCCATACGCTATAATTTTGCTTTATTCTTTATCGGAAAATTATTTACGAGACCAATTTTTAAAGATTCTTAAAGAAAACTATTGAAAATGTTAGGAAAACACACAATTATGGCCGAATTTAACAAATATTTGACGCAAATTAATTTTATTCTTAATGAACCTATTCAGATGAAATAAAATAATTGCCTTAAAAATACATTTGTAGGAAGAAAATCCTTTAAAAATCGTACTAAGTTCTTTATTAATTATTTTTTTGCTATTAAACATCTTAGAATTCAAGACTTTAGTAATCAGCATGAAAAAAATATAACTATCTTTATTATATTAAAAATAATGCGAGTTTTAATGTAACGAAAATGTTGAACCTATTCTGTTGAAAAGCACTGTATGGTTACAGATCTACAATATTTTTATTGTGATTCAACCATATTATTTTTGTTGAATAGTGTTTTAATTTATATATATTCTAAACATATATTTTACTTAAACCCCTCTTCAACATTTTTCGACATACTATACATATATTAAATTGAGGGCAATGTTGTTCGCAGAATAAGAATTGTATATACATACTAAGTATATATGTATGTATTTCATATTACATTTTATATTAAAGAGTCTTATACATACCAAATATCGTATATATTAAGTATTTATTAAATTTATTACTCACCATCTTTATCGTAATGTGCCCAAACATCCATAAATTGATTTGCCGACAATTTCTTTAATTCTCTCGATTCAGGATCACGATATTGACGCATAAAATTGTGAGCCTTTTCAATCTGTACCCGCTTAGCGGCAGCAGCAGCGGCAGTCGCAGTTGCAGCAGCACCATTTGAAGCTTCCATATTTAATGAGTTTTATGTTTATTAAAATTTATTTATTCTTGGTATTTTTCCTATATTATTCTTTTTTTACGAAATGCTTATAAAATGCTTTTTATCAGTAATAGAATCTCAGCTTTCTAATATAAAATAAAAGTATTGTTGTTGTTTTTTTTTTTTCTTTCTGTAGCTTTTTTGCCAAATCCTTTAGAGATTACTTGTATTTAGAGGAGTAAAAGCAAAAATATAACGACTTTGCCAAGTCACGTTTCAGGGATGTAACAGCAGTTTGTTTTGGCTAAAACTATAAAGAAATAATAAGAAATAATCACGTATGAGAAAAAATTTTAAAAGTTTTTTTTAAAGCTATACATAGCTAAGTATGTATAGCACGATAAATAGAGAATAAATACATTTTAATTATAAATAAAGACAAGTTTAAACTCATTTTAAAGACGTAAATATAAAATTTGGTTTTAGAAAACGTTAATAGATTTTTTAAATAATTCTGACTTGAAAGTTTTCTATTCCAGAGCATAAATTTGTTTTTAAGAGGAATTTTTTAGGCGTTAAAAACGGTACATAATTTATTTAGAAAGCAGTTGGATTTTCTTTAAATTAAAATTAGATTTTCTGCAAATTATTTATATAGTATATCTCGCATACTTAAACAACTGTGTGGATCTTAATTCGCTTTTAAATTTTTTTGTTTAACAAAAATAAAAATAAAACGAAGCCTTTCAAATTGATTGGAAAGAATGTAATTGAACATTGAATTTATTTCGGCATTTATTAGGAAATCAATGAAAGGTTTTAGAGAACCACAAAATAAATTTGTAAAATATGTGTACATTTATCGTTAGCTAAATTGCAAAAACACTTAACTATAACTTTAACTTATACAAGAGAAGCAAATTAATAACTCGGTAAAACATCAATTAATTACACTGTGTTACAATAAAAAAACATTTTAAATGTAACATAGTATAGTTTGTAGATATGGGTGAGCCGTTAAAAAAAAAACTTAAATTGTATAACAGGTATTGCAGATAAACATTTTAAGACTGTAAAGTGAAAAACACGTTTTTTTTTATTATATTGTAACTCCTGATTTTGGGGTTCAGTGTTGCTAGTTTAGCCTTTTTAAGGCTAAATCTAGCCATTTTATTTTGCTTTTAGCCTCAAAATTTTCGTTTTAGCTTCTAGCTTTTTTTCTAGCCTTTTTTGATTTTTAATATAGCCTTAAAAAGGGTAAAAGCTTACTAAATTTATTTTAACAGAATCATATATTTAAGCATTTTTGTATATTAATTCGCAGAAAAAATCAAAATTTTTTATATTTAGCGAAAACTTTCGCCTGCGGCGCATCGTTCCACAAAAATATTATGATTATATTTAGGTTATATTTATAAATTCTTTAAAATATCTTTAAGAAATACCAAAAACTAATAAGAACAAAAAAATAAATGCGTTTTTTAATAAAACAATATATTAGCTTTTTTCTGGCTTTATTTTTCGGGACATTTAGCCTTTTCTGACATTTTTTAAAGTCTAATTTAGATTATTTTTTTCTCAAGTCCTGGCAACACTGTTGGGGATATATCGACATGTAACAAATGGTGTAATAATCTATCTACTCACCCATACATTCCAAGTGTATTAATTTTTTTATACTCTACAACATCATAGGTAGCACAGAAAAACTCATTAGAGTAAATTATACCGTTCGATTCAGAATCACTTTCTGATTCGATTTTGAATATATCTTGATGAAATTTGCACGAATAGTTACTTTGTCACAAGGATGAAGCCTATTGAAATTAGTTATGATCGGTCAAGTAGCCCCTATACAAATGTCCTTCCGAAATAGGGGTTTAGTGGTAATAGATGCCTTATATATATTACTATTTTAATGAAATTTGGTGCAAAGAAGTTTTGTATAAGTGTTAATCTTTGTGCCAAATTTCCAATCTTTGAGCCTCACTTCCGGAAATTACATCAACGTGCATAAATCCCATACGAATTTTAGTATTAATTTAATTTTCAAATTTTATGAGAATTGATCCATAATATATCATAGGTCCCATATAAACCCACTTCCGGGAATCGCAGTAAAGTGCATAAATTCATATAGATGTTAGTATCAACGCATTATTCTATATTTGTACATTTTATTTTATCTATATATATAAAAATTAATGTGTGTTTGTTTGTATGTATGTATATATGTATGTATGTTTGTTTGAAGTCTATAGCCGCCTAAACGGCTAAACCGAAACCGAAAAATAGGCTACTTTTTATTTTGAATTCCATACTAAATAACTATTAAAAGTAGTAGCACGAACAACTTTGACACCTATATGAACATTCTAGAAAAATAAGAGCGAACTAGCAATAGGGGGTGTGTCACATCCCACGCCTAATATTGCTTGCCAATGCCATCAAATTTTGTACGACTAGCATTAGCTTCAATATGAATATTTTGGACAAAAATTGGTACACTAGCAATAGTGGGCGTGGCACCTCCCATATAAAGAAAATATTAAATTATCATATCTGAGAAAATATAACAGTTAGAGTTCTAAAATTTTGTCTTAACCACTTTGGTATCAATATTAATATTTAAGAAAAATATGGGCGGACTAGAAGTAGGGGGCATGGTACCTCCCATATGAATTAAATGCAAAAATTCTTATATCTGGGAAACTATTGGAGTTGGAATGCTCAAATTTTGCACAAAGAATTCTGACATCCATGAAAACATTTGTCTAATAAATTAGCGGATTATGGGATTATCTATCTATCTATCTATCTATCTATCTATCTATCTATCTATCTATCTATCTATCTATCTATCTATCTATCTATCTATCTATCTATCTATCTATCTATCTATCTATCTATCTATCTATCTATCTATCTATCTATCTATCTATCTATCTATCTATCTATCTATCTATCTATCTATCTATCTATCTATCTATCTATCTATCTATCTATCTATCTATCTATCTATCTATCTATCTATCTATCTATCTATCTATCTATCTATCTATCTATCTATCTATCTATCTATCTATCTATCTATCTATCTATCTATCTATCTATCTATCTATCTATCTATCTATCTATCTATCTATCTATCTATCTATCTATCTATCTATCTATCTATCTATCTATCTATCTATCTATCTATCTATCTATCTATCTATCTATCTATCTATCTATCTATCTATCTATCTATCTATCTATCTATCTATCTATCTATCTATCTATCTATCTATCTATCTATCTATCTATCTATCTATCTATCTATCTATCTATCTATCTATCTATCTATCTATCTATCTATCTATCTATCTATCTATCTATCTATCTATCTATCTATCTATCTATCTATCTATCTATCTATCTATCTATCTATCTATCTATCTATCTATCTATCTATCTATCTATCTATCTATCTATCTATCTATCTATCTATCTATCTATCTATCTATCTATCTATCTATCTATCTATCTATCTATCTATCTATCTATCTATCTATCTATCTATCTATCTATCTATCTATCTATCTATCTATCTATCTATCTATCTATCTATCTATCTATCTATCTATCTATCTATCTATCTATCTATCTATCTATCTATCTATCTATCTATCTATCTATCTATCTATCTATCTATCTATCTATCTATCTATCTATCTATCTATCTATCTATCTATCTATCTATCTATCTATCTATCTATCTATCTATCTATCTATCTATCTATCTATCTATCTATCTATCTATCTATCTATCTATCTATCTATCTATCTATCTATCTATCTATCTATCTATCTATCTATCTATCTATCTATCTATCTATCTATCTATCTATCTATCTATCTATCTATCTATCTATCTATCTATCTATCTATCTATCTATCTATCTATCTATCTATCTATCTATCTATCTATCTATCTATCTATCTATCTATCTATCTATCTATCTATCTATCTATCTATCTATCTATCTATCTATCTATCTATCTATCTATCTATCTATCTATCTATCTATCTATCTATCTATCTATCTATCTATCTATCTATCTATCTATCTATCTATCTATCTATCTATCTATCTATCTATCTATCTATCTATCTATCTATCTATCTATCTATCTATCTATCTATCTATCTATCTATCTATCTATCTATCTATCTATCTATCTATCTATCTATCTATCTATCTATCTATCTATCTATCTATCTATCTATCTATCTATCTATCTATCTATCTATCTATCTAATTTTTAAGATAAATGTTATATTTAAATTACTAAATAAATATATTTTTTTAATCCTTTAATTACTATGTATTTCATTTCGGGGGGTGGCGAAGCAAACCGGGTATTAGCTAGTATTTAATAAAAGTGTTGATCTGCAATTAGCCACGGGTCTATATAAGTCCCCTTCCCGAATTTGGATGCTCATTAGGCTGCACCAAAATTTACCAACTTTCGTATTTTGACCGTAACTCCCCCTAGAATTGTTCTTTAGGTTGTAAAAACGTACTGTGTGGAATATTAGTAAAATCTGATATCGTTAACCCATGTATATAAATTAAACCTTTTTTTGAACTGGTTTTCAAATTAAAGAAAATTATTATGCAATATAAAATATATATCAGGAAACACATTCTGAAGTTTTCAAAAAAATTGGACAAGGATAACCTTTAAAGTCATAATTATAAAAAATTTAAATTTGTATGGAAAACATAACGAAAAATATTTTTTTTTATCAGAATTTCGATTCAGTGATCTGTATATTAAATCTTGATTAGTTTTTATGGCTTTACTTGTCAGTATTGGGTAATGGTTATTTTATTTGTTCAATTAAATTTGCTTTCAAAATATTTATGAATAAAGGCATTTAAAAAAGCTGACTCCAGGCTCAGTTGAGGGTTAAATTTGCTTTTTTTATTGTTATATAACCTTCAGTTATATTTCCATAAAATTTCATTGAAATCCATGCAAAAATAATTAATTTTTTGTTTAGTAATTTTTGGTGCAGCCTAAATGGTATAGGGTATCATTTGGTCAGGCTTGATTAGCTATATCTTTTTATCTCGTTTCTAATTAAGAAATTAAGAAATCTATATAAATATTTGCCCTTCCTTTTTATCATAATTATATATTTTGTCTTAATTTATAACATATTTATAGTGGCCTGTAAAAAAAATATTAAATGTTAGTTACATGGTTTTTCATTTCAGCTAATGCTATACAAAATTAGTAAATTAATATTATCGATCAATATTCAAAAATATTCCTATGCCAATAAATCAAGTGGTTGTTATATGTATGTCTGTATTTGTTTAAGAAAAAAAACTGTTGTTTTATTTCATATTATTATTGCTTGAATATTTTTTAAGGTTTTTCCCACAGTTTAATTGTTTACTTTCTCATAAATTACAATTTATTTAAATTTTTATTTTTATACCATAAAAATTTCGTAAATTGGTTGCATTATTTGCAATTTACCTTGACGTCAAAATTGTGTACAGATTTGTTTTTTTGTTTGATACTAGCATTTAATTTTCTAATGCATTAACGGTGCACAGTGGGGTCAAACGCAAATTTTTTGGTAATAAATCTGTATCTCCAAAACTACTGCTCGGATTAAATTGAAATGTATGAAGGAGTTGCAGAGGTGGACCTAAGCTTTCAGAAAAATCATATTGTAGTCACCCTATGATAACACAAGATAAGTTACAGGGTGTCAAATTTGACTACCTCGAGTATGTTAAAGTTTAAAAAAAATCGTAACCTACAAATGAAATCCGATTTTAAAGATTTTTATATTTCTGTAAAGTGCTTAGCAAGATAAAGAAAAAACAAGCTTAATCACCCAAGTTATCTCTTACAGTTAAAAAGATATTTACACTTGAATTTTGAATTTTTAAATTTTTATAAGAGGTAAAAATTTTTTTAAAACATTTTATAATTTGCTATTTATTTCAAAATAATATACTGAAAGAATTTTTGGATTATCTTAATGCGTCTAGAGGTGAAAAATATTCAATATCAGCTCTCTGAAATTGGTATGAAAAATGGCTATTTTTTACAAAAATATAGTACAATTCTTTCATTTTCTTCTCAAAGTTCCGTTAAAGAAAAAAAATGTTCCTAGTATATTTCAAAAGATAAGACTTCATAAATGTTTAATAAGGAAATTTTGAATTGATTTTTGATAGCACGCTACATCAGGCATTGGTCAAAAATGGTGAATTTTGGAAAAAGGTTAAATTTTTTATATAAATATATATCAATCTTTCACTCCTGGAAAAATCATTAAAAAAAGCTTTACAAGTAAATGTTTGGCAATTTTTTCTTTATCTTTCCAAACACTTTACACAAATATAAAAATCTTTAAAATCGGACTTCATTTGTAGAAGTTACGATTTTTTTTAAACTTTTACATACTCGAGGTAGTCGAATTTGACACCCTGTAGCTTATCTTGTGTTATCATAGGGTGACTACGATATAATTTTTCTGAAAGCTTAGGTCCTCCTCTGCAACTCTTCCATACATTTGAATTTAATTCGAGAAGCAGTTTTGTAGATAGAGATTTATTAGCAAAAAATTTGCGTTTGACCCCACTGTGCGGTGTATATATAATAACTTATTTAATTTGAAAGTTTTTTTTAATTAGAAAATCAATTTACGAAACTTTAACAGTCTTATTTAAAATAGCCTAGAACAATTTGCAAAAAGATTTTACAGAAGACTAACTTTTACACAGTGCACTTCGCTACCCTCCTTAATTTTTTATTTTATTTTTATTTTATTTTTTTTGGTGAACACACCGACTGACCAAACTGTCCAGTACTATTTCTATTTAAATTACGAAAAGTTATCCTCCTTAAATTTTAATTATTTTACCCTTTTGTATAGGGTTATCCCTGCCCCTGGACCTTTCTGTCCTATTTTAATCTCAGTTGTAGAAGTCAATGAGGAAATTATCTTCACAACATTTTGGAAACTTTTCTCTAGTAGTTCTTTAAATATGGGATAATTAATATTGTCTTTGTGTAGAGGGCACCATCCCCTATATGAGGAGTTTACATTGGTCCTTGAACTATTTGAACACAATTTGTTGGAGTTTCACCTTATATGGGATGTGAGCGGTAAAGTGGGCGGATCACGATTATTTTTGGTTTCCAAGTTTATATTGACCCTCAAACTATTTATTCCAAATTTCGTTGTCGTAGATGCTTTTGTTTAAGAGATATCAGCAGAAAAGTATGAAGCGGACTCCCTGTGTTTCTAGTTTTTAACCCATAACTTTTTATTTATGAACCGATTTTGCCCATTTTCAATATCAAACAAAACTTATATAGGATAAATATTTGTGTCAAATTTCGTCCCCCTAGTTTGTCCCGTTCGAGCCCTATCCTGCTTTCAACAGACAGACGAATTGACGGACAGACGGACGGACATAGCTAGATCGGCTCAGAATCTAACCAGGACCCAGAAAATATATATTTTGTGGGGTCTTAAATGATTCCTTCGACATGTTACACACGGAATGACAAAATCAATATACCCCCCATCTTTTTGATGGTGGGTATAAAAATGAGTTTGTGCCTTCAATATTTTACACAAACTTTAAAAAAGGCACTTTCTTTTTATAATACCGTTTAAAAACTTAAAAACTGTGAAATCCGAAAAAAACGTTTTTTCCGAAATTATTTATTTTTCGACTCGTATAAACTAAAACTATAATGACGTCAAATTAATTTATCTGATGGACAATTTAGGGAAAATCGGGGAAAAAAATATTCAATATTTTTAAGAAATGCAAAGCTTTTGTGGAATTATAAAATTTAAATTATTAGATTAGAATAATTCGTAATAAAGTATAAACAGCTCACCCAATCAAGTTTTGTGTAGAACATAATGATCTTAAATAAATAATGTAATTCAAATCGTATGAAATGTTGCTAGCGTTTTAAATATTTTTATGTTGCAAAAGTCCTTTTTTCTATTGTGTATTCGTCATTATTTAAATTTTGTTTAGCTACCAAATTAAGTTTAACATACATTAGGTTAGGTGCAATGGGCAGCTGTCTGAACAATACAGAACAGCTCACTTGGGTCCAATTTTGGTACCGTTGTGATATTCCGAGGGATCATATGATGTTAACTCATATGTCCGAAACTACGTTCGGGTCGAACCAACCTGACGCATGTATGAAAGAATTGATCGCTGTGATGTCTATAACAGAGAGATCCGACAATACATGCACAAGGGGATTACCAAATTTAGCAGTCCTTATTCCAGTGAGAGTTGGACAGTGACATAGAAAATGCTTCGCTGTCTCTTTCTCATCATAGCAACTTCTGCAGAAGTCGTTGGAAGGGAGCCCTAATCTCCTACCATGCGCACCAGCAAATCTGTGCTCTGTAACAACGGATAATAGAATACGTAACCGGTGCCTTAGTAGTCCCAAGATGAGGTTTGACCGAAGTCCATTATAATGGGACCATATTTGCCTCGAGGTTGAACATGTGGATAGATTCGTTCATCTAGCATGTGCAAATCTCGACAAGTTCCGCAGTATAGCCGATCTGCAGGAAAAAAGTGGTACTCCGACCAATTGCTCCGCATCTTCATGTCGAAGAATGAACCGTTTCTGGCCAGTTCGTCCGCAGTGAGATTTCCCGGGTTATTTGAATGGTCTTTAACCCAGACTAGCTCCAGGTTTGAATGCCTCGCGATCTCGTTTAGATATCCGGCATTCATGTACCAGCCTGAATGTCGAAAATATACCCGAGAGCGATTTAATCGCGGCTTGACTGTCCTTACAGATTTGGATATCAACACCGAATACCCTATAGTACCTCAACCTGTTTACTGTAGACAATCCCACCCAAACCCCACCCAATAATAAATATTGCAAGGAATATCTCGAAAGAACCCTAAGACGGTCGCATCCTCTATCGTTCCATGTACCTATAGTTTTGAGCCTAGTCGCCGACATGATGGCAATCTGTTTGTCCATAAGGTCCACCGGTAGCCAGTTAATTAGAACAAATAAGACTTTAGATGGAGTTGTAAGAAGCGCGCCTGTAATGATTAGCTCTAAACTACACTAAAGGAAAAAATTCGATTCAAAATCAACAACGGTTGTTCTCACATTGGTAATTTACGGTAACAGCTTTTTAATACCTTTCGTTAACAAATTTAATAGAAAACATATGTAATTTAACAATTTGATACCGAAATGATTTCAACTTGGTGCCAATTAGGTATCGATTTTCAATAAGAATTGAACACGCAGTGTTTAATTTAAACACATACGGTGTAGATTCACTATTGACACAGAATGGTATCGTTTTCAACACGTATGTGATTGATATTTCTCTGGGTGTACGCAGAATTCTTTCAAAGATTCCGATAAAGGTGGATTTCTCCATAGCCTTCCACCATACTATTGCTCCATACATAAATATGGGCTTAATTACCATGCCGATAACCCATTTTGTGTTTCTGTGATTTATTCCCCACGATTTTACAATGGCTTTCCTACACATATATGTATATATTTCACACCATCTAAC
Source organism: Protophormia terraenovae (assembly GCA_951394005.1). Classification (NCBI taxonomy): domain Eukaryota; kingdom Metazoa; phylum Arthropoda; class Insecta; order Diptera; family Calliphoridae; genus Protophormia; species Protophormia terraenovae. The sequence continues at coordinate 97,959,067 of OX596077.1, forward strand.
AACTTCGAATATAATTTAGGCGTGGTAATGGGAAGGATGGAATCTTATATCTCCTAGAGAAGAGGACAAGTTTCGTTTTTCCTGGATTTACACAAAGGCCACTAGTCGTGCTCCACACACTGAGTACACCTAGAGCAGTTTGGAGTTAAGTCATAGTATCCAGATATTTCCCAGATACAGCCACCTCAACATCGTCCGTATAAGTGACAGCCTTAATCTTCAGAGAATCAAGTTCCCTGAGTAGTCGGTTTACGGCAATATTCCAAAGAAGAGGAGATAAAACTCCTCCTTGCGGAGTACCCCATATTGGATATTATAACCCTGTTGGTTAGAAGTCTCCATATAAGGTTGATAACTGACTGGTTTATATCCAGTCTTTCCAGAGACATTTTAATTGACTCCGGAGTCACATTATTGAAAGCCCTCTCTATATCGTAGAAGGCAACTAATGCAAACTCCTTATACTCAAGAGAATTTTCTATATGTCCTACAAGCGTGAGATCCTCCCCCCTTTTGGGATAAATACCATTGTACATCTAGTCCATGACTCAGGGATGTAGGAACATGATAGGCATGCTGAGTATATCCGATTTAGAGCCCAAACACAACCAAACGGATTTCAACGTTGTTTTCCGCTCTAAGAGAGAAATGCAAAGCTGCGGATTTCATATATATTTTGTTTCTTTATATTTTTTTGTGTTTGGCAACAACAAAACTAAATATATAAAAAAATATTTATCTTTCTCTCCTAAATTCCATATATAAATTCCATAAAAGGCAAATCTATCTATCTCTTTCTTATATAAATTTAATGTAAACTTATGTGATTCATTTTGCAACAACGGCAACACTGGGTGAGTGAGAAAATGAGAGCTTTTGAGAATCCCTTGTGAAATTAAAATAGATTTTAATTTCCAGCGGATTCTGCTGTGTTGTTTTAGTTGTCAAATCTTCATATAAAAAATAATCCGCTAGATTGTGTTTGGGCTCTTAGGCAGGGAACTATTATGTCTCCATTATACTGCAAATCAGCAGATATGATGCCGTCTGGCCCGGGGATTTGAATGAGGCAAAGCTCTTCAGAGCACATCTCAGTTCACTATCCACTATAGGAATGGGATCATCATGTATGGCTTCTGAAGATAACGCAGAATACTCCGTTAAAATGAGACTGCTGGGGAAGTGCACATCCATTAAGACATCCAAAGTCTCTTGGCCGCTTTTTGTCCAGCTGCCACAGGGTTTCTGAATGAAACTTATACATACATTATTAGAACAACAAAACAAATTAATGTTGTACAGATTGCTACCATTTAGATGAAAATTTAAAGAAATTACGATTTTTTTTTTTTAATTTTGATGTAGCCTAACAGGCACAACTATTTTTCCGATTACTATAAAAACTCATGAAGTATTTTGTAAACTAGTTTAGATTTATTTAAATAAATATATTTAATAAGAAATTTATTTGCTTTTAACCCACATTAGATATTTATCAATTTATTTAATAATGCATTTCTTGCGGTCTTGTGCCTATTAAATTTCATATCCTTTAATATTAAATTCAATGCTATTCTAAATTAACTTTCTCTTTCTTAAAATGTACTTATATTAATAAAATTTTACACTTGTGACCTCTTCAAGAAAGTTTTCTTCAAAGTAATTGTCAATTATATTTCATATTTAAAAAGTTTTTTTTTTTATAATTTATTTACTTCATCATATTGTTTTTGATTTAAGGACACCTATTATTTACAATATATATACAGTATTATACATCGTTAGCTAAAATGCAAAATAGCTCTCAAAATATTTTATTTAGAATAAAAGATAATACCCAAAAATAGGTGTAAAAAAATATTCTAAAATATACATTAATTAATTTTTAATCTTAACAATTTTTTCGGTCTGCCTTCATTTGTTGAATTTTAGAAATGTAAGTTTGGACCCTTTGCATTTTAGTTAACTATATAGATAATTTTACTTTATAATAAACAAACTGCAAACATACTTAAAGTAAAGAACTTTAAGACAAAAACAAAAAGCAAAAGAAAACAACTAACATTAATTTTGGTATCACTATTCAAAAGTGTCATAAAATATTGCTGATACATACATTCAATATGTACATGTAATTATGTCAGCCAACCAGTCTGTCATACATTCATATCAGTATATTTTCATTGTCTGTTGTCTATTCTTGAATGTCACTATTCTTGTATATATGTATGTAAGTATATACAGCAGTATCACCGGAATTTTATGTCTCATGGTGTTTTCTATCATGTTTTTCTGTCTTTGTTTCTTTAAGTATCTTGAATACATTTTTTCCGTATTTGTGGCAATGTGAAATCGATATTGAATAGACAGAGACAGACATAAAAAATAATACAAAGTAAAGAAGGAAAAAAAAGTTTAATATTACAGACTGTGTTACAGTTAACTTGGCATGATATTTCAATTCAATTTATATCCAATAAAATGACCTTCAATATATTTTTATTCTGTATTATTTTTTTAATTCGCTTTAAATTTCCATGACTTTAGGTTGACAACAATTAGGGGGGATCATATTTAAACACTTTAGAAGTAAAGAGTTATTTAATAAATTTTAGAGTCTAAAGCACACTTTAAATATTTTTGGATAATTATTTACTACTCCAAGGATAAAATAGTTACTATTCATGAGAATCATGCCCTTTAATACTTCAGTTTTCTTTTTCTAAATCTCTGAACTTCTTTTACTTATAACAGTTGCACGGAAGCTTTTTTATATATTTTTAATACACTTCTATGAAGGAAACATTGAACACCCTAAATATTTTTAAAACCAACTGTAAACAAACATTTTTTTCTATTTTTTCCAAAGTAGGCGTTGTACAAACACAAAATTTAATAACAAGGATTCATACAATACCTATTTATAAATAGCAAAATAAAGGAAACAAAAAAGTTTGCATACTTTAAGGCAAATTAAATTTCAACAATTTAATACATAGAGTCTAGCAACAGCACTTGTTGTGTTGTAGAATAAATACAATATTTAAAGTAAAATTAATATAAAAAAATAAAATATCAAAGTAGGGTTTTTTGTTGTAAAGCCGAAATCAATAGTCCGTTATCTGAAAAAAAACCATTATTTATCAAAATTTAAAAAAAAAAAAAAACATATTTTTAGGCAAATGGCATTTAAATTATATAAGAATCTAAAATTAACTGTGATTTTATAAGAATTAAAAATATAAAGTAAATCATATTGAACTTGCTCTGTGTTAAAATATTTTTAAATATCACATTGGGGTAAAATGAGTCGAAAGTGGCCATTAATTTAATAAAAATTAGTACCGAATAAAAATATATAAAATTATGTATTAAAAATTTTCTTGAAGCAAAATTTTAAATTGGAACCATCAACTTCAGATTTTAGTGTGATTTTCTAAAAGTAAAGACTGCGCACGAAAAAATCCATGCATACAAATCTGCTTATAGAAACTAAACCAATGGTAATTTTTTTTAAATTATGTTTTTATTAATGACTGTTATGTTCAAGTTCAACATATAAAAGAATAATTATATCTTGTTGGTTTTTAAGGAAACATCTGATCTTTTTTATTTATTTATTTATTTTTTTAATTCAGAAAGTTACAAACATATTACAAATTCAGAGATCGAAAAACTTCTTCTAGAAAAAAGAAAGCGGAGAAGAGAATGGCAACAAAGTAGATCACCTACAGCTAAGCAGAGGCTGTCCGACGCAATCAAAAAGCTGAGAACTGCACTTCACGTAGAAGAGGATCGCAAAAACAAACATTTCATTCAAAGTTTAACAAACACTAAGCATACAAATTTCTCTCTTTGGAATGCAACTAGAAGCATAAAACCACCGGTAGAGGGTCAAAGTCCACTTCGAAAAACAGACGGTACTTGGGCACGAAGTGCAAAAGAGAAAGCGTTATTATTTGCTGAGCACTTGAGTAATGTCTTTAGACCTAATCCCACAACAAATGATTTTATTTTAGATGAGCACCATCCTCCTAACGTACTAGGTGCTAACTTAGTGATAAGTATTGAGGATGTTGGCAAAATTATACGGGAGCATACCAAGTTAAAGAAGTCGCCTGGATATGATTTGATTACACCATTAATGATAAAAAACCTACCGAATGTTGCTATAATAAAACTTCATTATTTAATGCGATCTTAACTCTAGGGGTTTTCCCAAAAAATTTGAAAATCTCCCAGATCATTATGATTCCAAAACCAAGAAAAGACTTAACAGTTCCATCTTCATATAGACCAATAAGTTTGCTGCCTTGCTTGTCAAAAATATTTGAAAAAGTACTTCAAGAAAAAATCATACCATTTTTAAACGATCATTGTATTATCCCAGTGCACCAGTTTGGTTTCCCCAGTGCACCAGTTTGGTTTCCGTGAACAGCATGCCACTATCGAACAAGTAAATCGTCTAACTGGAGAGATAAGAAAATCTTTCGAACAAAAGAAATATTGCTCAGCTATTTTCCTAGATGTGGCACAAGCTTTCGACAAAGTTTGGCACAAAGGTCTAATACATAAAATTAAATGTTTACTGCCCCCTAGTACACATAGATTACTAGAGTCTTACTTATCAAATCGATTGTTCAGGGTAAAGTATAATGAATACATGTCAAGTGATTATGAAATAAAAGCTGGTGTACCGCAAGGAAGTGTTCTCGGACCAACACTCTACTTAATATACACCTCTGATTTGCCAATTTGTGATAAATTGATTATATCCACATTTGCAGATGATACGGCAATCCTTAGTTCCCATGTGGACTCATACACTGCATCTAGAGAGCTCAATAACTATCTAAGACGTGTGGAGACGTGGTTGAAGAACTGGAGAATAAAAGTAAACGAACTCAAAAGCAAACACGTTACATTTGCACTCAGGATAGGAAATTGCCCCCTGTAACGCTTAACAATGTAAACATCCCACAGTCTGACCATGTGACATACCTTGGCATACATTTGGACAGTCGTCTTATTTGGCGTCGTCATATCGAAGCCAAGAGGCTACATATGAGAATTAAAGCTTCAAATATGCACTGGCTAATCAACTACCAATCAAAATTAAGTCTTGACTTAATTATGGGGAACAGCAAGCAATACCAATATAGATCTAATACAGAGGGCCCAATCAAAAATTCTTAGGACCATGACAGGAGCACCATGGTATATAAGGAATGAAAACATCCACAAGGACTTAGAAATAACATTGGTAAAAGACGAATTTATTAATGTTCGTGAAAGATACACTATGGAACTACTACATCACCCTAATCCACTTGCAAGATTACTTACCAGAACGCAAACCTCATCAAGGCTTCGTAGAGGCAATCTACCAACCTACAACTTATTTGCCTTCATAGCTCTCAAACGAGAACTAATATTTTAGTTTAATTTTAGTTATAAGATTTAAATACTTATTGTTAGGCCTAATTTTTGGCAGATTCAATAATAAAGAAAAAACGTATAAAAAAAGAGAGCAGATTCGAGTTTAGCGCATCAAAATGCATCAAGTTCAATTATTCGGCTTTGGGGGAGGATTTTTTTTGTCGACCAGTGTTATTTTTAACTAATTTGATTTGACAATTTCTTTGTTACCACTACATAGTTTTGTTGTTGTAAAAGAAGAAGCAAGAACATTCACGTGTCAATAGAACCATTTTTTATGAATGAAATACTTCTCTCCCGCATATGCATATGGCTTCTCAACTCAAAATCTTTCTTGGGAATTTTGATTTCTTTAATATACATTTCTCTCATAAAAAGCACCTTAAATGAAAAAGGGGCGGTAAAGTGGGCGGACCACGCAAATTTTTTTTTTCCGAGTATACATTTGTCCTTGAACACAATTTCGTTGAGTTTCACCTTATATGGGAGGTGGGCGGTAAAGTGGGCGGACCACGCCCATTAAATCAATATACCCACTATCAAAAAGATGGGGGGTATATTGATTTTGTCATTCCATGTGTAACATGTCGAAGGAATCATCAAAGACCCCACAAAGTATATATTTTCTGGGTCCTGGTTCGATTCTGAGTCGATCTAGCTATGTCTGTCCGTCTGTTGAAAGCAGGATAGGGCTCGAACGGGAAAACGTAGGGCAAAATTTGGCACAAATTTTTGTCTTATATAAGGTTCGTTTGGGATTGAAAATGGGCAAAATCGGTTCACAAACAAAAAAGTTATGGGCTAAAAACTACAAACACAGGGTGTCCGTTTTATACTTTTCTGCTGATATTTCTTCAACAAAAGCATGTACGACAACGAAATTTTATACGTATAGTTCGGGGATCGATATAAACTCGAAAACCAAAAATGGGCGTGGTCCGCCCACTTTACCGCCCCCTCGCATATAACGTAAAATTTGAAAAAGTTGATGGTGGGTATATAGATTCGACCGGGCCGAATGTAACATTCGCGCTTGTTTCTTTTTTTTTTTTAGATATTCAAATTTTGATACCAGTTTTTTAAATTAAACAAAATATCATTTTTTGACGCTTAGAATCTCAAATAGTTATTGATCATTTTCTAAACTTTATCACAAATCAAAGACAAGGTATTTTGTTTGATGTCTCATTCGCTGCCTACTTTTTGGGGCAAACATGAGAAATAGATGAAAAGTTGTACTAATTTATTCCAGATAAAATCGAATCATTTATACAGTTTTAAAAACTAAATCTTATTATATTTACAACAAAAATATAAATTAAAATTATTGCATCATGTATAGGCTTTTATAGAAAAAAATTAGGTTAAAATATGCAGTTGATATTTTACCAAAACATGCAAAAATGTATGCGACTAAAAAGCCTAATTCTTATCATTTCTAAACGAGTTTAAAAGAAAAAACTTAATAAAAATAATTTTCTGCGTAACTGAAATTTTTGTATTGGAAATTTTTAAAATTTATTTATAATGTCCTCAAGAAGCCCTGTTACATATGTACATATGCTATGTCATTTCTCGAGTGATTTCTTTACTCTAGCAGAGTGTTATTAAATATCTAATATATTAATAATATCATTAAAGTTATTTACCAAGTCAATAATAATAAAGGCAACTATCAAAGAAAAATACTTCAAAATAAAATCCTTTTAAAGTGTCCCCCAAAAGTATGCTTGAATAAAATACCATTAAATTTATTATTAAAGAGCACAAAATGAAACCACAACAAGTGGTTGCTTTATTTTAACAAACAACTATAAACTTTGCTCTCTTTATACATAGCTTACTCTCATAAATACACACATAAACAAGTGAATATTATAAAAAAAAAATATATATATATAAATTTAATTAAACTATATTTAAGTCAATAATCGATGATGATGGTGATGGTCAAGTTTAAGTTTAAATATCGTTAAAAGAACAAAAAAACGTGTGAATAAATTAATATAAAGCAGACATATTTGTGTGTTTTATGCTGTTGTTTTTGTTATTATTGTAAAAGTAATTTGTATAGGAAAATTTAATTTATAAATAAAAACATACTATCTTTCACATGCTCTTTTTTGCTACACAAAGGACACACGCACACACACATATTTTGTTAACTTATAACTTTTAACCCCTTTAAGTTTAATACACATTGTTTTTCTGTTGCTTTTTATTTGTTTTTTTTTTTTATTAATTTAATGACAACAAACACTTTCACGGCTTGGCAAACAAAAAAACACACGCGTTACTCATACGTCTGCAGTAACAACCGGAAATGAACTAAAGAAACAGGACCGACGACTAAAAAAAAACCTAAAAATAATTTTAGAATAAAAATGTAGGTACAAAATAAAAAAAACAAATAAAAATATATAAAGCGAAAATTTTGTTTATGTTTTTTTTTTCTATTTGCGTTTCAAGTGTGTAAAAGCTAAAAAAATAAAACTCAAGAAATAGACATAAAAAATAAACTTTTATACACATTTTATTGTCATAAATAAGGGAACAACAAAAAAGAAGAAGAAAACATAAAAAATAAAAATAAAACAAAATAAAGTAAAATAAAATGCGCCAGCGCTCTTTGTATTGAAGTTATTAATAGGTTAAGTATGTATAATTTTTAAAAGATTTTGTAACATGAATTATTTAAATCTATAAATTTTATTGCTAAATTTGTATTACACAAAAAATTAACTGATTCAGAAGATTAAAAAAAAAAAAAAAAACTAAAAAATCTAAGTATAAAAATAGAAAGAATGACTTGAAACGGGTTCTTTTTCTCAAAGATATTTTTAGAAAATTTGTTTACAAATGGGAATGAATATCTATTAAGCATTATTTTTTATGTTTAAATTATCCTTTATTATTTCTTTTAAATATTTATCCTTTTTTTTTAATAGGGTATTTCAAAGTCCCCTTTAGCTTTCATTTTCCCTACAAAAGTAAGAAATTTATTTTATTTTCTGCTTCTAACATTCAATGTATAATCAAGTACTTGACCTGCTGGTGGTGTTTTTCTTTTCTTGTTTTTATTATTTTTCCTTTTTTTTTTTTTTTAGAACGAGTATTTAACATTTTAGTCTTGTGCTGTATTGTTTGTTCTAGTTTGTTTTATTTTGTTATAAACTTTTATTGCCCTAAAGGTAGAACTTATGAAAAAAAAAAGAAAATACAATGTTATAATGTCATATAAAATGCTCATACATACACACATTTAAAAACTGCCTACATATTGTTTTATAACATAAAATGTCTTGATATTTTACTTTAAATTACAAAACAGCTATTGCTTAAAAAAGCTTAAAGATATTTCTAAAGGATTTAAAGCTAAAATTAATGACTAAAATTTGAATTGAAAGAGAAGAGAACAATTTATTTGCAATAAAGAAAATTTAAATTAGGAAAATATAACTCAATAAAATTTAGTGTACATGAAAAGTTGCAAATTCTAAAATTCATTGCATATTTTTAGGAATATATGTAGGGTAGACTGGAAAGCATTCTTCACTTTTTTGTTTAAAATGCTGTATTTTCAAAACGGTTCACGATATCAATAAACATTCTTTATTAATAAAAATCTTGATATGTTGGCTTATATTTAAGCTTTTTTGATCTTGACTATATTCATGTTAAGTTAATTTTTATTCAGAATTTGTGAAGTGACCAAAATGTCGAAACCACCCCATCCCATGGGGTAGATTTGCCAAGTGATGGGGGCAGATTCGTTTTCCTATGTATGATGGTTTTTTTACTTTATTTTAATATAGCATTTGAAAAAACAAACAAAAATGAATATGATTAATTGAATTTTATATAAAATAAATAAAAATTCAATTAACAAAGGCGACCCAAAATCTATAAATAAGAAAATCACTTAATGATTTTTATTTGAATTCAATTAAGACTAGAGAGTCTACATGTACAGTGAAAGATTTAGAGATAGTAAGAGCTTCGTATCTGATTACGACGTTTCTGTAGGATAAGCTAAATTGGCCTACCAACAGTTTGGAGAATGTACCGCAGGAGGAGTATTGCGCACAAGTGATAATTTTTTTTACACTTTAAAGAAACTTATTAAAACATATGTTGTCAAATCTTGATCTTACTATCATGTTTATAACATTGAAAAAATTATTTTATCAATTCCAAAAAATATGACAGTTATCACATAAAGTACCCACAGTGAAATGTTTAGATGGGTATTGAAAAAACAGTTAATCACGTTTACCTTCGAACAAACGTCCGTTGAAAATTTAAAAATTTGATAGATGAAAGATCTTTCATATATAAAAAGAAAATAAATTATTAACACAAAGAATTTTACTTCGTTTTCGAGATAATTGGCAAAAACGAATGTGCCCATATGTCGAATGCTCCCTCTTCTACCTATTTTAAGAAATAAATTTAATACTATTAATATCGTAATATGTATAAAAAATTTTACAATATGAAAATTTGTTAAAGACTTTTTCCAAAAAACACTGAGAAAGGACGTATTAGTGATTTTTTTTGCATATTTTTCGTTTCTAATTATGCAATAAAATTCTTGTTAGTGAATATTTTTGAATGAGATTTCATACATAAGTAGATGTTTTGATGTTTAATGCAAAGCGCTATTCACTTTTTTAGATTTGTCTACAAAAATCCCGTAATTGCCAAAAAACTTTAAAAAATTTCCAAAAATGGGATTTTTTACATTTTTTGATATATCTTTCCAACAGATAACGGGGAGCAAATATTTCTATTGTTAAAAAAATTAAAACACTTTAGACTAAATAAAAAGTGTAACTTTTTTTTGATTCCAGCTTTGCGATTTAAGAAATTAAGGCGAAAATTCGAAATTAGTTGGAAAAATAGGTCAAATTTGGGAAACCCTGAAAATCAATTTATTTTGAAAGTTTAAATTTAAATGCTTTTAACTTTTGACTCCGTAAATATTTTTTTCAAAATTCTTTCTTTACACAACTTTTCTATTTTTATTCTATTTATTTTAATGAAATAAGAAAAACTAAAAAAAAAAAAAAACGGGGCTAAAATTGGACCCGCTGTAGCGAAAAAACTTCACCAAGTCAGGCTAAAAAGTAAAAATTTTAATTTTTGAATATTTCTTAAACAAAAAGAGAAATACGATGATATTTTCTTTAAATATTGACTAGCAGAATCCTCCCATATAAAAATCTTTGAAATCGGTTGAGATAAAAGGAATCGGGATCGTTTTTAATAAATTTTACACCCGAGGTGTCCAACTTTGGAACCCTTTGGACTCGCCCCCTGTATGTCTATATGGTCCAAGCTCAAAACTTAAACTCGCCTACACCTTTACTATCATCATGTGAAATTTCATGGAAATCGGAGCAGCCGTTCCAAAGTTCCATAATTATTTCCATTTCATTTTTTGAATCGCACACTGTGTACTGTTTGTCCTGTTCGTCGACCAAACCAAAGCAAACACTTCAAGACATTGAATGATTTCAAATATAGCAGTGTACACCACTTGTTCGAAACAAATACTTCAAATATTGTGTACAAAAAGGAAAGACATACAAGACATTGAAAAGATACTAGTGTTTCACTAGTATTTTTTCAATGTCTTACTTTTTTGTGCCGTGTGCGCTATCTATGTATGTGTACAAAAAACACGCATGTATGTATAAATCTACACACAAAAACGTACAAAGCAGAAAAGCAAAATTTTCTCTCTTGAAGCAAACAAGTATACAGATATTTTGTATGTCTTGAATTTTTGATCGACTGCACTCTCAAGTCTTGTTAGCTCACCACAACTACACTTGAAGTATTTGTTTGTATAGTTAAACACTACAAATAGTATTTGAATGGTTTCAAGTGTCTGCTTTATAGTATTTGTTCCTTGCATACACACAACAGTAAAGTATTTGAGAAATACCAAGTGTCTTGAAATGTCTTATAAGATATGTGTTGCAGATCTCTAGTCTATAGCAAGGTTCGAGTCGAACCAACCTGACGTATGTATAAAAGAGTGGATCATTCTGATATCAGTCTCAGATAGATTGGATAATACATAAATATACGGACTGCCGAAACTGGGAGTCCTAATATTCGTAAGAGCGGGACAGTGACATAGAAGATGCTCAACTTTCTCCTCCTTTTCCTCATTGTACCAACTTTTTCAATAGTCGTTATAAGAAGTCCTAATCTCCTAGCAAGCGCAAGGGCTACCCAGTGCCCTGTAACAACGTCCACAAGTATTCGTAGTTGACGTCTTGGCATTCCCAAGATAAAATTCGTACGAGCTTCATCATAATGGGGCTAAATTTTCCTCGAGGTAGAGCATGTAGATTCATTTGTCTACCTTTGCCGAGCTAACCTTGATAAACTCTGCAGTTTCCAACAAGTTAGTCCATTTCCTCTTTACAAAGCATCTCTCCTTCTCGGCTTTTGCTGTCCGTAACAAGATTGCCCGGGGTATTTGAATGACCACTTGTCCACATCAGCTCTAGGTTTGAATATCTCGCCATTTCGTTTAGAGATGCCCATCATTCATGAACCAATTTGGATGTCGAATCGACACCAGATAGACATTTAATCGCAGCTTAACTATCCATACAATTTTAGATATCCACTCCGAATACCCTGTAGTACATTAGCCATCTTACCGCTCTTTTTAAAGCCAAGATCTCTTGATGAACGCTGCAGTGATCTGGCAGTTTGAAGGAAATATTCTTCTGAATTGGGGAATATAATCGCTATTTCCTAACAAAAACTAAACATTTTTAGTAAAAAAATACATTGAAATTTACATAAATATAGTTTTTGTTTATAATTCAATAAAAATATACCAAAAAAATTTTAAGCAAAGTACAAAAACACTGAAAATATCTATTCGGCAAATTAAGATTTCTATTTTTAAATGAGTGTGTATGATAATATTGCATTTTTTGATTATTTATTTAAAATGTTTATCGCTTTCGAGATAAATTTATGCGTATTAAAAGATCCTTTTATTTTGACAAAAACTAAAATTTCTTTCTTTTTCCCTTCGTCTAAAATTTGCCTTAAAATTTCCGTCAAAAAGGGAAAATTCCTTCCATCTGACACCACTGACTTGTAACCAGTTTATTAAAACGAAGCGCAGAACCTTATCGAAGATTCTGCATTAGATGGATTTTTCCATTGACTTCCACTATACTGATCAAAATGAGTGACGAAAAAAATGTGTGTCACCAAATAGGTCCTACAAATAATTGGCCATAGAATTAAATTTCTGCTGTCAAACTGTTTGTAATGTTATTAAACGGTAGCAGGAAAATTTGACCATTTATAGGAAACCTCGTTCGTAAAGAAAAAAAGTCCACATGATATTGGGAAAATTTAAAGCATATTGAAAGGAACTTCAAACACATCTGGTAGAAAAGCATCCTGGTTAGCTCAGTGCTTTGACTATTTGGTGCGAAAATATAAAGTCCAAAATGTTCCAAACAGGAATGCTGCAAAAAATTTAGAAGCCAAGAAAAGGACACGGAAATTAAAACCAAATTTCATAAAAGAATACTCAAGTTGTATAATTGACGTAGAAACGTATATGCTGGCAGAAATTTCGCAGCTTCTGTGTCAAAACTTTTATAGTGATAATGCTCGATGAAGTGTTAAAGATAAGTTTAGAAAAGCGGAAAAAATTTCTTACGAAATTCCTGGTATAACAAGCCTTTTGCAGTTGCGGCAAAACAGGAAAGTCATTTGATACATTCAGATCTATAAATACCAAAATATACATCAAGGAATATTTACAAAAAAGACTTCTTTTTTTCATAAGAGAACACAACGTGTCCACATATTATTGGCCTGATTTGGTATCATGTCACTACGGTAAGAAAGCTCTGGAGTGATACTAAAACAATAACATAGTTTTTGCACCAAGAGAGGTCAATTTTCCAAATTGTTCATAGCTTAGACCAATGAAGAGAATTTGAACTCTTGTGAAAAGTGAATTGAAGAGCACAAAAAAGGTGTCCCAAAACACCGAAGATTTTAAAAGAAGACTGGTCCTAAAAAGTGAGTGAAGCAACTATCAAATCTCTAAAGGAAGGGTTATCAAAAATGGTCCAGAAGTTCATAAGTAGTGGTTAGAACTATAAAAGTTATATTTTTCGGTGATCTGTAATAAATTATCAATTAAATAAAAAAAAATAATGAAAACTCTAAGATCAACCGTTTCCAAGTTATTGAATATTATGTATGTTAAGATTTTTTCGAACGCACTCCTTAAGCCACTAAAATATAATTTTAAGAATTATACACTTGCTGATGTGCATAATAATAAAATTAATAGGGCATATAACACAATTTTAAATATATATTATAGGTGCTTTAAAAAATTTTTAATGAATGCATTAAAGCCCGCCCTTTAATAATTTTGTTTCTCCTACTATGCATTAAAAGTGAAATAAATCTATAAACACTTTTTTCAAATAGAAAAAAAAAAAATATTAATGTGTGGATTTTCATTCATTGTATATACGAGTAATAGATTTTAAATAAACCCCTAAAATATGATTTTAAAAATGTATGATATACACTTATATAAGTATAAATTTTTAAAAACATATTTTAGAGGTTTATGTTTTATATACAATACATGTAAGAAAATCCTCTAATAATAACGTAATATAAGATACATTTTTTGATAAGTTATTTTTTTTTTTTTTCTATAACAAAAAACGTTTATAGCATACTTTTATGATATATTTAAGCTTCAACTTCGTTTAAATAAAAATTTATAGTATAATATTAAAATAAATTTCCTATAGTATTTATATTTGAAAACCTTTCAATGAAACCTAAAAAAATTATTTAATGTTAAAATAAAACAAATAATAAAAACAAAAATCAAATAATAGGATTAAGATTAAAAGTTTAAACAAAAAGTAAAGATTTTAATCAGATTTTCATAGTGTTCATTTAACACTAGCAATGTATTATGCAAGTTATACATGTGTATTAGTTACTATTGCCTAAACATTGAAGGCTAAAATTATTTGGGCCGTACCCTGGATAAAGTTCAGACACTCGATTTTTAGGTATCACTTGAATTATCATAAAGATATTTGAATAACTGAATTACTAAATATAAGCGAAACGCTTGAAACGCAATAAATTTTTGTTTGAACATTAACTTACGAATTAAAAGCCTGGTTTGTTGGCACTCAATTTATGTTGAGTGTTTGGTGGGACTGTAAGGGAATTATCCATTATGATCAATTCTTAATTCTACTCTTAACAACCTGTCCGTTTAAACAAAGCAATTAAGAAAAAAAAACACCTTTGATGACCCGCCAAAAATTGACTGTACCTGGCTGGGAAGTGCTCCACCATACTGCTTTTAACTTAAACTGATCTAAAACTCTTTTTATAGTTAAAAAATTACCAACTGAAGAGCCGCTGAATATCACTCAGCTAAGTTTTTCGACGATAAACCACAGAAGTTCTACAGCTATGTAATTATAATGCTACACGAAAAATGCCAAAAGGTCGTAGATGTTTTTCATAAAAATTAATTTTCAATAAAGAGAATTTTTGTTCAAAAACTTTCAAGAAAACTGCTTTATACTTTTTAACACGGGTCAACAAAATCGCAAAAAAAATATATATCGTGAATAATTCTACTAAATTTTTACTCCTTTGACTTGATATAGTCACACTTTTAACCCATTGACGACCAAAGATAATATGCTTCTCTAAGGAGTTTTTAGGTTATAAAATTTTCTTGGTAAAAGTAAGAGAAATGGTACTAAAAAATACAATATAAGCTAGCATTAAAAGTTGTACAAATCTGTTGAAAAATCAAAATGTTCTTGGTGATTGGAATGACCATTCCTTTAACCTGCAACCTATTTTTCACGGTAGTTTCTTTAGTGTTGAAATGTGTAGAAAAAACTCCTCAATGCTCTTTGTTAATATGTTTTTCATAAGAAGAATAATTGATAAAATAATAATTTTTGAAAATTCGAACCATGTTAAAAAATATACATATAAGATTTATTTCATGTAAATTAGTCGATCTTGCTACACCAGTTGCAAAATTTTAATCATTTTTCAGTGATTTGCCTATCAGAGCTTGATCCTCTGAATCGATTAAATCACTCCTCAGTCGGAGCGTGGCTACAATAAGATAAAGATTTTACAATTTGACAATTTTTTAAAATTTATTAATTAGAACCTTTATAAACAATAAATAATCATATTAATTATCACTTTAAACAAAATTTTGTCTTCTCTAAAACTATATATAACAAGTTTTACTATTTTAAAATTTATGGAAGACTTTTCTTAAAATAAATAAAAAAAAAAAATCAAATTATGTTTACAGGAATATATTTCATAAATTGGAGCCTGAATATTTACGTAATCGTTATAGATATAAAACATATTTTTGCACACATTATAAGTCAACTATATAATTTTAAAGGTGAAAATTTGTATTATTGATGAATGGAATTTCTCAAAAAATTGCTTCGTGTGACTAAATTTACCGATGTATTATCACAATTTTTCTCAAACATTTTAAAAAATATTTAAGCATCAAATTTAATTCGCAGAAGTACCGAAATCACGAATCAATATTTTTTACAGACTCAAGAATGTAAACTTTTGTTCAAAAATTCGACCACTGCTGGAGGTAGTGTGCATGTTAAAATTTAAAAAAATAACACTTACACGCTTCTTTGAGAACTAGTCTTTCAGAAAATGTCAGAAGATATTGAAGTTGTTTAACATAATTTTTTTAACAAATTTAAATATATAAACTCACCCACTGTAAAGCCTACAGTGCATAAGTTACATACTCTAACAAACAATATTCTGAATGCCTAACTCCTATTCTATCGTTGTTCCAAGCTTCATCAAAATCAAAATCGGTTCAGCCGTTTAAAAGATTTATTATCTTTTACTTCTCCAAATGCCCCACTGTGCACTTTTACTTGTTTTAAAATTTTTATTGTTTCACTATTTTAAAATTCATATTACTGAAAATGCTTTTATACTTAAATCTTAAAATTATTTTTCTTAAACTTTTCCATATCACTATGTCAAGTGTTTGTATTATTTTCTTTTTTTTCAAAACTTTCATGCATATTAAATGTAAGTAAATACATTTACAAGTTTTCCATCAAATGTCATATTGCTTTTCAAATATTTTTTTTTTCTCTCTTTTCATTTTTTTGTTATTTATATTTTCCTTTCTTTCTTTATTCCTTTTCCACTCAAATAAATGTAAGTATCATACCATAGACAGAAGATGTTTGTTTTTAATGAAGTAGATACATACATACTTGCATATAGTATGTATACATATATGCGTATTCAATGTAATACCACAGACCAAAAAAATTAAATATAAAAACAAGAGACAGGAAGATATATGTACATATACATTAGGGTGGCCCCGTTTGTATGGAGAAAAATTAAGGTACCAATGAGCCCACCTCAAATGAGAATTTACTTCATTCTAAGATACAATTTCTCAAAATTTCTTCCTGGCGTTATCCTTTCGTGAGCTAAAATAAAATTAAAAATGTCCTTTTTTCAGGTTTTTGGCATTTATTTCATATTTCTCCCATGGGAACAATATGAAAATTTGGTACCGTAAGACAGGTCTTTAGAAGGCGCATATAATGATATAACTAACATTTTGAATTACGTTCACATTTGTTTAAAATTTTGCAATTTTCCACAAAAAATTTTGATATTTGAATTTTTTACCAAAAAATATTTGAAGAAACAAAGCCAAAGTAATAATCCTCTAATATATACACCGAAATGGTTTTCTTCATTTCTTATAATACTAAATTGTTCAAATTTTATTCGTATTTTTCAAAACATAGATTCATTTGTATATATTTTATTCAGTTTAAAAGGAATATTTAACATATTGGTACCAAAAGACGCTTATTTTTATAAGCTTTAAAATGATATATAACACTTTATAGTTTAATTATGTAAAAAAAGAAAAATATTAACTTTTAGTTGAATATCGACAAAATGTATGCTAAAATTGCATTTGTTTACATATATAACATGCAGAGAAACTGTTAGAAAAAATAGTAATGTAAACAAACATCATGTTGATGTATTAACATAATAACATAATACATGAAAATTATGTTAATACTCTTTGTTTACATTTTTTTCTTTTTCTCTAACAGTTTCTCTGCATGTTATTTATGTAAACAAATGAAATTTTAGCATACATTTTGTCGATATTTAAATAAAAGTTAATATTTTTATTTTTTTACATAACTAATCTAATTAAACTATAAAGAATTATATATAATTTTAAAGCTTATAAAATTAGCCGTTTTTTCGAACCAATATCTTAAAAATTGCTTTTGTACTGAATAAATTGTATACAAATGAATCTATGTTTTGAAAAATACGAATAAAATTTTAACAAGTTAGTATTATAAGAAATGAAGAAAACTATTTAGGTGTATATATTAGAGGATTATATTGTTATATTATATATTGTTTCTTCAAATATTTTCTGGTAAAAAATTCAAATATCAAAATTTTTTGTGGAAAATTGCAAAAATTTCAAACAAATGTGAACGTAATTCAAAATATTTGTTATAACATTAAATGCGCCTTCTAAAGACCTGTCTTACGATACCAAATTTTCATATTGTTCCCATTGGAGAAATATGAAATAAATGCCAAAAACCTGAACAAATTACCTTTTTTCATTTCATTTTAGCTCACGAAAGTATAACGCCAGGATGAAAATTTTGAGAAATGGTACCTAAGAATGAAATAAATTTTCATTTGAGGTGGGATCATCAATACTTTTCATTTCGGGGCCACCCTAATATACATACATAAATGAAATGAATACATATTATGAAAGTAAAAATATTTATTTTTTTTTTTTTAATAAAAGTGAAAAGCATTTTCTCTTGTAAATATCTAAAGAAGAAAAAAAAATAAATAAATAGTAAACATGTTACATTTTTATTTTAAGTAAGACAAAACACACATGTTGAATAACAACAAGTTTTTATTCATCAACACGCAAATGAGGGTATGGAAGATAATTTTTAGAAAAAAGTATAACAAATTTCTGTAATTATACAAACTAACACTAAAATAAATTTATTAATAAATGTTTATAAAATTAAAATAGAAATAGTAATAGATATTTTTGAAATAAATATAAGAAATTTTCAAAAACACTCAACACCTTACAGCCGTATTCACAAAAAAATAATGTATACTTGAGAACGAGTTACTAACTTTTTGTATGTAAATTTCCATAAGAAAAAGTTATCAAACCTACATTAATTTTTTTTTTTTTTGGAATACGGCTGTTAGTCTTTCCAAGATCGCTTTCATACCAAAGGCTGGCAAAATTCAGCATTATATGCCAAAAGATTATAGACCAATCAGTCTATCTTCGTTTATGCTGAAAACCTTAGAAAGAATTTTAGATGAGACCATTAGAGAAAGACTAAATTACAGAAATATTTCTAAAAATCAACATGCATATATTAAAGGGAAATCAGTAGATTCTGCATTACATTCTGTAGTTCATGTTATTGAAAAATCTTTTTCGGGGGCGATGAAAACTACGCCAACAGCAGCCTTAGAGGTCCTTTTAAACGTTATGCCTTTGGATTTGCATGTTAAACAATCAGCAAGGATAACCCTTAACAGGCTAAAGCAAATTGATTCATTGAAAACTGAATTGGTGCGTCACTCGGAAATAATAAGGGATGTGACTGGAGGCTGTATAACAGATTATTTAACACCCTACAATGTAATGTAAGAGGAATTAATTACCACTTTTCCATCACTGGATAATTGGCTAACTGAGAATGTCAAGTTTTCAGAATTGAATTTTTACACTGATGGTTCTAAGATCTATGAAGGAACTGGATGTGGGGTCTTTTACAGTGAACTGGAAACCTTTAATCGTTTAAGAACCGATTGTAGTATCTTCCAAGCCGAAATTTACGCGATAGCCATGGCAGCAAGACATATATCAATGTTACAAATATCCAAGTTTAGTATTAGCTTTTTCATTGATAGTCAAGCTGCTATAAATGCATTAAAGACAGTTAATATTAGGTCTAAGGTAGTCAGCAGCTGTCACAAAGAGCTTCTAGCTCTTCGGGAACAGCATAACATTAATCTTTGCTGGGTACCAGGCCATAAGAATATTCTAGGCAATGATAAAGCGGATGAATTGGCAAAAAGAGGAGCGCACCTACCACAGGAAAACGCAGTAAGAGAAGTTTTCCCACCCCTATCCTTGGTCATTCAAAAAATTAAACATGAATCGAGAACTGTTTGGTCGAGTCGATGGCAAGAATCTGGTAGCTTTATACAGACTAAGCAATTATGGGATGAAGAAAAAATTAAATATAGTAATATTCGTCTGGAAATTAATAGGACGCAAGTGAGAATGGTAATTAATCTTTTTACTGGTCACAATACTTTTGGTAAGCATATGGTAAGATTACGAATTAAAAAAGATGATACTTGTAGGTGGTGTAGTGAAGCTGTCGAAGACAGCTATCACTTCTTATGTAAACGCCCTACCCTATCCAATAGGTGATTTAATGTTTTTGGATCTTTTTTCTTTCAGAGGCTGACTGCTCAGAGGTACAAGTCCTAGGATTTTCCTTGAATATATCAAGGCAACGAAATGGAAGACGTAGATTGCACTACAACATGAAGAAGAGGAGTATAGCTTTTAAGGAATCATAATGGACCACCTTGGTCTCTATGGGCACCGACTTTAAAATAGTCGGTGTCGTTCTTACAACCTAACCTAGTCTTTCCAATAGGCCATGCCTTATACTACTGAAAATGAAAAATATATATATATTTCTCATTAACTGACAAATTTTTAAATGCAAAATTTATTTTCACTTCTTTTACTAACATTTTTCTTTGAGTTTATTATTTGCTTAGCACTTTTAACTCTTGAACTTGTTTTAGTATTTTTTTTTCCTTTTAAGTTTATTATAAAACCACTATATACTCTTGTATATTTAGTTGAAATATGTACAATTGTCTTTGTACAGAAAATATAAAAGAAGACAAGAATAACAAACCACAATCATACAGATTCCTTAAGCTTAAAGCTAAAAAGGATATTTTGTGTGGCAGTAAAGCCATAAGCATTAAGGTAGGTCTCTGAAGGTGGCTATTGTCTAAACTTTAATGTGAGTGTTTATGTCAGCTTGTATCTTTAGTCTCTTTGCCCTTATTTTTCCTAGTTATCTAAGTAAATAAGTGTGTAAATGTATTATTATTATTATTATTCCTGTAGTACTTCAAACTATTAGGATCTACACTGACAAATATATTTGCTACTAAAAGGTGTAAATCAATTTTTAACTTTTATTTATAAACGAACGTATAAGCCTGGCGTTAAAATATATGAACAAAATTTTAACACTTTTCCTTTACCTAATCGAAGTTAAAGATTTGAAGCTGTTGGAATCTGATGGGATAATAGTGACTAAAGTATTAAATTAGTAAATTAGTAGTATAGCAAATCAAAATTTCTTAAAACCAAACCAGACCTCAAAATAAAAAAAAAATTGCTAATCTCCGCTCCTGATAGAAAAATTAGCTTAAGTTAGGATTTGTAGGATGAACTTATTTATAAGTAAACCCATTTTTAGTTTTTACCACGCCTGGGAGCTTCAGAAAGCTCTGGAAAGAGAAAAAAAATTCTTAGAAAAATACACACAAATCCGATTATCTCCGCCCCCTGATAAAAATTTCAAAATCTGGCTCTAATAAGATATGTAGGACAAAAAGTTTTATAAGTAAGTTAAATTTTAATTTTCTAAATTGTCTGAGAGCTTCAGAAAGCTCCGAAAAAAGAAAAAGGCTTAGGATATTACAAATATATAAACCAATATATCTTCGCTCCCTGATAAAAATCAGAATCAAAATCTGGCTCCGTTAGGATTTGTAGTACAAAAAGTTTTATAAGTTATCTAAATTTTAATTTCCTACCATGTCCAGGAACTTCAGAAAGCTCTGGAAAGAGAAAAATGCTTATTTTCGCCCCCTGATAAGATAAAAAGTTACATAAGTGAGCCAAATTTTAATTTTCTACGTCGTCTGGGAGCTTCAGAAAGCTCTGGAAAGTAAAAAATGCTTAGCAAATTATATATATATATAGATACTTTTTCAAAAATTTAAAAAAAAAAAAACAAGTGAGAATGTTATATTTGGATTGGCCAAATCTATATACACACCATCCGAAACTTTTTAAAATTTCACCTTATATGAGTGGCGAGCGGACCAAGCCAATTTTTTCTATTTGTACAAATTGATATTTCAACCTTATATGGGAGGTGAGAGGTAAAGTAGGCGGATCATGCCCATTTTTGAACCAGGAGTTCACATTATTCATTGAACTATTTGTAAAAAATTTCGTTAGCGTACAAGCTTTTTTCTAAGAGATATCGGCGCAAAAGCATGAACTGGAGTTACAACGGACATCCTGTGTTTCTATGGTCCATAACTTTGTTTATGAACTGATTTTACTCACTTTCAATACCGAATAAACCTTATATAAGATAAATATTCGAGCAAAATATCGTTCTCCTAAGTGGTCTGCCCGAACCCTATCCTTTTTTCAACAGACGCACAGGACATACCGATTGACATTTTTAGATCGACTCAGAATCTTACGAGAACCCTATCTTTTTGGATGGTGAGTATAAAAATTTAATAGGTGTTGTAAAAATTCCACTATAGTACGAATGTTTTAAATATTGTTATAAAAGAATTCTTACATATAATGAATCTGAAAAAATAATTTTATTTTTGAAGGTAATATATAAAAAATGTATCTCAGTTATTTATAAGTAAAATTCTGTAAAATTTCATAACAAGATTTTCGCGACCATAAGTAATGTATATAAGTAAACTGAAAATATGCCAAAAGGACTATGATCTTGGGAAAACCTATTTCAACATACATACGATTAGGTCGGCATACGGTCAAATTTTAAATGTCTTTATAATAATTATCAGAAAATTTATAGTCAAACGGGCTATTAGAATATTCTTTTGAAATTATTAGACAAAAGCTAATACAAAGGAATACCAATGCAACTAGAGCAATTCCTTTTTTTTACCCACGCCATTATGTATGAGCATAAAAATTCGGGAAAGGGACTTATATAAGGGCCAATTATAGACCAACATTTTTATTAAATGTAAAATAAAATATACAAATACAGTATAATGAGTTGATACCAACATCTATATTATTTTATATTCCTGGAAATGGGTGTATATAGGAGCTATGATAATTAAAGGGACCGATTCTCGAAAAATTGGGCAATATTGTTTATACTTATATAAAACTTATTAATCTTGATACTAACATTCTTATGGGATTTATGCACATTAATGTAATTTACGGAAGAGGAGTTTATATAAGAGCTATGGTCAATTATGGACTGATCTTCATGAAATTTGGCACAAAGTTTAAAACTTATACTTTTTCACGAAGAGAAAAAAAATGGTTACAGCATGATCACTGCAACTATTCAATGTTCGTATAGTTATTTTTCATTGATTTTAATAATACCGCGTTCATGATAGCAACGTTTTTGTTTCTGTTTTATAATTTAACGATTACCCAAAATCAATATTTTTATATGGTTGACTGCAATTATAATATGTATTTAAATATTTTTATATGAAACTATATTTAATGAAAAATCCAAACATTAAGTCAATTCTATAACTATTTAGTTAATTCTACAACCATTCAGTTAATTATACAAATTTGATTAATTCTACAACTATTAAGCCAATATTTTTATTTGCTTTTAAACCATATTTTGTTTTGTACAACTTTTGAATGTTTGTTTTTGAAAAGGTTTATGTTTTCCTCAAATATAGAATATTTGTTTTAGACTATGATTTGATTTCGCACAAGCAATCAATTTTTATTTTTAATCATATTTTTTTTTTCATAACTATTGAATACACATTTTTTAATATCAGTTCAGTAGTTTGTAAGTATACTAATTTTAATTTATGGTCCCTAGAACCATATTATTTTCTTTGCGTGTATGTAAGGCATTTATGACCACTAAACCCCTATTCCGGGAAGACATTTGTATGGGGCTAGGTGAAATAATGGACCGATCATAACCGATTTCAACAGGCTTCCTCCTTGTGTCAAAATAATTATCAATGTCAAATTTCACCAAGATGTCTTCAAAATTGCGACCTGTACTTTGTTCACAAGGTTTACATGGACAACTTTAAGGAAACGCATAATACCCAAACTATCTATGATGGTGTAGGGTATAAATATTATATTGCAGCGATGTTTAGCCATTTATTTATTTCATTTATTTAATATTATTTTTATTTCCATATTAGCATTATACAATGCCTAGATAGGAAATTTGTCGTCCTGAAGAAAATCTATATATGTATGGCTGTTGCAGAGTGTAATAAAGTGCGTAGGTTTTTTTTTTTTTTTTTTTTATTTACATTATAACTGTGAATGTTAAAATAACAGTTGGAATCAAAAGCTAAATTCTTTGAGTTTGTAGCTTTTGTGCGTTTTAATGAAACAAAAAAAAATCGAATCAAGTCTTTGGTTATATAAGGACTGCACACTCAAAAATTCGTGCATACTTTAAGGCTTATAAGTTTTATTACACGTGAAACAAATTAGTATCGGTAACTGACTTAAATTTGATGATATTTTCAGTAAATATGCACTAAATTTTATTGTAATAGCATATACAGTTTACAAAAAAAAAAAGAAAAAACAATTGCTAGGAGTACCGGCGAATTTGGAAAAGGCTGTAGGATCGTAGACAAAGTAATACGAATTTTAAGTGTAACTTTTTACATCTCTGAATAATCATAAAAACTCTGGAAAAGACGTGAAGACAAACAAGAAGACGAAAATTACTGAAAAACAAGAATGCTGCCTAAAGGGTGTTAAAAAGTACGTTCTGGAAGACTTTTAACAACATCCTAGTCATGAATTCCATATCACAGATATTATGGGAAATATAACATATCGTGTAAAAATTTCGTACATATCGTTCGAAAAAACCCAATTTTGTATAAAAATTCATACATTTTCGTACGACTTGTCGTTGAACTCTTTGTTCGCATAGAAGTGTGTTAGAGAAATCCACATCAGTTTTCATTTGCTTAGAAAGCAATTGTTCGACGTAGAAAAACAGAGTATAAATATTTTATTAAAAAAAAAATAATAATAATTTTTCTATTAAATTTAAAACTTGAGTACAACAGCCTTTAAAAGAATGCAAATTTCAAAGAATTCGGCCCATTGCACATTGGTGTAAAAGGGGTCGAAAATGGCGCTTAATTCAGGGAAAGGATCAATATTTTAATGATCACGTTTTATTTTTTTATTGATTATTAGTTAAGAAAAAATTCAGTTTTAGAATTTTAAGATTTTTTTTAGCATAACGGTAATGTCTTTAATTAGAGTTAAATGGGTCGAAAATTATTCAAAGAAAGGTGGTATCAATACTATATCGATCGCGTTTAACTTTTCTATTTATTAGTAAGTAAAAAAATGTATCTTTAGAATTATAAGATGTTTTTTGGCTGAATGGTAATGTCCGTCCTTCCGTCTATACATTTGGGTTAAATGGGACGAAAATGACGCTTCATTCATGAAAAAGTGATATCTAAATTTTGATGATCACTTTCTTTTTTTTTATTTATTAGTTAGTAAACAAATGCATTTTTAGAATTCTAAAATATATTTTGGCTATACATTTGGGTTAAATGTGTCGAAAATTCTACTTAATTCAGAGAAAGTTGATATAAAAATGTTTATACCTTAGTTTGGTTTTCATATTAATCAGAAAGTAGAAAAAAATTTTTTTTCGAATTTTAAGATTTTTTTGAAAGAATTCTAATGTCCGTCCATCTGTTCGTCTGTTTGTTAGTTTTTGCAAACTTTCCAATTCAAAATCGTTTAACTTTTGACTTAATAAAGATAATAACTAAAAATTTTCTTTGTTCGATTAAACATTTTCCATGACACTAGTACTCTATTTCGATCCCCTATAGTTAAGCTTCTGATGCGAATATTGAATCCCGCTTCTAAACTCAAAATGCTACTGTCCTCTGCTATGCCTATGTGAAATTTCATGCAAATCCAATCAGTCGATTAGAAGTTACAGATTTATTTAGATTCTTCCCCACTGTTTAATGTTTGTTAAAGCAAAGAAAATGTCTGGCACTTAAGCTGTTTTTTGTATGAAATATACTGGAGTTTTTTTTTTTTTTTTTTTTTGTCAAAAAATTATTTTCTCAAATCGGGCTATATATGCGCGCTATTTTTTTCATAGTATTAAAGTGGACAAAATGTAATATTTTTCAGACAATTTTCAGAGCAAACATTCTGTAACATTTTAAGTTGCATTCCATGAAAGTTGAAAATTAGTGTATTTTATGATAATTTTCAAAAAAATAACAAAAATATTTGGACAAAATATAATTTACAAATACTTGAAGAAATATTTGAAGTTGATGGTTTTATTTTAAATTTTTACCTTAAAAGACTTTTTATTTAAAATAAATACACTGAAATCTGATGAAAATTAAATTTTTTACTATTTTTCAAAAATGTAAAAAAATTCCTAAATTTGACAGCTCCTTATAAGAAAACAACACAACCTAGCTTAAAGATTTTAATTTATATTGATATATAATTTTGTCTATTTTTATTCGGTACCCAACTTTTTTACAAAACTTTAAATTTTAAAATTCAATTAAGCGCCACTTTTAACACATTTTACCCCAACATGCATTGCTTTAATTTTTATATTATAAGCACAAAAATTTTCGTGCGCAACTTTATTTCTAATAAAAAGTTTAAACGTTTTTCTCAACAGATCTTGAACTTTTCGTAATTTTTAATGTATTTTTTGAAAAGCTTATATATATAATATATGTTTCAAGTAATGCTCTTTAAAAGACAGACATTTTAAGAAAAAAATATACATCGTCCATTCCATGAAAGAACGCCCAAAGATATACCAAGTATCCTCCAATTTTTATAAAATTTTATACGTATAAGGTCTATGGGTGTCTATAAATATTTCAGATTCGCTAAAGTCAGAAAATTTGCGATTTTATTTCGCTTTTTCACTTTTGAAAAAATCTAAAAAATCTCAAAAGAATACAACTTTAAATACAAATATTTCTGGGAAGGCTTTGCAGAAATTTGTGATTTAAACGGTGTTTGAATTGTAATTATGTTAGCTTAAACATAAATATTTTATAAATAAAAAATATTTTTTAAAAATGCATTTTAATGCAATTGCATTTTTTAAATGCATTTTTTTTTTAAATATGCTATTCAAATTTGTTAATTTTTTGTAATAAATTAAAAGTTTGGAATCTTTACATTAAAATAAAAATCTCAAATTTTTGGGACGCACACATGTACTGTACATAATTTCCCCTTTTCTTCAACTAGTTTAAATTTGTTCATATAAAAATTATATTTTTCTGGTATTATTTTGTTAAAAAAAAATTATTGTGTTATTTAAAAAAAAAAACCTGAAAAATAGTAAAATTTTATATATCAGACTATTTATTGTTTTAAGTTATAACAAACAAAGCATTTTTAAATACACTTCTGAAAAATTAAAATTTAATAAATTCGCAACTAACAAAAATACATCTAAAAACTGCATTTATATTTTTAAAATATTATGGATCGAAGACGTGGTTTTTGAAATGCTGACTAATTTACACAAAAAATATACAATGGCCTTTTAAATACTTTTTAAATTTTTTAAAATTGCATACTTTTTATATTTTGTTAACTTTTATAAAAATTTAAAAAAAAATTTTCAAAAACAAGAATAAATTTTAATTTTTTATGAAAAATTTGAAACATGTTTTTATAAAAATTGGATTATGCATATAAGATTTTCGCGTCCCAAAAATTTGACACTTTTATCTTAATATAAAGATTCCAATATTTTCATTTATGTTAAAAAATTAAAAAATTTTAATAGCATATTTAAAGAAAAATGCATTTGAAAAATGCAATTGCATTGAAATGCATTTTAAAAGAATCTTTCTTATTTTTAAAATGTTCGTAGTAAAGCCGCCATATGCAAAATTTTAAGGCCGTTTAAATCATTAAAATTCAAAAAGTCTTTCCAGAGATATTGCTATTCAAAGTTACATACTTTTGAAATTTTTTTTCACATTTCACAAAACTGAAAACTGAAATTGATAAAAGGCTTAATGGAGTTTACGTATACAAATTTTTATCGAAATTGAAAGCCATCAAGTAAAAAAATATACTTTTTCGGGCGTTCTTTCCTGGAATGGTCGATATAAATTATGAAATATATTTTCTGACTCGTTTGAATTTTAAATTGTATCATTACACAGAGTTACAAAATGAGAAAAAATATCTGCGGCACGGGGTTTATCAGTCAATTCGGATACACGGTATTAATAAGTACTAAATCTCTAATCTACTTTTTTTGAATTGACTTTAGTTCTCACGATAAATCGCGATTTAGAAAATTAAGGAGGTTGCAATATATATTGGAGCGTATTTCGAAAACAACTTGCACGATTTTGTTCAAAAAAATATCAAAAATTGTATTTAAAATTATCTACAATTATCTTTAAGTTCTTACATTACTTTTTAATGCGGTCACCAGTTATGAAGATATTAAGTCCATCTTTTAAGAAAGAATGAAATTTTATACAAAATTTCAATATTTTTTTTTTTTTTTTTTTTTTTTCGAAAAATCATAAAATATTGAAAGTGTCAAAAATTAAAGCTTTTATTCTTTAATCATAGAGATAAATTTGTTACAAAACAAGACATATTTCTTTAAAATTAATGCCTAAGTTTTGATTTTGTTGACAAATTAGTGAAAATATTCATTTACAATTTACATAGAAAAATTAAAAAAATAAAAAAAAAATTTTGTTATTTTTTTAATTTGTCAATAAAATCAAAACTTAGGCATTAATTTTAAAGAAATATGTTTTGTTTTGTAACAAATTTATCTCTATGATTAAAGAATAAAAGCTTTAATTTTTGACACTTTCAATATTTTATGATTTTTCAAAAAAAAAAAAAAAAATCTTGAAATTTTGATATTTTTTTGAAAAAAATCGCGCAAGTTGTTTTCGAAATACGCTCCAATATATATTGCAACCTCCTTAATTTTCTAAATCGCGATTTATCGTGAGAACTAAAGTCAATTCAAAAAAAGTAGATTAGAGATTTAGTACTTATTAATACCGTGTATCCGAATTGACTGATAAACCCCGTGCCGCAAATATTTTTTCTCATTTTGTAACTCTGTGTAATGATACAATTTAAAATTCAAACGAGTCAGAAAATATATTTCATAATTTATATCGACCATTCCAGGAAAGAACGCCCGAAAAAGTATATTTTTTTACTTGATGGCTTTCAATTTCTATAAAAATTTGTATACGTAAACTTCATTAAGCCTTTTATCAATTTCAGTTTTCAGTTTTGTGAAATTGCAAAAACTCGCGATTTAATTTCGCTTTTACATTTTCTCAAAAACCCAAAAAAATTTCAAAAGTATGTAATTTTGAATAGCAATGTCTCTGGAAAGACTTTTTGAATTTTAATGATTTAAACGGCCTTAAAATTTTGCATATGGCGGCTTTACGACGAACGTTTTTAAAATAAAAAAGATTTTTTAAAAATGCATTTTAATGCAATTGAATTTTTCAAATGCATTTTTCTTTAAATATCCTATTAAAATTTTTAAATTTTTTAACATAAATGAAAAGTTTGGAATCTTTACATTAAAATAAAAGTGTCAAATTTTTGGGACGCGAAAATCTTATATGCATATTCCAATTTTTATAAAAACATGTTTCAAATTTTTCATATAAAATTAAAATTTATTCTTGTTTTTGAAAATTTTTTTTTAAATTTTTATAAAAGTTAACAAAATATAAAAAGTATGCAATTTTAAAAAATTTAAAAAGTATTTAAAAGGCCATTGTATATTTTTTGTATAGTTTAGTCAGTATTTCAAAAACCACGTCTTCGATCCTTAATATTTGAAAAATATAAATGCAGTTTTTAGATGCATTTTTGTTAGTTGCAAATTTATTAAATTTTAATTTTTCAAAATTGTATTTAAAAATGGTTTGTTTATTATAACTTAAAACAATAAATAGTCTGATATATAAAGTTTTACTATTTTTCAGGATTTAAAAAAAATAACACAATAATTTTTTTTAACAAAATACGTAAAGATACTCATAATACCAGAAAAATATAATTTTTATATGAACAAATTTAAACTAGTTGAAGAAAAGGGGAAATTATGCACAGTACATGTATGCGTCCCAAAAATTTGAGATTTTTATTTTAATGTAAAGATTCCAAACTTTTCATTTATTACAAAAAATTAACAAATTTGAATAGCATATTTAAAGAAAAATGCATTTAAAAAATGAAGTTGCATTAAAATGCATTTTTAAAAAATATTTTTTATTTATAAAATATTCATGTTTAAGCTAATGTAATTACAATTCAAACGCCGTTTAAATCACAAATTTCTGCAAAGCCTTCCCAGAAATATTTGTATTTAAGGTTGTATACTTTTGAGATTTTTTAGATTTTTTCAAAAGTGAAAAAGCGAAATAAAATCGCGAATTTTCTGAATTTAGCGAATCTGAAAACGGAAATATTTATAGACACCCATAGACCTTATACGTATAAAATTTTATAAAAATTGGAGGTCACTTGGTATATTTTTGGGCGTTCTTTCATGGAATGGACGATATATATTTTTTTTTCTAAAATGCCTGTCTTTTAAAGAGCATTACTTGAAACATATATTATACATATTAATCTGTATATACATTCATAAAAAGTCCCCATATGAAATATCAAGCTTTTCAAAAAATACATTAAAAATTACGAAAAGTTCAAGATCTGTGAGAAAAACGTTTAAACTTTTTATTAGAAATAAAGCTGCGCACGAAAATGTTTGTGCTTATAATATAAAAATTAAAGCAATGCATGTTGGGGTAAACTGGATTAAAAGTGGCGCTTAATTGAATTTTAAAATTTAAAGTTTTGTAATAAAGTTGGGTACCGAATAAAAATAGGCAAAATTATGTATCAACATCAATTAAAATCTTTAAGCTAGGTTGTGTTGTTTTCTTATAAGGAGCTGTCAAAGTTAGACAAATTAAAAAAATTAAAAAAAATGTTGTTATTTTTTTTTTTTTTTTTTAATTTTTCTTTGTAACTTTTAAATTAGTATTTTCACTAAAAAAAATTAAATTAAACAACTTATTAATTTTAAAATGATCAATAATAAAAATCTACTCACTTGTGATATTAAATCACTAATGAATAATTTTAGCAAACTTAAACCTAAGAAGTATTTTTAAACGGATACCCCTACTTATGTAATATAAAAGTTGAAAATATGAAGATGAATATATAATCAAACATACATTCATTATTAAGTAAATTTATACAGATAAACAATCAGGCAAACTGAAATATGAATACAATTATTTTAAGACATTAGACATTAGTAATGGCAAAAAACATATATGTATGTAAATGTTTTATTACTATCACTAACAATTACACAAACATATTCTGAATTCTAATGAACATATTAAGGTTAAGTCCATATCTATCTGTCCGTCTGTTTGTGTAGAGAAATAAAATTTTATAAGGCCAAGAATTGTCTTAATATTTCTGTTTAATTAGTTCTTTTTACTTTTTAAAAATTTATTGAAACGAGTAAATTATTCTGAATTCATATTCTGAATTATAATGAACATATTAATGTTCGGGGCCATACCTGTCTGTCAATCTGTTTGTCTATAGAAATCAAATTTTTTAAGGCCCAGAATTGTCTTAACCTATCTGTTTACTTAGTTCTTTTTAGTTTTTAAAAATTTATTGAAACTAGTAAATTATTTAATTTTGAATGTTATGATCTTTCAACATATGGGTCTTATTTCTATTGTAGAAAAAACTTTCATATTTAAACGAATATTGTGAAAGTTAAGATACCAAATATTTTAATCCTGCAGCTTTTCTTACTTTATTTTTTTTATAATTTACATATTTTAACTTCTTTTTTTATTCGTTTTTGTATTCTTTTATCTTTTATTACATTAGTTGACATAATAAACTGAATATCACGACCATAATCCTCCAAACATTTTATACTAAATAATTATATTTTTAATCTGCAAATTGGTTTTATTAATTTTTGCTCCGACCGTAAAAGGCTTAAATTTGTATAAACTTTTGCTTCAAATATTAGGGGCTTTCCGAGTATTGAAAAATTAAATTTGGTCTAAAATTTGTCGTAATTTTGAGCTCTTTATAAAAGAAATATTCAAGCAATTTTTTAAACATTATTCGCTCAGAGTATAAACATGATACCGGTATTCTTACAAAAACAATATTATGTTCTCATTGTCAATTTTCATTAATTTTAATAATACTGTGTTCATTATTACAATGTCTTTGATTAAGTTTTATCATTTAATGTTCACATTCAATAAGAATTTAAATATAGTTGGCTAGAAAAATTTTATGTTTTTGAATATTTTTACAGGAAACAAAATTTTATTAATATGGAAAATATCATTATTTCTACAACCATTAAATATTAATAATCTTTTTCCTTCTTCTTCTTCTTTTGTTTTCAAATCATATTAATATTATTGTTATTTCCATAACAATAAATATAATATATATTTTTTTTACAAATATGTGTGTTTGTAACTCTATTATAATTCTCATTTAGTTTATATATAAATACAAATAAATAATCAAGGTTTATTTGGTGTGATTGATTCATTGAATATGAGATATTAATTAACTAAATATAAAATAATTTAGTTAATAATAATATCTTTGTATAAACGCAAAGAAAAAATGTGGTTTTAGTGACCATAAACTAAGAACAACATACTATAATTGTAATATATGATTACAGTTAAAAATAAGTATATTTGTACGTAATTATTATTATGATTCTATTTTTTAATTTTTTTTATCACTTAATGATTCAATTTAATAATATTTATAACCTTTTCTTATAATATTGCTTCTCCAATTTCATCATATTTTTTTCATTTAATAATTCCATTTTATCATACATATAAACCCATTTTATCATATCAAATAAAAATATTTGCTTAATGATTCTAGAATTGACCAAATTTGCAAAATTAACTGAATGGTTGTAGAATTAACTAAATAGTTGTAGAATTGACTAAATGTTTGGATTTTTCATAAAATATGGTTTCATATAAAACTATTTAAATACATATTATAATTGCAGTTGTAGGTAATCATTAAATTATCGAACAGAAACATAAACGTTACTATCATGAACACGGTATTATTCAAATCAATGAAAAACGGCTATACAAACATTGAACAGTTGTAGTGATCATGCTGTAACCATGTTTTTTCTCTAGTTTATAAAAAAAAATAATATTTGATAATTTGATAAAAAAATAAAAAAAAAAAAAATGAAACCGATTCATAATATTATAAAATCAGATTATAATATGAGAAAATCAGTTAAACATGATAAAATTTTTTAATATAATATTAAAGAAAATAGATCATAATATGATAAAGTTTAGGATTATAATTATCATATTTTTTATTATTTCTGACCATAAAATTTGTTTATTTAATCATACAATCCAATCATAATATGTTGCTCGTAGATTATGGTCAACACAAACAGATTTTTTTCTCTGCCTGTGGAAACAAAGAAAAATTATAAAAATTGTACTTGTTATATATTTTTTTTTTTTAGAAAAAAATCCGACCAAATATGTTTGCTGTAATTAAAGTCCTTCTTAGTGGGTTACGCAAACATTTTCCTCAGAATACATCAAAAAATCTCTCTTCAGAAAAAATATTTCTTCTAATAGAAAATTATTTATGTTTTATGTTTAACATTCTTAAAATTACGAGAATGTTAAGACCTATTTCGCGCAAACATTTTCCAGACTTGAGCTTTAAATTGGGAATTAGAAGATGTATGTACTTATTATTTTAAATATTTTTTTTTTTTTACATTTTAAAATTTTTGTTTGGAATAGAACTAAAAATCGCTTAAAAATTCAAAAAGTTATTAAAATTTTTCTAAGGGCCTCATTTTATAATACGAAATGAAAATTCGTTTCAAAATTTTATATTGAAAACAAAAACAAATTTCAAATTTATTTGTTGTTTTCAATACAAATTGTTCAAACGAATTTTTGTGTCATTTCATAAAATGAGGCCTTAATTTAAATTTTTTCAAGTATTTTAAGCTAAAGTATCCCGGGAAAAATGTAGCAATTGGTGCAATAGTACCGGTCCCTCAGTACCATTTGAGTACCAATTGACACCTAATAGTCACCAAAGTTCCACTTGAGAACCAGTTGAACCAGTGAGAGCTTTTTTCTATCTTGTTTGTTAAATGGGCAATTAACCGGTCCCTATTACTTTGGACCAATCCCGTAACATGTTTTGTATTAGTTCTTTTCCTTGTAGGGATTTTATTTTGTATATTATTTGGTGCATACTTTTAGGGGCAAACATTTAAAATGTTTTTCCGGATAAAATCAAATCAATTTTTGATTCATTTTGAGAAAGGTACTTCTTGTTATATTAACATCAAAAATTTCTTTGAAAATTATAATATCTTTTTCTGCAAGATATCTTTAAAGAGATTATATTAAAAAAAACACAAGAAAGCAATCCCAATTATCTAATAGCCGCCAATCTATATTGCTTTGAATTCAAGCTATTTTATATCACATAGGACAGTATTTTATTTAAAATCTTTTGCAAACATTTGTTAAAATAAAAGTAATAAATGTCAACTTTATGGTATTCATATTTTGGACTCAACTGTATTTATTTCTATTAACACTTGTTTATAAATGTAAGCAAGTACTTATTATTTTTTTTATATTTAAAATAATTATATTATTTTACATTCTTTATGGTTTTGCCACACCTGTTTGTATATTTAAAAACTACTGTATGTATATACAACATTCTTGTATATATAAAAACACTTGTTAAGTATTCTTTGTTTACTAGTTCAACTCTTTATTGTATGAATAAACATACACATATGTAGATTTTTTTCCAATTCTTACAATGACACGTGCTGTAATTATAATCATGTTGTAAGCTACAAGTGCAGTAAACTAGTTATCATAGACATTGACATGCTAAGAGTATGACATTGTTTTGTAGACTTGTTTTATAGAAAACAAAAGAAATTTTGCCTTTAAAAGGGAAATCTTGTGGAAAATGAGGGTTAAAAGTTGTGATGACTTTTAATTATTTCTTAAGGTATACATGGGGCGTATGAGGAATTTTAATATAAATTCAATATAAATTATACGTTGTGGAGGCTTTTAAAGAAAAAACCTTAACAAAGAATTTCCTTTAAAATTCATTTTATTTAAATTTTTTGCTAACATAGGAAAATAAAGTAAAAAACCTTTTGCTAAACGTCTTAATAATAATTTCTTATATTAAATATATTAAAGTCTTTATTATGTAAATCTCTCCAAATCATACAATTTAATTTTATAAAAATTCCCACTAGAAATAATGAGCTACCTTATTATTTCATATCAACCACAAATAGTTTATTATTACATTTCAGACAATTTAATTAAGTTTAATATCATGTTGTCTTTATGTTTTCTTTGTGATTTTTTTAATTTTTTATTGTTATTAAAAAGAAAAACACACACGATGTCTTGTTATTTTCACAAGCAATTAATTACAAATTATAGATACAGTGACAGCGACGTCAACAGCAGTATATTTCATAATATCTTACAACATTTTTTTGCTTCTAAATATATTTTACCACTAAGTACTTAAATTTAGTACAAAAAGTACCTAGTATATAAAAAAATAAAATAAAAATTTGTGCTAAAGAATCTTGTTTATAAGAATTGTAAACTTAAATTTTTGTTCTTAAAATGATTTATGAGAAATTAATGTAATTTTGTCCTATCAAATGAATGTGTAGTTATGCTTCATAATTTTTATAAGCAACAGGGTTATTATATAATAAATATTTAAAGAGTGAGGAAAAGGAAAATTGAAATTATAATTATTGTAAGAAAAAATAAAATTAGGGTTTGTTCTTGCATTGTTAGGCTCTATTATTAACATTAGTTTCTTATTGAGCTTAAACATTTTAAGCTGAACTTGCTTAGCAACCTAGGAAACAAAACTAGTAATTATCTTCCCTCCCAAAAAAAATGTGAATTGAAGTATCCCCTTGAAAACAAATTAGAGGGAAGACCTCTTTAACCAAGCCTATTGATAAGAAAAATCAGAGTTGGGGGTAGAAAACCAAATTTTGAGTGCATTCAGCTTTTTACTAAATCGCACTATAGTGAAAAAAATTTATTTTTAACTATTTGCCATAAATAGTTATAGTGAAACATTTCTACATTACCACTAAAATATTTTACTTTTTTCATTATAACTTAATTTAGTGGTAGTGAAAAAATTTGCACTATACTCAATAGGGCAAAATCTGAACAGTCACTACACATAAGCTGCAATTAAAATATTTTCACTAGGGTGATCGACTCGGTTTTTCAACCGGTTTTTTCAGTCAATATGCTGTCGATTTTTTCAAAATGCTAAATTTTCGAATGTCGAATAGACCGGTTTTTTTAAACACAAAAAACCGGATTTAAAAATACCTTTTTATTTCAAAAACCATGCACTAAATATTGATATTTGAATCGAAATTTATGATTATTTTTTTTAATATTCATAAAGTATTTAATGGCTTAAAAATATAGTTTAAGATTAAATAAATAAGTAATAATTATCCTTAATGTAATATTTTTGCACCTAATTTAAATGGTTTAGTTTTTTTTTATTCAGCGAAGAAATTGTTTTTCAAAGATTTTGTTTTAAAAGAGTTTCACCTGCAGAATCCTTTCAATAAAATTGATTCTTGCTTTTTTCATATTAACCCATGGTTTCTGTTTATGCTAAGTAAATGTTAGTATCATTTTTGATGATTATTTTCTTACAATTTTTATGCCCTACATGCCTATTATGCGTTTGTACTGATGTTTGTAACGCCCAAAAATATTGGTCTAAGACCCACCTTCATATGTACCAATCGGCTTTAAGTAGATTTAACGATGTCCGTCTGTCCATTCATGTAAAACTTGTAATCAAAATACAGGTCGCAATATTGGTTTCTTATAGTCCAAGAACGAAGCGTGTCGAAATTAGTTATGATAGGTCCATTATTTCCTCTAGTCCCCATATAAATAACCTACCAGAAAAGGGGTTTAACGATCATAAATCTCTTAAATACAGCAGTAATTTTTGCACATCTAAGCTCCATATACGTTTAAACCTGTATGCCGAATTTTATGAAGATCGGTCCATAATTGACCATAGTACTGGTCCACAATTCCACAGGTCTAGAAAAAAAGACCCCTCCCCGAATTTTGATACAAACAATGGTGTTGGTTATTGTCGGCCTTGACCGACCATATCTTTTTTTCTCTTCTTAATGGGTTAATAGTTATTTCCAAAAATAAAAAAGATTTATTGATTTTTTTTTTTAAGAAATGTAGTATTTTGATGGAAATATTAACTTCTGCAAAAAAACCGGTTAACCGGTTTTTTCTGAATTTAAAAAAGTGCAACCGGTTTTTTCAAAATACCAACTATTCCGGTTTCTCCAAAAAGTCGAATAATCGATCACCCCAATTTTCACTAAACGTTAAAATATATGTCATTAATTTATCCAATAAATCTCAACTCACTGAATAAGCTTTAGTGAGCTATGATAGTTATTATCAAATTTATTTAATTTTTTATAATTTTGGAACAACACAACCCAGCAAAAATGGAAGCAATTTGAAAAAGTACTTTTCATTACATTCAAAGTATCAAAACGTGTATGTTTTCTTCTTCTTAAAATGTTGTTTAAACAGCAACCGCAGATGTTATTAAAAAGTGGTTCAAATGAAATTTACTATTGCAAAGTATTGCACAGTGGGGCAGAATGGAAAATTTTTGGATGGATGGATTTGCGTGAAATTTAGTATCGATGTAGCAGAGAAGTGAACAATATTAAGTTTGAAATGCGGATTCAACAGACCCCTTAAGGGTGGAGCTAAAGGGGCTCAAATTTGGGTACCTATGACATAAATAATGTTTAATCGCTTACCACATTTTTTTTATACATTATGCACACATGTTTTATTTATCTCTTATAGTTTTTGAGTTATTTATGTTTGAATTTTTAAGTACCTCAATTTTGTATGATCATTGTCCATTTTTTTTTATATTTTTTTCAAGTAAGGAGTGCGATCGAAAAAATCTTAACACACGTTTTGCCTCATAACTTTTTTCGGAATCAATATTGACAATTTTTTTTTTTTTTTTTTTTGATCTAGTTATCATGGAAAAACACGTCAGTTATTATTTTTAATAACAACCATGTTGATTTGTCGTGATTTTCGTCAAAATGAGTGACGAAAAAGATTTGCGTCCTATAAACTATTAAAAAATAATCCAAATAAGTCCTTCAAATAATTGACCACAGAATTAAATTTCTGCGTCAAAATGTTTCTAAAGTTATTTAACAGTATCAGGAGAATTAGACTATTGATGTGAAACCTGGTTCGGAAAGAAAAAAGGAACACATGATATTGGGAAGGCCAGAAAATTGAAAACATATTGAAAAAAAACTCCAAACACATCTGGTAGAAAAGAAGCTCAGTTATCTCAGTGCTTCGACTATTTGGTGCAAAAATTTAAAGTTAATACAGAGTTGATAACATATAAAGTCCAAAAAGTTCCAAATAGGAATGCTGCA
The DNA here is from genome assembly GCA_951394005.1 of Protophormia terraenovae. Lineage (NCBI taxonomy): Eukaryota > Metazoa > Arthropoda > Insecta > Diptera > Calliphoridae > Protophormia > Protophormia terraenovae. Next base: position 97,997,490 of record OX596077.1, read on the forward strand.
AAAAATTTAGATGCCAAGCATAAGACAAGGAAATTAAAACTAAATTTCAAACAAAAATACTCAAGTTGTATAATTGACGAAGAAACGTATGTGCTGGCAGAATTTTCGAAGCTTATGTGTCAAAACTTTTATATTGTAAAATCTCGTGACAATGTTAAAGATAAGTTTAGGGCCCAAAAGCAGAAAAAATTTCTTACAAAATTCCTGATATAACAAGCTTTTTGCAGTTGCGGGAAAACAAGAAAGTCATTTGATGCATTCGGATTAGGGTTTGGGGTTTCCCGTGATATTTTGTTTCCCGGGAAACGGGAATAAAAAATGCGATTTTCCGGAAATTCCCGGGAATCCCGGGAAATTCAAATTTTAAAAAAGAAGCAAAGATTTCTTAAAAAGAATGTAATTATTTGTATTCAATACTATAAAACAAGATTATAAATTAAATGTATGATTATTTAGGGTGGTTTTACACTATAATACTATATATTCATACCAGATTTTCATTTTCTATAATAAATATCAAAAAATGTATTATGGAAAGTATTATTAAATGTCATATTTTTAATTTTCTTTATTATAGTACGAGTATTTCAAAAAAAAATTGAAAACAAAAACTTAACAGAATTGACTACAAATAAAACTATAAATAAAAAAATATGCAGAAATTGGCTTTAAGAGATGCAATTACATTTCAAAATTTTAAAGACTTCAACATACAAAGTATTGAAAGTGTTTACAGCATAAAGCATTTTAAAATATTTTTGGTATTAATACAAAATATTATAGTGTAAAACCAATTAAAAATTTAAACAATTTCAAATATTTCATACAAATAAAATAAGTGTCTGTTGTAAGCAAGGTTCCAAGGGTTTAATTCTTTAATTCACTTTTCAAAATCGAATTAAACTTATTTTAACAGAAATTTCATTAAAGCTTTCATAAGAATTCAAATTCATAGACTTAAATTCTTTGACTTCACAAGAATTAATTGTTTAAAGAATTCACTACCAATTACACAATTCAAGCTTAAAAAAATATTGAATCATTAAATTTGTTTTCTATTCAAATCTATTACGGATTAGCTTTAAAAAATATTTTTTGATTAATTTGGTTAAATATTAGCGTTGTAACCGTACTCTAAATTGGGACCACGCGGGATACCTATTTTACCCAAAAGTCTTCTCGTACTCTAAAATTGGGAAGTAAGAGGGATTTTGAGAAAATAATATTCTACTTCTTGCACAAAACAGTTCAAACTATTTCTTTGGATAAACTTGGTAAATAGTCAAATAAACAAAAAATAAAACGAGAAAAGTACAGTCGGTCAAGACCGACCATATGATACCCTACACTATTCCGATCAACATAATGTTGTTTTTACTTATATAAACCTTATTTATGTTATGTATTAACATAATACTAACATTTCTGTCGGATTATGCACGTTAAAGTAATATGTGGAAGAGGAGTTTATATGGGAGCTATGGTCCGATATTCACAAAATTTGGCAGATAGATTTTTGTTTATATAAGACTTATTTATGCAAAATTTCATTAAAATATTACTATTTTTAATGCATTTTTGAGTGTTGAAACTATATTCCTATATTTTGTTTTTGTTACTAAGAAGAAAGTTTCAATTAAAAAAAATTAAGAACGTTGCTAAAAAAAATAACATTCACATATCAATTTCCAAATATTTTGATGTATTTCAAAGGCATAATTTACTTTATTCTGTTTAATAAATTTGTATGACATTTATGATTTTCTTAACTAAATATAAGAAGTTTTGACAACTTTTGATTTTGATTATTGACATTCGAACAACTTTTGAATAACACTCTGCTACAGTGAGAAATCATTCGAGAGTTTAAAAAAAAACTGAGGACATGATAAATCAATTTTAAAAATGTCCAATATTCCACTTAACCTTTTCACTATATTGTATCCATATGGATTCATGGCACTTTTTGGCAATTTGCCAGGATTTAAGAGGATTTTTATATTAATTGTTTATATCGAGGGCTTATATTCAAAATAGGCCTCGTGCAGATTAAAAAAAATTTTTGCGTCAGACTCTTTAGTTTTCTGTTTTTTATATATAGTGTTAATTTTGGAACCCAAAGTCAATTCTAACACTATGTTTTTCACTTTTTGTTTTTGGGCTATCTACAAACGATATATATTTTTTTTTTATTTTTTAGGGAAAAACGGGCTATATGCAGGTTTTTGTTTGATTTTCAAAGTAATTTTAAAATAAAAATTGATAAATAATGAAAATTTTCTTTGCGATTTGAACTTTTCTTAAACATTTTGTATTATAATCTTAATACATCTCATACAAATTTTGTTATCTCAATGCAGTCTGAAGAAAAAAGCCATTGAAGTTAGATTTTTAACCTTTTTTAGATGCTTGTAGATCATACGCGGGTACACCTATCAACATTTTATGAAGCTAAGTGGAAGCTTTATACCCTAGATTTAAAGATAGGAATGAAAAACTTTTAATAAAATTCGGGATTATAAGCAAAATATCTTAGTTACCAAAAGCAGTTTCTTAAAAAAATATAATTAAATAAAAACTGCAATAAACATCGTCTTTGCTGTTTTTAAAAACATTTTTAGCATTTTCGGCGTTTTTTGGGAATTGTGGGATTTCTTTTATTTCTTTCATAAAGTTATTTTTACTTTTTCATTTTATTTAATAAAGTCTACATTCGCTGAAAATTTCGTTAAGATATCTTTAATAACAAAGATTTTATTACAGATAAAATATTAATAGTTTCTCAAAAAAAAACTTTTACAAAAATTTTACTATAATTTCAAAAATCAGAAAAAGTAGTTACAGATTAATTTCCATACATTTTTCGATTCTGCCCCACTGTGCATTGGTAAACGGTTTTATTTATCGCAAATATTTGTTTAATTGTGTCTATTTTCAATAAAAATTACTTTAAAAACGACATTTGTTTCTATTCCAAGGAAATAACTCCATAGAAGCAATTTAAATTACATTCCTTGCACTGATTTAAAACAGCACCATAAAAATACATTTTTCATGACAATACTAAGTGAATGGGAACCAAAAAAAAAAATAACATCCTACAATGACAAGCCTATGTTTATTTATTGGAAATGATCCGAATTCGCATTACTTCTGGATCACAAATTCATGATCTTATTGACTTTTTGAGACCTTTAATCAAAATTTCCGAGAAAGTTTTTGATTTGGGAAACTAATACATAAGCGGGAAAATGGTTCCATTAACAAAGAAATATACTTGAATGTGTGCCTTTAGAAAAAATTTCTCCCTTTCCTAAGAAAATACAGTGATACGCTTTTTTCTGGCCTTCTTACTACAGCAACAAAGCAATGAAGTGGTAGCATTGAAAAAATGGACCTATTCGAGCAATAAAGCAAAAATTCGCTAATTGTTTTAGTTTCTATAAGCAGATTTTTATGCACAGATTTTTTCAAAAAAAAAAAAGAAAATATATATCGAGGGCTTATATTCAAAACGGGCCACATGCAAAGACCCAATTATTCAGGAGAACATAAAAACTGTTTATTTCCCTCATTTTTCAACAGTTATTAATATTACGTCTACTAGACGTCACACTGAAAAATAAATCCTTAAACTCCATTATTTGCGAAGTTATGGTAGATAGTACATTTTGTCTTAATTATTTTTAATGTATGTTATAAAATATTCATATAGCCCATTTTGTTTATCGAAAATTAAAGAAGCAAAAGATAATATTTTTGGAAAAAAATTTACAATATGTTAAATTTATGATATCATACCAATCAGGAGATAAACAAAAATTTTGTGTATGGCTGGACCATTTTTAAACGTTAGAAATTTCAAATAACAGGTGGGTTTATTAAAAAAATGGAAATGTGTTCAAAATGTGATTAAAAACAGCAAAGACGAGGTTTATTGCAGTTTTTATTTAATTATTTTTGTTTAAGAAACTGCTTTTGGTAACTAAGATATTTTGCTTATAATCACGAATTTTATTAAAAGTTTTTCATTCCTATCTTTAAATCTAGGGTATAGTGCTCTCACTTAGCTTCATAAAATGTTGGTAGATGTACCCGCGTATGATCTACAAGCATCTAAAAAAGGTTAAAAATCTAACTTCAATGGCTTTTTTCTTCACATTGCATTGATATAAGAAAATTTGTATGAGATATATTAAGATTATAATTCAAAATGTTTAAGAAAAGTTCAAATCGCAAAGAAAATTTTCATTATTTATCAATTTTTATTTTAAAACTAGCTAATACCCGGTGTGCTTCACCCCCCCCCCCCCCCCCCCACCAAATAAAATACATAGTAATTAAAGGATTAAAAAATATACTAATTTTTGTATTTTATTTTTATGGGAGGGACCATACCCCCATAATCCGTTAATTTATTAGACAAATGTTTTCATGGATGTCAAAATTCTTTGTGCAAAATTTGAGCATTCCAACTCCAATAGTTTCCCAGATATACGAATTTTTGCATTTAATTCATATGGGAGGTACCATGCCCCCTACTTCTAGTCCGCCCATATTTTTCTTAAATATTAATATTGATACCAAAGTGGCTCCGACAAAATTTTAGTACTCTAACTGTTATATTTTCTAAGATAAGATAATTTAATATTTTGTTTAAAGGTGCCACGCCCACTATTGCTAGTGTACCAATTTTTGTCCAAAATATTCATATTGAAGCTAATGCTAGTCTTACAAAATTTGAGCTCTCTAACTTTTATAGTTTCCCAGATATATTTTGGTATTAACTTTATATGAGCGATGACACGCCCACTATTTCTTTTCGCCCATTTTTTCACAAAATGTTCACATTGACACTTAAGTTTATTGTACAAAATTAGGGAAATGTAACTGTAATAGTTTCCTAAATTTACGGCATTTGGTATTGGCAAGCAATATTAGGCGTGGGATGTGCCACACCCCCTATTGCTAGTTCGCCTTTTTTCCAGAATGTTCATATAGGTGTCAAAATTGTTCGTGCAAAATTTGAGGACTCTAGTGTTACCAATTTCCGAGATATACTACTTTTAATAGTTATTTAGTAAGTGAGCGTGGCACCTCGCCCACATGGAATTTCAAAATAAAAAGTAGCCTATTTTTCCTTCCAGGCATATAGGAACACACTGTGATAAATTCAAGAAAATCGGTTTAACCGTTAAAGTGGCTATAGACTTCAAACAAACATACGTACATATATACACACAAACAAACACACATTAATTTTTATATATATATATATATATATATATATATATATATATATATATATATATATATATATATATATATATATATATATATATATATATATATATATATATATAGATTACTTTGAAAATCAAACAAAAACTTGCAGATAGCCCGTTTTTTCTTAAAAAAATATATATCGTTTGTAGATAGCCCAAAAACAAAAAGTGAAAAACATAGTGTTAGAATTAACTTTGGTCTCCAAAATTAACACCATATATAAAAAACTAAAGAGTCTGACGCAAAAAAAAAATTTTTTTAAATCTGCACGAGGCCTATTTTGAATATAAGCCCTCGATATAAACAATTAATATAAAAATCCTCTTAAATCCTGGCAAATTGCCAAAAAGTGTCATGAATCCATATGGATACAATGTAGTGAAAGGGTTAAGTGGAATATTATACATTTTTAAAATTAATTTATCATGTCCTCAAGCAGTTTTTTTGAAAACTCTCGAATGATTTCTCACTGTAGCAGAGTGTTATTCAAAAGTTGTTCGAATATCAATAATCAAAATCAAAAGTCGTCAAAACTTCTTATATTTAGTTAAGAAAATCATAAATGTCATACAAATTTATTAAACAGAATTAAGTAAATTATGCCTTTGAAAATCATTTCCCATTTCCATATAAATTTCAATTATATCATTAAACTAATTTATGAACTACTAAAAACTATTGACAGTTTCAGTTACCATACACACACACACCCTTTTATTGCAATCATGCAACCACTTGATTTAAAACTTGTCCCCAAAAAAAAATACAATCATTTAAATAGTATGTAATTGTCACAATTGAATTGTAGCCAAAAATATTACATACAAAACATAATAAATCAAATTTCATAAATTCTTCTCTATAAGCGGCCACATGTTTTATAAACACCAAAAATTTCACACAAAAATAATTTTAGGAAAAAAAAAATTGTATTATACACTCAATCAAAACTACTTAATCATTAAATAATTTGAATAAACAAAATTATGTTTATTTAACTGAAAATTAAAAATAGGCGAAATAATATAAAATACTCAACAAATTTCAAAGTGTTTATTTGTTTAAATAAAAGATCAAATGTAGTGTTTTTTTGCATCTGTTGCAACAGCCACTGCTGTTTTAGAGGCATATTGCCTGCAGCAGACATACAAATCATTTGTGTATTTTGTACATGGGGCATGTAATTTTGGCCTTTAATAGCACAAGATTAATAAGTGCCAAAATGAGTTTTCTAAATAAACAAGAACGAAAAAAAAATATATATATATATGTTTACAGTATTTATTACAATAAATTTAATTCTAATGTTCTTAGGAAGATTTAACAAATGTAAGTGATGATAGGAGAAAGGAAAAATATTAAATTCGTTTAAGAACTCCTAAGCTTACACAATCAGGAAATTTTAAGACATGCTTTCTGAGAGGCTCTTTTATACTTGTTTGAAGAATTTTTCTAATTAAATTTCTTAGAACGCTTAAAAATCAAAAAAATGTTTTTGGGTTGGTTCCTCTATAAATTTAACCCTAACTCTGTTATAATTGGGGTAATACATATGTACAGAAATTATAACGCAGAGAAAAAATCTTCGGCCCCCAACCTTAAGTATTTCCGTGACGTATAAAAATTTAAAGTGACATAGTTTCGGTTCTGTAAAAGATATTGATTTCATTCCTTTTCTGTATAACGAAGAATTGTCAGCTAAGCAATGTAAAAAAATCGAGTTTATACTTTTTCAGATTTTTGAAATTAAAGTAAAATTTTCGTATAAGTGTTTTTTTTTTTTTTTTTTTTTTTTTTTGAGAAACTATAAATATTTTAACTTCAATAAAATCTTTGTTATTCAAGATATCTTAAAATAATTTTCGGTGGATGTAGACTTTATTGTATCAAATGAGAAATTTAAAAAAAACTTTAAGATTTTTATTAAAGGAATCCCACAATTCCTAAAAAAAAACACCGAAAATCCCAAAAATGGGTTTTTTGACATTTTCGGCTATAAAAACCACATTTTTCCGAAATCCCGTAGATTTTGATTGAAAACTTCTAACAACATATTACAGATTCTTAAACTATATTTCGTTTGCCGATTCGTGCTTTGGGATTTGAGAAAATATAGACTAAATTCAAAACTTTCATATAAAATTGGTCGAATTCGGAAAGGTGTGTACCTTGTGCATTTGAGTTATTGGTCTTACTTTTTATTTTAAATTTTTATTTTTTCTCTGTGAAGATACCTTTTAGAAAAATACAAAATTATTATATGTTGTTAAAGAAAATTTAATTTTAGAGAAAAAAAGAGTGTAGATACTTTTTCGGCCAAAAAAAAAAAAAAAAAAAAAAAAAGACGTCATTTTAGCAATTTTCAAATTCAAAATCGTTTATTTTTGGACTCGGTAAAGATATCATCTTCAAATTTCTTTTATTCAAAAGACAGTTTTGTTCTCTAATTAGCTAAAGAAAAAACAGATGAAATCGATCGGAAACACTGGGATATATATGAAAAAAATCTGGACCAAGAACATGCATAATTTACGTACTTAAAAATTCAAATGTTTTTTGTAGGTCTTGTCAGTACCTGCAATAATGTATCAAATGAAATTGAAATTGGACGAGAAACAAAAATTTGGCCAGCGACTAAAAAATGTTTATGTCAGAGGTGCCCAATTTTGAGACCCTTTAGCTCCGCCCCTAAGGAGTCTGTATGGTCCCCCTTCCAAACTTAAGATTGAACACTCTTCTGCTACGCCTATACCAAATTTCATGCAAATCCAATTAGCTGATAAAAAAAAATGTTGATTCTGCCCCACTGTGCACTGGTCGACAAAAAAAATATTAGATACGTCCTTAAAAAAATCCAGACCTGATGGAAAAAAAAACTGATAGCAGATTCATGTTTAGCACATCAAAATACATCAAGTCCAACTATTCGTCTTTGGTGGAGGATTTTTTTGTCGACCAAAAAAAGTGAAAACAAATAAATTGTTTGCGGGAAAAAGGTTAATAATTTCTAAGAAAACTAAAATTTCACAAATTTTAAAGCATTTTTATTATGTTTTACGTAGTAAGGCTATAACAGAATTTTTGTTAAAAAACTTTATAAACATAATCTTAAGGGAAGTACTTCAAATGAAATGAATAATAAGTATAAAAGAAGAACATCCTACCAATAACAATCATGGGTTAAAAAAGAACTTACGCAGCTATTTTTCACCACAATTACTTCCTTTCAATGACAACACAAAGTAAAATTCATGACTTTTTCAGCTCTTCATCAGTTTTATTTGCTGGGAATAGACAAAATTATGTATCAATAGCATTTAAATATTAAATATTCGAAAAAAATTTCAAAAGGAATCATAACCTACAGGTATTTTAGTGTGTTTTTGAAAATTTAGTATTTTCCAAATATTTTTATTATTTTTTTGAAAATTCTCCCAAAATACACAAATTTTTAACATAAAATGTAACAGATTGTTTGTTCTGATATTTTTTTGAAAAATAGTACATATTAGGTTTTTTATTTGAAATTCTGGCAAAACTAGTAAAAAAGAGAAATTTAAAAAAAAAAAACCTCAAAAATAATCATTTTTTGAATTTTTATTCAGGCTCAATTTCATTATTGTAATAATTTTTTAGAATACAGAAAAAGATTTATTAGACATTAGCAGGATGGAATGTATTTTCTGATCCGCTACTATCTTCGTCAGCATCCATTAATACTACAGAGGGCACGCTGTAACTTGTTTACTGATTGTATGTTGGAATTCTAGTATAGAACCAACAATGTAACAGACAAAACAAACAACATATAAATCTGCATACTATGCTTACCGACGGTTAGCTAGAGCAGTAAAACAACATTGTAATAATGTAGAATAAAAAAAATATAAGAAAAAGCTTTTGTGAAGTTATTTCAACTTAATACCTAAGGATTTAGAATATGTAAAGTGAAAAGTTACGTATTCTAATTTTTCAAAAGTGTGAGTTAAATGAAAGATCTTTACGATTAGCACTAAAAGACACAAATGGATGCTGACGAAGATCGTAGCGGATCAGAAAATGCATTCCATTCTGCTAGTGTCTATTAAATATTTTTCTTTATTCTAAAAAATTATTACAATAATGAACTTGAGCCTGAATAAAAATTCAAAAAAATGAATAATTCATAAAAAAGGTTCGAAAAATATTCATCATTTACAAACAATCTCAAAAATATTCAAAAGTTCAATGTAACGAATTTTAAAAGGATCAGTCCATAAATTCCAGGTACATACATTAGTATCACAATACTATTTTGTTCACTTAAGTTTTATAAAAGTATTTATCATAAATCCAAATTATTATTTTTTAAATTTACAGGTCTCAACAAAAAACATTTAAAAAATTAAACATACATTCTATTATTCTGTTTCAAAACAAAATTCAATAGGGATTTGAAAATAAAAAATAGCATGCAAACGAAAAGACTTTTTGTCTTTTTTATTATCCTAAAAAATTATTAAAATTTTTGTGAAAAAACTCCAGTTGCTATTGTACAAAAACATTTTAAGTGTAAATCAATATTTTATACCGATTTTATTTCTTTATTAGTTGGAAAACAAAATGAAATCGATATCTTTATTGTGGCCAAAAATAAACGATTTTGAATTTGAAAATTTGCAAAAATTAACAAACAGACGGACGGACGGACGGAAGGACAGACATCAAAATTCTCTAAAACAAATCTTAAATTTTCAAAAATTCATTTTTTTTACTTACAAATCAATACAAAATGAGACAAAAAGATATAGTCGGTGAAGCCCGGCTCCCAGTCTTTTATTAGACTGGGAGCAAATGTGGATTAAGTGTAAAATAAAACATACGAATACAGAATATTATGTCCATGTTAACATTTATATGAATTTATTCACTTTTGAGTGATTCCCGAAAAGGAGCTATGATAAATTATGGACCGATCTTTGTAAAAGATCTTTTCTAGACTTATATGGAACTTATATGTGCCAAATTTCATTAAAATATTGTTATGTTTAAGGGATTTATAATTGTTAAACACTTTTCCGGGAGGGAATTTTTAAGAGAGCTAGGTGGAATAATGGACCGATCATAACCAATTTAAATAAGCTTTGTCCCTGTAAGAAATTTGTGTGCCAAATTTCATTAATTTTTGTTTAAAATTGCGACCTGTAGTTTGATTACAAGGTTTACATGGACGGACAGACAGACAGTCGGACGGACATCGCTAAATCGACTCTGAAAGTGATTCTAAGTCGATTGGTATAAGCTAAGATGGGTCTTAGACCAATATTTTTGGGTGTTATAAACATCAGCACAAACGCATAATACCCTCCTCAACTATGGTGGTGTAGTGTATAAACACAACGTTTACGCCAATGTGAAATAATACAAACACTTGCAAACTGCCTTTTGATTTAGATTTAGTTTAATATAAACTGTTTTTTTTTTTTCAAATTGGACAACAACTATAGAACTTTTTCAATTGCTTACATTCTTGCCACAAAATATATGCAAAATAAAATACTTTGTCTAAAAATACATACACCATTTACTGATAAACTTTAGAAAATGAAAGAGGTTATAAAAAAAGATATCTGCTTTTATTGTAAACAACATAGCATTTAAAACTACCCAGTAAAAACTTGGTAATGGTATTTAGTTACGGATGTAGTTATTTTTCAATCATAACAACATACTTTCTGCATTACATGAAAGTAGATTAGTAACTACTTACTTTTAACTTGATATGTAATCAGTTACATAAGATCAGATTTTTGGAAATGTTACTTTTTATCTATCTCTTCATTTATATTATAAAAATTATATATTTTAAAAATGGGTAAAATATGAAAATACATTAATTATTTGTTAAAGTCAAGAAGACTTAAACAAATAATTAATCGTAAACACACCAGTCTCCGGTGAAGTCGAAACCACGACCTAAGCAGACACAATAGCTTATTGTTAACAAATCCATTAGGCCACTTTATACGTATGTACATGAATTCATTCATGAACTCTATAATTTGAGTTTATGTACATCAAACATAAAATACGGTATAACTCTTAAACCAATAAAGGAGTGTAAAAATGTACTAGAGGAAATTTGTAGGAAATTTTATTATCTATAAATGTTGTATTAACATCAAAATACGTACTATGCTCAATAAGCTAGTTATATGCAAAAAGCGTTATTGTTCATTTAATTTTACTGTCTTGTGTACTAAATAAATTTTGTGTCTGAAAAAATTTTTGTCAAATTTTTCAAAATTAAAAATTCTTGACATAAAAAAATAAATTCAAGAAAATACAAATTTTGTTAATGTTTACAAAAATCAATTTCTTATTTTAAAAGGCTATTGGTAAATTATTAGTGTTTAAAAGTGGTAAGTATTGTTTTTCTTAGGCACATTGGCACAAATTTATAATACCTTGAAACTCAACAGGAAACAAATTTGAAGCGATTGCAATTTAAGAAATACAATTACATAAAGGTAAGAAAATTTTATTGGCTATCTTAAAACAATTTGTTAAACGTATTAAACTCTTAACAATTTTCAGACGGGGGCAGGTCAGTAAGGTCCGGTATTTTATTCAATTTCTGCACGGGTCACAAGAATGCGCTTCAAGAATTAACTCCAAGTCTATGGTATGAAATAGTATGTCAAATCCTGATTTCCGCATATTTTCAAATAAATAAATTTCAAAAAAAATAAAAAAAATATCTACTTTTTATTTTCAATACTTCAGTACTTACTTGTAACCGATAATGTAACTAGTTACTATTCATTTTGCTAATAATGACTTCTGTAATACTTTGAAACTAATGAACAAAGTAATTAGTTCTTGTAACGACATCTAAGTAATGACTTTCTAAAATGCCTACCTGTAATAATATAGAGTAAGTAGTTGCCTCTAATGACATCACCGTGTTAAAATAATGAGTTATTCATCTAATGTGAAAGTAGTGTAGAGCCATTATCTCATTACATGGCAAGCAAAGTTTTTGCTGGGTACTTATTTGAGACAATATATTTTATACTTTAGTCAATAATTTTTTCTACATAATTTTTCATATTTAACACTTAAGAGAAATATTTTGCATATTTTGCATCCAATAGAATTTTAACGAAAATTTAAATGATTTTATAAATTAATAGAAATTTTATAATTTTAGTTTTTAATAGTTTTAATTGTAAAAGGAAAATATTTTTAATAAAAATCTTGTTATTTTCAGCATGAAAAGTATATAATTTAAAATTTAAACAGAAAAAAATATATTTCAAGAGCATATTTTTTTAATTTTATTTAATTGCCTTAAAGTAAGGGAATCTACAATGTTTTTACTGCATGAACTATCATCTAAACGGGTTTTTGCGGAATACCTCACGTAATAGTTTCAAAATTTTTGAAACTATTTCATGATGTCCCCAAAAAGAGGACATCACACTCTCATTAGGTGACTTTTCAAGTGAAAATAAAATGTAACATTATGTAGCAGTGTTATTATTAAACAATAATTTTAAAATTGTCAAAACAAATCGTTTACTTCACTTCTTCTTTATTTATTTATTAAACTGTTGAACTTTATGTGGGAACCAGACACCAGTAGCAGTCACCACCTCAACAACAACAACAATAGCAGCAACAACACCAACAACGTACATATATTTATATTTAATAACAACAATAACAATAAAGCTTAAAACCACCATAACGGAAATTATTGTTATTCAATGGCAATAAAAATCTTCCACTATAAAAGTAACAAACAACTAAAATAATAATAACAAGGATAAAAACATTAAACCATACACTCATACATATACATAAGTATATATAAATGTAATCATGTTAATCCCAAACACTTTCACACACCCTTAGAGTAAAAGAGAAGAAAATAAAAACAAAAACTATTCCATGGAATTTAATGTTTGAAGAAAATTAAATATGAGAAAATAATAACAAAAACAAAATGAAAATAAGTAAAAACAATAACAATAGCTGCCTTAAATAAATAATAAAATGATCTCTAGAACAAAAACAATAATTAACAAAGAGAATTTTACAAGGAAATTCGCAATGTATTTGTAATTAATTAAAAATTTATTATTAATTATTTAAACACTATAGAAATTTTATAGAATCCATTAAATTTATACAGAATTTAATAAAATATAATAAATATAGGAGAGTTGTAGAATAGGAAATAAGTTATCAGAAAAATCATTTCGTAGTCAGTCTGTAATTATATGAGATAAAATCCCGTAACTTTTACAAATCAAGTCAGAACTTGATGAGATGAAGAAAAAATATGCTTACTTATCTATAAAATCTCGTATGCTTAAAAATATTGTATTTGAGTTTGAATTTGGAAATTTTGATATTTTGCTTTCACTTTTTTGGGTTATTTGAAATCATTTCTGTAATTAAAGTGAAATATAATGTGAAAATTTAAAAAACAAAAATAAAATATATATTGGTAATTTAAAAATTTTTCATTTAATACCAAAAATACTAAGTTTTCAAAAATGAAAAAGTCGATATATCCATGAAACTAGAGATAACAAGTTTTCTTGCAGGACTTTAAGTTTATTCTTAAAAGATTTTCAAAGTGTCGTAGGATTCGCATTTAAAAAAAAAAAAAAAAAAAAAAAAAAGCTATAAAATATTATCGCATATTATACCAAAATGGGTATCAAATAAAAGCATAGAATCCCTATAATTTAATAATTATTTTTATTTAAATGTTGTAGCTAGAGTATTCATTTTACTCGACTTTTTCATTGTTCGAATAATCAAATAACTCGAGAGTTTTTAAATTAACCGAATAATCGAGAAAATCTTTTAAGTTACTCGAGTTATTCGATTAATTTATACCTTAAAATTTTACTCGATTTTTAAATGCTTATCAAAAAAGGATACAAAAATATAGCTTAAAATAAGAAATAAGTATTTTGGAAATAATATATAATTAAAATTTGCGTAAATATTTATGAATATTTGTGTTTTTTGCTTTGATAATGTCGTAATGTTGTTTCTCTATATTTAGTATATTCATTGATAGTTAAATAAATAGGTCTATCTATTTGAATCAAATTTTATATTAAGGGTAGTCCGACTCATATCCTCACTTTTTAATTTGGACACATACTAACCTATGTACGATACAACAAAGGTTTTCAGTTATATTCAAAATGTTTTTACAATATTTTTAAGTATCGGAGATCTACTAAACCCAGATTTATTTTTAGAATGTTTTCTAATTCTAACCAACATTATTATATCCTCTACACCAGACTGAGCATTTATTGGTATATAAAATCTGTACTTTCATTCGTAGAACCAATAATATGTTTTCCAAATCAAGTTTAAAATCCTTCAATTTATTTTTTATTATTTATTAAATTTATATTAAAATTATTTGAATTCTACTTTATAATTTTTTAAAGTGACGTTTATATTTTTTTAATTTTTCTAATTAAAAAAAGACCTTTAACTATGTATTGTAATTTAGGCATATATTCGGTTCCTTTTATTAAATACATTTTTTTAATAAAATTTGTGGTACAACTTTTAGATTTGAAACATTCTATACAAATTTTGAAACATTGTTTTTAAGCTAAATTTTTTTAGAAAACTAAAATTAAAACATCCTAAAAACTAGTTAAGAAAGAATACATTTAAAATATTTTTTACTCGAATTATTCGATTAATCGGCATAATTTGTTCGAATAAATTGTTACTCGAATTTCTTGATTTAATTTAATCGAACAGTTGTTTGATTTTAATTTGTTGATTAATCGAACAAACAATATTCGAGTGAATACCCTAGTTGTAGCACCATTTGACGTCAAGAAGCTTATTTAGGATAAATGGATATGCTTTTTATGACACTAAAGATCCAAGAGATAAAGCATGTTTAGGTTCTGGTATTCTAAGAGGTGCGTTCGAAAAAATCTTAAAATATATAATATTCAATAACTTGGAAACGGTTGACCCTAGACTTTTCATTCTTTTTTTATTTAATTGATAATTTATAACAGATCACAGAAAAATATAACCTTTATAGCTCTAGCCACCACTTATGAATTTGTGAACCATTTTGGTAACCCTTCCGTTTGAGATTTAGTAGTTGCTTCAGTTACTTTTTTGGAACAGTGTGCACATCTTCTTTTAAAATCTTCGGTATTTTGGTACACCTTTTTTGTGCTCTTCAATTCACTTTTCACAAGAGCTCAATATCTCTCCACTGGTCTAAGCTATGGACAATTTGGAAAATTGACCTCTCTTGGTACAAAAACTATGTTATTGTTTTGGTATCAGTCCAGAGCTTTCTTACCATAGTGACATGATACCAAATCAGGCCAATAATGTGTGGACACGTTGTGCTCTCTTACGAAAGGAAGAAGTCTTTTTTGCAAATATTTCTTGATGCATATTTTGGTATTTATAAAGCATGTAAACGAAAACTTTTTTACATTTTCATTTGCATATATTTAAGCGACAGTATATGGTATTAAAAAAATCTAAAAGGTTTCTGATTCTGTAAAGCCTTAAGAATATATATACATTAACATTTTGAGTTTTGAGATATCAGTCAACGAAATATCTTAAAAATTGCAAAACATCAGAAAAAAAATTTTGGACAAAAAAAATTTAAAACGTAAATATTTCAGTCGCTCTAAACAATATGATATATATCAGATACTTTTCTCAATTTGCGAAGTCCGAAGATTTTAAATATGTAATACTTTTTAATTAAATCCAAATTGTTAATTCATATTCTTCAAAAATGGAAAATAACAGAAAATTTATTTAGAGCAAATTTTTTTGAACACTGCATCAATCAACTTCAAGTCAAAAAAAATCCTAGTTTAACAGTGACAATTTTGGTAAATGATATATCAAAGAAAAGACAATATTCTAATCTATCAATTGAAATACTAAATAATTTGTTGATTAACACTCCGGCTAGATTTGGCATCGAAAAGTTAGTCGGGAAAAAGGTTATGATAAAAACCGTAAAAAACACTGAATATGGGTGTCATAAAAAATTAATAAGGATCAAAACCATTTGAAAATTGTACATCCAAGGTTGAGATATCTTCAAAAAAACGTGTAAAATGTAAAAAAAAATTGTGAACCTTTGCAAAAGTTCTTAAGAAAATGGTGTGAAAAATTGGACACGTTTTTTTTTAATTTTTAAAATTTTTATATTTATTCAGCGACTGATAGTTTTAAACAAAACTAATAAGCATATTTGTATTCTTTGGAATATCTAGTTTCATAAAAATATAATATTTTTGAGACACCCTGTATAGCTACTTAAATATTTACATTTGAAAATGTAAAATTTTTTTCGTTTACATGCTTTATATCCGAATGTATCAAATGACTTTCCAGTTTTGCCGCAACTGCAAAAAGCTTGTTATACCAGGAATTTTGTAAGAAATCTTTTCTGCTTTTGGGTCCTAAACTTATCTTTAACATTGCCTCAAGCATTAACAATAAAAAGTTTTAACACAGAAGCTGCAACTTGTATTAAATTTGGTTTTAATTGCCGTGTCCTATTCTTGGCTTTCAAATTTTTTGCAGCATTCCTGTTTGGAATTTTTTGGACTTTATATGTTATCAACTCTGCATTAGCTTTAAATTTTCGCATCAAATAGTTAAATCACTGAGATAACTAACCTGCTTTTCTACCAGATGTATTTGGAGTTCCATACAATATGCTTTCAATTTTCTGGCCTTCCCAATATCATGTGGACCTTTTCTCATTCCGAACCAGGTTTCAATCAATGGTCAAATTCTCCTGATACTGTTTAATAACATTAGAAACAGTTTGACGGCAGAAAATTAATTTTGTGGCCAATTATTTGTTAGACCTATTTGGATTTTTTTGAAACTTTTTAATAATTTGTAGCACGTACATCTTTTTCGTCACCCATTTTGATGAAAATCATGGTTGTTATTGAAAATAACAACTGACAAATTTTTCCATGATAACTAGATTAAAAAAAAATAAATTGAATATTGATTCCGAAAAAAGTTATGAGGCAAAACGTGTGTTAAGAGTTTTTCGATCGCACTTCTTAATAAAAACACGTATCAAACACTACTTAATGTGTGATCTTCGTGAAGGTTATCTTCTATCTGTATTGATGATTGTTATAGAAACTTATTGATTTCATCGATATATTCACGCCCCAGATTTTAAATTTCAGAAAATCAATATGAAAATTTTTATAAATCACTAGGACCCCGTTTCCTGGCAACTGGCGATTATAACGCTAAGCATAGATTGTGGGGATCACGACTTATAACCCCTAAAGGTCGTGTTTTGTTTAATACAATTTCTAAAATGGGTTTGATTGTTATATTGAGCGGAGAACCAACATACTGTCCTACTGACCGAAATAAAATACCGGGTGTCATTGATTTCGCTGTTACGAGGAACTTACCAAGGGAACTAATCCATGTCAAATCTTCAATAGAATTATCTTAAGATCATTCACCCAATTTTTTTACTATATTGAACCCCGAGAAATTGTATACCCCACTGGTATCTCAGCGATATCAAACACAAGAATAAACTGGTTGAAATATAAAAAATATATAAGCACTCATTGCACGGAAAATATATCGCTGAGAACACTGGAAGATATCGATACTCTCAAAAATGTTGAAAAAAGTTTAAAACTTGCTGCTGAACATGCTACCCTAACCTAAACTGAATCACTGAATAAATATCCCCGGATAACAATAAAAATAATACTTTTTATTTAATGCTATATTACGCCTTGAATATTATCCACCAGAATGGAAGGTCTCATTGGTCACAATGATTCCTAAGCCTGTAAAATATTACCTTTATAAAGATATTTATAAATTTTCATATTTAAAGAAACGGTATTTTTAAAATTCTGAAAAAAAATATGTAATGTTGACGTAACTCTTCTTCCTACGCACGGGAAAATTTCATGTTGGAGTCTCATTTAGATTAGAAGTTATGGACCAAAACAAAATTTAATTACTTATAACTACTAAACTATACACAATAAAATTTAAATTTTAGTAGCATTTTAAAGATTAAGATATTGTCTTCAAAATTATGTTAAGTAAATTTATTTAATTTGAAAGTTCAAAGGTCAAATTTAAACTTATAAAAATTAAATCTTTATATCTCCAAAAACTATATTTTTAAAATTCTTAAAAAATTATATAATGTTAACACAACTCTTGTTCATACCCGTGCAAAATTTCATACTGGACAATCATTTAGTTTAGAAGTTATGTAACAAAATATAACCAAAGTCAAATTTTGTATATAAAATTTCATATTTTTTAAATAAAAAATATAATTAAAATAAATTTTTGTAAATATTTTAAATTTTTACATACAAAAAAATTGTTTTTTACTATATTTTGCTTCATAAATCCTAAACCAAAAGAGACTCCAACTTGAATTTTGGTTCGAGTATAGAATGGAGTTAAGTTATCAATATATAATTTTTTTAAGAATTTTAAAATACCGGTATTCAGCTCTGATTATTATATTATATATTTTGACCTTTGAACTTTCGAAATAAATAAATTTTATATGCGTCATTTTAAAGCCAATATCTATTTCTATTAAATGAGATACAAATTAGAATTTTACAATGTATAGTTTAGAAGTTATGAGCAATGAACTATGTACACTTTTGGATAAAATTTGATAGTTTTTAAATTTTTAAAACGTCATATTTTTGGACCGGAAAGGGTCTTAAGTCTGAAAGTTTGCAATTTGAGCCACACTTGTAATAGGTAATAACTGTATCGAAATCATTGAAATCGGAGACATGAAATCCGAAAATAACTGGTTTTTGTTCGTTTTGATATGGAATTACTCATTAATGAACAAGTTGAAACCGATAGTGAATCATTTCGATTGTATTCCAACACATCAATTTGGCTTTATAGAAAAACATAGCACCATAGCACAAACTCACAGACTTATAAATATTATATCTAAGACGTTTGAAGAAAAGAAATATTGTTCCGCTTTCTTCATTGCTCAAACCTTCGATAAAGTATGGCATGAAGGATTATTATTTAAAATTAAACAATATTTACCCACAAATACGCATAAGCTGTTAGAAACGTATTTAACTTGTTGTTTGTTCTTAAAGAGGGTGACTTTATAATCTAAGTAAAATAGCTTAGTATGCATCTAGATCGACGTCTAAATTCAATAATTCTTTTTTTACTAAAACTTCTTTTTAAAAGTGAAAACATCAAAAATGTCTCAGTTTATCTTTATCTAAAAGCTGGCAAAACTACGAGTAAATAAAGTCACGTATCATAAAAATTGATGCACAAATCTTGATTGGATTCACAGTTAAGTTAGGATACCCATGAATACCTACAGTTAAGTGGAGATACAATAATGGGCAAAAAAAAATTTTTTTTTTTTTCGTCTTAAATAAAAAAAAAAAAAAATAGGTAGATTAGATGGAATTTAACGTGATTAATAAGAATAAGCTTTTATTTTTATTCTATCACGTATCGATTTTTTTATGGGCATGGCTACTATGACCCCGCCCTTAGGCAGTCACACTTGAGTTATAATCTAAATTTGACAAACCTTTACCAGAAGCATTACCAGCTTTAAAATAAAGATGATAAACTGTAACATTTTTGATGTTTTCATTAACTAAAATAAATTTTAGTAACAAAAAATCTAAAATTTTGCACGAAAAAGATTTTTTTTGGGCACTTATTTCAAAATAACTATTGAGCACATAAAAAAACTAAGTTTGGATAATTTGAAGATATTTTTACAACGCATCTTTTGGTGTATCACTTATGTCAATCATACACATCGTTCTTTAGTTATGAGAAAATATACTAAAGTAATGGCCTTACTAAAGGCGAAATATTAGACACGCCCATAAAAAAAAAAAAATCCAGACCTGATGGAAAAAAACTGAAAGGAGATTCGTATTTAGCACATCAAAATGCATCAGGTCCAACTATTCGTCTTTGGGGGAGGATTTTTTTTGTCGACCAGTGTAATTTAAATTTTAGTCATTAAGGTGATTCTTTTTTAAATTGAAAAAATTTCGGAACAAAATTATGAAATTTAGTGAAATTTTTCCAAATTTCATAAAATTTTGGCGTACAAAAAATATTTTAACACCATTTGGACGTATCATTTATTAATCTGGTTTATGCGATATTTTAGACAATTTCTATAAAAGCGGAATTTGTCAGTTGCGAAAAATATACTTTTACAACTATTTACGCCAATTATATGAAAGTTTGTGAAGATGCTATCCCATGTCTAATTTCCTAACATCAACGATATATACATTAAACCGTAGGTAATCACTTCGTCTTTCAAATACAGGAGTCTAAATTTCAAGTTAATTTAAAGCGCAAATTTTCTACAAAAAAACTGCAAAATTTAAAAAATTGTAAATTTTTGATTGCATTTTTTATCGCCGCATAACATTACAACGAATAGAGAACCGGACACTTGTTATACAGCAAATGAAATTCCTAAGTCTTGTCTTTCAACTGATTAATGGTTTAAATCTAATAGATGTATATTGTCAGCGTAAAACTAAAATGAATCCAAAAATTTTCGAAAGTTTCAACTAAGGTTTTTTTAATTTTTTAGTTTTAAATGCCTGTATTTCCGTGAGATTTTAAGCAAGTGATTTAAAATTTAAGATATCTTAGTTACTTTGTAAAATTTACAAAAAGCCATCAACACTTTTTCTAATTTTAAAACAAACTTTGACAATACATTACACTTAAAGTAAACTTCAAACAATTTCGATTTTTTTTTTTAAATTCCTCACATAGTTTTTTCAATACAACATTGAATTCATGTTACTTTTGTATAATTAAATAAAATGCTCATTAAATTTTTTTCCTTTCTACATTGTTTTTTAAATTTCGGAATAATTTTTACCATTTTTTATTTTTTTATTTTAATTTAATAAAATAAATTACTTTAACACCATAAACTTTTTTTAATTTAACTTTTTTTCAATGTTTTAGCAAAATTATTTAACAGATTAAATAATTATTTTTTAATCTGCTAAATAATTGTAAAAAAGTTGTAGCAAAAAAATATGTAATTTTTTATAATTTGTTTATATTTTTCTTCAAAATTAAATAGTTTTCAGATTGAAATAAAAAAAAAAATATGTTCAGACTAGACAAATATTTGACCAAAATGACGTAGCCACTATATTAAACATTTTCCTACTTCTCCATTTTAATGGGAAAATATTTTATATTTTATATATTGAATCTCTTTTTATTTGATGCTATTTTCTCTTAAAAAACATTTGCAAGATCAATCAACGAGATTTTTTATTTTTTTTTTTTTTTTTTTTTTTTTGAAAAAATAACAATGTGAACAGAGTTTAAGTTTGAGCAAAAAAAATGTATATGTTTCGCTATACAAATGTACTGAAGTATTGAAAATATAAAGCTTCGATGAATGTTATCAAAAAATAAACTTTTGACAATTACACTGGTCGACAAAAAAATCCTCCACCAAAGACGAATCGTTGGACTTGATGCATTTTGATGTGCTAAACATGAATCTGCTATCAGTTTTTTTCCATCAGCTCTGGATTTTTTATGGGCTTGTCTAATATTTCGCCCATAGTAAGGCCATTACTCTAGTATAGTTCATCTTAACTCAAGAACGGTATACACCACTGACACAAGTGATACACCAAAATATGCGGACTAAAAATATCTTCAAATCACTAAAACTTCATCCTTTTATGTGCTTAATAGTTTCGAAGTTATTTTGAAATAAATGTCCGAAAAAAATTTTTTTATGCCAAATTTTGGATTTTATTGTTACAAATTTTTTTTTTTTTATAAATGAAAACATCAAAAATGTCATCTTTATCTTCAAGCTGGTAATGCTGCGAAGAAAAAAGGCATGTTTTTTCAAAATTGATGGACAAATCTCGATTTTATTCACAGTTAAGTAAAAATACCCATGTTACATACAATTACAGTGGTGGGCAAAATAATTTTTTTTTTTAATTTTTTCTTAAAACAAAAATAGGTGGACTAAATGGTTTTTGAAGAGTTAAACAAGAATCTGAATTCACTTTTTTTCCATGACGTACTAATTTTGTTTATGGACATGACCAATATCATCACCTTATTCAGCGGTCACACTATAAAACTCAAGAATGGTTTGTACACTTTTGATTATAACTCAACACAGAAAAAAGTAAAAATGGACTTCAATTACGAAATTTGTAATATTAATTAATTTTTAATTGATTTTGCTCCAATCATCAAAATGATAATATTAATAACTAGAATAATTGATATTATTACTTCTTAAATAGATGCAATGAGCTGAAAAGTTTTTAAAATTTACTTGAATTTATTTTATTTTTGTACTTTTATAGACAAATATTTAATTTTTCTTTATATTTTATTAACAGCTGTCAATTTATTAAAAAACAAAACTGTAAACCAATTAGAAAATTAATTATATTAATAAATCATATAATTAAATTCCAATATAAAGTTAATTAATAATTTTATTAAAAAATTATTTGAAATATTTTTTTCTGTGAAGAACCGTTTGATAAATGATACACCAAAAGATGCATACGAAAATTGTCTTCAAGATATGTCAACAATATTTTTTATTCGTTCAAGAGTTTCAGAGTTATGGATCATAATTTTCAACATTTTCCAAAAAAAATAATAATAATTTTTTCGCTATTAATTACCGCATAACTACGGAAATAATAACTGAACAATTAATTATATAAATTCAGCTCAAAGACAATTTAAGTCGCTATATATTGGAGTTTAATTTATCTTAATAGGATAAATATGATAAAAAAAAATAATAGGTTCTCGAGTTATACAAGTGTAACTGCCTAAAGGCGGAGTCATAGTAGTTATGCTCATAAAAAATAAAAAAAAACAATACGTGATAGAAAAAAGTAAAAGCTGATTCTTATATAGCGCTTTAAATTCCATCTAATCCACTTATTTTTTTTTTTATTTAAGACGAACTTTGTTTGCCCACTAGAGTATCTCCTATAGGTATGCATGGGTATCCTAACTTATCTGTGAATGCAATCATGATTAGTGCATCAATGTTTATGATGCGTGGCTTTATTTACTCGTAGTTTTACCAGCTTTGAGATAAAGATGATAAACTGAATTATTTTTGATGTTTTCACTTTTAAAAATAAGTTTTAGTAAAAAAAAAAAAAAGAAATCATGAATTTAGCTTGAAAAAATTTTTTTCGGACGCTTATTTCGAAATATCTCCTAAGCTATTGAGCGGATAAAAATTTGTTAGTAGAACAACTTAAAGCCATATTTTGGTGTTATTTATATAAATCGTGCATACCGTTCTCGAGTTATAGTGAAATATACTCGAGTAATCGGCTTATTTAGGACAGAATAATAGACACGCTCATAAAAAAAATTTCGACCTGATGGGAAAAAACTGAAAGCAGATTCGAGTTTTGCATAGGGAATTCTATCTAGTCCACATATTATTTTTATTTTTTTAAACGAGCATGAAATTTTTTTTTTTTATTCTTAAAAAAAAATAATAAATTACCTTTCTAAAAATAATTAACCTTTCTTTGAAAAATGTTTTTATTTTAACTTTTGTCTATGGAATAAAGCACTGCTAGGCGTATAAGTGATATTAATTACCCAAAGGAGTATTCGTAATATATTTTTATTTCAAATTGACAAAATTAAAACACTTATGTTATATAACAGAGAGGTATTCGAGTCAATACAATTCCACTAAACTTTTGATAAAAATTTTACTTTTATGTCAAAAAAAAAAAAATGAATTCAGCAAATTACACAGGTTTTTCTGCAGCACTCTCTTTTTAACGATAAATCGCTGTTTATAAAATGAACGAGGGAGGTTGCACCACATATTGAAGCGTATTTCGAAAACGACTGGTTTAATAAAATATCAACAAATTCGAATTAAAATTGTCTTCAAGCTATGCTAATATTAAATTTTTAATATAGTCATTAGTTATAAATATATTAAGACTTCTTTTTGAAAAGGAAAAAAAGACTTAAATTAAATTTTCAAAAAAATTATTTTTCAAAAAATCATAAAAATTCGGAAATGGTAAAAGTGCTAATTTTTTATTTTTTAATCAAAAAGATAAATTTGTTGCAAATAAAATAAAATATATTTCATTTAAATTTATGCATAAATTTTGATTTTATCCACAAATTTGTGAAGATACTGATTTACAAATTACAAAGAAATAAAAAAAAATTATAAAATCTATACAAATATAATCGCAAATATTTTTTTAAATATTTTTGTGTAATTTTTAAATGAGTATCTTTGCTAATTGTAAAATAAAATGTATGCATTGATTAGAATGAAATATGTGTTGTTTTGTTTGCCACAAATTTAACTTTATTATAAAAGAATAAAAATTTGAATTTTTCACATTTACGAGTTTTTATGATTTTTTAAGACAAATTATTTTAATTTTGTAAAAAATTTATATTTTTCTTACACAGTAGGGTGTGAGTATAACTTGAAGGCAATTTTTTGACATTTTATTTCTTCAATATATGATGCAAACTCGTTAATTTAATAGCGATTTATAGCGAAAATCAGAGTCAAAATCCCATGCCGCAGTATCAGTGTTTCCCTATAATATTTATTTCTAAAATATTTAAATGCACTAAATATGATTAAAAGTATTATCTCAATCAAAGTTTCACGCTACGTTTTTTTTTTAATTTAAAAACATTATATTTGTTAAAAAAAAAAAAAAAAAATTAATAAATAAAAAAAATAAAAATAGTAATATCAGTCTATGAGACTGATATTTTTTGCAAATTTTAATTATTAAATATTTTTAATAATAAAATTAGCAATAAGTTAAAAAAAAACTTGTTAAAATTTATAAACTTATTTATAATAAACCATTAAATTTTATAAAATATTTATAAATAAATTTTTCACACTTAGTTAAAAAAGTTTTTTATTTATTATTTTCTTATTAAAATTTTAAAATTTTCTATAAATTTTGTTAATTTATTAAAATTAAGTTAAATAAATTTAAAATGTATATTTACTTTTTAAGCTGGAAGATTTTTTTTGAAAACTTTTTTATTACGTCTTTAACACTTTTTTAATTTTCTTAAGAAAATTTCACTTTTCTGTAATTTATTGAAACAAATTTTCTAGCACTTTTTAAAATAATTATTCTGTTAAATTTTTAATAATTGTATTTCCATATATTTTAAATTTTTAATTAAAAATTTTTTTTCTTTGTTAAATTTTTGAAAAAAAAAAAAAAAATTTTTTTTTTCTTTATAATTCCCTAAAGAAATTTTCTTTAAATAGTTGCTTTTAAAGGTGTGATTTGTATTATTTTTGCAAATAAAAATATCAAGAGATTTTTATTGCGTTATACTAACGTTTATCACGAGTATCCTGTGCAGACTGTTTGAAATTGATGGAAAACGTGGCTTTTTACGTGAAGTCAACACATACAAATTAAAATAAACGAAAGAAAATTGTAGGAAAATGTGAGTTTACACTCGCACAATAACAAAACAACAGAATAGAAAAAAATTACCCGAAACATGTATACGAAGTAATGCGCAAAATATTAACAAACAACAACTACATACATACGTGCTACAGTATTTTTTTTTTTTTTTTTTTTTGTTTTTTTTTTTTTTTTTTTTTTGTTTTTCATATCAATGAAAATGTGAATTTAATTCATATACTATGACAAAGAGAGACCAAAAAAAAAACAAGCTACAACAAAAAAAAGAGACTAACAGACACTAACCAAAGAGAGTGGGTGTTGTAATCGAAAAGCAAAACACAACAATTATTTGTAAACAAATGTAAATAAAAACAATGTTGCTGGTCATATGTTTAGCAACATTTTTATAATCATTCTGCTTAATAGTTTATTTTTTGTATTTGTTTTCTGTTGAAATTTCTTCTGTCATTTACATTTGAATGGTAATTTATTATAAAACCTAAAGCAAAAAAAAAAAATGAATAAATAAATTTGACCATGTCAACTCTCCCCTGATATTTATTTATGTATTTAATGTCCTTAAAGTTATATTTATATTATTTTTTATTTTGTTTTTCCATGTCTGGCCCTTAGGAAATTTTTTGTAGAAAAACAGAGTCTGTGCAAGAGTCTGTATATAAGTACATATGTATATAAATGTGTTTACGATTTAAACCACAATTAATTTGCTATAGTGGTAACGAATTTTCTGGGTATATCTTATAATTGTTGCTGTTGGTCATGTTTTTTTCTCACGAGAAAAAAGTTACTTTAATTAAACAAAATCCCTTTTACCAAATGCGCACTTGGAAAATATTTTACCAAATACATACAACCATTCATACAAAAATTTCTTAACGTAAAAGTGTTATTAACAATTTAAGAGTGATATGATGATTAAAAAATGTTTTTAATTTAGCTAACAATTTAATTGTATAAAAAATATATTATCTAAAAATAATTATAAATTAAAAAAATGCAAAGAAATGTAACATCTATTATAAACTTTAATTAAAGAAAAATGTATGGTTGGATTCCAAAAAAAAGTAACAAAGGTCTAAAAAGCAAATCTTACACTCTAATTCAACAAGTACCTACGTTAAAAAGAATTGCTTAAACTTTATATAAATTATATATAAATGTTTTATATAAATTACACAGGGCTAATTCAATTTTTAAAATAAACTTTTTGTAATAAAATTGGCTACAGAATAAAAATAGACAATATTATATATAAATAGTAATAAAAATCATTGGTCTAGAGAAACGTTGCACAGGGTCAAATGCAAATTTGTTGGTAATAAATCTGTATCTCCTGAACTACTAGTCGGATTAAATTGAAATGTATGAAAGAGTTCTAGAGGAGGACCTAAGCTTTTAGAAAAATTATCTAGTAGTCACTCTGCGATAATAGAAAACAAGCTACAGGGTGTCAAAGTTGTCCACTTCGAGTATGTAAAAGTTCAAAAAATCTTAACTTCTACAAATGAAGTTCGATTTTAATGATTTTTATATTTCTGTAAAGTGCTAGGCAAGATAAAGAAAAATAAGATTACTCATCTAAGTTATCTCTTACAGTTAAAAAAATATTTATACTTGAATTTTTGCCTCGACTTTCTTTTTTTTTTCGGGAATAAGTCCTGAGGTATATGAGGTAAAAATTTTTCAAAAATATTCTGAAATTTCCTACATATTCCAAAATAATATATTGAAAGAATTTTTGAATTATCTCAATTCGTCTAGACGTGAAAAATATTCGAAGTCAGCACTTTGAAATAAGTATGAAAAATGGCAATTTTCTAACAAAAATATAGTTCAATTCTTTAACTTTTTTCCCAAAGTTCTCTTAATAAAATATAGTTTTCTTTATATATTTCAAAAGATAAGGCCATTTGTAAATGGTTACTAAAGAAATTTTGAATTGATTTAAGTTTGCACTCTACATCCAGCATTGGTCGAAGATAGTGAATTTTAGAAAGAAGTTTAATTTTTATTTAAAAATGTCACGCGAGCTTATATATTATCAAAAAATAGATTTAGAACGATTTGACACTAAACAGCTTCTCGCCCGTCCAAAAACGAATGTAGGAGTCGAGATTTAAGGAAAAAAGCTAATTTTTTAAACGACTTTTTTTAATTGCAAAAAGATCTTTCACTCCTACAAAAATCATTTAAAACGCTTTACAAATCAATTTTTGGCAATTCTTAAAAAATAATTAATATTTAATAATATTCCAATTATCTTAATTTTTTAAGATCTTGGTCAAAATTTTTTCATATATAGTCAAACATTACCGACTAATTTCATTATATTTTTAAGTCGATAACTTTTTCGAGTCCAAAAGTAAAACAATTTTGAACCTGAAAATTGATAAAATTATTATCAATGATTCTTGACAAGCCCCAACATCCAATCGGACATATGCAGATCTTCCCGAATTTGACCCATTTTATATTAAAATTTTGACATTGATACTAAGGAAAAACGTCAGCTGTGGACACATTGACAATTCACGGCATCGGCTTTTTGATACAATATGTTTACAATTTTTAAAGCAGTTTAATAATTCGATACTGAACTTGATGCCAAATGGTATTAATTTTTTTATACCAACCATCAAAAAGATGGGGGGTATATTGATTTTTTCATTCCGTGTGTAACATGTCGAAGGAATCACAAAGTATATATTTTCTGGGTTCTGGTTCGATTCTAAATCGATCTAGCTATGTCCGTCTGTTGAAAGCAGGATAGGGCTCGAACGGGATAACGTAGGGGGACGAAATTTGGCAAAAATATTTGCCTTATATAAGATTTGTTTAGAATTGGCAAAAATGGGCAAAATCGGTTAACAAACAAAAAAGTTATGGGCTAAAAACTAGAAGCACAGGGTGTCCGTTTTATAGAGTTCTGCTGATATTTCTTCAACAAAAGCATGTACGACAACGAAATTTTGTACGTATAGTTCAAGGATCGATATAAACTCGGAAACCAAAAATGGGCGTGGTCCGCCCATTTTACCACCCACCTCCCATATATAAGGTGAAAATCAACGAATTTGTGTTCAAATAGTTCAAGGACCAATGTAAACTCGGAAACAAAAAATGGGCGTGGTCCGCCCACTTTACTGCCCACCGAACGTAGTTTCGAAAACTCTAATGTGTTCTAAAGACTATGCCAATATGTTTTTCTAAACCGTTAATAAAATTTTTACACTTTATTATTTTAAATTAATTGAGATGTTTTAATTGACAAAGATTTTATTACAGATAAAATATTTTTACTTCCTCTAAAAACCAATTTATTACATAAATTTTATATTAATTCTAAAAATCAGAAAACTACGTACTCTTTTTTTTTTTTTTTTTTTTGACACACTGAACACTTTCTTCACATAAATTCTGTTGTCTAACTATGCCACAGTAGTTCCAAAACGGAAGTGGGGAGGAAGTGGGTGGCCCTCCAAAGTTGCCCATCTCGGGTATGTCGTTTTTTTAAAAAATCGCCAAAAATTCATTTATGATATGAAAGAAAAGAAATTTTATATTTAGATAGTCCTTGTAAATCTCTACAAAAGATACGCTTACATATTCGGCTAGAAATGAATTTTTACCTCATTTTTAGCCTCGATTTTTTTTAGTTTCTTTAAATTGGCGGGTTGGTAAATCCGGAAGAGTTCGGGGCTAAGTTCTGCCCACAAGCCCTATCCAAATTTTGTCTTTTTTTGTTATGTTCTCAAATCGCAAAGCTGAGATCGACTTAAAATTATTTTAATTTTTTAGCTCTGTATGTAAGGTATACACCCAAAAAGTATTTTCTGCCGGAGACCCCTTATGACGCCAGGGTGACCATTTCAATGAATATGGTACATTTTTTAAAACATTTTATACGGGTTGGGATTTTGGGTATTTTCATGTAAAAAAGTGGGAATTTTTTTAATTACATGATTTTAGGACAAGTTTGTACATATTATTTTGAAATTTCAATAAAATATCACTATTCGTTTAAATTTTATTAAAGTTTAAATATTAATTTAATGTTTTAAAAAACTCCAAAAATGCAAAATTTTAAATCCTTCAAGAAATTCAGCTATCAAATTATATTCCACAAACTTTCTTTATAATTTATCAATCTCCATATTCTAACGTTTTCTTTGATACTAATTACTTGTAAAAAAGTTTATACTTTTGCTTTAAACTTAATAGAAAATTGGCCTCCTCTAGCCAAATTAAAAAAAAAATAAAAATAATAATAAAAAAAATCGAGGCTAAAAATGAGGTAAATGAAATGGAAAACTTTGGAAGGCTACCCACTTCCCCCCTGACCCGCTAGAGGCCTGTACTCCTCCAAATCAACTCGAAAACACCTCAGCTCTAACCATGTAAAATTTTATTGGGATACCTCTAACGGTTTTTTTTAGTGAATTATTTCCAAAAAAGTGTTTTGGGAACGACTGTGCTTCGCTACTTTAAAACTTAATATTTCGCACATAACCAATAAACAGATATACGGACAGACGAACATCAAAATTCTCCAAAAAAAATTCAAAATGTTGATATTAAAATAATGATATCACCTTTCCCTGAATTAAGCACTATTTTCGACACATTTTACCGTCGAAGAATGAAGAATCTTCTATATATATAATTTCTTAACGATTTTTTTTCCAGAACTTTCTGAAGCTCCCAGAAGACGTAATAATTTTAAACTTGGCTTACTTATAGAATATTTTGTACTTCAAATCCTAACGGAGCCGGATTTGAAATTTTTATCAGGGAGCGAAAATAAGCGGCTTTATTTGTAATTTTCTAGGAACTTTTTAATTTTAAAAGTATCTTTCCTGAGCTTTCTAAAGCTCCCAGATGTTTTAGAAAATTAAAAATGATGGAACCAAATAGATGGAACAATCAGAGTGCTTAAACAAGCGGATTTATGTGTCATTTTGAAGCTCCCAGACGATGTAAAAAATTAAAATTAAATTTCTCATAGAAAATTAAAATTAAATAAAAATATTCATTCAGCAAATGCTAACGGAGACAGATTTTGGCATTTCTTTCAGGGAGCGAAGTTTTTTGTTTTTCTTTAAATATAAATTGTTGTTTAGCCTGTCATGGGTAGTAGGGTGATCGACTCGGTTTTCCAACCGGTTTTTTCAGTCAATGTGCTGTCGGTTTTTTTCAAAATATTAAATTTTCGAATGTTGAATAAACCGGTTTTTTTAAACACAAAAAACCGGATTTAAAAATACCTTTTTATTTCAAAAACCATGCACTAAATATTGATATTTGAATCGAAATTTATGATTATTTTTTTAATATTCATAAAGTATGATTTTTAATGGCTTAAAAATATAGTTTAAGATTAAATAAATAAGTAATAATTATCCTTAATGTAATAGTTTTGCACCTAATTTAAATGTTTTAGTTTTTTTTTATTCAGCGAAGAAATTGTTTTTCAAAGATTTTGTTTTAAAAGAGTTTCACCTGCAGAATCCTTTCAATAAAATTGATTCTTGCTTTTTTCATATTAACCTATGGTTTCTGTTTATGCTAAGTAAATGTTAATATCATTTTTGATGATTATTTTCTTACAATTTTTATATCCTACATGCCTATTATGCGTTTGTACTGATGTTTGTAACACCCAAAAATATTGGTCTAAGACCCACCTTCATTTGTACCAATCGGATTTAAGTCGATTTAACGATGTCCGTCTGTCCATTCATGTAAAACTTGTAATCAAAATACAGGTCGCAATTTTGGTTTCTTATAGTCCAAGGACGAAGCGTGTTGAAATTGGTTATGATAGGTCCATTATTTCCTCTAGTCCCCATACAAATAACCTACCAGAAAAGAGGTTTAACGATCATAAATCCCTTAAATGTAGCAGTAATTTTTGCACATCGAAGTTTCATATACGTTTAAACCTGTATGCCGAATTTTATGAAGATCGATCCATAATTGATCGATCCATGGTCCACAATTCCACAGGTCTAGAAAAAAAGACCCCTCTACGAATTTTGATGCACACAATGGTGTAGGTTATTGTCGGCCTTGACCGACTATATCTTTTTTTCTCTTCTTAATGGGTTAATAGTTATTTCCAAAAATAAAAAAGATTTATTGATTTTTCTTTAAGAAATGTAGTATTTTGATGGAAATATTAACTTCTGCAAAAAAACCGATTAACCGGTTTTTTTCTGAATTTAAAAAAGTACAACCGGTTTTTTCAAAATACCAACTATTCAAACTATTCAAAAACCGGTTTCTCCAAAAAGTCGAATAATCGATCACCCTAATGGGTAGTTTTATTTTCTTTGTTATAAAACTCTTCATCCTAAAAATCCTAAGGGAACCAGATTTGAAAATTTCTATAAGGGAGCGGAGATACATGAATTTATTTTTGGTTATGTAATATTTTTTAAAACCGATTTTGGTTTGAATAAATTAATTTTTTATTATTTTTTTTTTTTTACTTAAAGCATTAAAATTCCTACCAAATTTAAATGTTTAACTTCGATTAAGGAAAGGGAAAACGTCACAATGTTGTTTAAATATTGTTTAAAGTTTTTGGAATTTTTTTGTGCATAAATATTCGGAAATCTGATAAAAAAAAAAAATAGTTTGAAACACACTGGTAATCATTTTAAGAATCTTATTAATACTTTTGAAAAATAAAATATGTATATTCGTAGTCAAATATACATACATATTTACACTATTTAACATTTTTGTTAACTTGAAAAAGTAAATATTGATATTGTTATAAAATATTTTGAAATATTTGTTTTGATATTGCAATGCCTGAAATGTGTATTTATTTTTTGTATTTCAAAATTATTTACACAGCTTCAGAAATTAATTATTTTCGTTTAATATTGCCAAAGGTGGTGATACAGACTTATCTTTAATAAAGAGTAGTCCAACCATAATGTATGATGTTAATTGGGTGTCACGCTTAACTTTAAGTTTTTTGCCAAACTTAATTTGACATTAATTTGTTTCAGTGTTTCACAAATTATGGAGAATTATACTCATATTTCAGCAAACCGGGTCTGTAGGAAATGTGAAAATACCTGTGCATGCTGGCCTAATTTGTTTTGCGAAAAACATTGATGTTGTTCGCGATAGTGTGGCAGAAGAGCCGACAATTAGTTACCGTGAATGGTGATCACTATCGCGACATTATAACAGACTTTTTGTAGCCAGAAATTTTTTATATGGAACTGGACAATATGTGGTTCTAACAGGATAGTGCCACTTGCCACACAGCCAACGAAACAATGGCTCTTTTGCGCAAGAAATTCAATGGCCGTGTTATCTCACGTCGAGGCGATGTTAATTAGCCACCACGACCATGTGATTTGACACCGTTGGACTTCTTTCTTTGGGAATATATAAAACAAAAAGTTTACGTCAATAAGCGAAGAGCAATTCAAAAGCTAAAGGATGAGATAATTCGGCACATTAACGACATTGAACCTCAATTATGTCTCAGAGTCATTGAAAATATGGACCATCGGATAGAGGTATGCCACCGAAGCCGTGGCGAGCATTTGGCCGATATTTTGTTTCACACATAATATCATAATAACAAATATTAAGATAATTCTTGGAAAACTTTTTGTTTTATTTACAATTAACATCGTGCGTTTTGGTTGGACCACCCTTTATATTGAAAAAATGTAAAAATATTAGCAAAAAAATATGAAAAACCTTCCAGAGACAAGATGAGATTTGAATGAAGATTTATAATCCCAGAAAAAAATCGGTAATAACATGTAGTTAAGGATGTAATTACTTTCTAATGGCAACAACATACATAGAAGTTGCGTTTGAATTAATTTTTAATTGAAATGTTGTTTTTTTATTACATTTATTTCAATTAAATTTTTGCTTATTGTTAACTTTTTTAAATTAAAAGTTATAAAATCTTTTTACATTAACATGCCTATTCAAAGAAAAAATCTTAAAAAAGTCATAATTTTATTATGATTAAAAGTTACGACTATACTTGTGATTCAGTCATAACTTCATATTCTGTTAACATAGGCACAAAACATGCTTATTATTTAAATATGTTGACTTTTCTTGTCAAATAAAAGTAAAAATTAAAAATTAAATTTTTTTGTAAAAAATTTTAAATATTTAGAGAAGAATGATAATTTGCAAAGAATACTGCAAAATTCGATGAAAATCTGTAGGAAATGTGAATAAGAGTGAGTTGTATATATGCTTTGTCGCTTTTTGGCCCTTAAATGTTTCAAATATGTATGTATGCGTTGTTTTTTCTACAACACATTTTTTTTATATTTTCATATTTTTTATTTTCAATTAAATCAGGTCTTAATTTGAAAACGAAATATTAATACATTTTTGTTTGTGAATAGAAAATTAAAGACTATAGTCACAATTTGTGTTTTATGACTATTTTTCAGTCACAATTTTTCTGTGAATAGGCATGTTAAAATAAAAAAAGCAAGAAAAAATGTTTTAATATCCTAATATTTCAATAGTTATTTGTTACCCACAATGTAACTAGTTTCTATTGTTTTTACTAATAATGACTACGATGACTTACTGAACAGCTTGAAAGCAATTAGTTATTGTAATGACATCTAAGTAATGTATATGGTAAGTAGTTGCCTCTAATGTCATCACCATGTTAAAATAATTCTTAACTCATTACATTGCAACCAAAATTTTTTCTGGGATGGTACATAACCATTAAAATTTGTAAAAGAGTATAGAAAAGTGTAGTTAAAAACTGGTGTATCGAAATTTTGGGAATTCCCTTACCTACTTTTCTTAGTGAAAAGTAGGTACGGGAATTCCCGGATTCCAAACCCTACTCCCAATACAAAAACAAGTTACTAAAATTATTAGAAAAACTATTGTTGAAAAAGAAATTTCTTCTAAAACAAAAGCAATACCTATTTAATCCTTTAATTTAATTCATAAAACAATTACTTAAAAACTAATTTCATCAAAAACTCCCATTAAAAATCCCATATGTATCTATAAGTATTTCCTTTTAAAAGATGAAAATTTATATAAAATGTATTTTATCTAAAGAAATTCAACAATTGTTTAAACCGCAACAAAACGTTTTTTTATTTTTATTATCAAATTATTTCGTATCTTATCTAACCCAAAAAAGTATAGAATTATTCAAAAAAATAAATTTATTTTCTTAAATATTTCAGTTTGTTGTCTTTGTTGTATCTTCTTTATAAAAAATATATAAAAACAAATTGTATCTGCTGCTTAAACGTGATCAAATTATTTGCAGTTTCTTCCTTTTTCCAATTTCGTATTTATTCCATAAGAAGTACAAAAGGAAAACAACTGCGAAAAGTTTTACAATAAAAAAAAAAAAAAACTAAAAGATTTGTTGTTTCTTTTTAGGTTTTCATATAATAAATTGTTGGCTCTTACGCTGAAAGCACATGGGAAGATTATTAGAAGCAAATTAAGGTCAAAATTAAGGCATGCAGATACGACTGGAGGAGTTTTAGTATTTGAAAATATCCTACATCAAAAAAAAAAAATTGGGTAATAGGCAAATCAAAAATATGAGTTATTAAAATAGTTATGAGACTACAGTCGGAACTAGATTGTAAACTATAGTGGGAACTATAAAGCAGTCTAAATTCAGTACTATTATATCGAATAAAGTAAATATAATAGATACTATATATACATATTTTTGTCTGCAGTCTAGTCTTAGCTATAGTTTTGAAAACACTATTGACTATAGTAGTGAATATAGTCATGGCTATAGTATTGAATATAGTCGTGTATAGTCGTTGACTATAACGCCGGCTATAGCATTGGCTATAGTATTGGTAGACTTAGCTCTAGTATTGATTATATTCTTGACTATAGTATTGACTGTTGTCTTAGCTATAGTACTGGTTATAGTATTGAATACACTATTGACTATAGTAGTGAATATAGTCATAATATTGGCTGTTGACTATAACGCCTACTATAGTATTGGTTATAGTATTGACTATAGCATTGGCTATAATTTTGGTAGTCTTAGCTCTAGTATTGATTATATTATTGACTATAGTACTGGCAATAGTACTGGTTATAGTATTGAATACACTATTGACTGGCTATAGTTCTGGTAATAGTATTGAATACACTATTGACTATAGTAGTGAATATAGTCGTGGCTATAGTATTGACTATAATATTGGCAATAGTATTGTCTATAATTTTGGCTACTGACTATAGCATTGGCTATAGTATTGTCTTAGCTTAGTCTTAGCTCCAGTATTGATTATATTCTTGGCTATAGTATTGATTATTGTATTGGCTATAGTACTGGTTATAGTATTGAATACACTATTGACTGAATATAGTAGTGGCTATAGCAATAACTATAATAATGGCAATAGTATTGACTATAATTCTGGCTATAGTATTAACTATAATATTGGCTGTTGACTATAACATCGGCTATAGTATTGGCTATAGTATTGACTATAACATTGACTATAACATTGGCTATAGTATTGGTAGTCTTAGCTCTTGTATTGATAATATTCTTGGCCATAGTATTGACTATAGTACTGGTTATAGTATTGAATACACAATTGACTGAATATAGTCGTGGCTATAGTATTAACATAATATTGGCAATGGTATTGACTATAATTTTGGCTACAGTATTGACTATAATATTGGCCGTTGACTATAACACCGGCTATAGTATTGGCTATAGTATTGACTATAACATTGGCTATAGTAATGGTAGTCTTAGCTCTGGTATTGATTACAATCTTGGCTATATTATTGACTATTGTCTTGGCTATAGTACTGGTTATAGTATTGAATACACTATTGACTGTATATAGTCGTGGCTATAGTATTAACTATAGTACTGGTTATGGTATTGACTATGGTATTCTTCTATTGTTGGCTACATTCTTAGCTGTAGTTTTGAATAAAGTCTTGGTTAAATTATTTACTATAGTCTTGGCCTTAAACTTGATTATAATCCTCGCTATGGTCTTGGCAGCAGTATTGGTTATAGTCTGAAATATAGTTTATAATATAGCCTTAAGACTATAATCTTGATTTTAGTCTGGATTATTATACCGACAGTTAGTAATATTTATTATAGTTTTCTCTATGTTTACATTATTACTTAGCATTTTAAATGTGCTCTAGAAATGTTACTTTAAATTTACCAAAAAGTACTCAAAACTAATGACACAATTTCCCCCTCTATGATATGAACATGCTTCTGTATATCCTGCAACAGCTGACAAAATAATTTTGTTTATTTAGCATACCTTAGGGTTGTTAATCTTTAATGTCTTAATAATGGATGTTTTGTCTTTTTCTCCATCCCTATTTAAAAAGGCATTAAAAATTCGTTTAAAATGACTACATGTTATTGAAATTTAATCTCTCTTTTTCTTCACCATAGTACAAAAATGTAATCATGTTAATACATACGCACATATGTATACATAGATTTTGTCTGTATTACTTCAGGATTTTATTTCAGTTGAAAAAAAAGTCTTAAATTTTGACATATTTTTTAAATCTAATTAATCTATAACCTATAACAAATTTATGTAATAAAAAAAGTGTAAACAATAGTCTTCACTACCGATTATAATTTTATTTATTTACCATTACGAAATCAACTTTCAACAGCAATTTACCCAAAAAGCCAAAACAAGATTTGTGTCCTTATCTTCTTTATTGTATGTATATTTGAGTATTTGAATATTTCGTTTCATTATATATATTTACATATGTATTTGTATTTGTATTCCTGATGCATCCCTAATAAATTGTCCAACTTTAGATAAGTCCATGATAATGACAGCCATACAGAATCTTAAATATTCTGTTAATAGTGGACCTGATGGTGTTCCAAGTTGCGTTCACATAAATTGTTTAAATTCTCTTTTATCTCCAATAACCTACTTATTCAACATATCAATAGTAAATGGTTATTTTCCTGCAGTTTGGAGGGAATCCTATATTATACCTTTGTTTAAATCCGGAAGCAGATCCAACATCTCCAACTATAGAGGTATTGCTAAACTGAGTGTTATTCCAAAACTTTTCGAAAAGTTAGTTACTGAAATCCTTTCGCATCAAGTCGTTTGTTATATTTCCCCATTTCAGCATGGATTCAAAAAAGGATGTTCCACTACTACAAACCTTTTGGAGTTCACAACCTCAGTAATAACAGCATTTGATTCCGGCTTACAGACAGACACAATATATACGGATTTCAGTAAAGCTTTCGATAAAGTAAACCACGATCTCCTATTGTTCAAATTGAATAAACTAGGATTTTCTCCTGTTTTCCTTAAATGAATATCTACATATCTTAAAAATAGATACCAATGTGTATTATTTCGAGAATGTAAATCCAAAAACATTTCCGTTTTATCCGGTGTTCCGCAAGGTAGTCATCTCGGCCCATTATTATTCCTAATATTCATAAACGATTTACCATCATGCATTAAGAATTCCAGAATATTAATGTACGCTGATGATGTAAAGCTGTTCCATAGCTTTACTGATTCCTATCAACGTTCCTTACTCCAATCAGATCTAGACAACCTTTATGATTGGTGCATTATAAATCTAATGGATCTGAATTTAAGAAAATGCAAACACATGATGTTCTACAGAAGAAGTCCAGTACTCTGTAGATACAAAATAAATGAATATGAACTTGAATCAGTCGACGAATTCCTTGATCTAGGTGTATTGCTTGATTGTAAACTGTCCTTTAATTCCCATGTTATACAAATTGTTAATAAGGCAAAAGGAGTTCTTGGTTTCCTCAAGCGCTGGGGAAAAGAATTTAATGATCCTTACGTTTCCAAGCATTTATTTACATCTCTTGTAAGACCAATCCTGGAGTATGCTTCCGTGGTCTGGGATCCTCAATACGAAGTTCATGTTAAGAAAATTGAATCAGTCCAAAAACAGTTTCTCTTATTTTGTCTTCGTAATCTTCCATGGAATCCTAATATTAATTTACCATCATATAAAAGCCGATTACAGCTAATTGATCTCCCTTCTCTTGAAAGTAGGAGAAAATATATGAATATTTCATTTGTAATTAATTTAGTAAATGGTTCAATTAATTCCGAGTTCCTGCTTCGTAAAATAGAATTTGCAGTCCCGATTCGTTCAACTAGAAATTTTATTCCCTTAAAAATCAAATATTTTCGATCTAATTATGCCAACTTTGATCCAATGCGACGTATATGTAATCAATTCAACATTTTTTATCCATATATTGATTTTTCAGTAAATCCAATCCGTATTAAGAGGAGTATTTTAAACTTATTAAATAATAATATTGTATGATTATGAGATATTTTATTGTTAATAGCTTTAAGAATAATATGTATGCTAGCCTGTAAGAAATTGTAATTTCATTGGCTATTGAATAAATAAAAATAAATAAAATATAAGAGCGCGTGTTTCTTTCACAGTAGGTTATGTGATGTCTCTTTTATTTCTCTTATTTTAGTTTTCGTTTTGGCATGAAATTTCCATATAATGAGCATTTAATTTCTAAAGATGCCGCAAAAGATGACTTAATGTATGCATTTTCAATACTAAATTAGTAAATACATACAGACACATTTTTGAGACTTCCTTTGAAAAAACGTACTAATAAAAACTGCTTAGTATTGTATGTGTGTACACATACACTCACATATGCAGTATTTTGCATACCATCAGTTCCTTAAAGTATGCAATGAATTGGCAAAAAGCCAATAAAGTGTTATGTGTTTTTTGTTCTAAATAAACTAATAGAGTTGAAGACACAATTTTACTCATACCTTCATATGCAGATTGTAGAATACGTTTGCATGTATGTGTATGAAAATGCAGTTTTGTTTATTTGGGAAATCATGGTGGTTTCTTATTTGTTTTTTCGTACAATTTCTTTTGTGTCAGTTTTAATGTGTACTTTGTTGCTGCTACTGCCAGTAACATATGAATTCATGATGGAATTATATCTTCTGGCTGTGCGTTTTTCTTTTTTACTGTTCTAATATATACTGTGAACGTTTTGAATCAATAAATTTAATTTTGTCTACTTTTGTTCTCTCCTAATTACAATATTAATTCTAAAAATTTTGTAACAAAAGTGATGCAAAAGAAATCTACAAAAAACGTTTTTTTTATTTTTGAGAGCATATGGAATATATAGTATTGACTATAGTCTGCAGCTAATACCATAACCTTGATTAAAACAAAGACTGTAGCCAAGACCTTAGCGAAGTTTATAGTCAAGACCATAACCAAAACTACAGACAATATCAAGACTTTGATAAGACTTTAGGCAAATTTATAGTCAATACTATAGACAAGACTATAGTCAGTACTATAGCCAAACCATATTCAGTACCATAGTCAATACTATAGATAACACTATACCCAATATTATAGCTTATACTATGATACCCAATACTTTAGCCTAGACTATAGTCACTGCTCTAGTGAATAGTGTAGCCAAGACTATAGTAAATACTATAGCATAGACTATAATAAAGAAAATATTCAAAGCGAAAGCCAAAACTATAGACAAGTCTATAGCCAATACTATAATCAAGATAATAGTCAAGAATATAGTCAATACTAATGCCAATATTATATGTAGTCAATAATATAGCCATGAATACTACTATGGACAATAATGTAACCAATGCTATAGCCTAGATTTGACTATATTCTATAGCCAATATTATAGTCAAAACTATAGCTAAGACTACAGCCAAAATATACTTAATACGACAGTCAAGACTATTGCCAAAACTGTATCCAAGACCATAGCGAAGATTATAATGAAGACTACAGTCAAGACTATACTCAGTACGACAGTCAATACTATAGCCAAGACAATAGTCACTATTCAATACTATTGCCAAGTGAACTGACTATTGTATAGTCAATACTATAGTCAATTCTTTAGTCAAAATATTATAACTATTTATAGCCAAGCTTATAGCCAAGACTATTGTTTTTTTTATTTTAAATTTTAATTTTTAATAATTAACAATTTTCTTAAATCTAACCCCGCGAAACCTTTTGACTTATCTGCAGGGTGAAACAAGTATTACAGCAATGACTATATATACTATAACTAAAATTATAACCCCAATTTAGCCATTGTTATAGGCAAGACTATTGTCAATAATATAGCCAACACTACAGTCATATTATGGCCAAGACTGTAACGAAGAAGACAGTTAATACTTTAGATACTATTATATTTTATTCAAAACTATAGCAAAGAACTTAGTCAAAAATATACCCAACACTTTAGTCAAGAATGTAGTCTAAAATGTAGCCAAGACTATAAGTAATAGTTGACTATAGTTAAAATACTATAATTAAAATTATAATCATAATTATAGCCATTGTTATAGGCAAGACCATTGTCAATAATTTAGCCAAGACTATAGCCAACACTATAGTCCTATTATTACCAAGACTGTAGCGAAGAAGACAGTTTTAGACACTATTATAGCTTATTCAATACTATAGCCAACTCTTTAGTAAAGAATGTAGTCTAAATTATAACCAAGCATATAAGTAATACTATATCCAAAACCATAGCAAAATACAATATTCATTACTTTAGTC
The DNA here is from genome assembly GCA_951394005.1 of Protophormia terraenovae. Lineage (NCBI taxonomy): Eukaryota > Metazoa > Arthropoda > Insecta > Diptera > Calliphoridae > Protophormia > Protophormia terraenovae. The sequence goes on from OX596077.1 coordinate 98,039,033, forward strand.
AAAACTTTAAGACTTAAGTCATGACACTAGTGTTCTTTAGTCCATAGTTCATAATATAGTCTTGGATATATAAACCAGTATTTAAATATGGCTATAATACGGATAATAGTATAAACCATAAATAGAAAGGAGTTCTAAACTCTAAAATATCTTTCAGTCCAGTCGATAAAGACGTATAATTCAAAATATCACTATAACTCTAACTACATTTACAGTAAAGACTTTATACTGAACTAAATTCGTATTCGTCATACAAGACCAGATTACTGCAAATGAAATTACCAAGTCTCAAAAGTCGAAGAACTATGTTTAATATAATTTTCGTTAACAAGCTTATATCTGGCAGCATCGAGGCAGAGTTCCTTGTGAATAGAATAAATTTTAATATACCTCAACATCCCTCACGGAACTTTCAGCAAAACTATTTAATGCTTATCTTTAAATTTTAACGAACTTTATAATGTTATTGATATGTCTCTCAATTTAAATTTAATTAAACGTAATTTAATTTTATTCTTAAATTATTAATGTAACATATAATTTGTAACAATTTAGTGTTTTTGTTTTTGTCCATAGATAAATAAATAAATAAAAAAAATAAATAAATACTAAACTACAGTATTGATTCGACTTTAGTATAATACACTATTGTCATAATCAGGAAAATCTTGACTACTTTCTTTTAAAAAATATATATTAATATCTTCAAATAAAAGGAAAAACCTAATCATTTTCTTTATGGTATAAGAAGTTCTAATTGGTAAAATTTCAGCTAACATTTTTATATATATATATATATATATATATATATATATATATATATATATATATATATATATTTCCTTGAACATTTTCTAACTAACAACAGAAACTTCCATACTTCTTTTTTTCTCCTATGCATTTTACAAACTGGGTTTATCACTATTGACATACAAATAAGAGAGAACAAAGAAAAATATATTGAAAAAATATACTTCAATGGTATACCATAAAATTTTAGTTGAGGAAGTGCCAACAATATCTAAATACAAAAAAAAAAAGAGTAAAAAAGTAAGGAAGTTTTATATCTGCTGGTATTGATAATTATGAGTTTCAATTTCATGAATATGCAAATGAAGACAAGAAGAAATTAAACTTTAAATCAGACTACACATATATACACACTATAAGAAATAATTATTTAAGTTGTCATAATAAACAGTCTGTGACAGGATACGGAAACATCAGGCACTTATTGAATGTTGGAAAGGAAAAGCAAAGGAATTTATGTGCTCTAAGGATAAGAAGTCATCCTGTACATATTTTTTGTTTTTATTTTGTAAGAAATTTTTAATGTCATTTGGTTTTTTTTTTTTTTCTTTCTTAAAACTACATGTTTCAAATACTTCATACTACCGATTTCTTAAATATGTATATCAGAATTTAAATTATTTATAAGGCAATTAAATTTAAAGTGTCATTATTTGCAAGTATCAAATAATTAGAAATTATAATTTTTATACCCTTCACCACAGGTGTAAAGGGTATATATAAGTTTATCATACCGTTTGTAATTTCCACAATTTTCGTCGGAGAGCAAAAAAGTTTATATTTTTGGGATTCTTATAAGAAATGATGACGATAGGACCATGTCCGTCCGTCCGTGTGTCGGTTGAAATGGCGTTTATGAAGCCCACCGACAACTGGCATATATAATATATATATCAAACGATCGAAAAACCTTTCGAAAATTTTGCTATTGAAATTCAGCAAGATCGGTTCATACATTGCGGAGATATGCTTAAAAAACCGGTTTTTGGAACCGGAGCCTCTGTATATACTAGGGACTTTGTTTTTACAAAGAAGGCTCGGACATTTTTTTCTGAATTTTTTTGATAAAAAATGAAATAAATCATTTCATAATAACTGAGATATCGGGCAAAACGCATTTTTTAATTTTTTGAAGCCCTTGTTTAAGCTACAGATTTTTATCGATCATAAATATTTTTATAAAATTTCGGTTTTTTTAATAAACTAAATTCGTTTATAATCAACAGAGTTATGGGCCAAAAACAAATCTGTTAAGAATATAAATATAAACACAAACATGTATATTAAGCATTGTACAGTGGGGCAGAATCGAAATTTTTTGGAAATAAATCTGTAACTTCTGATTGGCTGGTTAGATTTGCATGAAATTTGGTATAGGCATAGCAGAGGAGAGTACAATGTTAAGTTTGGAAGGGGGACCGTACCTCAGGGGCGGAGCTAAAGAGGCTCAAAGTTAGGTACCTCTGACATACAAATTTATTTTAGAGAAAAAAGAGTGTAGATAATTTTTCGGCCAAAAAAACATAAAAAGTCGTAATTTTTGCAATTTTCAAATTCAAAATCGTTTATTTTTGGACTCGGTGAAGATATCGACTTTAAATTTTTTTGTTCAATAGATAATGAATAACAGTGTTGTTGTTGTTCTTTGTATATGCAGTCAGTTTGTATATACACACATACAAAAATAAATAAATATGGAAATGTCGGTGAAGGGTAGCAAAGATTCGGCACTGACGAATCTTTTTTTAATTTCATTTTATTTGAAATTGTTTTAGAACAAAAATATTATACCCCTGTAGCATAAAATCTTTTCTGCTAAATAAAGCTTAACGATTTTATGTTAAATCTCTCTTTCGAAAAATCATTACTTTCCTTTAATTAAAACTAAATTATCTTAAAATTATTCCCAAATTTAACCATGTAAATCTTTCTTTTTACATAAAAATTTTTGGGGTTCTAACAAACATATGTATTTTTCTGGTTACTCTGAGCCTAAATAACTTTTGCAAATAACAATAAAAACAAACAACAATAAAACAGCATAAAAAATGTTGTATTTCCGTTTCCGTTGTTAAATTTTTTATTACAGGTATTTTACGTTTTTCTAATTTTATTTTTGCTAAAACAACATAATATTAAACATACCTCTCCTCCTTGTCATCAACCCGTAATCCTGAATGTATACATTTTATTTTCGCTATACTTTATTAGCCTAAAAATATGTTAAACATATAAAAAAAAGCCACCTGTTGCTTAAAGCAAATACAAATAAACTTAGTACACAAAATTTTAATGACCCAATAGATGTTTATTGTTTTTATATGGTACTAAAAACAAAACATTTCTCTTTTTGTCCTTATTATAAAATAAAAATTGGTTTTAAGCCAAATAATACAGTTACAAATAAAATGAAATAGATATAAATTGTTATATGTAGACATTTACTTATATAAAATAAATAAATATACATATGTATGTTTTACTGTTTTCTTTGCTTTAACTCTAAATCTTTTGGTGCCTTAAACAAATTTAAATATTCAAATTTGTTTCTAACAACTATTTCATTTTTAATATAAAAATTTAAATTTAAAATTTCTGTATTTCTCATATTCTAGGTGGTCAGTTTTTTTATTTTTTATTCATATTAAAACAAATATTTTGTTTTAGTATGACAATTCCATAAAGTAACACTATTTATTTTCACTTAAAAAACGACCTAGTACACATAGATCGTAGATCTTCTTGAGGACTCAATACAACAATTTTAAAAACTGCCAAACAACCTTTAAATTTTGAAGTATTCGGAAAAAACATATTTAGTTTAGTTTCTGTATTAAAGATCTTGTATCTCATTAAATTTTAAGTAAATTTTAGATTTTTAAATTAATTTAATTTAATAATACAGTAAAAGCTTTCTTAACGGACAGCTCCGGTAGGCGGACAATTTTTTAGGTCCCATGGTTTATATGCCATTTTTATAATAAATTAATCTCCGCTAGGCGTACCACAGTGTTTTGTTCCATAGAGAAAAATCAAAATAAAAACATTTTTCAAATTGAGTTGAAATATACATTTTTGGAAAGGTAACAATATAGGTCATATAATTTAAAACGATTTTTTTGGAAAAAGTTATTCTTGTGGCTACGAGAGGGCACTAAAGTCAGAGAATTTAAAGCCAATATTGATGAACCAAAAAGCTGGTTTTAACATGTTTTAGGAAAAAAAATTTTATGAAATGCGTCGGAGTTTCGTTTTTTCAATACCTCAGAATATTGGTAAATTAAAACTATTATTATCTTTTAAATATAATGTTTTGAATATATATAGTGTTGGAAAAAAAATAGGGACACTCTAATTTTTCAATATATTCTTACTTTTTTATTTACTATTCCATAAATATTAAAAATAATATACATAAAATTAAATAACTTCAAATATTTTAACTTATAAAGTAAAAGTAATTAACTAGTTCTGCCAAAAAAAAATTTTAAAAAAGGCCTGGAAAAAACTTAAAGTTTTGGAAAAAATATTTTTCTTTTTATTTTTTTTTTTTTTTTTAACATTACCATAATTTTCAAATACTTTTTCAATACTTGGTTGAAGATCCCTTCATTTTTATAACATCCTAACAACGGCGATTCATAGATCCCACAAGATTCGCACATACCTCGGGCGAAATTGAGTACCAGGTTTCTTGAATTTTTTCTCACAACTCTTGTTTATTTTTTTATTTAAAGCTACCAATTTTATTTTTGAGGACTCCCCAGTGATGCTTAATGGAGTTTAAGTCCGGTGATTGGGATTAAATCACGTTTTGACACTTCTAGCGGATCATTATCCTCCATGAATTCCCATTATAGTGACATTTTATCCTCAGCAAATGGAAACATTTTATTCTGGAGAATGTCTATATAGTCAGCAGTATTAATTTTTCTCTGAATCCAAACTATTTGACCAACGTCTGACCATGGTTCGTTGTTTCAGTTTTTATGGCCTGGCAAATTCCAACCTTTTTTGTATGTTTTTCTTGCTCAACAGTGGTCCTTTTTTCAGACTGCGTCCCATTAATCCGACTTCCTACAGCCTATTTCTTATTGTTCGCCTTGTCACTGAAGCGCACAATTAATTTTTAAAGCTACTTGATGACATAAAGGGGTTATTTTTGGAAACTAGAACTAAACGTTGGTCAAAACGCGCCGACGTTTTAGGCTTTCTATCTCCAGTTTTATGACTTTTTCGAATGAATGGCATTGAATACTTTAGTTTTGGAACACTTCATTATCTGTGCAATTTTTCTAATTAATAACCCGCCCGAATTTAATTTAAGAATAACATTTTTTTCAGATTTAGTACAATGAACACCACGACCCATTTTCGAATTTATTTACCGAAGACATAAATCATAAACACGAAACCAATATGATTAAATTAATCACATAAACTTTGCTTTACGGATTTTTAATATGTTTATGTTAAAAATAATAATTTTTATTGGCTAGTTTTGTAGTGCGTCCCTATTATTTTTTCCAATTGAAATTACAACTTTACTGATTTTTTTTGCAAATAAATATAAAATAAAAGCGCAAAAGAGAAAAAGTTAACAAATAATGAAATTCCGTTATTTTAGGAACAGATAAATAGCGGGACCCCAAAAAAAAAACTTAATATAAAGAAACTGCTTGCATCTGTTTGCGAAAGTAAGGGTCGTCCCTATTATTTTTTCCAACACTGTATGTATATTATTGCTCAAATTTACACATATTTTTTTACTTTAAACCTAAAAATTCCTAAAATTTGATGAAAGATATAAAAAAAATATAAAAAATTAAACAACTTTTTTTTTTACGGTTTATGTAACCTTTTACAGTTATTTAACAGATTAAAAAATAGTTAGAGCCTATTTTTTGCCACAACTTTAAAAAAAGTTAAATTGAAAAAGTGTCTGATTTTTCGTTTTTACTTCAATTTCAAAGAGTTCTCAATTTTGACGTAATTTATTTTGCTAAACTGTAATAAAATAATTATAAAAATTATTATGAAATTTAAAAAATAAATAAGGAATAGAAAAATATATTTTTTGGATCTAATATATTACGTTAAATGTCCTCCAGATGGTGCTAATTATAGAGCACTTTTAAATTTGAATACAAAAATTACATGAGTTCGATGGAGTATTAAAAAAAATTATACAATTTTTTTTTGCTTGATTCTAAAATTTAGTATTGTGTTTTAATATATAAAATAAGAATTACTTCCTATTTTTTGCCACAACTGGAAAAAATAATAATACAAAAAATTTATAAATTTTTCTTTTTATTACACAAAAATCAAAAAATTCTTTATGTTGAAACATTTCGTTTTGTTAAATCGACATTGCTTTAAAATTTAATAAAATATTGAAAACTAAAAAAATAAAATAAAAATTTTGGACCGGAAATCGGGCAAAATAAGGCACATAAAATGTGGGTGCAGAAATTAAAATAATATATAAAAATTATAGGGCTTGGGGGAGGTAGGTATGCCCTTGCTCCTATTAAATAGAATATTGTCTGATCCATAAAAACCCATTTCCAATAGGTATCGTAAATTTTTATACTGTTTTGAGCAGTATTTTGGAAGAAAATACGTTTTCACATTTCAGAATATATGGAAGGTAGGCGTGTTCTTACTCCGATTTTTTCAAAACTTAGTATATATTTAGTCTGTAACTAAAGTAATATATGTACCAAGTTTCAATTTAATGCGACACCTCTTTCCATTTTTATAAAATTAAAAACGGTGTGTTAGCCACAAATGCGTTTTTCACATTTCAGAATACATGGGAGGTAGGCGTGTTTGTGAGGTGATTATTTTTTTTTATTTAATTACGAATATAAGCTTTAATTTTACTGACATTTTTATGTGGTTGTGGATTAATTTTAGTATTTTAAATTTTTAGATTTTTCTTTTATTGTTTAGTTGGCATTGAAATTTTTTGTCAAATTATATTTTTTTCAAAAATTTAAAATTTTCGTCATTTGAAATTTTTTTAATACAGCGAAGTTCACATTATAAAAAAATAATTTGTTTAAAACAATTTTAAATTATAAATTTGTTATCATTTGTATTTTTTTTTTTATTGTTTGATGTGGTAAGGAAATTTATTTATATATCTTGTGTGGAATTTGGTATTTCAATTTAGTGTGTATTTTAGGTTTTACTTTTGCCGTTTTGATACATAGATTTATATGTGGATTGTGCTATTCCAAAGTTTTGCAATTGGCTTTGAATTTACATCAGTTATTACAACATTCGAAAACCCTCAAACATAACATATTCTTCGGATGTGCATCTGAAAGTGAAATTGTTCGTTTTTGTGAGACCAGGAATATTGTACATTTTATTTATAGTATCCCCCCAAGAGGGGATAGATCCGAAATCCGTATTTAAACATTCTTCAGGTGACCAGGTTCAATAGAAAAAAGATTTGTGTAAATTTTATTTATACTCCAAATTAAACACAACCGTAAGAAAGGAACATTCTGAAGGACAAAGTCCTTATTGTCCATTTGGAATTCCACATATTTTTTTTGGTGTAAAGATACCTAATTTTAATATTTATTGCAGTCCGTCTTTGAATTGAAACTCCGTTATAGAAGTTCTTAAATACTTAATAGAAATTTTAATTTCAAAATCTATTTTTTTTTTTTTTTATAGTTAACTGTCAAATTAAATTATATTTTTAAATTCTAAATTTCTAATTTTGGTCACCTTACATAAAAAGTATACTACACAAAACAAAATTAAATTTGATACTTTAACACACATACGTCACGTATTACTTAAATTTTTGGATCCTATTTTAAAGGAATAAACATTCATGTACTCACTAAAAACTTAATCAAATAACTCTCACAAATACATAATTGTATTAACTCAGAAGATTTCAAATATAAAAATTTAGTAGCAAACTGTTTCGTAACGATAATTGAGTCTGCTGTCATCCGGCGCCTGTTGACATCGATGGACCTAAATTAAACGTAAGTCATATTTTATTTATATTTGAAATCCACATTATGTATAACAATTTCTCATAAACAAAAATAATGTCTAAATGCAATAAAATAATTCTATAGCATATATCTCAAATAGTGTTACCATAGTTGTAAATTCTGGTTTTAAGTAATTTCTTAAGATAATGAGATTGCATTTAGAATAAATCTTTACATACATTAATATATTAATTTATGAAACCATAATGAAAATATTCATACCACTTTTTCATTAATATATAAGTTTTTATAATTAATTCTAAATTTGAAAATAAAACATATTAGAGAGAATTAAACTGAAGGTGACAATTTTAAAATTTGAATAATATTTTGCCTAATTATATTTCATTGAAATGACATAATTATGTTTAATTTTTTTTTCCTGTAATTGAGTATTAATAAAATGTTTGTTTGTTATTATGATTTATAATATGAAATTTTGAATCCTTTTGAACTTTTGTTACGAAAGGTGATGGTACAATTATGGGGTAAGTAAAAGTAGAGTTTTATTTTTATTTTTTTTTTTAGGGCTGACAACTAACGTTCAATTAGTCAGCAAGGAGGGCGGGTTTTGAGAAGTGTATAGCGGGAACCAACATAAGCTATACTTTGGTTATCACCACATTCTATTTTCTTTCTTGTTCTACTTTAATTTGTGAATCCAAATATTTGTTTGTAATATGCTACCTAAAGTTAAATCCCTGGAAAACGATTTTGAACTATCTTATATATTATTGGGAACACATACGGCCAAAAATCATAAACGGTAAAAGAAATGTGCCGAATATTATGTTATGAGACTAGGGTTGCCAGATTCGAATGTCAAACTAACTTGACGTTCCTGAAAAACGAGCTTGATTTCCAAATGGAAACTTGATAATCAACATCTGCCAAAAATCGTTTACCTTTTATATGAAACCTATATTGAAGTAGGTATATACTTAAATATGTTGGTACAATAAAGATATAGCTTTTACAAATTTTTTTTTCGAAATTAAGAGTTTTACATAGCACATCCGTTAAGGCCGTAAGAAAAATCTTAAGAAATCCGGTATAAGATTTTTCCAATTGTTGTTAAAAAAAAAAAAAAATAAATAAAACTTTTTATATTATGTCAATACAAATGTTTCAATATCCATTAATATTGGTGTTAAACATAATCGACTTGTAATCTGTTTGTTCTCCAAAATACTTGTCTAAAACAGTCCACTTTTTGACATGATTTCTCATATATATATATATATATATATATATATGATTTTAAGATTATTTCAAATTCAGTTAGTATGTTGTATAGTTCTGTACTAGTTTTACTTTCAAGGTGTAATACAGCAAAATACATTGAATGTAAGTAATAAAATCCTGTCAAATATAAAAATATGCTTCGGCCTTATGACTATCAAAAAATATTCTTAATAAGTTTCGTTCCAATACTTATCAAATTTACAGATTTTAACCAGAATTAGTCAGAAGAACAAAATATACGAAGGCGGATCAATATTTATCGTAGTTATATGAAAAGCAACACTGTTCCCATCAAGTACCACCTGTTAATAGACTACTGTCAAATTTTGAGCAAGTGTCGTCATTTACTTTGCGTTTAACAGCTGTTCAAAACATACAACCTCGTGTATTTTTCTAAAAATGGAAAAAAACTGTCAATTAAACCAAGGAAAAGCTCGATAAATACTATGGAGACTCTGCACCATCGATTTCAATGGTAAAAAAGTGATTTACTGACTTTCGTTGTGGTCGCACAAGTACAAATGACGCTGAACGGCCAATTGAGGTCAGTACACCCGAAACTGTCGAAAAAATCCACGATATGGTGTTGGCCGACCGAAGAGTAAAAGTGCGTGAGATTGTTGATGTCATAGGCATTTCATATGGCAGTGTGGTTTAGATTTTAAATGATCAGCTGGGTTTAAGAAAGTTGTCCGCAAGATGTGTGCTGCGTTTGCTCTCAATTGACCATAAACGTAAACGTGTGACAACTTCAAAGGATTGTTTGGAGTTGTTTAACCGCAATCCGAATGAGTTTTTGCGGCGTTTTGTAACTGTGGATGAAACTGGGTTTCTCCGGGTGAACCTGCTCCGAAGAAGGCCAAGGTGATGGCCACAATTTTTAGGGATGCACGCGCGATAATCCACATCGATTACCTTCAAAAGGGAAAAACAATAAATGGCGAATATTATGCCAACTTATTAGACCGATTTAATCAGGATTTAAAAAGAAAACGACCCCATATGGCCAAGAAAAAAGTTCTTTTTCATCAAGATAATACACGGGTGCACACGTGTGCAGTCTCAATGGCAAAACTCTATGAATTGGGCTACGAATTAGTACCTCATCCGCCATATTCTCCGGATTTAGTCCCTAGTGACTACTTCTTATTTCCAAACCTAAAGAAATGGCTCGGTGGAAAGAGATTCAGCTCCAATGATGAAATTATTGACCAAACAAATACCTAATTTAAGGACCTCGAAAAATCCTATTTTTTTGGAAGGGATACAAAAACTGGAGAAACGTTGGACTAAGTGTATTGAGTTAAAAGGATATTATGTTGAAAAAAAAATTTTTGTTTTGCAAAAAACAATGTGTTTCATTCAAAAAGTCACGGACTTATTGATCCACCCTCGTATCGACATTTTGAATACGAGAACACTTTCCTGTAAATTTTGACTAAAACTTCCAAGACTGACAAGTACTGGAACAGAGCTCTGACTACAAGTTATTTTCAACTTGACAACTTCTAAAATATCTTGACAATCAAGTTCATTCATGGCCGTCTGGCAACCCTAAATGAGACGCATCTTATTTTCATTTTTGTCCGTGTTTGCACTCATATTTCATCTTTGCTTGCATTTTTTGAAGTTTTGAATAGTAAACTAATTCGTTTTTTACTTAACTTTTTGCTAGTTTTAAGCAAAATCTAGTTCTTTAATTTAATTTTGACTTTTACACTTGATTAAAAATTATTCATACTAAAAAAGAGAAAATGAAAACGTGATCCCTAAAAACAAATGTTGTTCCAGTTATCTATGTCCTAAAGATAGTCTCGATGATAGGTCCATGATTTTTCGTACAACACAATGGCAACATACTTTTACAAATCTTTACAACTTCTTTGAACAAAGGGAATAGAGTTATTCCATATCAAAACG